>OY856409.1:68777721-69977721 GCA_963693085.1 Alisma plantago-aquatica
TATAAGCCTGTTACACTAGATTTTCTACATATCTAGATCAGAATGCAACTTTATGGCATTATTATGAATCCTATCTTATAGATAAAAGGTAATTCACACTTTTTCTCTATGAATTTACTTAAGTTTGTATCATTTATGATTGTAAGCACAAGCCATGTGTTGAGATAACCGCCTTTAGATGTACACCTTTATGCTGCCACTTTGAATATTTTTGTACTTATAAAGGAATATAGTAGATAGTCTTCAGATGCCAATGTAATGATATTACTTGTTTGTTGAATTAACATCTATGCTACAAAAAATGCTACTACTAAAAGAGTGTATCCATTAACTTAATTATGATTCTTTTTTATATTTATTATAAAAGGTCCAACCAATCAGTAGCAAGAAATTCAAATTCTGTACATGTTCTTGGTTCTGTCCCCTCCCATATAGTTCTCTTCATTTTTGTCCCTATTTAGATAATTTTTAGGAATCCCCACTATAATAGAGTTTCATTCTCATGATTTATTAATTCACTTTTTTACGAATTATTAATTGTTCATTTCTACTCAACCAAATATATACTAAAGTACGATCCCAACAAACTGTCTACAACTGATCCATGTACTTACCGACAAATCATGCAATCTCTCTCCTCATTATTCATATCATCTATCTTTCTAATCTTCATTTGGTTAAATTCTTTCACATAACTTGACCCCACTTTCTATATATCATAAATTAACCCTAACCCCCACGCCCCATCTCATAGCCTTCCATGAACAACGAAATAACTCCAGAAAATTAATAATTATACTACACTTTTTGTTTTGAAAACACGCCCCCTATGTCATTTGGTACACAACAACTAATATATAATATAAAAAGAAACAAAACTAAAAAATTAATTTGATTATCATCCTATTAATAATACATAAGGATCATACATGCATTAGAAATGTATCCCTTACAAACACACTCAAAGAGATGTCTTCGCATGAGGCACGAGCTACAATAATTGTGTATCAGTTCTATTAGAAATTCCCAAAGGAACATGTGTAATTACATAAATAAATTTAAGTTAAAAACATATAATACATTCCGACCATGTTTCCATATTTCATAACTCCCTACCTCCTGTCCACTTTCCAAGGGATCAATAAAGGATATTATGGTTACATACTTTACAAATGTGCTTCATTATATTAATTTATACCAAAACACACACCCGTAAAACATTTAAACTTTAACAAAGAAATATGATACATGCAAAGTACAATGAATTAAATAATATTCTAAGTAAGAAATTCAACATCAATTAAGTTTAATTATTATCGTAATATGATTGTTTTATTTCTTGGTCATTATTAGGTGTTTTCTTCTAATGTATAATTCCAATCTTATATTTTTTTATAATTTTCTTTTTACAAATCCTTAGGCTCGTGTATTAAACAATTAAGTTTGCACTATACAAATTTGTAATATCAAAATAGTTAATAAAAATTTATCTAATGAAATATTATCTAATAAAAGTTTATCCAATATAAGTAGTCACGTGCATTGGCACGTGTGTGTTAACTAGTCTATATATATATATATATATATATATATATATATATATATATATATATATATAAATTTACCTAAATGTATATGTAAATTTAACTATGTCTATGAAGAAAAAATACCTCGGCAACCCAACAAGTATGCTAGGAGTGATGTCATAGTCGCCTGCTTGTCTGGTATGCTTATAAATTCCTACTAGCTACTCTTTGTGACGCATGTTATTGTGTTTCTAACAATTTTAATTAGCAGGCTCTGACTCTTTTTCCTTCTGTTACTCTGTGATTGTTCTACAACCCATGGCCTGCTGAAATAACTAGTTTTTCTCAAGCACGCTCAGATTACACATGTGGAATGTTTACTTTGGATTGTAATTATGGAAAAGCTTATGAAAGTTGGGGAAAACGATTTGTGTGTGTCTGTGTGTAAATGGAGAGACATAAGTATATATCAAGTTTTAATAACAAAGAAGGTAAGGAGCTAGATACTGCAAGCTCAGTAGTTGTATACTTACGAAATATAGATAACACGTGGAATGTTTACTTCGGATTGTAACTATGGAATATCTTATCAAAATTGGGGAAAACAATTTATGCATGTTTAAGTGTAACTGGAGAGCACAAGTACAAATTAAGTCTTAATAACTGCTAGCTTGGTAGTTGTATACTCACTGAAGCAAATTCATGACCAGGAAGCAGGCTCCCAACGCTCTGGAGCACATCCCCGAGCGTCATGGGGCTCTGGCCCACAAGATACCCGCACGCCTCGGCGGCCTTGGCGAGAGCGGTGGGCTGATCCTCGGCCGTGACGGACGGCAGCACGGGGGCCTCCCCCCACCCGACGCTACCGTTGCGGAGCTCCACTCTAACCGCGACATTCCGGACTCGGTCCAGCCGCGATGAGGCGATGGTGAAGGGCGCGGCGAGGGGCACATCAAGTGGGCGCCCTTCTGCTCTGATGACATCCACGGAGAACGTCTCCTTCAGGCTTTCAAAGCCCAAGCTGGTAGGCGAGGCTGGATGTCGGGCTACACTGCCGCCTTCCCCGCCCGAGAGGCAGAGGACCGCCGGCCTTGTTGTCCAACGCCGGGGGAAGGGAGTCGGGAAGGTGGGAGTCCGAGGAAGGTGGAGTCCCTGGAGAGAGGCCATAATTGATCAGGTGGTCAGCAGGTGTGAGGATGGCTGGAAAGCTGGGAGACATGCGGATAGATACAGATCGCCAAATCGGCCGGGGGTCCGCCGGCACTTTCATTTTAAAACTGCGACCTCTGCAATCATTTTGGACGTGAGCTCTTTTCTTAATCACCATCGGTGCCTAGCAGCGTCACGCTGGTGCTTGTTTTTCTCGTTTGCTGACGACCGCTGATATTCGTTTCGCTTTTGCGGTTTTGCCTGTCCCGGATCCGCGAAGGTCGCTCTTCAATTCTCGGACAGTATTATGCATAGGTAGGTACAGTGTACAAAAGTCCCGAAATAGCTATTACTTTGTAAGGTATAATATCTTCAGCTGCTATATGAATATCTACCCTGTAAAAAAAAACAATTCTATACATAGTCATAGTCACGTTCTTAAAAATAGCTGTCACAAACAATTAAAGCAATAAAGAATGAAGAAAGAAAGTAAAAGAGAGAGAAAATATTTTTGTCTATAACTTTCAATCCGAAAGTATTTTTCGATGAAATAAATTGCATAAGAATCCTTATAGAAAATACTTTCAAACGAGACTAATGTTGACATATTTTGAAATAATGATAATACACGAGAAACATAGTATCATATATTAGGATACCATACACATGTTCTAGATACAGACGTACAGTACTCGTGAGTACTGTATTTTTTAATGAAGGAGGATCAACAGTAGTCATAAGTATTGTATCCACTTGTTAATACTCAAGCATAAGTACAGTACCTACCAAATTACAAAATCAAACATAATCGCATAACTGATGTAGAAGTATAAGTACAGTACCTACGGAATCGCATAGCAACATTAGTCATCTGGACAATTTCTTTTACAAAATGTAGACATAAGTTGAGTACCCACTTGTTAATGACCTCACAATGCACATCAGATCAAGAATCACCTATAAAGTGCAACCATAAATATTGTACTCACTTGTTAATTTCAACTCACTTACTGACACATAAGTACAGTACCTAACAAATTATAAATCAAGCAGAACTGTATAACTAGTCTAGAAGCATAAGTGCAGTACCTACAAATTGCCATAGCAACATTTGTCATCTGGACAAAAAAAATTTATAAAATGCAGACATAAGTTGAGTATCCACTTGTTAATGATCTCAAAAGTACAATACACATCAGATCAAGAATCGGCTATAAAATGCAACCATAAGTATTGTACCCACTTGTTAATTTCAACTCATTTACTCAAGCATAAGTACAGTACCTAACAAATTACAAAATCAAACATAATTGTATAACTAGTCTAGAAGTAATATATCTCAATATATACAATATTCTGTTTTGGGGTACAGTACATGTGTCATGAGGTACGGTACGTCAGTAAGTAAACTTCCGTACAGTACCTCCAAAATAGAAGTAGTACATCTCAATATCTAAAAGTATCCCAAAATGTGAATAATATACGTAACAATATGCGTAATGTATCCTAAAATACAGAAATACTAGTATTTTGTTGTACGATACCTTTGAAGTTTTGTACTTGTGATATTTCTCTCATCTATTTTTATACTTCTCTCATATTAAATTTTTCTCCAAAGTATGTCAATATTGGTCTTATTAGAAAGTATTTTTTGTGATGAATCTCTGCTTTTTATTTCGTTTAAAAATACATTGTAGATCAAAAGTTACCCTCTTCGTTTCTATTTTTTCTGCTTTCTCTGCCACATAAGCAATTAATAAACAATTTCCAAGAATCGGGTGGGAGCCCGGGGCGAGGACGAGTATATGTAGCGCTGCTCATAACAAAAGACGGTATGCTTTGCTTGCATGCTAGCTTTCAGTACCATACCAGTGTGTGCCTTTGTTATTTACTTCTTTTTTTTAATATCTTTCAAAGCAGATATACACTGCACGCTTTATGTTTATTCTGGTTTAAACTATGTTTATTCTTCAAAGCAGTACCTGTGTGGGCCTTAATTTGCCACGTTGCCTTCAACTTTACGAAATGGTGCCAGCATACCAATAAAGCCACCTCATGTTTGCGGATTTAGCATACTGCATCCAGAACGTCGTTGTATCATCGTTTCCAGAAAAACACCATCAGCATACAGCAGCGACTCTTCTATTCCTGCATTCATTACGTTGCAGTTGCAGGTCTGTTTAGCAGTACTGATCGGGAATAAGAAGAAGTAAGAAGCAAAGTCGTTTCTTTCCCTCCGCCATTATCGTGAAGTAGTGTTGGTCAGGAATAAGAAGTAAGAAGCAGACCGCTTTCTTTCCCTCCACCATTATCGTGCTGCACTCGCAAATGGATGTACCGTTTCTTTTAATCTATCTACAAATAGTTATTTAATTTTGTGTCCTCGGGGTGGTGGGATCAGCTGTGCAACATGGGGAGAGTTGTTGTGTGGGATTTCCAGGTGACGGGATGGTGGATTGGGAGTTATTCCTAGAAAATTAATCGGTGACTGGTCTGAGACAAGAAATTATCCTTCAACGCGTGCTTTACATTTAAGTTTTCCTTTGTTTGGCACGTTGTATTTAACTGTGCGAAATTCACCCAGTGCAGCAACGGAGCCAACACATATACTGCCTGCGGCCAACATTGTATTTGCATCTTCTCTTTACACATTAATAATAAAATATTTCATTTCGTTCAACTCACTGGCAACTTACATCAACTACACTGTGTGTTGCTAATTATCAATGAAATTTACTACGGAATGAACAAAATTGTTCTCACCGCAGAAGGGTCTGGGTGTAAAGAAAGGAGGAGGAAGTAGGCTTACTGAAGAAAATCATAACTGTCGTTTGATAATGGTTTGACTGAGTTTGTGGTTTTAAAAAATAAACATTCAGTTGCAAAACTGAATCCACCGTTTCAAACTCATTTTCGGTCATCTACACACATGCTATACATCATGCATGAATAGAGACAACTACCGAGAGAAATAAAGCGTTTGTATTAGTCGTCTGCACCTATAATAATTAATCATGAAACTGATGCTACTATATAGGTGTGCGAAAGAATTCTATGTGTAGAAGAGTTATTGTTAAAGTTGTGTCGTTGGGTTGTGCTAATACAGTGGCTATGGACAGTCATGAGAACGTGCAATTGAGTCACATATTGATTTAAGAGAATAATTTCAAGATAGAGGAAAACGATACACTAACATAAAGTGATGGTATAGCAGGTAGAAAAAGGATCACACTTCCAATATAAGACGAAAGAAAATTATAATGACTGATTTTTACTATGGCATACAAAATAAATGAAAAATGAGATCGCTAGAGACAAAGTCAATGCAGATTGACAAATCATCAAAACTTTTGGTCACTATAAAGATAACTGTCGTACATAGATTTGTTGTATAATGTATAGGTGTAGGTATCTATAGAAGTTGATACACTTTATGGTTCTTTTGTGTTTAAAGACTGTGTATAACTTTTTATGTACATTGTTCCTGCAATTTGCACGTCTTTATCATTTAGAAAATTTTGATAACTTATCAATATTTTTTTCTTCTAATAATGCTATTTTCAATGAAGTGGCTCATTCATCATCCCCATACTTGGAAGCATCATTTTTCAGATTCAGTTTATTTCGCATATTCAATGACATTGTGAATTTATAAAATAGAAATTTTTCATAACTTATCTATAATTTTTTTTGAGAATGCTATTATCATTTAAGTGACTTTACTTTGCATCCACATACAAGGAATTATTTTTTAGAATACAACTAAAACATTTTGTACTTCCAAAGCTTTTATATCCAATGACATATATATCTTATATAATATATAACTTACTTATGATCATAAATTCATATGAAAAAAAATATTAACAATGTTTTTGTTACTAATGTACCTAGGATGAAATACTCTGAAATACCTGAGGAAAAGAAAGAACTTATACGGAAAAGAAAATGAGAATCTTATGCCAACCTTTCTGAGGAGAAAAAGGAAGCAACACGTGAAGAAGCCAGAGAAAATTATGCTAGAAGAAAACTTGAAAAATGCAATCAAAGTTTGAAGGAAACAACTTTGAATGAGACAAACACAACTGGTTCGTTACTCATCTGAGAAGTGGATCATTATGTACTCATACAACCTTGAATGAAACAAACATAGGTGGTTTGTTATCATCTAAGCACATACAATCTGCTACTTTCTGCACATGGGAAGTGGGGTCCACATCAACTTTTAGTGATGAAAACATATGTTTGGCTTTCTCAAACCAAATGAAGAAACGAGATGAACAAATTAGAAAAAAAATTGCAATAGATTTGGTTCCACCTACAGAGACATATTGTGGACTCTGATCTCCAAACCATGACATAAACACGATTAAAACTTAGCGGAAGCAAATCGGTAATCAGCGGAAGACAAAAATCACGGGAAATTAAAACTTTTCGAGATAAGAACTTGTATCCATAAAAACTCCTTTCATAAAGAGAGGTAACTGTTTACATCTCAGGATAATTACTTCTTGAGTAATTATATACATCAAGATACAAAATCTCAAGATCACATAACACAAGACTCCAAGACCTGAGAGTACAGAGGACACATAGGACTGACTCTAACTACACCACATGGCAGGACAAATCTCCACCTGAGATTACTGCTGCCCCTGGTGCTGCTGCTGCTGAGACTGATCACCTGTAGGTTGGTTCCTTCGTCTCCGATGTCCACCTAAAAAGTTGAAGCCTACGGGGTGAGACAATTATACATAATTGTCCCAGCGAGAGTTATAACTCTGCGCCAGAAGCTTTATTATAACATCAAAGATTATCTTAAACAGTAAAGCCTTCAAAGCATTCTATAACAGTTGCAGGTATAACAAGATCTCTACAATTTAGGAGATATGGAGAATATCAACATTATTGCAATGTAACATCAATCACCTAACTTGGAGTCATCTCTAACAAGTTATACTACATTGTTGATTATGTTTTACAAACAACATTATGCCCTGTGGAGATGAGGCTTACCACTCATACTCCAACTGATCGCTGAGAAGCCGCATCAATATCATACATAGGTCATTAAGAGAGCCGGATTCTCATGACCTTCACCTTCCTCAGTCAGTAAGAGGATCACTTGTAGGACATCTCGTGTCTCTACTATTATAGCTCACCAGGGTAAACTGGTCCTTCGCTATTCTAGAGTCACAGTGGCGTTCTGTACTCTCTTCGTCATCAGGAGGTTTCATATTTACCTACCACTGATACGGATATCTGTGCTTTCTTCGTCATCAGGAGGTTTCATGTTTACCTACCACTGATACGGTATTAAACTATAGTGAAGGAAGGATGGATTCCACATCTACATCACTTTCCTACACTATGATGTAAGGTTCTACACATCCATGTACCCCACATACTCAAAAGTATGTGCTCCGGGAGTTCCCTGAGGAAAACCTGTTTCACCATCATTTAATTTCTGACAATGATGGATCTATGATCAGGGCTCTACATTATACTTGATTAGTTAGGTACATTCAGTATTCTTTAACAGCATACATTGTTCTGCAAACAATAACAGTAGCATAGCAGCTATAAAAGGAGAATACTAAATGTAACAGGCCTAACTCATATCAATCATCATTTCTCATTATCCTCATCACAAGTCATCTCTAAGGCATGACCTTGATGGTATTCATGGCTCTCATAGCCCATTATCAGCATAGGATGCCACTGGCAGGGCATCAGATTACTTTACTTATTCATAAGGCTAACAACATGCCTTTAATGAATATAACATCAACATTCATATCTGGATATGATTACCTTCATATCAGAACCTGCATGGTTAATACATCTGATAAAGGTAATGCAACAAAAAGGAATGTACTTCCTACTCTTGTCATAAGAGTTAAATCTCTAATTCATATCAAATAGAGTTTAATACTCAAAAGCATGCCATTACCCTTGAATTAGGGTTTACTATTCACATTAAGGTGAATTAAACTCATAACATCATCATGTATGAGTAACATCTTCATTGATGCTCTTGGATTAATTAAAGGTTCATCATTTATCATAATTAGGGTTTCTATGATCTCACACAGGTGGACCATACCCTAATTATGCTCACTTATGTGCATTGGAGATGCTTTACTTGAGTTTCCACTTAAAAAGGGTACTTTCTCTCTCTAGAAGTACTTTCTCTCTCTATAAGTACTTTCTATCTCATCATAATGTTAGGTGATGTCAACATCACTCTAAAACATGTTGGATTGAGTCATCATAGGCTAACATAGCCAAAAGCATCACCATTATGTGATTAGAGTTACTTTCTCTCTCTAGGATACTTTCTCTCTCTAGAGTACTCTCTCTTTCATCATACTAATGGTTGATGATAAAATTAGACTAGATCAAGTTAGATAGAGTCATTATGACTAAAAACATCATTCTCATGTAATTAGGGTTTGAATTGAGCAAGGTATAACTCAATTGACCCTTCAGGGGTATATTGGTAATTTACCCCATTGATCATCATTATGGTCAAAACCTTAGTCACATAACCCCTTAATATCCTAGGTTGTCATTAGGGTTTGATTTGGGCAATATTGAACCATTTACATCATCAATGATTGAATGTGGTCAACCTTGAATCACATTGATTGATTTCAATCATTAATCATCAATTGGATTGAGATTGGTTGAAAGTGTTGACCGTTTGCCCACTTTGACCCTCCAAGACCGCGAGCCTCTTTTCTAACTCCAAGACCGCGAGCTTCTTCAAGGGTTCAAGACCGCGAAACCTCCCATTGGTTCAAGTTAATGTTGAGACCGCGAAGACCAATTTGAGTTGAGACTGCGAGGGTCATGAAGACCGTTTGCCCTTCTTTGACCTCAGGACCGCGAGGCCCTTCGCGGTCTTGAGACCGCGAGCCTCCTCTCGGTCTTGAGACCGTGAGCCCCCTCACGGTCTTGAGACCGCGAGCCCTCTCTCGGTCTTGAGACCGCGAGCCCTCTCTCGGTCTTGAGACCGCGAGGCTCTCATGGTCTCAGCCACTTGGTCCTTCAACAAGGCTCAAAGGTGCAACCACTAATGTCAAATGATGTTGAAGCCTTCAAAAGATCCAATCTATGTTGACCACTTATGGATTGGGTTTATCAAGATTATTCTTGACCAATTGGTCAACCAATTGACCCTCAATTGTTGACCAAGTAGGATTGAAATCGATTCAATTAGGGTCTATCAATGTTCACCCATCAACACTCAACAATGTGCATCAACACAAGGTTGAACCCTTCAATTGAGCTCTAATTGGGCCCAAACTTGGCCCAAACGGTCTTGAGGTCATGTGGGTGGACCCCACATGGTCTTAAGACCGTTTTCCCAAGATTTCATCAAAGTCTAAGGTGATTTGATAGGGGTTGAACCATGATTGAACCACAAAACAGAATTTTGATTAAATTGATAACTTATTTGCAATTGGGTCCTCAATTGGTCAAATTACTCAACCCTAGACCTTCAAACGGTCTTGGGTGATGTCCTCTCGGTCTTGAGACCGTTTGGATGAGTTCCAAACGGTCTTGAGACCGTTTGCCCATCCAATTTTTGGATTCTAGTGCAGATTCATCAAGGTTGAACAAATTGAGTTGATGATTATATCAATATTTAATTGCAATGTAACTTGGTGTAAAAGTACCTTTAATTGGTCAACAAATCTTGACCCCAGACCTCCAAACGGTCTTGGTTGATTTCCCTTGCGGTCTTGAGACCGTTTGGTGACCCCCAAACGGTCTTGAGACCGTTTAGGTCAATCAACCCTAAAAACCCTAATTAGGTCACCATAATTTCAGTACTGATTTTATCTAGGGTTAGCCCTAGTATTCACCCTTCAACTCTTAGCCCGTTTGGAATTAGACCATCAAACTTGGTGAGTTGTTAATTAACATAATTTTGAACAGTAATCTCATACGGTCAACGCTTAGTCAACGACCTTACATGGTCTTGAGACCGTTTGCCCAAAAAGGCAATTTCAGACCGTTTAAAAATCAGCAATTAATTCATTTAAAGTTGTGACTTAAAAAGGCCATATCTCCCGATTCCGTTGGAGTTAGTCTCCCAAATTTTGAGGGTAATTAGCCTATATAATTAGGAACAGATTTCTTATACGGTCCAGGCTCGGTCAACGGGGCCAAACGGTCTTGAGACCGTTTGCCCTGTCGCGGTCTCGAGACCGTTTGCTCACCTCGCGGTCTTGAGTCCGAGAGAGCAAACTGTTAGGACCGTTTAAGGAAAAGAAAAGCGGTGGGTTTTTCTTGGAAATCACGCCTGCATCTTCTAGCTCAAGAACAGTACAGATATCCCACGGGTTTGCTTGCAAAATAGCAGGGAAAAGTAGGGAAACACTAAGAGCTATCATCAAAACGCATATAAAGATGCACATAGTAAAGCATGGGTTTAGAGTTATAAAACCCGCCTAAAGCTTGCTTCTTGAGCTCCAAGCTTTCAAGCTCCAAGATTTAATGGCGTCCTTGAGTTCCCACAGGTTGGACAAGGTGAAAACTCCAAGGAAGGATGAAAAGAGACGGCTAGAAAGATAGGGTTTCAAGAGTTAGCCATGAAGATGACCTTGAATTCGAGTTCTAACCATGGAATTAGGCAAGAAGAGGGGTTTAGACCTACCTTGCACCCCTTGGTCGTCCTCCTTAGCTCCAAGGCAGTCCTTGGTCGTCTTTGGTGAAATGAAACAGTAAGGGAACGAAGGGTAAGTTCCCTTGCAACTAAGGGAAGGAGAGCTTATATACATGGGGTAGGATTTTCAACATTAGTTCATAAGTTTCCCTTAATTCCAACTAAGTCCTTCCTTTATTACTTGTTCGTCCCTTCCTATTTATTCTAAGGACAAACCTTATCTTAAGTTATAGAAAAGAAGGCAAGGAAGAACAATCTAATAATAAAGTTCATACTTAAAGGGATATTGCACATATACCCTGATTATTCAATCACAAAGCCTATTTCTTAACTTGATAACTCAATTGAGGTGAATTCCTCATCATTTCTTCTGTAAATGATGGCAAGAGTCTAAAAAGATACTTTAGATGACATTCTTTACAAATTGCATCCCTTTATTTGGGTAAATTGCATTTTACCCTAAATTAGGGTTTCAAGCCCTGGGATTGCTTCCACAGCTGCACCTTGGTGCTCTAGCTTGGGAAATCCCTCAAACTTTGCCAAAGAGTTTCTCATGATGTCTCAACATCAGAGGAACATCTCATCATGTGCAAATTGCAAGCTAACCCTTTCAACTGGGTAAATTGCACATAGGTCCCTGTATATCAAAACAATGCTACAACTTTAAATAAAAAGGAGCAAATACTGAAATATATGTTTCTGAGAAACTTAATTACATGCTCAGAGTTAATCACAAAGATTTAATTACATTTTTAGGCAAAACACCTAGGGTTAACTCATAACCCAGGTCAGGGATGTTACAAATTATCCACCCCTTACAAGGATTTCGTCCCCGAAATCGATAAAACATACTAAGGGAAAAGGGCAGGATACTTCCTTCTCATCTCATCCTCTAACTCCCAAGTGGCTTCTTCAATACCACGATGGTTCCAGAGGACTTTCACAAGACTTATATCTTTCTTCTTTAACTTTTTAATTCGTTTATCAAGGATTGACACTGGTCCCTCCTCATAGGATATGTCATCATTCAATTCTACTTCCATAGGTTGTAGAACTGACTCGGTGTCTGGGTGACATTTCTTCAACATAGAAATGTGAAACACAGGATGTAACCTCTGTAATTCTGGGGGAAGCTCTAGTTTATATGCTACCTTTCCAATCCGTTCAATGATTGGATAAGGCCCCATATATCTAGGAGCTAACTTCCCTTTTCTTCCAAAACGAAGGACCCCTTTCCAAGGTGAGACCTTAAGATACACTTTGTCTCCAACCTGGAACTCTAAGGGTCTACGACGTTTGTCAGCATAAGATTTCTGCCTATCCTGAGCAGTCTTAATCTTATGTTGTATAACTTTAATCTTTTCTGTGGTTTGCTGCACCAGGTCAGGACCTAACAACTGGTGCTCACCAGTCTCAAACCAACACAAGGGTGATCTACAACGTCTACCATATAAGGCTTCATAAGGTGCCATATCAATACTATGCTGATAGCTATTGTTATAGGCAAACTCTATCAAGCTTAGGTGTAGATCCCAACTTCCGGTGAACTGGAGAACACATGCTCGCAACAGGTCTTCTAAGGTTTGTATGGTCCTTTCTGACTGTCCATCAGTCTGTGGATGAAAGGTCGTACTAAACCTCAGCTTAGTGCCTAAGGCTTTGTGCAACTGTTCCCAAAAACGACTTGTAAACTGAGGACCTCTGTCCGAAACTATTGTAACAGGAACTCCGTGCAAACGCACTATCTCTTGAACATACAACTCTGATAACCTTTCAGCAGAATAGGTTGTTTTGACAGGTAAGAAATGTGCTGTCTTAGTCAACCTATCAACAATTACCCAAATGGAATCATGTCCTTTGCTTGTCCTGGGTAGGCCAACAACAAAGTCCATGGTCACATGGTCCCATTTCCACTGTGATATGGGTAAAGGTTGCATTGTTCCTGCAGGCTTCTGGTGTTCAGCTTTAACTTGCTGACACACAGGGCACCTCAGAACAAACTCTGCAACGTCCTTCTTCATCCCAGGCCACCAATACAGATCTTTCAAATTCCGATACATCTTGGTGCTCCCTGGATGCATAGCATACATGGAAGAATGGGCTTCTTCCAGGACTAACTTTCTCAAGTTGTCCACAGCTGGCACTATCATTCTTCCATTATAACAAGCTACTTGATCTTCTGAGTCATGAAAACCATCTTGCTTCTCATTTCCATACTCAGATCTTATATGTTGAACTGCAGCATCATCTAGCTGTGCTTCTTTAATCTATTCTCTTAGGGTAGGTTTAATATGCATCTCAGCTAACAAACCGGCTAGCAATGACACCTTCAACTGTACATTGTCTTGCCTTAAAGAGATAAGCATATCTCTCCTAGAGCATACTAAAGAGTTTAGTTGTGCTCTATTCATGGTTGATGTTGCTGATTTCCTACTCAAGGCATCTGCAACAACATTGGCCTTGCCTGGGTGGTAATCAATTGTACAGTCGTAGTCCTTGATTAACTCCATCCAGCGACGTTGCCTCATGTTGAGCTCATGCTGAGAGAAGATATACTTAAGGTTTTTGTGGTCTGTGAAAATCTGGAATGTCTCTCCGTAGAGATAATGTCTCCAGATCTTCAAAGCATGAACCACAGCTGCTAACTCCAGATCGTGTGTTGGATAATTCTCCTCGTGTTTCTTAAGCTGTCGGGAAGCAAAAGAAATCACTTGTTTATCCTGCATCAACACACATCCAAGCCCATTCTTGGAAGCATCACAGAAAACTACATATCCTTTTCCTTGTTCAGGTAGCACTAATACAGGTGCACTTGTCAACCTCTCCTTCAGCAACTGGAAAGATTGTTGACACATATCACTCCAAGAAAAAGGAACATCTTTCCGGGTTAACTTGGTCAAAGGTAAAGCTATAGAACTAAAGTTCTTAATGAGCCTTTGATAATAGCCAGCTAACCCCAAGAAACTTTGAATCTCCGTCGGTGTCTTCGGTTGTTCCCATTGTAGAACAGATTCTACCTTTGTAGGGTCAACACGAATTCCCGAGGCGGATATTACATGTCCAAGAAAAGATACCTCCGGCAGCCAGAACTCACACTTGCTAAACTTAGCATACAACTTATGTTCTCTTAGCAAGGTCAAAGCTTGGCGAAGATGTTGCTCATGCTACTGAGCATCTTTACTATAAATCAGTATGTCATCTATGAAGACGACAACACACTGATCAAGGAAAGGACAAAAAACTCTATTCATGAGTTCCATAAATGCAGTTGGTGCATTGGTTAGTCCAAACGACATAACCGTGAACTCATAGTGACCATATCTTGTCCTAAAGGCAGACTTGGATATGTCACTATCCTTAATACGGAGTTGGTGATATCCAGACCTCAAGTCTATCTTTGAAAATACGTTTGCACCACGCAACTGGTCAAAGAGATCATCAATCCTCGGCAGAGGATACTTATTCTTTATTGTTACTTTATTGAGTTGTCTATAGTCGATGCACAACCGCATTGACCCATCTTTCTTTTTAACAAACAAGACCGGAGCACCCCAAGGTGAAGTACTCGGTCGGATAAAACCTCTCTCAAGTAGCTCTTGAAGCTGTTTCTTGAGTTCTGCCATCTCGGCAGGAGTCATTCTATACGGAGTTTGAGCTATGGGTGTCGTATCTGGAATCAGATTGATTTCAAAGTCAATCTCCCGAGGTGGTGGTATACCAGGAAGTTCTTCAGGAAACACATCCTCGAATTCCCTGACTATGGGAACTTCAGCAGGATTGGTCCTTTCCTTGGTAACATCTACCACATGGGCTAAGAATGCATAACATCCTTGCCTCAACAGCGTATCAGCAACCATAGCTGATACAAGACAGGTGGGCAGAATCTTTCTTTCTCCTTGAAAGATCCATGTGCTGTTTTCATCAGCAAACACAGCCAACTTGGACTCACAATCCAAGACAACTCTATACCTTTCTAAGGTATCCATCCCGAGGATTATATCAAATCCATGCATATCAAGTGGTATAAGACTCACTTGAATGCGATGGTCAGAAAAGAAAAGGGTGCAGGGAGAACATACCTCCTGCAAAACGGCAGACCCACTCAACGGAGTCTCTAACAACAAACTATCTGCTATATGACTAATAGTCACATTACAGTCACGAATCACTTCACGAGTGATGAAAGAGTGCGTAGCACCCGGATCAATCAGAACAGATACATCACAGGATATAGACATATCAGAATATAAAAGTTTCATCTGACCTGCCACTACCCGTGGATTGACCACTACCTCAGGTGGGTTCATAGCATAGAACCTCGCAGTCGCCTGGTGTTGAGGTGGTGCTGATGATCTAGCTTGAGATGCTTGTCCACGTCCTCGAGCTGCTCCTTGATGTTGTCTATTCTGAGATCCCTGTTGATTCTGTCTCGGGGGTTGTTGTGTCACACTGACAGGCCTAGAACGGCAATCCTTCATCAAGTGTCCCACCTTACCACAGTTGTAGCAACTCCTCTCCTGTTGTTGTGGTCTGGGTGGTCCAATAACTGACACTGATGCAGAACTGT
The DNA here is from genome assembly GCA_963693085.1 of Alisma plantago-aquatica. NCBI lineage: Eukaryota > Viridiplantae > Streptophyta > Magnoliopsida > Alismatales > Alismataceae > Alisma > Alisma plantago-aquatica. The sequence goes on from OY856409.1 coordinate 68,793,641, forward strand.
GCGTCCCTTGAAGCGGTTGACTCCGTCCTCTACCTCTGCTTGGTGTCCATTGAGTTTGAAAACTCGATCTGGGTGGTGGAGGGTTAGGTGCAGAGAATCTAGGTTTCTTGGAATCCCTAGATGAAGAACCCTGGAACTGTGGATATCTTTTATGGGTTTGTCTTTTCTCAACCACAGATCTCTCTATCCTTCGGACTGACTCAACTAAGGTAGAGAATCTCTCTCTGTTTTCTAAGGCAGACACAGGGGTTGACATATCGGAATTCAAGCCCTTTTCGAATCTTCTGATTCTTTCCTCATCCGTAGCAGCCATGTGCAGACAGAACCGCAACAACTCCATGAACTTAGCTTCATACTCACTAATGTTCATCATACCCTGCCTTAGTTTCTCAAACTGAGAGATCTTCTCATCTAGGAAGGTCTTTGGAAAATATCTATTGATAAATTCCTGACGAAACTCTTCCCATGAGAACTCTACTCCAGGTCTCTTCTGCTCTTCCATGTTCCACCAGTGACCAGCACTGCCTTTGAGAAGATAGACGGCATGTCTAACCTTCTCAGCTTCCAGAATCATAAGAATCCTGAAAGCCTTCTCCAACTCTGTCAACCATAAGTCAGCATCTGCAGGGTCGGCAGTTCCGAAGTACTCGGTAGCTCCGACACGACGAAGTCGTTCGAATTTCTTACCAATACCTTGTACTTCAGGCTGGACAGGTGCCCTAGGTGCAGGAATGGGCATCCTATCGGTTATATGTGTCATGGCAGTCATAAACTGCCCGAACATCGTCTGTACAGCTGGATCACTCATGTCAGCTGGGTTGAACTGGGGTGGCTCTCTTGGCGACTCAGGTGCAGGTTGTTCTATTCTCGGAACTCTTGCACCGCCTCGAGGTGCACTAGCACTACTCTCTGCCACGTGCTCATCACGATGTTCCGACATTCTTATGTATCTTCTTCTCCTGAGGAGCAGAAGATTCTATTAGATAAGGAACGAGTACTAAAGGTAGACTCGACATCCTAAGTCCTATGCCTCTGTAGACTCAACTGAACCTGGAGCTCTGATACCACTAGTTGTGGACTCTGATCTCCAAACCATGACATAAACACGATTAAAACTTAGCGGAAGCGAATCGGTAATCAGTGGAAGACAAAAATCACGGGAAATTAAAACTTTTCGAGATAAGAACTTGTATCCATAAAAACTCCTTTCATAAAGAGAGGTAACTATTTACATCTCAGGATAATTACTTCTTGAGTAATTATATACATCAAGATACAAAATCTCAAGATCACATAACACAAGACTCCAAGACCTGAGAGTACAGAGGACACATAGGACTGACTCTAACTACACCACATGGCAGGACAAATCTCCACCTGAGATTACTGCTGCCCCTGGTGCTGCTGCTGCTGAGACTGATCACCTGTAGGTTGGTTCCTTCGTCTCCGATGTCCACCTAAAAAGTTGAAGCCTACGGGGTGAGACAATTATACATAATTGTCCCAGCGAGAGTTATAACTCTGCGCCAGAAGCTTTATTATAACATCAAAGATTATCTTAAACAGTAAAGCCTTCAAAGCATTCTATAACAGTTGCAGGTATAACAAGATCTCTACAATTTAGGAGATATGGAGAATATCAACATTATTGCAATGTAACATCAATCACCTAACTTGGAGTCATCTCTAACAAGTTATACTACATGGTTGATTATGTTTTACAAACAACATTATGCCCTGTGGAGATGAGGCTTACCACTCATACTCCAACTGATCGCTGAGAAGCCGCATCAGTATCATACATAGGTCATTAAGAGAGCCGGATTCTCATGACCTTCACCTTCCTCAGTCAGTAAGAGGATCACTTGTAGGACATCTCGTGTCTCTACTATTATAGCTCACCAGGGTAAACTGGTCCTTCGCTATTCTAGAGTCACAGTGGCGTTCTGTACTCTCTTCGTCATCAGGAGGTTTCATATTTACCTACCACTGATACGGATATCTGTGCTTTCTTCGTCATCAGGAGGTTTCATGTTTACCTACCACTGATACGGTATGAAACTATAGTGAAGGAAGGATGGATTCCACATCTACATCACTTTCCAACACTAGGATGTAAGGTTCTACACATCCATGTACCCCACATACTCAAAAGTATGTGCTCCGGGAGTTCCCTGAGGAAAACCTGTTTCACCATCATTTAATTTCTGACAATGATGGATCTATGATCAGGGCTCTACATTATACTTGATTAGTTAGGTACATTCAGTATTCTTTAACAGCATACATTGTTCTGCAAACAATAACAGTAGCATAGCAGCTATAAAAGGAGAATACTAAATGTAACAGGCCTAACTCATATCAATCATCATTTCTCATTATCCTCATCACAAGTCATCTCTAAGGCATGACCTTGATGGTATTCATGGCTCTCATAGCCCATTATCAGCATAGGATGCCACTGGCAGGGCATCAGATTACTTTACTTATTCATAAGGCTAACAACATGCCTTTAATGAATATAACATCAACATTCATATCTGGATATGATTACCTTCATATCAGAACCTGCATGGTTAATACATCTGATAAAGGTAATGCAACAAAAAGGAATGTACTTCCTACTCTTGTCATAAGAGTTAAATCTCTAATTCATATCAAATAGAGTTTAATACTCAAAAGCATGTCATTACCCTTGAATTAGGGTTTACTATTCACATTAAGGTGAATTAAACTCATAACATCATCATGTATGAGTAACATCTTCATTGATGCTCTTGGATTAATTAAAGGTTCATCATTTATCATAATTAGGGTTTCTATGATCTCACACAGGTGGACCATACCCTAATTATGCTCACTTATGTGCATTGGAGATGCTTTACTTGAGTTTCCACTTAAAAAGGGTACTTTCTCTCTCTAGAAGTACTTTCTCTCTCTATAAGTACTTTCTATCTCATCATAATGTTAGGTGATGTCAACATCACTCTAAAACAGGTTGGATTGAGTCATCATAGGCTAACATAGCCAAAAGCATCACCATTATGTGATTAGAGTTACTTTCTCTCGCTAGGATACTTTCTCTCTCTAGAGTACTCTCTCTTTCATCATACTAATGGTTGATGATAAAATTAGACTAGATCAAGTTAGATAGAGTCATTATGACTAAAAACATCATTCTCATGTAATTAGGGTTTGAATTGAGCAAGGTATAACTCAATTGACCCTTCAGGGGTATATTGGTAATTTACCCCATTGATCATCATTATGGTCAAAACCTTAGTCACATAACCCCTTAATATCCTAGGTTGTCATTAGGGTTTGATTTGGGCAATATTGAACCATTTACATCATCAATGATTGAATGTGGTCAACCTTGAATCACATTGATTGATTTCAATCATTAATCATCAATTGGATTGAGATTGGTTGAAAGTGTTGACTGTTTGCCCACTTTGACCCTCCAAGACCACGAGCCTCTTTTCTAACTCCAAGACCGCGAGCTTCTTCAAGGGTTCAAGACCGTGAAACCTCCCATTGGTTCAAGTTAATGTTGAGACCGCGAAGACCAATTTGAGTTGAGACCGCGAGGGTCATGAAGACCGTTTGCCCTTCTTTGACCTCAGGACCGCGAGGCCCTTCGCGGTCTTGAGACCGCGAGCCTCCTCTCGGTCTTGAGACCGTGAGCCCCCTCACGGTCTTAAGACCGCGAGCCCTCTCTCGGTCTTGAGACCGCGAGCCCTCTCTCGGTCTTGAGACCGCGAGCCCTCTCTCGGTCTTGAGACCGCGAGGCTCTCATGGTCTCAGCCACTTGGTCCTTCAACAAGGCTCAAAGGTGCAACCACTAATGTCAAATGATGTTGAAGCCTTCAAAAGATCCAATCTATGTTGACCACTTATGGATTGGGTTTATCAATATTATGCTTGACCAATTGGTCAACCAATTGACCCTCAATTGTTGACCAAGTAGGATTGAAATCGATTCAATTAGGGTCTATCAATGTTCACCCATCAACACTCAACAATGTGCATCAACACAAGGTTGAACCCTTCAATTGAGCTCCAATTGGGCCCAAACTTGGCCCAAACGGTCTTGAGGTCATGTGGGTGGACCCCACATGGTCTTAATACCGTTTTCCCAAGATTTCATCAAAGTCTAAGGTGATTTGATAGGGGTTGAACCATGATTGAACCACAAAACAGAATTTTGATTAAATTGATAACTTATTTGCAATTGGGTCCTCAATTGGTCAAATTACTCAACCCTAGACCTTCAAACGGTCTTGGGTGATGTCCTATCGGTCTTGAGACCGTTTGGATGAGTTCCAAACGGTCTTGAGACCGTTTGCCCATCCAATTTTTGGATTCTAGTGCAGATTCATCAAGGTTGAACAAATTGAGTTGATGATTATATCAATATTTAATTGCAATGTAACTTGGTGTAAAAGTACCTTTAATTGGTCAACAAATCTTGACCCCAGACCTCCAAACGGTCTTGGTCGATTGCCCTCGCGGTCTTGAGACCGTTTGGTGACCCCCAAACGGTCTTGAGACCGTTTAGGTCAATCAACCCTAAAAACCCTAATTAGGTCACCATAATTTCAGTACTGATTTTATCTAGGGTTAGCCCTAGTATTCACCCTTCAACTCTTAGCCCGTTTGGAATTAGACCATCAAACTTGGTGAGTTGTTAACTAACATAATTTTGAACAGTAATCTCATACGGTCAACGCTTAGTCAACGACCTTACACGGTCTTGAGACCGTTTGCCCAAAAAGGCAATTTCAGACCGTTTGAAAATCAGCAATTAATTCATTTAAAGTTGTGACTTAAAAAGGCCATATCGCCCGATTCCTTTGGAGTTAGTCTCCCAAATTTTGAGGGTAATTAGCCTATATAATTAGGAACAGATTTCCTATACGGTCCACGCTCGGTCAACGGGGCCAAACGGTATTGAGACCGTTTGCCTTGTCGCGGTCTCGAGACCGTTTGCTCACCTCGCGGTCTTGAGTCCGAGAGAGCAAACTGTTAGGACCGTTTAAGGAAAAGAAAAGCGGTGGGTTTTTCTTGGAAATCACGCCTTCATCTTCTAGCTCAAGAACAGTACAGATATCTCACGGGTTTGCTTGCAAAATAGCAGGGAAAAGTAGGGAAACACTAAGAGCTATCATCAAAACGCATATAAAGATGCACATAGTAAAGCATGGGTTTAGAGTTATAAAACCCGCCTAAAGCTTGCTTCTTGAGCTCCAAGCTTTAATGGCGTCCTTGAGTTACCACAGGTTGGCCAAGGTGAAAACTCCAAGGAAGGATGAAAAGAGACGGCTAGAAAGATAGGGTTTCAAGAGTTAGCCATGAAGATGACCTTGAATTCGAGTTCTAACCATGGAATTAGGCAAGAAGAGGGGTTTAGACCTACCTTGCACCCCTTGGTCGTCCTCCTTAGCTCCAAGGCAGTCCTTGGTCGTCTTTGGTGAAATGAAACAGTAAGGGAACGAAGGGTAAGTTCCCTTGCAACTAAGGGAAGGAGAGCTTATATACATGGGGTAGGATTTTCAACATTAGTTCATAAGTTTCCCTTAATTCCAACTAAGTCCTTCCTTTATTACTTGTTCATCCCTTCCTATTTATTCTAAGGACAAACCTTATCTTAAGTTATAGAAAAGAAGGCAAGGAAGAACAATCTAATAATAAAGTTCATACTTAAAGGGATATTGCACATATACCCTGATTATTCAATCACAAAGCCTATTTCTTAACTTGATAACTCAATTGAGGTGAATTCCTCATCATTTCTTCTCTAAATGATGGAAAGAGTCTAAAAAGATACTTTAGATGACATTCTTTACAAATTGCATCCCTTTATTTGGGTAAATTGCATTTTACCCTAAATTAGGGTTTCAAGCCCTGGGATTGCTTCCACAGCTGCACCTTGGTGCTCTAGCTTGGGAAATCCCTCAAACTTTGCCAAAGAGTTTCTCATGATGTATCAACATCAGAGGAACATCTCATCATGTGCAAATTGCAAGCTAACCCTTTCAACTGGGTAAATTGCACATAGGTCCCTATATATCAAAACAATGCTACAACTTTAAATAAAAAGGAGCAAATACTGAAATATATGTTTCTGAGAAACTTAATTACATGCTCAGAGTTAATCACAAAGATTTAATTACATTTTTAGGCAAAACACCTAGGGTTAACTCATAACCCAGGTCAGGGATGTTACACATATGTACTTCTGAATCATAGAGACTGTAATTATTGCCATGCAAAGAGATATCCATATGAAGTCAAGATATTTTGTTGTTACTGTGGTGAAATTATTTTGACAACAAAGAATACCCCCCTAGAGTTACTTCATTTGTTTACCTCGTCAGAAAAAGAGGCTATTCACTTTAGGCAATGTATACGCACATATAAAAATACATTTGCTTTTACGTCTATGGGGGTGCATGAGGATAAAAATCTTTTGAAGATAAATAGAGGGATATACACTTTCAAAATACAAGGACAAGTATATCATTTCATTAATAACATGATACCAAAAAATGGATATGCATCACATCTACAATTATACTTCTATGATATTAATCATGAAATGGAAAATAGATTACATCAGTCATCAAAATTGAAAGAGGAAGTGGTCAAGATATTAGTCAAAATACTATGGCATAATCTGTATTCAAAGTTTTTTGAAGTTTAAGGGATCTACAAGACTCAGAGAACTTGCAAATATTTCTAAAGTCAAATCCAAATGTAAACCAAGGAGTTCATAATGCACCGACTTCTTCACAAGTGGCAGCAATTTGGAGTGAAAATGATGATGGCACCAGCAACGACATAAATTTTCAAATAGATATTTGTGTTTACACTCATGCTGGGAGTAGTCATTGTGTTAATTATTATTATGGTTGTTATGATCCTTTGCAATATCCATTATTATTTTCACACGGTGAGATTGGCCGGTATCAAGGAATTTCATGAAGAGATAAAAAGACTGGTCATTGGTTGTGCAATAGTTCATTATATGATAGTTCTCATTTCAGAGATATTGATGAACTATTACTACAAGAGGAAATAGGTAATATTAATACATATTAATTAAGAAAAATACTAATAATGAAATGTTGATCTTCTAAATTATTATTTCTGTCTATGAGCTCTAGAAAACAAGCAAAAACAAAGAAAAACAATCTCATGTCGTGAATATTATTGCTACAAATTACAAATCAGAGACACTGATAGATCAATTCTTCTGCATTCTGGTAGACTTCTACAAAAATATATTGTTGATTCATATGTCAAGCTTGAAAGTAGCCGTTTGGACTATATTAGAAGGGACCAACAAAAGATCTGATCCGATCTATACCAAGGCATCGTCTGACACCTATAATGATGGACAAAAGAGTGGCAGTACAATAGGAAATAGACTTATTCTTCCAGCATCTTTTATTGGTGGTCCAAGAGATATGCGCCAACATTATCTGGATGTCATGGCATTAGTCCAAAGGTATGGAAAGCCTGACATATTTCTAACTTTTACGTGTAACCCATCTTGGATTGAGGTGAAAAGAGAGCTACTATCTTTTGAAGAAGCACAAAATAGACCAGATCTACTTGCTAGAATTTTCAAAGAAAAATTAGAAGATTTAAAGGTTGATCTTTTCAAGAGAAACATATTTGGACATGTGGTTGCGTATGTGTATGTGATAGAATATCAAGAAAGGGGACTTCCACATGCACATTTTCTTATCATTTTAGAAAAGAGACAATAGATTACTACTATTGATGTTTGTGACCAATATGTATTTGCTAAAATACCAAAAAAAGATTGTAACTCACATCTACACAAAATAGTTTTGAAACATATGGTGCACGGTCCATGTGGAGCTCTAATTCCAAATAATATGTGTATGAAAGATGGAAGATGCAAGAAACATTACCCAAAAGATATGTACCCAAAAACAACTCAGGCAAAAAATTCATACCCTTTATATCGGCGAAGAGATACTGGTCATTCAGAAAAGGTGGGTTCCAATCAAATTGACAATCGTTGGATTGTTCCTTATAACTCTTATTTGTTAGCAAAGTACAACTGTCATATGAATGTTGAGATATGTTCTTCAATTAAAGCAGTGAAGTACCTATATAAGTACATATACAAAGGTCATGATCGTGTATTATTTCAAGTGAACGAGAACCCGATCAAGAATGTAGATGATGAAATTTAACAATATGTCTCTAGACGTTGGGTATCACCACAAGAAGCAGCATGGAGAATTTATCAATTTCCTCTAAATGAAATGCATCCATCTGTATTATCTCTACAAATTCATCTCGAAGATTTGTAGACTGTTACATTCCATGGACATCAAGATTTATCAACTATTGTACATAATGAACATTTCTCCAAGACAATGCTAATAGAATATTTTAGGAAAAATTGTGTCGATGTGGAAGCCAAAAAGTATCTATACAAGGAGTTTCTGGAGCATTATGTTTGGGATAAGAAGTCTAAATCATGGAATATAAGAAAGAGAAAGAATTCTATTGGAAGGCTAATATTTGCAAGACCCACAGAAGGTGAACGATACTACTTGTGTTGTTTACTTAATCATGTGAAAGATGCTACTTCTTTTCAAAATCTGAGAACTGTCAATGGAACAAAATGTGAAACATTTCAAGACGCGGTCGAAAAGTTTGATTTATTGGAAATTGATAATAGTATTGAGGAATGTCTTGATGAAGTAGTGATATTTTAAATGCCTTCAAGTCTGCGATAATTATTTTCTACTATAATTGTCTATTGTACTTCTGTTAGTCCTATACAACTATGGGACAAGTTTAAGAATCAAATGAATGAGGACTTTTATAATTTTGATGAAGTAGATTGGACAAATGCTCATATGAATGCTCTAAATAATATTAATATGTGCTTAGAGTCAATGGGAAAAAAATTATCAGACTTCAACTTACCATCTATTATTCAAGATGAACATGAAAAATTATTTAAAGAAATTGAAGAGGAATTGAATATTGTTGTTTCTGATGAAGATATTTTGTCAATTTCACAACTAAATCATGGCCAAAGTTGTGCTTATAGAATTATCATGGACAGATTGAATAGTGGAGAACAAGGAGTTTTTTACATTGATGGTCCAGGAGGAACAAGAAAAACATTTTTATATCATGCTTTACTTGCTAAAGTAAGATCATGTGGTCATATAGCACTTGCAACTTCATCTTCTGGGATCGTTGCATCTCTACTGCCATTTGGTCATACTTCACATTCAAGGTTTAAAATACCATTGAACACTAAAGAACAAAACGTATGTAATATTTCAAAGCAAAGTAGCTTGGGTGAGTTGCTTCGAAGAACCAAGCTTATAGTGTGGGATGAGGTATCTATGGTAAAAAGACAAGCAATTGAATCACTGAATCTTTTACTACAAGATATGACAAGCAGTTCATTACTTTTTGGAGGAAAAATTGTTGTTTTTGGATGTGACTTCAGACAAATTCTTCCTGTTGTACCACAAGGAGGGAAAGAACAAACAATTTTGGTGAGTTTTGTAAAATCAAAACTATGGGAGCATGTTGAGAAATTGCAACTAATAGAAAATATGAGAACAAGATCAAATCCATTATTCAATGAATATTTGCTTCAAGTTGGAAATGGGACAAAGAGCATGTAGTTGGTGATCAAATTGAAATTCCTAGAGACATGGTCATCCCATATGTTAATGAAACATCTTCCAGGAATGAACTGATATGCGTAATTTTTCCTGAATTGACATCTGATGAAGAGATATTATGTTCATTAACAGATCATGCAACCTTGACTACAAAAAATGAGTTTGTTGATGAAATAAATGATCTATTGATTGATAGATTCCATGGTGACAAGAAAGAATACTTTAGTTTTGATTCAATAATTGATAAGACAAGTCAGTTTCAAGAAGAGGAATTTCTAAATTCTTTAACTCCTACTGGTCTTCCACCTCACAAGTTGGTTCTCAAAAAGAACTGTCCAATTATGTTACTCTGGAATATTGATCCTTTTGCAGGTATTTGTAACGGCACACGACTTATTTGTAAAAACTTCAATAGAAATATTATTAATGCTGAAATAGAAATTTGACATAAGAAAGGACAAAGAGTATTCATCCCTAGAATTCCGTTGATGCCAAAAGACCATGAAAAATTATTGTTTGCATTCAAGAGGGTACAATTTCCAGTTCTGTTGTGTTTTGCAATGACGATCAATAAAGTACAAGGACAAACTTTAGAAAGAGTTGGAATGTATTTGCCTCAGCCAGTATTCTCTCATGGTCAGTAATATGTTGCTCTATCCAGGGTGAAATCACCAGAACATCTAAAAGTTCTTATCAAACTAGCATCCATGGAAAAAGCAATTACAACGACAATCAGAAATATAGTGTACAGTGAAATATTATCATCAGTTGGAATAATCTAGATACAAGCCATACACTTTCATGTAAGAGATCAATACCATAATGTAATGTAACTCAGTATTCTCCTATACCATGCTTATCACTAACATTTGGTGTTTTATTGACATGACAGAATCTGAATAAAGATGAAGACAAGTTACAGTTGTTACATGAAATCATTCAAAGTCTTCATATATGTGTTGTAAATTTGTGTCTTTCATATAGAGATGCAAAACATATGTATTTCCTGGAAGTTACAAATGAAAAGGTATGTTTTTGTTGTCATACATACAAGCCATGATATTCAATGCGGACATTGAACAATTAAACATTGAATAACATATGTAAGGTATATGTTTATGGAAATCGACAAGTGTTATACTGTTTTGAGATAATCCATATATGTGACAGTAATACCAATATATGTGTGTATATATTGAATGAATTTGTATTCATGTTGTGATAATTCTATTGTAACTTAATTGTCATGCACATGCTTAGCACGTGCTTACCTGCTAGTATATAAATAATGACTAAAGATAGAGTGTTTACTTAATAAGGTATAATAACTTCAGCTGCTATATGAATATATAAATAATGACCAATGATAGAGTGTTTACGTATAAGATATAACAACTTCAACTGCTATTTGAATCTTTACTACTCTATAAATAAGCACAACGGACGTGAGTGCTTGTGTGGTTTCACATGTGTACATGTCTGCTTTTCCATTCACTTGTTTAACTATTTGAGATGTATTTTTCTAGGTAATGGTTTGAAAAGACATAAATATGGACGTCCTTGGACATTATCTGGAAAATATTTTAACTTATAATTTAAGCCAAACTTGATTTACTTGAACTATGTAGAAAATCTTGGTTCAGAATTTTATTTGGCATGGGTCATGCCAAGATAAACTGAGGTCGAAAAACTCAAGTTGTCACCATATTTAGCTATTTGAGTTGTTTAATGTGCCTGATTTTCACCTGTCTGTGTGTTTGCTTCTCCAACAGCTAGGGTGTCTGCTTGACATGCAGTTTAGTTTTCTTTTTCTTTTTCTAATAAGGCAGCTGACATATCTGTGTGTTTGCTTTTTCAGCAGCTAGGGTACCTGCTTGGTGCACAGTTTAATTTTTTTTCTTTTTACATTTCTAATCTATGTAACAATTGTCACCTATTTTGTTATTTTCAATTATTTATTAGGAAATAGTAGGTTGAGGGGGTATTAGTTGATGGGAAATTGTGCCACATCTCAAAATGTGATGTATCACCATATATATTGTATAAGAAATTTTTCATTATTTTTTAAAATTACAAATCGGTCCTTGTGTTTGTACACTACACTTTTGTCTTTTCTTTTTAAAATTTTATATTGTATAATGAGACTCATCAATACTATATAGGACAGGTCGTGGGAAGGAATAAAATTTTCTTCATTATTTTTTGGAATTAGAGACCGGTTTGTGTGTACACTACATTTTTGTCTTTTTTTTAATTTTATGTTGTATAAGGAGGCTCATCTATAGTATAGAAGAAGCCCACGAAGGAGGATGAATGCAATTTTCTCAATTGTTTTTTGGAATTATGATTCAGCCCTATTTTAGGGCTTCATCTTGTGGCATTTTGCATTTCAATCACATCTATACCTATTAGATTACATGTTATTTCCCTTAATATGCATATTTGTGTAAAATGCACTATGGACATTATTTATATGTTTTTCAGGTACTTGGATCACACTTGGATGGACGAGAGAGATGGAGGGACCCAAAGAAGGCTCTAGAGCTCCCCCAACCTACCCCTAGTGGCCAAGAGTCAAGCTTAAGCAAAGAAGTCCATGGATAATGAAGTTTGAAGGTCAAAGTGCAAGCAAAGCCCCCAACACGGCCGTGGTAACACAGAACGGTCGTGCTACAAATGAAGAAATCAAAGGAAAAATCTCAGTTTTAAAGCAGTTGCAGAGCATACTCTACCACGGCCGTGCCACTCAGCATGGCTGTGCTGCGACCACCCACCACAGTTGTGCCATGCAACTCGGTCGTGCTACCATCTCCCACCACAGTCGTGCCACGCAGCATGGTTGTGCTACCCTCAACCCACCACGGTCGTGGCCATTTTAGCCCAAAATCGACCAAAACCATGTTAACTTTGATGGAATAAACCCACGACTGAGCCCATCTACCACGGCCATGGTCTACCCTACCCACCATGGTCGTGGTGACCTACCACGGTCTTGCTACTCACAAAACCTACCCATTTTTCTACTTCTTTCCCCATTTTACCCCTAACGTAACCCTAGACCCCCTAGATCCCTATATAAGCCCTAGTGGCGGCTGGGGGTCGGGGGGTTGGCGGCTTAGAATCCCATTTTCGCTCCCTTGTCACCTCCACTCCATTCCACTTCACCTCCACCTCAAATCCACTCTATTTCACCATTTCCACCACATAACCCCACATATATAAGCCTTCCATCCACTTCCCACCATCATCCCACTCCACTCCATCCAAGGAGAAGAAGGAGGACGTCCTTGCAGTAGCTGGAGGGAGGAGATTCCTCATCTACACCGAGCTCCATGGCTACTTCTTCCTCTATCTCCTTTCTTTTTGTATTTTGCTTTGTTATGAGTAGCTAGGCCCCTTGGGTGGGTTGTTTGGGGGAAATTATGTTACTTTGATACCATGTTGGGGGAAAATGACATGTAAACATTGTAATTCTATTTGTTAATGATTATATTATATTTCTATCTCATTCTCCATGGATTGCTTGTTGTCTTGTATGTGAAATCACCTAGGAATTTAGGCAAATTGCTTATATGTGTGAATTTTGGGATTTGCCTCTAGGTCCAATTCTTGGATCCCTAGGTTGCCCCCCATCTTCCTACATCCTAATCAATCTCCCTAAACCTAAGTGAGAGATCTAAGTAGCTAGATTAGATAATTCTAGTGCAATTAGCAGGGAGCCTTCTCAAGGCTAGAATGTGGGGGAATTGGGGTCCAAAGCCCTAATTTCACCTCCCCATTACTACCATCAGTTCCTAATTGTCCTAGGAATGTCTAATCTAGAAACCTAGACTTGATTAGAGTCTAATTGATTTGAACCTAATCCCTAACCCAATTGATCCTCGTAAGGGTAGTAGGGGGTGTTAGGGACTAGTCCCCCTATGCATAACCTAGCATATCCATGGCCAGTTAGTAGCTTAGGTTAATTCATTAGACTCTAACTTGTTGTTTGGTTTAGATAATCTAAATGGAATCATAATGTTCATATGTCACCCCCCAACTTAAGTGATAAGTTCATACCCTAAACACCCCACGCCTCTCTTTACTGCTTAAAACCCTAGTTTTGTGCTTACTTAGCTTAATTAGTTCTTTTCTTTCTTAGTTAGCTTCTTTCCTTGCTCTTGTCTTGTTCATGTTAGTTTAGCTCTTTAATTTTTCTTTTGCTTCTCTCTTGCTTGCCTTAGTATAATTTGCCTTTTCATACCTAGCTTAATCCTTTCTTGCTTGTTTAGCCTTAATCTAGTCTAGGGTTAACGTAGATTTCATTCCTACCTTTAACTGCTTTCTTGTTCATCCTTAGTTAACAATCAAATCAACATTTAAACCCTTAACCCTAGTCTCCACAGTAGAAACCTAGTAAAATTAAACCTAGCTCTAGTGCCCCCTCTTTTCCCTGTGGATCGACCCTATACTTGCCACCTTCCTATACTACGACACGACCCTGTGCGCTTGCGTGTGTAATGTTTTAGTAGACGTAGGTAGTTAGTTTAGGTCTTATAAATTTCGAAAGTGAATCCCACCGTGTGCCTCGGTCTGCGGGGTTGCATCTAGTCGAGTCAAACCGGCTGGCGTGTAACACCATTGGCGGGAGCGCACCAAGTTACAAATAGGTGCATATATGTGTACACTGCACTTTTGTCTTTTCTTTATAAAATTTTATATTTTATAAGGAGACTCATATATACTACATAAGAAAGCGTGCAGAGAGCACTGAATACAATTTTCTCTATTTTTTTATAATTACAAACAAGTCCTTGTGTGTGTACACTACACTTTTATCTTTTCATTTTAAAATTATATATTATATAAGATGACACATCTATACTATACAAGAAAGCCCAAAGAGGGGGTTGAATGCAATTTTTTATTTTTATTTTAATTATAAACCGGTCTATATGTGTGTACACTACACTTTTGTCTTTTCTTTTCAAAAAAATATATTGTGTAAGGAGACTCATCTACACTATGACTCTGATTGGTTTGTCGTAACTAGTCTGAAAAACTTATGAATTTGAGTTCCTTAAGTAGTTTTTCATGATTAGTTTAAAGTAAGTGTTGGAACTCGAGTTTCGTAATTTCCAGTGAGTTACAGACTTACATACAAAATACAGTTCCTAAGTTCCCTCTTAAAAAGAGCAGAAAACAAATTCCAGAACAACTAACAACATTTATTATATAGTTATATTTTTCATTCTTCACAAATAACACATATAAATCATTTACGACTATAATGTTAGAAGTCTAGATATAATTTATTGCTAAAACCATAATATAATATGACAAAATACTACACTTTATAATCTCACTATGTAAAATAGTTTACATTATAACCACCATTATAAGTGGGGCTTATAAATTAAAAAATATATGAAAATAATGAAAAAATAACGTGTTGCACTATGTGACAAAAAATATGGTTTATCTAACATATTGTTATTATTCATATTTATACAATTTGATGTAGAAATAATAATTAACTATGATTGTACACAAATAATATAGTAAATATTAATATTGTATATGGCGTTGGACAATGACAAATCAAATTGCGGATATTATTATAAAACTTTATACATACAAAGTGATATAAAATATTATAATGTAATTTTACATTACAATATTTTTTCACCTTTTTTACCTTGTACATACAAAGTGGAATAAAAATATTATAGTTGATTTTAAGTATGTGACAATATTTTTTTCACTTTGTACATAAAAAATGAAATAAAAATTTTGTATTGTGATTTTAATCACACTACAATGTTCTTCACTTTGTACATACAAAGGGAAATAAAAATATTGTAATGTGAATTCCATCACATTAAATTTTTTTTTTTCACTTTGTACATACAAAGTAAAATAAAATTATTCTAATGTGATTTTAATCACAATACTTTTATTAAGAATAATTATACCATCATCATCATCAACTAAGCCTCAATCCCAACTATGTTGGGGCCGGCTAATAAATAATTATACCATACTAAAATATTTTTAAAAGAGCAAAATCTGCATTATGACCACTTGTTGAGGTTATTATGGTTAAAAAAAATTATGACTATTCACGAATATGACTCTTTGTTTATGTTTTTCTGTCCTTATTTATTATATATTACACAATAACAAAGTATTATATTTAATGATTTCCATATTTACACTTATAACAAATGAATCACATGGAAGTGAATGGAACTTTAAGTTCCAGAAACTGAACTAAAGTTCCCAGAAAATGAGTTCCGTATAACTTATGACTTACACCAAACCAATCGGAGCCTATATGAGAAAGTCCCTAGATGGCGCTGAATGCAATGTTCTTCATTATTTTTTGGAATTACTAATCGGTCCATCTTTTAGTAGGTAGTATGTATCTTATTTTGAATACTAACTACATATTGGTCATCAATAAACACAAAAATGATAATTCAAACTCAATCGGAAAGCTTATCGAACAAATCTATTGTAGTGAACAAGAATAAATATCGAGCAACTCATTATGACATGATTATTATATGCTCACATATTATATTGATTCAATTGTATAACACGTGTGTAGTGTGCGTCTTTTGCTATTAACTAGTAATAAAGTACGAGATCCTTATCTGTATTTAAAGAAAAGTATAAAGTAGTGAATATATGCATACAAAATTAGTGTATGGCAACAACCCTCGGGGTGGTTGCATAAGTCTTTCTTTTCCAATGTTCTAGGTCTTATTATAAACAAGATGTTAAGATTTAGTATCTCTTTATAAATTTTGCATAGTCCCGTTTGTAGGCTTATATTGCACATATCTATATCATCTCATTAATCCTAACACAACCTATGTTCAATATACCACCACTTTGTATGGTAGCTATGCTCTCTATAGAAAGAATAAATAAATTGTCATTTAATTTCACAAATTGGTATCCAATAGAGTTTATAGAATTTCACATTGTATTTAGTTTTCTTGTTCTATTTATGCATTATATTTTTTCATGTCTTTACTATTTCGGTTGTCTTAATATTTTTCCTTCGGGGCAATAAATGTAAGTTACATGAACCAGCCACAAAGTGGCACTTCTAGAGTCACATAACAAAATACATTTTAGAGTCCCATAACAAAACACAGCCATGTCTTGAATCAATATTGTCAATATTAGAAGTGTTTAGAAAATCACAATCATATCTTACGTGCATCATGAGATATAATTAAAAATCATCTAAAGGATTCTGAACATTTTCTAATTTACCATTGATAAAAAATATATACATATTTTCTTACAAGATATCTATGAATGTGGGATTGAGGTGCACTTTACATACACTTAATCTACAAGATATGCATCACATCTAATATTCGAATACTCTATAGATTATCATAAGCATATTAAACTAAGATGGGTGTATATAAGATGCATGTACTCAAGTACATAATTCTTTGTGTGTGTGTGTGTTTGTGCGTATGTGTATCTATTTTAGTTATATTACTCTAATGGATTTAATTTTGTACACACAATGTATTGTTAGTATATATTTATTTGAAATTAAATATCAGTTGAGGGAATGTTTTCTAAAGTTTTCTTAATATAATAGTTTATCATTTTGTAATTGAACAGAACAATTATACATGCACATGAACCTTACATATATTGCAAGAGACAACAAATATTACTACTTTTAGTAAGAGATCACCAATAAAAATGCTAACAATTTTTGTTTAGTAATGAAAAAAAATTGTCCATCTTATTCCAAGTGTGATCATCGATACTTAACTAGTAGGCAGTATGAATAAGTATAGCAACTTAAAATAGTTATGACAACCTACTTTTCTCTCTTCTCTATTGTACTCTTTCTCTCTCATCAAGTGTCCTTCTGATACAACTTGATATGAATTTTCATGGTTGGAGTATGGTGATACTACAATTTTGTCACATCAATACTCAATTTTACTAAATGGATATTAATTTGCATTTTGATCCTTGTATCATTCATGAACATGTAACCCTTTTGCAAGATATATTGAACCTCTCCAATGTGATCTTCTTGCTCTTCAATGTATCTCAAGATGTAGAGTATTAAATTTGAGCCAACGACATAAAATTTGCCTCAATCCAACTTTCGAAGATCTAGATATGAATTTGTGAAGTTGCCCTATATTTTCCCTTGTTTTATCTCTTTTGCTCCCTTGTTGCCAAGCTTGGACCAGCCTATGGCCTCTTTGGGACCAGACAGTGGCACATGGCCCATCCCTAGCCCATTTGCTTTCTTCCCCTATCATAACCTCACTCAATATTTTAGATAATATTGATCACCCTGATCTTCAAGAACCACTGATTGGGCCCAGATCTGACAATGTGGAGGCCATCCCTTACTTTGGGTTGTATTGTATAAGGTGCTACAATAGGGTTGCCGTACAATATGCCACAATCAACAACTCAATATGCTCCCTTTCTGCATTGGTCTTTCCCCCTGATTTCACCTCCTTTCTTACCCTCCATCACCTCCTTCACCCTCGTTTCTCTTCACCTACAACCATGGTTGTATCCATGGAGCTCTGTGTCGAGCCCCTTCGCTCCACACCCCGTCGTCCATGTCTAAGGGTGGCATCAGTTGTGGGGGTTCTCGATACGGCTGGGTGACTAGTTCAAATATGAAGCCATGCCTGACTTTACCCCTATCTACTGCCACACTAACAAGGGTGATGTCACGGTCGAACCCTCTCATGTGCAAATGAGGGAAGAATGACATGAGGAGCAGCATCCCTCGGATCAGCAGAATACCATAGTGACACATGGTTACTGTGTTTTATACGCAAGTGAACGTATCGAAGTAATATAGGCCCTTTTGAGGCCCGAGTCGAATGCATGAAAACATTCTCCAGAAGACTACTACTAACTATGGTCAAATCAGCTAGGCCGATGAAATTGAATTGGTTTGATTGAACAAAAACAAAATCAAAACAAAACAAACTTAACACTTAAATTACTCAGATTTAGAGAATTCCTTAGGATTATAGTTTCACCATAGATAACATTGCAATTCAGTCCACACGCCAATATCTATTACTACTATCCATGGATAAAGAGCATGTAGTTAGAATTACCCACTCCCACAGCGTAGTTCACTACCTATTCTAATGCCAACCTCATTTCCATAGCAGTTGGTTGATTAGTTAGGTTCTTTATGATAAAGTCTGGGTTTCTCCTCTCGTTTATTCTCTACCTTTCCCAAGGGTGCAATAATGGGCAAATCTATACTTTTCAACCCTTAACCTCTCTCCCAAAATGATTAAGAGTCTAATCATCTATCCATGTAGATTGGGCATAAATAGAACAATGCAACTTCATAGATTTATATCCATAAAATAGAGACAAATGCAATATTAATGCATGGAAATTAGTTACAATGCATATCCGGGCTACTCCCGAGTCCTAAGGAATCAAGAGGTTTAGTCATGCATGATTTTCATTGACGAATACATAGTAGAGAAAGAGAAAATGTGGGAAACATTAGAAAAACTAAGTAACCCCTAGTGAATAGTTGATCTGGATGATCCCCTATGTCGTGTGTTCAATCGATTGTCTTTTGACTGCCGATTCACCTTCTGGAGGTGCTCAGATCGTCCCGGTGAAGCCTTTAGTTCCTTTCTCTTATCTTCTCTCTCTCTTGAGTCGTGCAATGGAAAATGACTACTTTCCCTCATCTGGCCGAACTCCTTAGGTCATAGGAGTCACTTACAATACAAAATAACGTCAACCATTAGATTAGATTGTCATCTTCCGATTTGCCAAATCGGGAAGACTCGATAGTACTGACTTGGTAGTCGGTAGTACTGAGATCTTGGGGTAGTCGTGACTCATGACAATGTCAGTACTATCGACTAGTCTCGATAGCACCTAGTCTTTAGGTCGCCCGAGCACTACCTTATTGACGCCATCTCGATAGTACTGAGTTTGTGAACTCAATAGTACCAACTTTTCACGATTCATCCTTGTGCTTTACTGACGTGGTTTTGATACTACTGACTTTGAGTGACAGTAGTATCGAGTCTTTGCAAGTCTTTCTAGGAAATTACTGATGTGAAGTCGGTACCACTGACTTTTAGTGTTGGTAGTATCGACTCTGTAAAGTTCAATTGTACCTGAAAATGCACAAGAACGTAGATAAATGCTCAGGATAAATATAAAATCATCTTAAACAATAAAAATCATATAATTTGATGGATTTAGATAGCACAAGCCATTAATAGCATTTTATGCATTATTAATCAGATAAATGACAAAATAGCACATAAAATCAAGGCAAATATGCCTGTGAAAATGACTAAAAACCCATGCATCAAACTCCCCTAAGCTTAAATGTTGCTCGTCCTTGAGCAACACCACTCTTGGATCTGTTTGATGTAAGTCACCAAAAGGATACAACGTATGAACTCTTTTCTTAATCAAGTCCACCAGACAATCTCTGAACTGGCCTCCAATGACCACTAAACCAATAAATGCTCTACAATGACCAAAAATTTCCATAGAAGATGTCTATCTTTTGTTCAATGAACAATATCAAGAAAGCAATTAATATCATAATAATTCAGACATTCACTTGGTGTACTATGTGATTCCCTAATCTAAATTGCTCTCTCCTATCTACCAACTACTTGGAAGCAGATCTCCTTATAATAATGGATGAGGAGATAAATCATTTGAGTGGCCTACCAATGAGAGAAATTAATGATATGAGATGGGTGGAAATTGAAGAATCACAAGTACATCCAAATTATTTGTGCAAGAAAAATGATGACCTACATGAGTGAAAAGAATGTTATGCATGAGACCTAATGCCTACTGACTTTTTCTCTTTCTTTTTCTTCTTTTTGACACATGATGCATGTATGAAGCTATCTCCTAACATAAAATGAGATTGTCAAAGACAAACAAATGTGTCATGTGAATTAATTCATCCCTTTAAGAAGACTCAGAGACCTACTTTCTCCTTAAGAAATCTTGAGATTGAATTTTTTCTAGTCCATTATTTTTCTTATCTTTGACATGATTGAAATATGCTCGGGCTTTCACTTCATTTTTTTCTTTCTCTTTTTTTTTTGATGTGGGGGTATGCCCTTGCTTCAATCTTCACAATTAGAGACTAAAATCCACATGACAAAAAGGAATGAATGTGATGAAATGTATGTAATCTACATGCAATTTCAATGCAACTAAGATGGCATGCACTAAGATAGTTCATGCGCAACTTTTGTTTTTTTTTTCAAATTTACATAAGGATAAGAACTAAGCTACCATGTCACCTATCATGCCATGCAATGCAATCAAAAGGAATAAGTTGGAGCACTTGTTCATCTTGAGGTGGTGATTCAAAATTGGACGGCAAGGATGGATGGAATCACATAACTAAGAAACAATGCCTTTCATAGGATTATGATATATCCCTCTTTAATGACTCGTGCATAGGGTAATCTTAAGGTTTCTTTCTTAGATTTTCATTTAAGATCTCGTTAAAGGTTTGATTAGCTTAAGCTCAACAACGTCTTCATTCACTTTCCCATTTTGATTTAGATGTTCATTCATATCCTATATCCTAGAGCTGACTTAACCAAAAACTTCCTCGAGTAGTGATGCACAAAGATGTCACAAATTAAGCTATGAAGACACAAACATTTCATTGAACTAACACCCATGAATCAACATATGCAACCATGCATTATTGTTCCATAATTACACTAGATAGGTGTGGATCCTAACAACGCATAACTCAAACTAAAAAATAAAACAACTAAGATAAAAATGCAAGAAAAACTATAAAAACTAAGATAGAATGATGTTCCAGCACCCCCCCAAGCTTGAATATGACCCTGTCCTCATAGTTAATACTCACACTCAAGAGGTGGAACAGTGGTACTATTGGTCAAAATGGAGGTGGCGGGGGCATGTTGGAGTCATGAAGGGGAAACATCCCCTAAAAAGATAGATCTGGCAATGGCATTTGTTGTGGTTGTGGGAAACCTACAAAGTACCTCTGGTTCCAATAGTGGTCGAAGAAGGGTTGCTGGTATGCTCCATCTACTACAGGTGCATGTGAAAATTCTCTTGGTTGGCCAAGAGAGGGCGTTCATTCTCGTATATCGCCTACTAGTTTTGGTACAGCCTTCCTTGTATCTCTTGCACTCCAGCCAACGTTGCTTGATGATGTTGTTGTCCAGTCTGGATCTCCTATAGCATCCCATACATACCTACCATGTTGTACGGGTCTTGCTCCTCCTGGGAACGGGGCGTGGCAGAAGAAGTTGAGGTAGTGTAGGTGCGGGCTCATTTGTGTGGGACTACTCTCCGAGTGATGGGGATGGCGACCTCCTCAACACCATAGGAGCCATCGTTGCCTTACTCCTCATCATCGTCTTGAGCTACTGCCCTGGGTGGATCTTCTACCTCCCCCTTATCCAGTGGCCACCGAAGATGGTTCACTTCGCACAGGTTGAAGATGGAGTCAGGGAGGCTCCTCTCCCAGAACTTTCCTCGATGTGTGCAAGTCACATACAACATGTTGTGGTGGAAGTCGAGGATGATCGCCTTGCATAAGTGCAGGAGGTCTAGCTTCTTTATATTTTCCATTGGCACAAGGGTAGACAAGTCAAGGCAAAACTATAGTGCAATGGGGGTGATGAGACCCCCAAATACAATCGACACCTTCCTTGTCATGTTGTGCCAAACAGAGATCATGTGGAGAAGAAGGAAGGCTCCAAAGTTGACAATCTCTCCCTCCAATAGCATGTAGAGGAAGTAAAGGTCTGCCTGTTGAACCTTTCCTTGAGCTTGACTGGAACGAGCAAAGTTGGTGTTGGTGTAGAGGCGGTGTAGGATTCGAGCAAAGGGGTACTCAATGTCAGTAATAGAGTTGACATTCCAGCTTATGCAAAAGCCCTCTGGCACATCAGTCAGCTGCTCACAAGCCAAGTCAAAGTCAAAATTAGAAGGGGATGAGCATTCTGGGACGTGAGCCCAGTTGAAGATGTGGTGGAAGGCCCACATAGTGATGAAGTAGTAGTTGTTGAAGAGGCAGAAGCTGACTCTGCCTTCCATCCATTCGCCTCCTAATTGCTACTCGGGGGAAACAAGAACATCTAGCGACACCAAGACTTAAGGACGAGTTCTGGGTAAGTCTATCAGTCACTGAATAAGGGATTGTCTCCCTCTATGAGTTGCTTATGAAACACCCATCACATGTTCTTCATGAAGCTCACTCGCTCAATCCATGTGCAATCTCCATATCGTGTTGGCACCATCGGCCTCATCTTCATCTCTTCATAGACTTTCCTGATCTTTAAGTATGGATGTTGGATGCATGTTGGTCGAGGGACCAACTCGCCTTGCTCCGCCGATGTAGAAGGTCCTCTCCTTGGTGCCATGATGCTAATGCAAGAAGGAGGATGAGGAAAGAGAAGCTTGGTGAAGATCTTTAGCTCAATGAATATTGTTGACGCCCAGTGCAGCTCTACTCTGAGTTACTGGAGGAGTGGAGAAAGTGGTGTCAGGAAAATGGATTCACCACCCCTCCTTATATAGCTGAGTCGGGAAGAGTCGGTACTATCAAATTTTGTATTGGTAGTACTGAGATGCAAACACAAATTTGTGGCGTGGATGTATCGATGGCTGACGATTGATGATGTCCCGAGCGCGGATCGTTCGGAGTCAGTAGTACTGAGTTCAAGTCGGTAGTACTGACTTGAGTCGCGGATCGGTGCTATCGACCGTGCGATGAAGACTGCATCTGCCATTGAATCGAGCGTCCACATATTGCTGACGTCATATGTCATTACTACTTACTGGAATATCGGTAGTACTGAGTCGGTTGTGATGGCCCGGTACTTTCAAATTTTTTGTCTTGGTGTTTCAATTCTAAGCATGCCAAAAAGTCGATAGTACCAAATCAGATGTTGATACTACCGAGTGATTATCAGTTGGCGCTTGAAAATCTTCAGAGACTCAGTAGTACCAACTGGGAGAGTCAATAGTACCGAGTTTGTCTTGCTTGTGCGGGTGACTTGCTGATGTAAACTTGATTCTACCGATTGGTTGTCTCGGTAGTAGCAACCTGGGAAAAATCTGCACACTCAAAAAATGAGTCAAGGTACCTTTTTTTCAAGAAGTAGGAATAAAAAGACAACTACAATGCTAAAATGAACATGAATAAAGGGAAATGAAGGTTGGGTTGCCTCCCAACAAATGCCATTATTTAACATCCTAGACTAGACGTTCCTAAGAGCAAGAATCTAATGGATTTCCATAAGTTGTACATCTTCTATTCTCTGCTCCACTTCTCCACCATAGTAATGCTTCAATCATTGTCCATTAACAAGGAATGAACTAGTCCCATATAAAATCTTCACAGCGCCATGGAGAAAAACCAACTTAATTACAAATGGTCCACTCCATTTAGACCTTAGTTTGCCTGGATGTAACTCAAGTTGAGAATTAAAAAGGAGAACCTTTTGTCCTGGAAGAAACACCCTATTCAAAATGTGTCTATCATGAATCCTCTTCGTCCTCTCCTTATAAATCTTATAACTTTCATAAGCATCCATCCTAAGCTCATCTAATTCATTCAGCTCTAACAGTCTTTTCCTACCTGCTTCATCCAATCCAAAGTTTAACTTTCTCAATGCCCACTTTGCCTTATGCTCAAGCTCTATTGGTAAATGACAAGCCTGTCTGTAAACCAACCTAAAAGGTATCGTCCCTATAGGTGATTTATAGGCTATCCTATATGCCCAAAAAGCATCATTAAGCATGAAAATCCAATTTTTCCTATTAGTCAAGACTGTCCTTTCCAAGATCTTCTTCACTTCTCTATTGGATACCTCAACTTCGCCTTATGTCTGTGGGTGGTAAGGAGTACCCACTCGGTGTTTCACCCCATACTTGCTAAGTAAGTCTCTGAATTTCCTATTGGTGAAATGTGATCTACCATCACCAATGATCAGTCGGGGGACACCAAATCTATAGAAAATGTTATCCTTCACAAATATGCACACCACTTGAGCGTCATTGGTGTGGGTTGGAATTGCTTCCACCCATTTAGATTCATAGTCAACCACAAGTAAAATATAAAGGTTAGAATTAGACGACACAAATGGACCCCTGAAATCATTGCCTCAAAGATCAAAAATGTTAACCTCATGAAACACATTCAATGGCATCTCATGTCGTTTAGAAATGCTACCTATGCGTTGACATGCATCACGACGATGAAAAAAATCATATGAATCTTTAAACAATGTTAGCCAATAAAATCCACTCTCCAAAACTTTAGTCATAGTCCTAGAGCTAGCATGATGCCCTCTCGTAGGTAAAGAATGGCAGTGTGACAAAATTCTCTCTACCTCACACTTGGGTACATACTTTCGCAACAGACCATCCCTACATTATTTAAGGAAAATCGGGTCATCCCAAATGTAAAATCTCAATGAGTGATTTTTTTTCTCTTGATACCCCCAATCTGCAGGCATCTCTTTGCAGGCTAAATAATTAATAATATCTACAAACCATGGATCCTTAACCTTGATGGCAAATAGTTTTTCATCTGGAAAATCCTCAACAATGGGAATGTCTAAATATTTTTCATTCACTCTTTCCAACCTAGATAGGTGATCCGCTACCACATTTTCCACCCATGCCTTGTCTTTAATTTCAATGTCAAATTCATGTACCAATAAAATACACCTAATTTATCTAGGTTTTGCATCTTTCTTTTGTAATAGGTATTTGATGGCAGCATGGTCGCTCCAAATAATCACCCTCACACCTACTAGGTACTAGAGGAACTTCTCAAAAGCAAAAACAACTGCTAAGAGTTCTTTTTCTGTGGTTGTATAATTAAATTGTGCATCATTCAAAGTTTTATACGCATAATATATGATAGTAGGAGTTTTATCTTTGTTTTGACCCAACATATCTCCCACAACATAGTCTGATGCGTCACACATCAGCTCATATGGCAGGCTACAATCAGGAGCTTGCACAATAGGTGCAAAACTTAGCTTCTCCATTAATATTTCAAAAGTGTTCAAACATCGATCATCAAAAGAAAATTTAGCATCTTTTTCTAAAATTTCTGACAAGGGTTTAGCATTTTATGAAAAATCTTTGATAAAATGACAGTAAAACCCAGCATGTCTCAGAAAGCTCCTTACTCTTTTCACCAATGTCAGTGGAGGTAGCTTGGAAATGACTTCTATTTTAACTGGGTCTACCTCCATACCCTTGTTGGACACCTTGTGTCCAAGCACTATGCCCTCACTCACCATCATATGACACTTCTCCCAATTCAAGACTAGGTGAGTGTCCTCACTGCTTTATAAAACCTTATCCAAATTGTACATACAATCATTAAATGACTCCCCATACACAGAAAAATCATCCATAAACACCTCCAAGCACCGCTCTACCATATCAGAGAAAATGGCAAGCATACAGTGTTGGAAGGTGGCAGGGGCATTGCAAAGGCCGAATGGCATCCGTCTATATGCAAATGTGCCATAAGGATAGGTGAAAGTAGATTTTTTCAGATCTTTTGGCTTGATCGGGATCTGATTATAACCGGAACACCCATCGAGGAAGTAAAAGTGTGAACGACCGACGAGTCGTTCCAAAATCTGATCAATGAAAAGTAGCGGAAAATGATATTTTAAAGTGACGATATTCAAACGACAATAATCTATGCAAACACACCACCATATCACCAACCTAGTTGAAATCAACGCATTAGCTGCATTGGTCATGACAGTGATCCCCCTTTCTTAGGAACTACCTTTGTGGTTGCTGGTGTCTTATTCAACAACATCTTACCACTACAGAGTAGGAATGCCTTGACGTGTTGATTTCTAGAAGGCACGTTAGTATTAGTTGGGAACCCATGTTGGTTTGGCTGCTTCAAAGTACCTACATCCACTGCTATTTGAGAAATTTGAGTTTCTATACTACAAATCTTTGCCCCTTGGTTCTGGAGTTTCTTTGAGTTTGTCCTATCAACACGTCATTCTGATTGACCAACTTTCCAAGCATTTCTTCAATACAGTCAATCTTCTTTTGTTCTTGTTGATCTTGTGCTTGGACACCAAACTATTATGGCTTGGGTTGTTGCGCCTGTGATGGGTCAAGTTGAAAATTATTAGGATCATTCCATGAAAACTTAGGATCCTTCTTCCATGCATAGTCATTGCTCTTATATTGTTGTTGTTGGCGCACAAACTTACACTCTTCATCTTCTTCTTCTGAAAGATCCATCGTTGGCACATAGCTTTTTAGAAATCAAGTCCAACTTCTCATTTAGTTAAGAGATGACCTTGGACTCACCGACACTTTTGACAGTAGCCAGAATCTCTCTCTCATCGCCCCATGATTGATTTTTAGACATATTCTTCAATATCTCATGACAGCGGGCAGGTTTGTTGTTGAGGAAGTACCCTGCTCCCGCATTGTCAACTGTATTCATTTCTCCCTTGTACAGACTGTAATAGAAGATATTTTCTTGTCCCAAAAGATCAATACCATGATGAGGTACTTTCTACAACATATTCTAGAACCTCTCCCATGCTTCAGAATAGGATTCATCGGCTTGTTGTCTGAAATTATGGATCTTCTTTACTAATTCATTGGTCTTCTGTGGGGGAAAATAGTGCTCGAGGAAGGCGTCAATCATTTGATCCCACATTTCGATGCATTCATCATCAATATTATGAAACCATGACTTTGCATTATCCATCAATGATGACAAAAAAAGCTTCAGATCCATGACATTTGCCGATATCATATCTATCTTGACCATATCACAGTTCTCCACAAAGTTACTGATGTGCACTAACAGGTCTTCAGAACTGTGGCCATGGAAAGCTTGGGATTTGACTAAAGAGATCAACCACGGGTCAATCTTGTAGCTACCCACATTAATGGTTTGTCTTTTGATTGTTTCTTTTTGAGCTGTTGAGGTAGAGGCTATGATCCTCTCCCATATCGCATATTCTTCTACTCCATCCCCCATTTCTACTGACTCAAGTTCTTCTAATCTTACATGTCTTTCAGGAAGAGGTATCGGTGGTGGAGTTCAGTTGATTATATACACAAACCTTCCAACTTCCCTCTCTCTGTAAAGGAGTTCTGCTTGCCCAAACCCCAGTGAAGATGACTCTCTGTAATTGTGGGCTCAAGCATGCACCATGCACCAGTACTTGAAAGTGGCAAATTGATTGTCAGAGTACGGTAGCAGAGATAGAAGCAATAATGATTTTATGATTCAACTCTAAGTGAAATGGAAAATAAAATTTTAAAAGATAAAAAATAAAAAGGTTGGCCTAGAGTGGCCGACCATAGTACTCATAGTGTTGGATGTTGTCGTTTCCCCGACAACAGTGCCAAAAACTTGACACGTGTTTACCGTGCGTTATACGCAAGTGAATGTATCAAAGTAATATATGACCTTTTAAGGCCCGAGTCGAACATAGGGAAACATTCTCCAGAAGACTAATACTAACTATGGTCAAATCATCTAGGTCGGTGAAATTAAATTGGTTTGATTGAACAAAAACAAAAATAGAACAAAACAAGATTAACACTTAAATTACTCAGATTTAGGGAATTTCTTAGGATTATGGTTTCACCACAGATAACATTGCAATTCATTCCACACACTAATATCTATTATCCATATCCCTGGATAAAGAGCTTGTAGTCAGAACTACCCACTCCTGCAACATAGTTCACTACCTATTCTAATGCCAACCCCATTTCCATAGCAGTTAGTTTATTAGTTAGGTGCTTTATGATTAAACTCTAGGTTTCTCCTCTCGTTTATTCTCTGCCTTTCCCAAGGGGTGCAATAAATGGGTAAATTTATACTTTCCAACCCTTAACCTCTCACCTGAAATGATTAAGAGTCTAATAATCTATCCATGTTGATCAGGCATAAACAGAACGGTGCAACTTCATATATATATATCCAGAAAATAGGGATAAATACGATATCAATGCATGGAAATCAGTTACAATGCATATCCAGGCTACTCCCGGGTCCTAAGTAATCAAGGGGTTTAGCCCCGCATGGTTTTCATTGATGAATACATGGTAGAGAAAGATAAAATGTGGGAAACATTATAAAAAACAAGTAACCCCTGGTGAATAGTTGATCTAGATGATCCCATATGTCGTGCATGCAATCGGCTGTCTTTCGGCTTCCAATTCACTTTCCGGAGGTGCTTGGATCATCCTGGATGAAGACTTTGGTTCCTTTCTCTTCTCTTCTCCCTCTTCAGTGTCGTGTAATGGAAAATGGTTGCTTACTTTCATCTGGCCAAACTCCCCTTAGGTCATAGGAGTCACTTACGGTATGAAATAATGTCAACCGTTGGATTAGGTTGTCATCTTCAGATTTGCCAAATCGAGCAGACTCGGTAGTACCAACTTGGTAGTCGGTAGTATCGAGATCCTAGGGTAGCCGCAACTCATGATAATATCAATACTATCGACTAGTCTCAATAGCACTGAGTATTTAGGTCGCCCGAGCACTGCCTTACTGATGCCATCTCGGTAGTACTGAGTTTGTGAACTCAGTAGTACTGACTTTTCGTGATTTATCCTTATGCTTTACTGACGTAATTTTGGTACTACCGACTTTGAGTGTCAGTAGTATCAAGTTTGTGTGAGTCTTTCTGGGCAAGTACTGATGTGAAGTCGGTACCACCAACTTTTGGTGTCAGTAGTATCAACTTTGTAAAGTTCAATTGTATCTGAAAATACACAAGAACGTAGATAAATACTTAGGATAAAAATTAAACCATCTTAAATAGTAAAAATAGGATAATTTGATGCATTTAGATAGCACAAGCCATTAATAGCATTTCATGCATTATTAATCAGATTAATGACAAAACAACACATAAAATCAAGGAAAATATGCTTGTGAAAATGACTAAAAACCCATGCATCACATATTCCCTACGATCCAAAAACCAGATGCTCCTACACGGATCACACCCCACCTGACCAACGGATACTTGGTCAAGGAGAGTTAACCAGCATAAAGTAGTGCTGAGCAGCCTAGGACTGCAAGAGAGCGTTCTAACTGAGCTACGAGCAGATTGGTGATGCAACGGAGGGGCAATACAAAAAATGGGTGCATGCCACACATCCAGGGGCTCCACATGAAACGGGCTTCCCACGACCGCTAGATCTTGAATTGTCTATTGAATTAATGAATGAAATACTAGTAACACCTAACCCATTTTCATATAGTTTCAATGTAGATTTTAAAAAAATGATAACTTCCCCCTACTTTATCCAAAGATAGTGAACATATATATATAATTCATTACCTTGACAAGATCTACCTATCAAACACATTCGCAGACCTTGAATCTTCTTTGAATTCTCCTATTTTTTTAAAGATATAATCTTTGACTATGTCGACAACACTTGGACTTTTAATGTTTATCCACAATACTAATCACAAAATCGGTAGTTCATGTTCACTTGTGGCCCTAATAAAGATCCTAATCACCCCTATCGATCATAACCCTAATTGCATTTATGTGACATGCTTTTATAGCATTGATGTTTTATCCTAAATTGCTAATCTTGCATATTATGTGATTTAACGTTGAAGCAAACTCAAAATTGGTGTCATGTACCCCTCCATGACACAATATCACCCCATGGACCCATTTTGACTATGTTTGTTTCATATGGTACGAAATGCATTAATGTGACCCATTTATGGTGATGCGTAATTATACCTTAAATCAATTGTGGAGTTTGTGTCTTTTTATAGATAAAAACCCTTTAAATGATTTAAATCAGTGACCCCATGATGACTAGAGACCCTAATGCCTATGTTCACACTAAGTTGATATATGGGAACATTTTCACCCTTATTTTGCCTAATGTGACCTCTGTGACTTGAATTGTGGTTCTTGGGACTTAATGCTTATGTGGATTAATTTATGTTATCTTCCTCTCTTAAATCATGGAATACTCTATCCCTTGTGGTTTTTTTGATGTGGATGTCCCACATAATGTATATGTTGATGATATAAGGAACTATGTTGATATTGGTATCTTAGGAAAAATGTTGTTACCCAATGTTGGATTATGTTGCCTAAACTCTAGGGGACATCTTCTTATAGTTGAATAGGCTTCGTATGTCCTATCTTGCTTATCTATACTCGTATCTTACCCCATATCTCATGTCTTAATGAATCATGACTGTGTTGCTCTATTATGAGTTTTCAGACCCTAAGATGTGGCTAAGTGACATAAATCTTGAAATAATCACATAAAATAAATGGAAGATTGGAACAACATGAAACTTGAAACATACCTTCATGATGAAATCTAAATCAGTACAATATTGTTAAATATGTAATTAACCACCTTGAACCTAACTTGGCCAAAACCCTAAAATGGAAATAGTTAGGGCTAATGATGAGAATCTAATGCATGCATATAATCTTATTCTTAATTAGGTGTGGTATATGGCTAGATGATCATGGATAAGTTATGCATAGAATCTCTAAATCATGTATATGATTTCAAAATTTATATGGATATGGATTTCTTGCTTGCAAACTGATATGTATGTATGCTTTTTTACTTGCTCAAACATTGCCATGTAGTATTTGGTATTATATTCAATGCTTGTCTTGTTGATTTTATAACTTGAAAATATAATATGGAACTCCATTATACAAACCTTATACATATGTATGTATTCTCTGTGTAAGGACACAAGACTGAGAGCCCTACTTGGGCTATTAAGATAGGGTATACCATGTTGATAAAAGGGTTGGCTAATCTTGAGCACCTTTACAGACCCTTTTGATGGGCAGTAGGTCAAAGGCCTTATGATATATGATGTTGTTAGTATAGTTGAACTAAAATGACATAAATCGTGGGTTATAATTTTTCTAAGAACTTAACTTGTTTATTCTTGTTCATTTACTTAAGAAACTCTTTTCAAGTTAAGTAAAGCTTATATATATGTATCTTTCTGTCATGTATTCAACACCTTGTGTGTTGACCCATTTGTTTTATGTATGTTTTAGATTCAGAGAAGTCTAGGGAGTTAATGACTTGGTGAGATGTGTTTGGGTGTACTTTTTGTAAAATCCTAGCTAGTGTACATGAGTGGACTTGTAAAATTGTACTTTTAAATATGTAATTGGAATGATGTAATAAACAATGTTTCTTAATAACACTTGTCAATAGTTAATATCTTGTTGGTGATTTCAGCTTGTTATTTGTTCATGTATGCTAATCTTTTAATCTTCTACATTCACACTTTGATCTTACCATGCTAGAGAGGAATGCTCAGAACCTTTGGCCATTGACTTTCTAGTAATTTAGATGTTGGATTTTGAGTAATAAATGGTTCCATGACATATGGTATCAGAGCCTAAACAATAACTACAAGAAACATTGCTCACATTAAACACAACTTTACATTTCAACCCTAAAAACTTAATAAGTTGCGGACTCGTGTGCAATATGTTGTAACTCTTGTGGTTCGTGCAAATGGTTTTAATTTCCTATGTTTTATGGTAACCTGGATGCTTAGTTTTAGCTCTGTAATATTAGTTTTAAGTAATCTCGTTTGTGGCACGTCGGGGCATCACAAATGGTTTTAAGGGAACCATACACTAGGTGACTCAGATCATATACTTAGAACTAGTATAGATAGGGACTCATAATCATGTATTTCATCTTTCATATTTTTAACATATTATATGTTTTCAAGGTTAGGTACTTTGACCTTCTCCTATGTCGGGTTGAATCACATCAAGAGTTCACCCTTATCACACGTACCATGCTATAGGTCCTTCTTTGTATATAGGTTGAGCCTTATGTTGGTCCCAAGCTATATTTTACATATCGTATCTCAACATGTACAAGACTAGACACAAACAAGCGTGGCAACCCACTAGATATGTTTAGCACATCAACCAAGTCACGTGTACCATACAAGGTTCTAGGCTTGGCTAGGGTTTCATGGTCAAACCCATCTCCTATCATATAAACATACTTGACCCTTCTAAAAACAAGCTTCGTTAATATTGAATCGAGCTTATGCATCAACTTTGACATCATTATCAACATCATCATCATCACCATCATCGTTATCGTCCTCATCATCATCATCATTATCATCACCATCACAATCAACATCATCATCACCACCACCACCACTGCCACCACCACCACTACCATTATCATCGTCATCGTCATTGTCATCGTCATCGTCACCATCATCCCCATCATCATCATCATCATCATCATCATCATCATCATCATCATCATCATCATCATCATCATCATCATCATCATCATCATCATCATCATCATCATCATTGTCATCGTCGTCATTGTCGTCATTGTCATCGTCATCGTCGTCGTCATCATCATCATCATCGTCGTCGTCGTCATTGTCATAATTGTCGTCGTCATCGTCGTCGTCATCATCATCATCATCGTCGTCGTCGTCGTCATCGTCATCATCATCATCATCATCATCTTAGGTCATCTAGGATACTTACTAGCCTAACTTGTATCATGGCGCTAGAAAACTCTAGAGACTACAACTAACATAAAAAAAACTCTCATCTAGATTGATGTCACATCTCTTTCTCTTAGGTTACATTGATACTCACTGCCTTTCTACATGTGGTAACATTTTGCATAGTTACATATATACTAATATTTGAAATTGGTTTTCTCCAATACTAAAATAGGCAATGGAAGCCAACATACTCCATTCAAATAAAACCAAGACCAAAACCATATCACACTCATTAGGCACTCTAGAAGCATGACACCTAGAGAACTAGCAAGAACATGATGCACAACTTGTGTAGCTATTCTAAGCACATGCTTCTAACATGTCTATGGTTGTATTAAGGTCTCCCTTTTCTCACCCTCCTATATCTACAACCCATACTATAAGAGGATATAAGACAGGTTCTAGGGGTTACACAAGTCTGCACCTACTTTTTGATCATGTAGGTTCTAACCTAGACTATTCCCCAAAGTACCCTAGTCACCTACAACACATTCCTATAAATAGAGGTGACCTTAAGACACCAAAACACACAAGCTACACTTGAGCAATCCTTCTAGAGAGAAAACAAGCTGAATTACACTTTCCATCTTCTCCTTTGAGCTCTAAGTTAGTGTCCTATAGCTAAAATATCCTATCCACCACCTAGAAACGTCCATCTTAAGTGGTTAGGAGGTATAAATCTTGATATAGGATCAGAGCATTATACTACATTGGTGTAATCTTCCATCTTTCAATCTACTTCTCCAAGTTGATGTATTGTGCTCCTTGACTACTCCAAGTGTGGGAGGCTATCCGAAGGAGCTTGCTCAGAGCTACTTCAAGGTGTGAAGGTTGATCCTAGGCGATTGGAGCTACTTTAAGGCATGAAGCCTGCTCCTAGGTGATTGGAGATACTTCAAGGTGTGAAGGCTGCTCCAAGGTGATTGATGTTGCTTCAAGGAGGTGAAGGCTACGTCAAGATGGTGGAGGTGGATCGTCATCCTCTCCTTGGGTTCTCTTTTTCATCCCATTAAAGAAGAGGTTGACGTGAAGTGATTGTATTTTATTGTAATTTGTTGAGAGGTAATAAAGATGATTACTTGCAAATCCCAATTGGAAACAATTGGGTAGTGGACTGACATCCTTCGATTCGAAGGGTGGAACCACTCTAAATTGCGAGTTTATTCCTTGTATCCCTCTCTTTCTTACAATTTAAGTTTTAAATTAACATTAAAATTATCAAAGATCTATTCACCCCCTATCTTTCAATGATGTCTTGATATCTTAGATTGAATAGCTATGAATACAATGCTTAACTTCAGACCGAAAACAAAAAGTAATGAACATAATTATTATAGTGGTATAATCTTGGGGGTAATCTAAACCATGCATGAAATCTAGTTTAATGGGGAAACACAAGTGCAATGATAATGTTAATCGGAACTCAATGAGATGAACATGTCCCTTGAGAAAATTTTAAACTATATTTGATAACACGCCTTGGAGCTCATATGAATACATGAACAAAAACCCTGAGGTAATGACCATTGGGTTGATGTCAAGATAATGTTATAATATGTTAAGAAACCCAGTAGTATGTATTTAATTGGGATGGGTACACCCTTGATGATGACAACCTAAGTTTATACCCCATAGTGGTGGATTCCTTGAAACCTAGGTTTGGTTGCCTAAACATGAGGAATATGAACTACAAACTTTGATTATGATCTTGGATGAATTTTGAGGATGAAATTTCTTTTAAGGAAGGAAGCATGTGACAACCTAACTTTTCTATATCCTCTATTATACTTTTTCTCTCTCATCAAGTGTCCTAACTCAATTTGTTATCAATTTTGTAGATGGGGTGTGGTGATACTCCAATTTGGTCACATCAAATCTCTTACTAAATGTGACATTAATTTGCATATTAAACCTAGTATCATTCCTTAACATGTCCCACTTTTGCAAGATATATTGAACCTCTCCAAGTGATCTACTTTCTCTCCAACATACGTCAAGATGTAGAGGATTGAATTTCAAATCCAATAGCATAAAACTCACCTCAATCTGGCCTTCTAGGATGAAGATATGAATTTCAAAGTTGCGCTATATTTTCCCTTATTTTATCTCTTTTGCTTCATTGATACCTATCTTGGGTTGTCATATGGTCTCTTTGGGCCCAACAAGTGCCTTGTGGCCCATCCACTAGCCCATTTGCTTTCTTCACCTCTCATATTGGAAGTCAAATATTTTAGATAATATTGATCTTCGGATCTTCCAATGCCACAGACTAAGTCTGGATCCAACCGGGTGGAGTTCATCTCCTACCTCGGTCTGTACTATAGAAATTGCTACAATAGGGTTGTACTAGGAAAAACAATATCCCCCTTCTCTCCTCCTTTCCCCTCAATAAACACCTCAATTTTCTCCCTTCTTTCTCCCTTGGTCTCCCCCCCCCCCCTAATTTCACCTCCTTTCGCACCCTCCATATCCTCCTTCATCCTCATTTCTCTTCACCAAAAGTCATGGCTATTTTCATGGATCTATGGGTAAAGCCCCTTTGCTCGACACCCAATTGTCCACATCAAAGGGAAACATCAACTATGTAGGGTCTCGATAGGGTTGGGTGGCTAGTTCCCACCTAAATCCATGCCCACCTTGTCCCCTCTCCATTACCATGTTGACGAGGCACCCTCACAGTCATCCTCTCTCATGTTTGAGCAGGAGAAGAATGACCCAAGGAGCAACAATCCTCAGCTTTGTGGGATATGATAGCCCCCACGATCCAATGACCATATGCACCCATGCAAGCCACACCCTGCCCAACCAACTGAGACCTGTTGAAGGAGAGTTGACTGGCATGGAGCGGTAATGAGCGATGTAGGACCATTGGAGCATGGTCATACCAAGTTGCAAGCGGCCCGATGATGTGGGGGAGGGGCGTCACGATGAATGGATGCATGCCACATGGCCAGGGGCCCTGTACGTGAGAGAGGCATCCTACGACTGTTGGATTTGAGATCACAGGTCCATAATGGCTATTAAATTGATGAATGAAATACTGGTAACACCTAGCCCCATTTCATATAGTTTCAATTTAGATTTTCAGCAAATGATAACCTCCCCCTCCCTTACCCAAATATGACAAACCTTATATATCAAATTCATTAGCTCGACGAGATCTACCCATCAGACACATTTAGAGACCTTGAATCTTCTTCTAATTCTCCTAATTTATTAAAGATATAATCTTGACTATGTTGACCACATTAAATGCATCTTTTTGATAAAGCTTGGACCTTTAATGTTTATCCATACTCAGAATCACAACATCAGTAGATCTTACACAATAGTGAACCTAATGAAGATCCTAATTACCCCTATTCCTCATAAATGATCCTAATTGCACTTGTGTGACATGTTTTGGATAACAATGATGGCTTTATCCTAAATTGCTAATCTTGCATATTAATGTGATTTAATGTTGAACCAACCTCAAAATTAGTGTCATGTACCCCTTATGACACAATATCACCCCATGGACCCCTTGTGACTTT
Organism: Alisma plantago-aquatica; assembly: GCA_963693085.1. Taxonomy (NCBI): domain Eukaryota; kingdom Viridiplantae; phylum Streptophyta; class Magnoliopsida; order Alismatales; family Alismataceae; genus Alisma; species Alisma plantago-aquatica. The sequence continues at coordinate 68,830,507 of OY856409.1, forward strand.
GTTTGCTTTATATGGGAGTAAATCCATTAACGTGACCAATTATGGTGATGCGTGTTTATAACTAAAATCACACGTGGAATCTGGGTCTTCTTATACATCAAACCCATTTATATGATTTAAATCAGGGACATCATGATGATTAGAGACTCTAATGCCTAAGTTCACACTATGTTGACGTATGTGAACCTTTTCAGCCTTATTTTGTCTAATGTAACATGTGTGACTTGAATTGTGGTTCTTGGGCATTAATGCTTATATGGATTTATTTCTCCAATCCTCTCTTAAATTAGGTAATATTCTATCCCTTATGATATCATTGATGTGATGTCCCACATAGCTCATATGTTGATTATATAAGGAACTATGTTGATATTGGTACATTAGGAAGAATGTTATTACCTAATGTTGGATTATGATTCCTAGACTCTAGGGAACATCCACTTATAGTTGAATAGGATTATTTTGTCCTATCTTGCTAATGTAAACTCATGTATTATCCCAAATCTCATGTCTTGATAAATCATCACCATGTTGCTCTATTATGAGTCTATTGACCCTAAAATGTGCCTAAGTGACATAAATCTTGAAATAATCACATAAAATATATGGAAGATCAGAATGACATGAAACTTGAATCTCACCTTCATGATGAAATCCAAATTAGTACAAGATCATAAAATATGTAATTAACCAACCTTGAACCTAACTTGGCCAAAACACTAAAATGGAACTAGTTAGGGTTAATGGTGAGAATCTAATGCATTCATCTAATCTTGTTCTTAATCAGGTGTAGCATATGGTTATATGATCATGGATAATTTATGTTATGAATCTTTGAATCAGGTATGATTTTTAATAGTTATATGACTATAAAGTTATTTTTCACAAACTGATATGTATGTATGATTGTTTACTTGCTCAAATATTATTATGTAATATTGTAGTATTGTACTCAATGTTTGTCTTGTTGATTTTATAACTTGCATATATAATATAAATCTTCATTGTACAAACTTTGTACACCTACTCCTATATTCTTGGGGTAAGGACACAAGCATGAGAACCCTACTTGAGTTGTTAAGATAGGGCAGACCATGTTGATAAAAGGGTTGGCTAATCTTGAGCACCCTTATGAACCCTTTCGATGAGAATTTGGTCAAAGGCCTTATGATATATGATGTTGTTAGTATAATTGGAGTAAAATGACATAAAGCATGGGTTCTCATTTTGATAAGATCTTAAATTGTATATTCTTATTCATTTACTTCAGAAACTCTTTTTAAATTATGATAATCTAATATATATGTATATATCTGCTCTATACTCAACACCTCATGTGTTGATCCACTTATTTCACATATATTTTAGGTTCAGATATGGCTAGGGAGTTAATGGATTGGTGAGCCATGTTCGAGTGTGCTTGTTGTAAGATCCTAGCCAGTGTACATGAGCATACTTGTAAAATTGTACTCTTCAATATGTAATTGGAATCGTGTAATAAACAATGTTGCTTAATAATACTTGTCAATTGTTGAGATTATGTTGGTACTTTCAACTTCTTCTTTTTTAAGTAATTCATGAGCTGATTTTATTCATCCCTCCCTCCTCATGGTAGATTATCATCAAAAGGAATACAACATGAGGATAAAAATCCACATGATTTTCTTCTAAAACCACATGGCAATTCTCCTATCCTTAAAAAGAGAATAAATAAAAGAAAATGCCCCTCAGCGAGAACACCACCTGGAGCGACATAAACATCAAAAAGATCAAGTTGAAAGTCTATATAGACTCCATATCTATTCAAGAGAGTTTGACGTGTGGTGTACCCTTGTGGTGTACCATTTGCATCCATATGAATAAGACCTATATTATGATGGGGAAAGAGATTCATGTATCTTAAAACTTTCTATCTTCTAATTAACCCTGCACCAAAGGACAATATCCATTGCAACATGATTGGTTTCTTTTGCAATATGAAAACTCAAAATATCACAGTCCTCCACTGTATCCTAAATAACCCAGACAGAGGGAGTGATTCTATAAGGGTTCTTACTTTTCCTCCAAACATAATTATATAGCTTTATCATCTTTCTTAATAACCATTCTTGAACAATTCTCATCTTTGGAAATTTTCAACGAATGATCAATGCATGAGAACTAGCTTCCTCACACTCAGTGGCACTAAGACTTTCCCTATAAGCAAAAACCAGATTACCATTAATCCTTCTCAAAATTCCAGTTAGCATAGGTTTTTTATGCAAAGGATCTTGATAAGTACCCAACATCATATTGAGCTTGAGGTTTCTAATATCAGAGAGGAACCACTTTACGGGCTCTAAATGTCTCATCATAAGTCATGGTTCCTCAAGACCCAAGAAGCTCATGTCTTGAATGCAACTACTATCTCCCAACCTCTTGATTCTCTTTTTCATCATAAGGATGTCAACAATCTTTGTGATATCATACCATTCTTTATCTGTATTGATTGTAGAGTTTTCCTGCTTAGAATGACATCTAGCTTTCTAGATGGATCAAATAACAAGGCTGGGAAGGATTTTGATCATCCATCTTCTATAATCACTCTTGGAAGACATGTTAGAGTACTCAAGCATCCATGTATATATAGAGATTCATACTAGGTTGTACCTCTGAGGAAACAATGATACATCATCTCCATAGTTTTCATATCTTTATGTACAAATAAGTGATATGTTGTCTCACATGCTAGGGATTCACAACAAACACAATGTGAAATAGTCGGAATAGAACATATAGAAATATTATCATTTGTAGTGACATCCCTATGAATTACTTTTCAAGTTAGTAAATTATTCATGGGATTCCACTAATAGGCCATACCACATTTGATATGGGTCAAAAGAAATTCTGTGCAGTTAAGTTAATTCTCATCATGGTCTTTTTGGCCACTTGAATAGTAAATACTCTAGTCCATGATGTATTCCAGATAGGTTTATCATCAACATCCTATGGCCGCTGGAGACTTTTAATAATCCATCTTTGACCCTCAAGAATAATTAGTCATTCAATCCTATCCCATTGTCAGTCTTTCCCACTCCATCTAAAGGTCACATACTCTAAGTTTTCCTCTACAACTTCCTGGACAACGAGCATACTTGCTAGATGATCATCATACCAAAGGTCACACTAGAAGGATATTGCACCTCTCTATATACCCATATGAGTTGAGGATAAACATTTGGCATCACCTAAATTTTCCTCCATTGAGGTGAGGGTTTCATATGCAGTTGTAACAAGTAAAAGTGTTGAGCATTATCATTGTTGCATCGAATACACTTGTATTTAGTCCTGCAATAAAACTCCCATATGGATTGACCACTCAACACTTCCCATGCCTCCTTCATGGTGAATTCCTTGGCACTCAAATGAAGAGAAAGAAATCCCAGTCCACCTTCACAAAGCATATTAGCAATCTTTTTCCAATCCACCCACGTGCGTCTATTCTAATCATTTGTCCCCCTCCATAGGATTTTCTTCATCAAGGTTTTGAATCACATTCATGGTCTTTGTTGAAATTCTAGTCATTCAAATAGAATAATAGGCATCGACACTAGTATATGTTTAATAAGAGTTGCATATACTATAAAGGATAAAAGTCTAGCCTTACATGATGCCATCTTTCCTTGTATGCATTCAACAAGGGGTTGGAAGAGATTTAGTTTTGGGCTCACACGTGCAATAAGGACACCCAAGTAGCTAAAAGATTTGCCAAGGGGTGGAATCACTAAGATCCTGTGAATCAAATCCACGCTCATTGATGAAGGATGTAGAAAGAAACATAATTTCACCTTATTTACTTTTTTATCAGATCATCTTTCATATTCTATAAAAATACCATTAATAAAAGTAAGACTCAAGGGACAGACCCGCAAGAAAAGAACATGATCATTCGCAAAGAGGAGGGTTGGTGATGCTATTTCCCTTCCGCGACATCTGAATGATTGGATATTATTCTCAATAGTCGTGTTTTTAATCATTATACATAAAACTCTCTTCAAATAGAATAAAAAAGAATGGAAAGAGTGGGTTCCCTTGTTTGAGACCTTTGCACATTGGGAAAAAAATCTGTAGAAACACCATTCAAGACCACAGAAATCTAGGATCCTTGAAAGAAGGATAACATGAGGTTCACTATGTTTGGCATCATTCCAAACTTGATTAGAACAACTCAAAGAAACTTCCAGTCCACTAAATCATAGGCTTTCTGCATGTTCATCTTGATAACTACGTTCTCATCATGTCTCAACCCTTCTAAATCATCAACTAGTTCTTTTGTGAGTTTGATATGGTGAGTAATATCTCAAACATGTATACATGCACCTTGCTCCTCAGATACCATTCATGGAAGATAGACAACCAACCTATTTTTAATAATGTGTCCAAAAATCCTGAAAATGACATTTCCATTGAGATGGGATGGAAATCAGTAGCTAGATTAGAAGGTCCTCTTCTTTGAGATTAAGTATAATCTGCTACATTTGATGTTGCAGTGGCAAGGATTTCCAAGAAAAAATGTCGAACCAATGCAGCAACATCATCTTTAATAATAAATCGTGCAACAATGTAGAAGTACGTAGTTAACCATCCAGTCCGGGAGCACTATTATTATCCATTTTTTCAATGGCAGAAAAAAATATCCATTTCATCAGAGGGAGCTCCTAATGTCATGTCATCATCAGTAGAAAGAACACTAGGGATGCATGGTGGGAATTGTGACTCATCCATTATCTCACAACCACTTTCACAAAAATAAAAACCTTCATTGTATCTGACTGCTTCCCAAATCATCTCATCATGAGAAGTACAAAAACTATAATATATTAGATAGATTTTTCTCATACAATTCCTAGACCTCTTGGATTTAATAATAGCATTTTAGAATTTTGTATTCATGTCGACTTCCTCTAACCATTGTATATGATATTCTTGTTTCCAAGAAACATTCTTCAGGTTCTAGAACCATGTCAAGTTCCTTCTGAGCCTCCCTTAGAAGTCTTTATTGATTTTATTCAGTCTAGCATCAAAATTAATTTGTAGACATTTCACAATCTCTTCCAAATTCACTTTTTATTGTTATCCACAAAAACAATTTTGTTCCATTCCTTTAGATAGAATTTCAGTGTGGAGAAATTTGTAAAGAATATGAATGGTGGATCACCGCATCCGTCCATCTGCCAACCTCTCATAGTGGCAGGAATATAGTCATCATGTGTGAGCCAGACTGAGAGAAAAGAAAAGTTTGATGTGTGTTGAGCATGCACTCTAGACTTGAAAGATATGAGGAATGGAAATGGACATAAACATGGCTACATGTGAGTTGTGTCATCTAAATTTTCATTGTCAAAGAATCCAACTTAGGATTCAAGAAACCTCAGTCCAATTTCTTCCATGTTGTCAGAGTCAAATTTTGTTTATACACCCAAGTTAAAGAGCTTCCACTAAAAGGAATTTTACTAGATGTCACATTTTGAATTCAACAACTTAATTCACCCATACCTTAACGATAAGGATAACATACACCCCTTTTTTCTCCAAAAGTATGTACAATATTAAAATCACCTACAATGAGCCTAGGAACATTAACAAAATTCTCCGCCTAATGAAGGAGGTCTTCCGAAAATGCTCTTCTTTCCACTGCTTTGCATTTAGCATACATAGCCATGATCATAAAGGTCGAGCCTTAAAGATCTACCATACTAATGGTGATAGTCTGTTGATGCATATGAACTAGTGTAGGTGACATGGAAGGATTAGAAAACACCCACATTTTCCCATCTCAGAGTAATTAGAACCACACCAATCAAGATGGGTAATGTCAATCAATTCTCCTATCCTTTCTGCATTTATCATAGGTTCCATTATTTATACAGACAATCACTTATACTGGAAACTCAACTGGCCCTAACATTTCTGAGTCTTATGATTAGTGATCCCTCTCGAAATTCAAAATATAAACTTTGACATAACAAAAACTAAATAAGGCTTTCTTCTTCCAAAACAGACCAAGATGTTTTTGGTCTAGCTTCAAAAACTCACTCTCCTATCCCTACGGCTTCTGTACTATATGGACCCTCTTCTTTCATTAATGTATGTTTCACCAGAGAAATATGATCCATATCTATTTGCTATGTACTCACCGGACCAGGAATCAGGATAGTGGGATGTGTCTCATAGATTACCTTCAGCATAAGATTCATTCTTTACTATTGGATCATCTTGCATCTCTGCCTTGTTCCTTTTGCATCCATGTCTTGTGATGATTGGCATATAATGACTATTGACAAAGTTAGATAATCATTCTTGTGGAGGATAGTTCTATTTCTTTCTTCATTAGTAACCCACCATCTTCTCAGCCTCCTGACCTCTTTTCTCATCGGGGTGTCATGATCTCCCTATTGTACTTCATCACCACTGGGTGGGGGTTCATGATCCTTAGAAAGAACTTCTTGTGCTTATTTTTTTAATATATATTGTCATGGTCATCCGCAGATATTTGATCTTTCACACACCTAAGCTTCTCAGGTGGGAAATCCTCCCACAACTTTAGTTTGAAGAGAGAAATTTTCTAGAAAAAGCCTCGATGGGTATCTACAATCTATCTTCCATCTCGGTAGTAACAATACATGATATCTCTCCAACCAACACTGCCACCTTTGACAACTTAACCTAAAAATGACAATCACCCATTGTGATGCCAATAAAAAAAAGAATGTCCTCCTTGAATGTTTCCATAAGAACCAAAACCTCTGCTTCATCCCTATCAGCTTGTTGCCACCTTGATATTTCCACCTTATCACCAAATGAATTAAAAATTTCTTTAATGGTATCTTCATCTCATCAAGAAAGAGGTAGATCCTCAACCCAAAACCAAAAATTCTCCTTCCCAGTCAAAGGGCTGAATTTGTTTGCTTGGACAATATCAATAATATTCCCTTTGAAGGATCCTAGTTTCAACTCATGAGCACATTCCATAGTATGGGGTGATTCAAAGAACGCAACAAACTTCCTTTTTTACAAATCGGACTAACTCAAGTTTATATGGTCATTCCTTCTTCACCAACATATAATATCTTCCCATGATACATTCTCAAACCATGATATCTGAATGGATCATTTAAGAATCTATGTTGTTGTGTGTGCGTAGGGATTATCATCCTTCAAAAAAACATTCAAAGTCTTAGAGGCCATAGTGGGAACACCATGGAGGTGTCATTGCATCGTGTTTGGATTCAGTGAAGAGAATACTTTCTGGCTATGAGGTTTGGAACTGTACGGACCGAAGGATGGTGGCATCTTGCTATAAGGTGATCATTAGGCAAACATTGGTAACATACCTTTTTAGTCTATAGTCTCTTTTCCAGTGGCCCTTGCTCAAGCATCTGAAGCAAACATTATGAGGGATACCAAACAAGGGGGGATTGGTGGGCTGGACCCTTCTTGGAGATTTGATTCTTCGTTTTCTACCATTGGTGACTATGGTAAATCCATATGCATCAACTGTATCCATCTTCCCAAATGCACTTGTGATTATAGTCTCTATTGGTTTTCCATCTTGCATTGGGATTCCATCTATAAATAAATATGCCACTATCTCTGGAATGTCTACCAAATTCTCTGCACAAGCCCTCCTCCTATACACCACAATGTTATGGAATATGGGGTTAGTAGGTTAGGTCGATGCTTCCAGGAGGTTAAGGACATATGAACCATCCATTACTTGTTTGCCAGTGGATCCTCCTTGCATCATCTCTTGCTAGAATCCACATGTATATGACACTAGAATGGATGAAAAACCAAGTGATCTCTAGTTCAGGATTAAAAGGGAGAGGAACTAGGACGTTTAAGAGCCTATTTTGTCTAAAATAAACCAGATTATTAGGGAGTGAGGAGAGGGTAGCCCCCATCCGAAGTGGTGCTTGGATAGAGTAGGAGAGACAATTTTGCTCAACAACCCCTTTAGGAAGCCACCATCGCCCTCTGTTGCCATCCATCGACCTCCCTATCGACCTCATAGGTATAGGCTACCTTCGTAGTTTGTCTCCCTCTGTATCAACTTCCACATGTTGTCACTTTGCAAGGTTGCTCCACAACCAAATAAGGGATGCAGAAGGTCCACTTTTTGTTGTTGGCCATGAGCAAAACGTAAGAGGTCAATAGACTCCTATTAAGGTCGATAGGCTCCTCCCGAGGGTGATGGTGTAGTCAGGATTGTGGTGTTGTTGATCCCCTCTACTACGCCACATAGAGGATTGATTTTTTGCTAGACCTGAGGTTGCAAATTTGGTGGTTCTTCAATAGGTGGAGGTGAGGCGGAGGATGGGGATCCCATTTAGGGTTTAGGGTGGTGGCTTAGTTGTGGAGCATTACTCACTTTTACTGTAGTAAATACCAACACTTCTTATCGGTTCAAGTAGCTAGTCCACATTGGTACTTTCAACTTGTTATTTGTTCTTGTATGCTAAGTTGTTACACTTCTGCATTAGCACTTTGATATTACCATACTAGGGACGGACACTCAGATCCTACAGCTGTTGACTTTCTTATCATTTAGAGGTTGTATTTTGAGTAATAAATGGTTCCATGATACTAGTATAGACTCATTGATCAAATATAACAACTTTTGGACATGGTGTTACTTGAAGACACAATTGAAAATATTATACAAAAAATAAGAATTGATATGTTTGTAGTTGTAAAAACTTATTTATGATAAGGAAGTGCAAATAACATTGGCCAAATGATAATAGTTCCACGCCGACTATAATAATTCCATTCAAGCTATATATATATATATATATATATATATATATAGAGAGAGAGAGAGAGAGAGGCTAGAATACACTCGAGTGTATCTGGAGCAGAATACACTCAAGTAGTTTTCCATGATGCAGTATTTTTTGAAAAATCTAATCTGTTGATCTTCTTAAACATCATGTGAATAGCTCATATATATAATTTGAGCCCATTTGTACATTTATAGGTCATGTTCTGAAGACCACAAAAATTATGCATTTCAAATTAGCTTCATGCATCAATTTTGTTGCCCTCAGGTGAGTGACTTATACTCATCCAAATGAGCTCAAAATTTTCATGTAGCCTAATTATAGTATAAAAATCAAGATCAATGGTTTACATTTTACAAAAAAAAAATAGTCTTGATATGCAAATAACACTTGAGTGTAGCGTGCGATCTGTACACTCAAGTGTATTCTAGCCTGACTCTCTCTCTCTATACACACACACACACACACACACACACACACACACACACACACACACATATATATATATATATATATATATATATATATATATATATATATATATATATGTTAGAATACACTCAAGTGTACATATTGCACTGTACACCTCAATAGTATTTCCTATCTAGATAATAATTTTTTCCAAATAAAATCCATTGATCTTCAAAAAACAATAGTAGTAGGCCCCATATAAAATTTGAGCTCATTAGGATGAGTGTAAGCCACTCATTCAAGGACAAAAAAATTCAACACACAAAACTAATTGAAATGTATGATTTTTGTGTCTTTTAGATGCATGACCTATAAGTGTCCAAATGAGCTGAAATTTATTATATAATATATTCTTACAATATTTAAGAAGATAAATGATTTAGATTTATAAAAAAATACTTCATGATGGATAATGATTGAGGTGTATAGTGTCTTTAGTACACTCGAGTGTATTCCAACTTCATTTTATACACACGCACGCACGCGCACGCACACACACACATATATGTGTGTGTGTGAGTGCCTTTGTACATTTGCTATATATATATATATATATATATATATATATATATATATATATATATATATATATATATATATATATATATATATATATATATATATATATATATATATATATATATATATATATATATAGAGAGAGAGAGAGAGAGAGAGAGAGAGTCAGGATAGAATACACTCGAGTGTATTCGGAGCAGAATGCACGCAAATAGTTTTTCGTGATACAATATTTTTTTCAAAAATCTAATCTGTTGATCTTCTTAAACATCTTGTGAGTAGCTCATATACCAAATTTGAGCACATTTGGACATTTATAGGTCATGTTATAAAGACCGCAAAAATTATACATTTTAAATTAGTTTTACACGTCCATTTTTCTGCCCTCGGATGAGTGACTTACACTCCTCCAAATGGGATCAAAATTTGTATGTATCCTATTTATCGTATGATAGTGAAGATCAATGGTTTACATTTTACAAAAACATTGTCTTGATATGCAAACACACTTGAGTGTATTCATGTGATCTGTACACTCAAGTGTATTCTAGCCTAACTCTCTCTCTCTCTCTCTCTCTCTCTCTCTATATATATATATATATATATATATATATATATATATATATATATATATATATATGCCATTCATTCGCTACCCATGCGGGTAGATAAGGTTAGTATCCCATGGATTCGTTTTGTAATAGGAAGACACATATTTGTAATCATACAATAGAAATTGTAATGAGATGACCAAAATTGTAATACAAAGACTCATTTTGTATTACAACGTTGTTTCTGTTACAAATATCATTTTCTGTTTACTTTTCTGGATGCATGTGTAACTGCATCCTTGTTACCCATGCAGGAAGCGAATAGACCCCATGCATACATACATACATACATACACACACACACACACACACACACATATATATATATATATATATATATATAGAGAGAGAGAGAGAGAGAGAGAGAGACATAGAGAGAGAGTCAGGCTAGAATACACTCGAGTATACAGATCATGATGTACACCTCAATGGTATTTGCCTATCTAGACCATGTTTTTCTAAAATTTAATCCATTGATCTTCATGGTTACAATAATAATAGGCCACATACAAAATTTGAGCTCATTTAGATGAGTGTAAGTCACTCATACAAGGACAATAAAATTGACGACGCACAATACTAATTTGAAATGCATGATTTTTTACTCCTTTAGATGCTCGACTTATAAGTGTCCAAATGAGCTGAAATTTATTATATAGCATGTTCTTAAGATATTTTAGAAGATCAATGGTTTAGATTTTCCAAAAAATTATCGCATCTTTAAAAATGACTGAGGTGTACGATGCCTCTGGTACACTCGAGTGTACACTAGCCTGACTATATATATATATATATATATATATATATATATATATATATATAGAGAGAGAGAGAGAGAGAGAGAGAGAGAGTTAGGCTGGAATACACTCGAGTTTATCCAGAGCAGAATACACTCAAGTAGTTTTTCATGATGCAATATTTTTTTTGAAATCTAATCTGTTGATCTTCTTAAACATCTTGTGAATAGATCATATATAAAATTTTAGCCCATTTGGAAATTTATAGGTCATGTTATAAAGACCACAAAAATAATGCATTTCAAATTAGTTTCATGCGTTGATTTTGTTGTCCTTGGATGAGTGACTTACACTGATCCAAATGGGCTCAAAATTTGTATGTAGCCTAGTTATGGTATGACAATGAAGATCATTTGTTTATATTTTGAAAATGTATAGTCTTGATATGCAAACACAACTTGAGTATAGCGCATGATGTGTACACTCGAGTGTATTCTAGCCTGACTATATACATACATACATACATATATATATATATATATATATATATATATATATATGTCTCTCTCTCTATATATATATAGATACATACATACATATATACATACATACATATGTATGTATATCCTGACCTGATTGAGAAGGATAGGGAGCTAAAGATGATACTAGAAGATCTAAAAAAGGCAGATGAAAAATTCTACTGGCAAAGAAGCAAAGAAAAATGGATGGAAGATGGGGACCGCAACACAAAACTCTATCACACGGCAGTGAGGAGAAGAGAGGCAGGTAATATCATTTTTGAACTTGTTAATGTGGATGGGGTGGTAGTCAACAAACAGGAAGATTTGGAGGAACAAGCTATTGATTTCTACACTTCGTTATATAACAAGAATTTTCATAATGACATTGATGAAGATGAGGTAGTTGACTGGAAGTATAAGCTCACAAGCACCCACAATAACATCCTCACTAGAAGAACTAATGAACATGAGGTGAAGGACGCTCTCTGGAGTATTGGCAACAACAAGTCACCTGGCCCAGATGGTTTTAATGCTTTCTTTTTCAAGAAGACATGGGAAATTATCAAGGAAGATTTGCTTGCTTATGTGAACTGGTTTATGGAAGGAGGGTACATGGTGCGACAGGTTAATCACTCATTTCTAGTTTTAATTCCAAAAAAGAAAATCACCTCCTCTCTTGCTGATTTCCGTCCAATTGCTTGTTGTTCGGTTCAATATAAAATTCTTGCAAAACTCTTAGCTGCCCGGTTGAAGCTGGTCCTTCCTTATCTAATTTCTGGCAATCAAGGAGCTTTTGTGACAGGGAGAAGTATCAGTGATTATGCTCTTCTGGCTGGTGAGTTCCTCCTGGATTTCAATGTTATGCGAGGTAGCTGGAAGGCCTGTCTAAAGCTTGATGTATCTAAAGCCTATGACAGTGTCAGATGGGAGAAGTTATGGTGGATCATGCAACAAATGGGATTCAGTGATCAGTGGATTGGCTGGTTGAACCAGTGTGTTGGGACAACTAGCTATTCTATTCTGGTTAATGGCACTTCTGCAGGTCTCTTCAGAGGTAGCAATGGACTACGCCAGAGTGACCCCTTATCCCATCTGTTGTTTGTGATGGTCATGGAGTACTTCACAAGGAAGATGCAACAAGCTGAAAATCAAAAGGAGTTAAAGCCTTACACAGTGCATGGCATGAAGGTAATGACACACCTAATTTTTGCTGATGATGTATTGGTTTTTGTGGAAGACAAACAGCAACACCTCGAAAATCTCAAGGGTCTTATGGAAAGGTTTGGGCTGCAAACGGGGCTGTGTATTAATGCAACAAAAACCCACATCTTCTTGTCTAAAAATTGCTACCAAATGGAAGATAGGATCATACAGGCGATGGGGGTGGAGAAAGGTGAATTCCCAACAAAATATCTAGGATTTCCGCTGGCTGGGGGTAACCTACATGTGAAAGATTTCACAGTGTATTGATATAGTGGAGGAAATGATAAACAGATGGCCAACACAGAGAACATCAATGGCACGACGCAGAACACTGATAAAGGCAGCCATAGAAGGTCTTCTTATCTTTTGGGTGCAGCAAGGAGAGATGCCCAGATCCATCCTGGATAGGATTGAAATGAAGATGGCAAATTTCTTGTGGGGCAGTGTTCACCACCCAATGAGGTATCCCAGGTTGGCGCTTCCCATTAATGAAGGCGGGTTGAACTTTAAGACTCCCAAGGACATCGCTAAATGGGGCACAATGAGAAGAGTCATTGCTTTTCAAGAAGGTGTTTCCACGTGGGGAAAATGGATGAGAGACAAATATCCTAGAGGGTTGGACTTTACACCAAAAATAAGAGAAGGATACTCAAGAACAATTAATGTCATGAGAGAAACTTGGCCACAAATGAAGCACTTGTTTATTGCTAATAACCAAGGAGGATGACAACTCAAAGATAAAAATATATGCATATGGGAGGTGACACAGGCAAAAGAAGCAAGGGACCCTGTGGGAGAACATATATGGGTAGGCAGATATGTGCCTAAGTGGAGCATGTTCGTTTACAAATTTCTGCATAATGTTCTTGCTACTCTTGATAGAATAAAGGGATGGAAGTATGATATATCTACTATTTGCCTGCTATGTGAGGATGGAGAGGAGAGCCACAACCATCTTATGGGAGAGTACGCCTTCACAAAGGAAATATGGGAGTACTTATGCAATAATTTCAGATTAAAAATCCAACTCTCGGCTGATCCAAAAAGTATGATTTCTAGATGTGGGGGTGATGAAAAGAAAATTCTTTTGCTTACCGGTCTTTGCTACCATGTATGGGAGGAAAGAAATGCTAGAAAACATCAAGGAAAGTCTACGAATGCCACCAATATTGCTGTAAAAATTTGTAAATGTGTTAGACGTAGACTACAAATTAAACAGTGGTGTGAGTTGTAACCTCGTGGTGGATGTATGGCGTTGGGCCTACATGTAATTTCGACCTCCTATAATTTTAGGGGGGACGTAGAAATATATTTACCTGATTCCGATACATACATATGTATATACATATATGTGTGTGTGTGTTTATATATATTTATATATATATATATATATATACATATATATATGTATATATATACATACATATATATACATACATATATACATATACATATACATATACATATACATATATATGGAACCATTTTTAATACCTATGGGGCTAGGTATTCGCTCTTGAAAATAGTTACTTTTCTACATTTTTTATAATACACGTTAAAAGGATTACATTACCTTCCAAGTCGTTATATCATATTTACAATATTTAGAGTTTTATAGTTATATAGTTATGTCTTTTTTCTACTGATTCGCTAAATATTTACTGTAAAGTGTACACATTTTTACCTTTTTAGTAGAATAGTTACTTTTTTTACAAAATAGTTACATTTTGTCTGGATAGTTACTTTTCTAGATGCACGGTAATTGCATCCTTGTTACCCATGCATGCAGCAAATAGACCATGTGTGTATATACACACATATATAAAAAAGAAATATATAAAATTGATTTCATTAAGATAGATATATAAAATCAAAATACACCACAGACATGTCAATTTTTATTAAGATTATCTAATTATATATATATGCCATTCATTCGCTACCTGCATGGGTAACTAACTTTAGTTACATGTGGATCTATTTTGTAATAGAAAGGTGCATGTTTATAATGAGGCAAACATCGTTTGTAATGAGATAACCAAATTTGCAATACAAACACTCGTTTTGTATTACAACGTAAACTACTATCATAAATATCATTTTTACTATAATCAGACGTGTAACTATGTTGCCCAAAAAGTAACTATTTGGTCAAAAAAGTAATTGTATGGACAAAAAGTATCTATGTTGACCAAAAAGTAACTATTCAACTCAAAAAGTAAAATCGGGCAGAATACACATCAAAAATTTTGGAATTAATATGTAATTATATATTTGTTATAGTTGTTACAAATGTAACTTTTTATACATGAAAATTAATAGTTTGCAAGATAAAGTGACCCTCTACATGTGTAAAGTAAGAAACTTTGAAAAAAGTAACCAAATGTGGAGCGGGTAGCTACCCGTGTGGGCATTAAATGAAAGGCCACATATATATATATATATATATATATATATATAGTCAGGCTAGAATACACTCGAGTGTATCCGGAGCAGAATACACTCAAGTAGTTTTTCATGATGCAATATTTTTTTTGAAAATCTAATCCATTGATCTTCTTAAACATCTCGTGAACAACTCATACGAAAAATTTGAGCACATTTGGATATGTATAGCTCATGTTATGAAGACCGCAAAAATTATGCATTTCAAATTAGTTTCGCGCGTCGATTTTGTTGCCCTTGGATCAGTGTCTTACACTCATCTAAATGGGTTCAAAATTTGTATGTAGCCTAGTTATAGTATGACGGTGAAGATCAATGATTTACATTTTGAAAAAATTAGTCTTGATATGCAAACACACTTGAGTGTATTCGTGCGATCCGTACACTCAAGTGTATTCTAGCCTGACTCTCTCTCTCTCTCTCTCTCTCTATATATATATATATATATATATGTATATATATATATATGTGTGTGTGTATATATATATATATATATATGTATATATATATACATGTATGTATGTATATATATATATATATAGAGAGAGAGAGAGAGTCAGGCTAGAATACACTCGAGTGTACAGATCATAGGAATACACTCAAGTGTGTTTGCATATCAAGACTATTTTTTTTGCAAAATGTAAACCATTGATCTTCACTATCTGATAACACCCAAATTTATATATTTATGCTAAGCATTTATCTATGGTTTTGTGTCACTATAGCCTTAATATGCCCAAAATAACCCATGTTTCTTCTCTATTAGTAATTTATATCTTTTCATAGATAAAGTTGCTCAAAGTATCCAATTTTGGGACTTGTAGGCACCGAACCTGAAAAGACATCTATTTTCCTAGATTTCTCCCCAACACATGGTTTTTGCAGCAGCTAGACTTCCATCTGTCACGACCGTTGTAGACGAAGCATCGCACTATGTGCACCAACTTAGGAGACGGCGGTCCCAAGAAACTTTTGATATCTTGGACCCTATTTTTTATGGCCAGTTCTCTATCAGGATGTATCGTCGCCAATCAAAAGGCTCATCAACGTGGGCCCATCGACCACCAGTAATAGCCCCCCCCAATGGGGGTGAGTTTGGTCTGTGATACCGCGACCCGCGGTATGTCTTCAAAGACCGTGATCGAGGTAGCTGGAAGACAGACCGCGACCGCAATGCTGGAAGACAAACCGCGACCGTGACCGTGACCTCAACTGCGACCTTGATCGCGACCGCAATTGCGACCTCAACTGCGACCGCGGAGTTAAGTCAGTGGACATCTCGACCGCGGTACTAAGTTGGTCATTTGCGCCTAGAAATACACACCCCCCACAACCTGGAGAGGGGTTCTGCATTTTGGGAGGTTCCATCTGTTGGTTCCGACCCGATGAGGTTCCCAGATCCCCATGGGAGAGTCTGATAGTCTAAGAAGACCAAAGTGCTCATTCTATGCCCATCTGTTCAGCGTGCTTCCATCCCCCACCATCTTCCACCTCCGGTCTTAGATCTCCAAAGGCAGAAGCTAAGGAGACAGAAGACTGAGGATCCATCTTCTTTGAGAGAAGGAGAACGTCCACACCATCATCTTCCACCCCCATCCACCGACCAAGATGCTGTTTGGGGGAGGATCTAGAGAGAAAGGAGGCCAAGGAGTCTAGAAGATCAAGGAGAACGACCCAAAAGATGAGATCCGACCTATATGGAGGCTAGGGAGTGAGAGTCACCTCTCCTCTATGGGCTAATTCTCTTCTTCTTCTTCTTTCTTCTACTGTTCTCCTTTGTTTCTATATAAATGATGTTCTTCCATCTTTGTTCGGTGCCAACTATGCTTGTCCATGGCTAGTTGACTCCTTCTTGGCTATATAGCCCGTTTTGGGCATGTTTATGTACTTTTACTTTAAGCAAGTAGTTTTATTTTAGATCTAGCATGTTTTATGTTCTATCTTCTCTTTCTAGTTATGATTGCTAGTTTGGTTGATCTCTTTCTTGCTTGAACTTCTATTTCTACCTATATTGAGAGATTCGTTGTAGAAATAGACAACAGAAGATAGTTTGGATCAAAATCTGAAAGGAGGACAATTCAAGATTGTCTGTTTCTAACATCCCAGAATGTTCTAGATCTGAGAGAGTATCTAGAATATTCTAGGATGTTAGTTTGTCATCCTCGAGAGAGGTTTCATATCATCAGTGGGTTTTAGTCACACTACGCGAGAGCGAGTGGGATGACCCCACAGGAACAGATACCACGGTGCGTCCTATGTTTGGATGTAGATTGCTTTGTGGGGTGTTCGAGGTTGTCTACTCCCAAGAATGGGTGCATAGACTGACCAACTTGTGGTTTCATAGCCAGGAACTCCTCCTCTCTCTAATTTAAAGAATCCTACAGACTTTGTTTTATTTTATTTTCTTTATTTTGTTTTAATTCGTGACAACCGGCTGGACTAGTTCTAGTCCCTTACTTTCCTCAACTATTGTCTTGGCTTATCTGACTTAAGAACGAAATCTCAAGCATCCTAAATGTCACCATGTCCCTATTGTCAAGACATTCACCCAACTAAGAAACCAAATCAGTGGACAAGTCAGCCACAACCAGAGGCTGAGTCACCCGTTCCATGTCAGCAACCAAGGCAGTGTGATCATTCCCAAAGTGAAGCATCCAAAGGACATAGACAAGCATCCAAAGGACATGGGCCATCCCAATCATTCAAGCCATACGCCACTTAATTGACATTCAAGTCGAGACCATTACAGTCCCCATTATCTCTTGTAACTGAAACGTTGGCATCTGTGGCTATATATATGTAATCCTGACCTTCCTTGATCGATCATCAAGAAACAAATACAATAACATTTTCAACACCTTAAATCACATCTTGATCATGTTCTTCACATGGTATCAGAGCCTCCACAGTGCGTCGTCTGTAGCGCCTGAAGATTCCTCCCCTACCTACCTTCGTATACCTCCAGTCATCCACCTCGCTCTACCCTTTCTCACACACCAAACAAAGAAGATGGTTGTTGGTCCCTCTAAAATCAACACTGACTCCTACCCTTACCCCGTGGGACTCAACGTCACCAACTTCATCTCCCTCAAGCTTAACTTCAGCAACTTCCTACTGTGGGAAGCCCAAGTCAAAACCCTAGTTGAGTCCTGCTGCTTGGACAACTTCCTCGATGGAACAGATGAAT
Source organism: Alisma plantago-aquatica (assembly GCA_963693085.1). NCBI lineage: Eukaryota > Viridiplantae > Streptophyta > Magnoliopsida > Alismatales > Alismataceae > Alisma > Alisma plantago-aquatica. The sequence goes on from OY856409.1 coordinate 68,849,026, forward strand.
GCCCACCACTCATCATCATTGATGACGCCGGTCTACCCGACGCTAAACCCAAGCATAAGGAGTAGACCTAGACCGATCGACTCCTCAAAGGATGGATCTCCAGCTCTCTCTCAGAAGAGGTAATGGGAAAAATCATTGGATGCACCACCTCGTATCAAGTCTGGGTCACCCTCACCAAGAGGTTCGCCCATGCATCTCAAACCAGAGAATTTGAACTCAAATCACAGCTCTGAACCTTCTGCAAAGGGAATGACACTTTGCTTGAGTACATCCACAAACTCAAGACCATCTGCGACCAGCTCAATACCATCAGCTACACCGTTAGCGATCAAGAGAAAGTTTTTACCCTACTCAATGGACTCGACAGCAATGACTATGAAGGCTTTGTGGTTGCCATGTTAAAACCACTGATCCCTTCCTTCAACGACGTCCCCCCCCTTCTTTAGGACTTCAAACACCGAAAAGAACGATGACCCCAATCATTGTCTCCCATTGTCTTCTTCACCAACAAGACCACCTCCACCATCCACAGCAAAAATCCCTACAACAACCCAGTTTCCTATCCCAACTACACCGTCAGTAGTCATGGTCGCATGCCACATCGAGGTCAGGGTCAACATCATCTTTCCCCTCCAAGCATCCTCGGTCATCCTCCTCACACCAACTTGCATGGACGCATGTCTCCTTCACCCCAGACATACTCCTACCACAGCAAGGATCTGCCCCTCTGCCAAATCTGCAAGAAGAGAGGGCACACTGCCCTTTGCTGCTGGCACCATTTTGACAACAACCATCGGGCTTCCAACATCCCTACTCACCTCATGGAGAACAACTCTTCAGCACTCGCCGCTCTCTGCCTCAATGAAGTCAATCTCCCTGATTGGTGTGTTGACACCGGTGCCACGGACCATGTGACTCACTCTCCAGGTAACCTGCACCACCTTCATGCCTACAAGGGTTATGACACCATTATGGTTGGAAATGGTAGTTTCTTACCTATCACACACATCGGAGATACGACATTCTATCAAATACCTTTACGACATGTTTTTTTTGTTCCTGCTATCCAACATCACCTTCTTTCTGTATCTAAACTAACTTCTCAATTACCATGTTATTTTGTGTTTACTAAGGACCTTGTCATGGTGAAGGACCTCAAGACCCATCACACCCTGGCCTTGGGTCGGTGTAATCACGACATCTACCTTCTACCCACTCTGCCAGCATCATTACCTCAAAGTCTCTTCTGCTCCCATTTCACAAAAGCTCCAGACAATGTCTGGCACAAAAGACTTGGACACCCCAACAACTCCATCCTATGCCATCTCCTGAACGAGCAATTCATCACCTCCACCTCTACCGTCGACAAAATCTACTCGAGCTATGAACTTAGCAAAAGCAAACGTCTGATTGTTAGTCATAAACATGTAAGGTCTACTGAGGCTTTCCGCCTTATGCACTGTGATGTTTGGGGGAAGGCTCCTACTCTCTCCCAACATGGTTTTTCTTACTATGTCCTACTGACCGATGACTACTCTCATTTCAATTGGTTTTATCTTATGAAACATAAAAGTGAATTTAACTCCATCTTCGTCATCTTCTACAATATGGTTCGAACTCAGTTTAACACATCAATCCAGATGTTCCAAAGTGACGGTGGTGGCGAGTTTGTTAATCAACAACTCAAACAGTTCTTCTCTGACTATGGCATTCTTCACCAGATTTCATGTCCACATGACCCATCCTAAAATGGCATTGTTGAGCGCAAACATCACCACATTACATAACTAGGTTTAGCAATGCTCTTCGAAGCACAACTACCTAAACCCTTCTGGGCAGAAGCCTTCCACACAACCACCTATCTAATAAATCGTCTACCTACCCCTCTTCTAGACATGAAGAGTCCCTTTGAACTCCTCTACAAATCCACACCCAGCTATACCCACCTCTACACCTTTGGGTGTCTATGTTTCCCATACCTCAGAAACTACTCAACTGACAAGCTCGACACTCGATCTCTTCCTTGTATCTTCCTCGGATATAGCTCCCAGTACAAAGGCTACAAATGCCTTCACCTTAAAACTAATCGTCTATACATTTCCAAGCATGTTGTATTCAACGAAGAACACTTTCTTGCAAAACCACTGTTGCTCCATCTGTCTCAACCCCCCTCACACACTCGATGTTCTCTGACCTTCAACCACCTAAAACTCCAACTACCTCTACCCCTATCTCCTCAACTCACACCCCAATTTAGCTCGATATATCTCAACCTAGCGTGAACGATGTCTCCTACTCCACCATCACCGCTGCTTCCCCCCAGTTACACCTAACATTCATCAAGACATTCAACCATCTGAGCAACCATCAGTAGCAACCTCACACTCCACTCACCCGATGATCACCCGCAGCAAATATGGCATACACAAGCCCAACCCCCGCTATGCTCTTCACGCTGTCCTACAACCTCCTATCCCAAAAACTGTGCCCACTGCTCTCCTCCATGATGGATGGCACACTACCATGACATAAGAAATATCTGCACTCCATCGCAACCATACCTAGACTTTGGTCGAACGCACCCCCTCCATGAACATCATCAGATGTAAGTGGATATTCAAAACAAAACTCCATGATGATGGGTCTCTCGACCGCCTCAAAGCTTGCCTTGTCGCCAAGGGCTTCCTACAAGAAGAAGGTGTCAATTACATGGAAACGTTCAATCCTGTAATCAAGTCTTCTACCATTAAAACCGTCCTCACTATCGCCACCTCCAAAAACTGGCCTATTTAACATTTGACGTCTACAATGCCTTCCTCAATGGAACTCTCGACACCACTGTGTTCATGCATCAACCTCTGGGTTTTGTCAATCCCACAAAACCCCATCATGTATGTGCTCTTCACAAATCCCTCTACAGTCTTAAACAAGCCCCCCGGGCCTGGTACACCCGCAACAACCATTTCCTCCAAGAGCTTGGTTTCCAACCCTGTGTCAGTGACTCGTCCCTATTCGTCTTTTCCACCTCCACCTGCACCACCTATCTACTACTCTACGTCGATGACATCCTCATCACAGGAAACTCACCCACCTTCATCACCCATACCATCCACTCCCTTGAGAATGAGTTCTCTATCTGCAACCTTAGTCCTCTCCAGTTCATTCTTGGCATTCAAGCCAAAACCAACCTGTAAGGCCTTCTCCTTCACCAAAGCAAATACGCCCTCGACGTGCTCGAGCGCGAACACATGCTAGACTGTAAACTTGCACCTACCCCGGTAAGCGCCACCTTCCTTCATCACTCTCTCCTCCACCAAGGTACACCCATATCCAACCATCACGACTACCACCACATAGTAGGCTCACTTCAATACCTCACTCTCACCCGCCCAGATATCACCTATGCCGTTAATCTCACTTGCCAATTTCTTCACCAACCTACTGCACTCCACATGACACTTGTGAAACGTATTCTCCGCTATATCAAGGGAACAACACACCTCGGCCTACAAATCTACAAGGACATCCACCTACCCGTATCCAGCTTCTCCGACGCTGACTGGGCTGGCTTCCCCCTCACCCGCCGCAACACCAGCGGCTACTGCATCTTCCTCGGCCGCACCTGCATTTCATGGTCATCCAAGAAACAACCAACTGTCTCCAAGTCTAGTACTGAGTATGAATACCGTGCTCTATCCCAAACTGCCGTCGAGCTCACCTGGCTTTCCCACCTACTCTGAGAATTACTTCTCCCTCAAACTGTTCCCTCCACACTCTACCGTGACAACCTTAGCACCCTCTATCTCACCGTCAACCCTATCCTTCACGTACGCACCAAGAACATTGAACTAGACTACCACTTTATACACGAGAAGGTCCTACTTGGTCACATCGTCACTCAGTTCGTCTCTACCCACGACTAACTTGCCGATCTATTCACCAAAGCCTTGAACAAGAACTCCTTTCGCACTCTTTCTCTCAAGCTCGGCATGTGATTCTCTCACCCCAAGCTTGCGGGAGGGTGTCAAGACATTCACCCAACTAAGCAACCAAATCAGCGGACAAGTCAGCCACAACCAAAGGTTGAGTCACCCATGCCACATCAGCAACCAATGCAGTGTGATCATTCCCAAAGTGAAGCATCCAAAGGACATATACAAGCATCCAAAGGACATGGACCGTCCCTATCATTCAAGTCATATGACATTTAATTGACATTCAAGTCGAGATCATTACAGTCCCCATTATCTCTTGTAACTGAAACGTTGGCATATGTGGATATATATATGTAATATTGACCTTCGTTGATCGATCATCAAGAAACAAATACAATAACATTTTCGACACCTTAAATCACCTCTTGATCACGTTCTTCACACCTGTATTTGACCCCATAATAAAGTTGTGGGAGTCTTCGAAGGTTTCAGGTTATAAATCTAAAATTATGATTTAGGACTGGTCATTATCATACTATAACTAGGCTACATACAAATTTTAAGCCCATTTGGATGAGTGTAAGTCACTCATCCAAGGGCAACAAAATCGACGTGCAAAACTAATTTGAAATTCATAATCTTTGCGGTCTTTATAACATGACCTATAAATGTCCAAATGTGCTCAATTTTTTTATATGATCTATTCATAAGACGTTTAAGAAGATCAACGGATTAGATTTTTGAAAAAAAATATTGCATCATGAAAAACTACTTGAGTGTATTCAGCTCTGAATACACTCGAGTGGGTGGGTGTGTGTGTGTGTATGTATGTATATATATATGTATATATATATGTGTGTGTGTGTATATATATATATATATATATATATATATATATATATATATATATATATATATATATATATATATATATATATATATATATATATATATATATATATATATATATACAGAGAGAGAGACACACACACACATGTGTGTGTGTGTTAAAAGGTGAGACTTGAGAGGAGATTCACTCCTTACTAAAGGTGGATAAGACAATTCAAATCCAAACTAACTAGAATATATGAGAAATGAGGTATTCATTTCTCAAATGGTATTTATCACAAGACAATCTATGTAAGGAGTGGGAATCGAGAGGGTATCCACTCCTTACTAAATTTGAGGAATAAACCCATCTAATCCAAACACACTAAAAAGGTATGCTAGAATAGGTCTATTTTTCATTTATCAAATAATAGTATACAAGACCAAAGTATATTAGCGGAATAACATTTCACAACTGTATTCCATTTATACAAGATTACAAAAGGATCTCCCGTTAAGAGCTTAAATGAAAGAATAACTTCAGGATTTAAGTAGAGGGATATCTAAGTTGTAGCAAATCTATCTCCCAAGACTCAGCTCCTTAACTCAAGTCCACATTTGGATGTCATGTCCTCCATGTATTTTACTTAGGCGTTGGGAGAATACCCCATAAGAGAAGACAAAATGGATGTTGACAACATATAAGCCAATATGAACATATTAATTGGGGATGGACACCATTAGGAAAAAAGACACCAAGTATAGCAAGGCTTTCCATCCAAAAGGGAAAGTACCATCCAAGTGGATATCAAAATAATATAAATTTCAATAAATTGATAATAAATAAGAGGATTTCTTGCCTTAAAACAATGTCATAGTAATAATATCACAATTCATAAGCAGATGCATGATGAGTAATAATCATACTAGGATATACTAAAAAGCAAGATCGGAACCCATACATTCCATACCAAGGGGTCGGAGGACTACAACCTCAGTGCCAAATAAATAGATTTTATAGGAGGACTAAAATCTCAATGCATTGGTAAGAGGACTAAAACCTCAGTGCCCAAAATAATATATTGCAGGAGGACTAAAACCTCACTGCATTGGCAAGAAGACTAAAACCCCAATCCCCAAAATAAATATGGTGTTATGATTTCTAGTTATGACTAGTCAATCACACATGCAAATATGTCAGGCAAGATCAACTATAGTCATACTCAACAAAGGGATGAGAACACCCAACTAATGTAAAGTGGGGTCAGAGGACCAATAAATAAGTATTCAAGCATTTAAAAAATTAAGATACTTCATATGGTCACAAAAGTACATGACTTGTGAATTAGGGTGTCACAAGGAATAAGATGAATAAGATATAAATAAGGATCCATGAAGAATATCCAAAAAAATAAGATGATCATAAGATCCATTCCAACATATAATCTCTCACATACGACAACCTCTCAGAAGATAGAGATGTGTATAGGGTAGTATGTCCCAAGGGACCAAGAGAAAGAAACAAATATGGGTGATTTCTCAATATGATACTAAGTGAAGCAGGATACATCAAGAGAGGGAAAAATTAAGTTAATGGATCAATATGGATAGTAGAATTTAACATACATCAAGAGAAAAAGAAATTAGGTGTTTGCTCAATATAACTCATAAAGAGATGCAACATATATAAAGAGAGATAAGGAGAAATCAAATTAGTTGATGATCAATGGGATGCAACATAGCTCAGATGTAGTCATATGTCCAAGGCTAACCCTAGGTCCAATCCAAGATCTTCAAACACCTATTAAACATATATGTAAAATTAGGGTTAATTTCACATTAATTACTCAAATCCTAAAATTTACCTTTTTATTTTATTGATTCGGGCTATGAAAACCATATCATATCATAGATTATCATTTCCTAAATTTACAACATAAATTATTTTATGTTTCTGGCTTACAAATTATTAGCAATGAGTTTTAGAAAATCTTGCCAATTAGATGAATCCATAAATATCATGTATTTTATAGATTTGAATTAGACAATAAAACTTATACCATCATATAGAGGAAAATATAACAATCCAAAAACACATTTTTACTTATTTTTCTGATATACAAATATTACTATGAATTTTAGAGTTACTGGACAATTAGAAAATCCCAAAAGTCCAGACGAGCAGAGAAACCTCGATTAGTTGGACGGTCTTAGTTGAATGGTCATGTTAAGGTGGATCAATAAGAATTTTCCACCGACCCTTAGATAATTATACACACTGCAGATGGAAGTAAAAAATATGAATGGGTGAAATGACGATATTACCCATGATATGAATTTCAAAACCAGATATACGTGAGGGATATACAAGGGAAATTAGTATTGTGATCATTCTTCCTCCTTTACATGAGAAACCAAAGACTTAAAATCTCGAGGAATTGATCAAGCTTCAAGTCTCATCCTTTACTCACATGGAAACTTAATCCATCGAGTTCCTTAACTGGAACCTGGAGACCTCAACATACCTCTAGATAGTTCTGGGAGAGACTAAATGTGGTTGGAACCCTTCTCCAGTCCTTCACACTAACAGGAAGGTCATGGAAGTGAAAGACCAACCACATCGAAAAATCAACAACCAAAGGCAAGGAGACCCTTCACAAAGGTTCCACAGAGATAGGGAAACAATTCCCATGTAGACAAGATGATGGAGATTCCACTTACGTGGAATTGCGTGCACCAACTAAAAATCCTAAAGATGGTAAGTCTTTAGGTTTAGCCTTGCTTATACTAGATAGACAACTCCACCCACGTATGCTTAGATACGTGGAAGTCTTATCGTAGTATAGTTAAGGGTCGAATCCTCGAGACAACGGTCTTGTTGTTGCCAACAAGATGGAAAACGTAATAATTTCACCTAATCTCTTTAGTAGTTGGTATTTAGATCAAAAGGTTGATTTGGTTGTTTTTAAGCTAAATGCAAGTAAAGTAAAGGCAAGAAAGTAAACTTAGGTTGTTAACAATGATTAATGAATCACTAGGGAGTGATCGGTTTTCACCACCACTACACATGGATCAACACATGCAACATAAAAGCATAACCTGCAATAAGAGTTAGATTAGTTAGTATCTTTGTAGACTTAGCTTCCTTTCGGATGACTAACTACGAGGAGTGTGGGAATGTTGTAACGCCAGTCATCCATGTAGGTATGGTCACTTACTTTACAACATTCCCTCCGCAAAGTGTGTTCCTCGACTCATCAAGGTTGTACTTTCACACGTCAACTGATTCCATTTCATAGCATGAAAGTACAACGATGAGAGTGAGTATATTCCACTTCTAGGAAAGCACTCCTAGATACCAAAACATATGCATGGTGGGTACATGCACCTAAAACCAACATGCAAATGAGTTTCAGATCTAATAGCACAAACGTAGACAATTCATACTAAAAGATAAAAGATAACACAAGTTGGTGATCAAGCAACAAGCATTCATTAAACGTTTGATGTTGAACTGAAAAGATATGAACTCTATATTACAACTTATGGATTACATTTGCATGATATGAAAACATGGGTAGCGGGGATACTCCCTGCACCCTAGTGAGAGAGACTACTCTCTCATGACTAGGACAAAGAAGGAGGCAAGAAGAGAGAGAGAGCGTCATCCCCACAAAGGAGAGAGGAAAGTTAACCCCTTGGAGAGAGAGAAACGATCCACAAGCTTCACAGGTTGCTCGATGATGAGATCTCCCTCTTCCCACCTTCTTTGGCAGAGAGAGAAAGCAGCTTCGAGATGGAGTATGGGTCTCAGACCGGCAGCCCCTGGGCGGAGGATGGAAGTCGGATTTGCTCTGGAGTGATTGAGGCAGCCTTTGGACGTCTGAACACTTGATATCCGATGGAGGACCCTTGTGGTCTTATTTATAGGCCTTAAGTGAAGTCCAAACGGTTTGGAGACCGTTTGGACCTCAAGACCGTTTGGACCTTGAGACCGTTTGGCTGCATGCGGTCTTAAGACCGTTTGAACTCCATGCGGTCTCGGGACCGGTTGGCTTCATGCGGTCTTGGGACCGTTTGAACTCTATGCGGTCTCGGGACCGGTTGGCTTCATGCGGTCTTGAGACCGTTTGAACTCCATGCGGTCTCGGGGTCGGTTGGCTTCATGCGGTCTTGAGACCGTTTGACTTCATGCGGTCTCGAGACTGGTTGGCTTCATGCGGTCTTGAGACCGTGCGACTCCATGCAGTCTTGAGACCGTGTAACTCCATGCGGTCTCGGGACTGGTTGGCTTCATGCGGTCTTGGGACCGTGTGACTCCATGCGGTCTCGAGACCGGTTGGCTTCATGTGGTATTGGGACCGTATGACTCCATGCGGTCTCGAGACTGGTTGGCTTCATGCAGTCTTGAGACCGTGTGACTCCATGCGGTCTTGAGACCGTGTGACTCCATGCGGTCTCGGGACCGATTGGCTTCATGCGGTCTCGAGACCGATTGGCTTCATGCGGTCTCGAGACCGATTGGCTTCATGCGGTCTCGAGACCGATTGGCTTCATGCGGTCTTGGGACCGTTTGAATCCATGCGATCTTGAGGTTGAGTTATTCTTTTATGATTTTTTTATGTTTTCTGCATAAACAAAAGGAAAAGTTAGTCTGATGGTATATTTACAAAGATAGGGTAAATTTGGGATTATGGATAGTTTTAATTTTAGAAAGAGTATGGAAAACTAAAGGAAAAGATTAAGATAATCATCCAAAATAGGATGTTATCACCCCCCTAACTTAGAGTCTAGCTTGTACTCAAGTTAGATAGAGCTGAGGCATGTAATGGTGAGGCGATCTTATTTAGTTAGGATTTCCATACTCTTGCTTCAATTCTTAACCTGAGTTCTCCTAAGGTCATATCAAGTCTTATTGCTTGCCTTGACTCTTTCGGGTTTCGAGAGTTGCTTTGGTCTCAGGTTCTTTCCGTATCTCGTAGCTCGCATCGGGACCACTTTTATTTTGTGCATGTTGTTGACTCTAATCAGCTTTATACCTCTCTGAAAGACCTACTGGAAGCTAGAGAGGGTATGAGGGTTGGCCTAAGGCTTGAAGTGTAACTCCCCCTTCAAGTGGGGGAGGGGTTGTCTATGCTTTTAGGATCTCACTACCGGGCACGACACATCTGCCTTTGTGAGGGCAGCTGAATGTACCGGCCGGGTGAGTCCTTTATGAGCCTTTCATATATTTAGATACCTTAGGGTTTCACTACTGGGCACGACACATCTGCCTTTGTGAGGGCAGCAGAATGTGTCGGCTGGGTGAAACCTTCATCGGTTCTTTATATAGATCCTTATTCATGACACAACTCTCATAATTTTATTCGTCTCTCTGGATTTTATTCGATAACTCGCAGGCTTGGGTTTTGGGGTTTTGTTTGGGAAATTATTTTGGGCGGCCAAGCCTCTTTTATTTTGAAGAGAGGAAAGCTGTTCTTAGAGTTTTTCAACATGCACTTATTTAGTTTGTGGTCCACTTGCAGAACTTCTTGATTTGGAGGTTGCCTGATGCCCCTCTCATCCTTGAGAGCTTGGCTTATTTCTGCCCTGATTTTGACCTATGGAGAGTCAGATAAAGAATTGAAGCAAAAGCATGAAAATCAATAGTGGAGTGACATTATTAAATCGCCATTAAATGTCTAAGTGCTATTTACTTTTGGGGACTAACATGATTCTAGAGTTAAATGAGGGTGATTCTACTCCAAAAAGGGTTAATTAAAAAGAAAGTTAAAAAGGGAAAATGTATAAACAGAGAAAAGAAAAGAAGGAAGTGGGGTGTAAAAAAAAATGATACCTCGCCCTTGTCTAATGTACCCCCCCCCTAACTTATCACTCACTCTGTCCTCAGAGTGTCAAAGTGATAGGTTGAGAAGTAATTAGGACAAGGGTTGCAGGCTAAGGTAAATCTGCATTTGCCCCTGGGGAATGAAGTAGATCGGAAGCGAACTGTCCTCGTAGAGCATGGTAATCCACGTCAGTCATCTCTTCTACTGGTCTTTGGAGAACGATGATGGTGTACATCTAGTAGAGGACGTGGAAGCCGCAGTCATTTGATTGTCGAAATTGCTGGGGGCATTTGTGGCAGAAGGAATGGCAGTGAAAATGCTCTTTGTCGTACGCCCTTGTATGCTGACTCAGAAAATCAATTAACTTGTCAGCACACTCCTTTGCCACTACTTTTGTTGGTGTCTTCGGTGTCATGACGTAGTTTCTCTGTCGTGCGTTGTACTGGCTATCAGAACTGTTATATATTGTGGTTGTTCCTTCTGGGAGATTTGTTGCCAGAAGCATCCAGTGTTCATGATAGAGGAAAGGTAGCATGATGAACGTCAGCATTGTGTGCTGGAGATAGGAGATCAGCGCGTCAGTTGTGCCAAAGTTCTTGAGCTTTAGAAGATCATCTTTCATATATGGGGACGCCATGTATGTTGTTGGGTTATTTTGGCCGAGTAGAAACTGATAGGCGGCCATAAGGCTTACAGAGAGGGATCCTTTAACCTGTAAAGTCTCTCATAGCGTGTCTGCCATTACAAGAATGTCCCGAGACATGAATACCAGTCCATCTTTTTTTACTGAGAGCCGCGCCATAATGAGACGCAATTCGAGGTCAGAGAGACCTTTGCAAGCATCGCGATCAAAGTAAGAAAAGGTTGGTTCAATGGCAGACAAAGGATCGATATTGCTATTAGCTTGCTCGGTATCGGTGACTGGCACTTTGGTCGTCTCTGACTCCTTCAGAGTTTGTCGGAAGGGTCGCCGCTGCGGTCGCTGGATGGCTGAGAAGAGGTAGCGAGGGACGTCATCTGGTGCCATAGTTGGGTCCTTGAAGAACCGTCTATCATAGATGAGCTCCATGGCATAACGCCCGCGCAAGGAATGAAAATCATCAGCAACCAGATCAGTAAATGGGATTTCCTGGTTCAGCGCTTGGATGTGACGTATGGTACAGAAAGCGCAATCCCCAGATCCCTCGGCGGCTTGAACTTGAGGGTTTATGATTTTGAACCAAGATTGACTCCAATCTTGGCGGAGTGATGGGCGTGCAGCCCAAATTAACTTGAGCAACCGGAAGGGTATACACCTGGCTTCTCCTGCTGCTTCACCAGCGAAGTTTATTGTGCCGGCTGGTAGCTCGGCGCCGCAGAAATTATACACCTTGGCATCCCGAGCCTCGGTATCCACGATCATAAAGAGCCAGTGGTCCGAAACTTGGAAGGGCACGGTAAGATAACGTGCCCGACGTGCTAAACCAGCACGCAGCCGCTCGATCGACTTTGCTCTTATATCTTTGTATAAAAGGCCAGTAGACAGAGCGGGTGAGGCATTGAAGACTGGCTGTTGCCGCTTAGAGCTTCTGTACATTTCTATACTGTTGGCGAGAAGGACACGAAAGATTGCCATTGGCATCGTGGACCGAGGTCGGAGGATGCTGCGGAAGTCTTCACGTGTCATCTTACGCCTAGTTTTTGTATTGTGATAGATTATGTCTTCCCCCGCCTTTGAATCGTCCACTATAGTGTTCAGTATAAAAATGTCCTGAGCATCTAAAGTGGAGATGGCCGCCATATCCAGGTCATGCATTTTGTGCGGTAGAGGTGGTGGAGGGGGAAGCTCTTGTGGAGGGGGAGAAGCAGGTTGTTCTAAGGCCTATTCATGGCCTGGTAGATCATCGTCCGAGTCAGAAGCAGAATCGAGGTCTTCATATGTATCTAAGCTTACTCGTTCTGCCTCGTCCTGGTCATAGGGAGAAGGTGTGGAGAGAGGTGGAGAAGTTGTTTTTGGTGAGCTGACACTGGTTCCTAGTATACAATGGTGGAACTCAGCGAAAGCCGCATCTTTAGCAGCTTCCCCGATGGATCCCAGTGCGGAATAATCAAAGAATTGGTCCCCGTATGACATGTTGACTTTATCATTGTGTGGGGATGTGGGGTGATGGTCACTGTCATGGTGACCTTTGTCGGACCCTTTGTGAGAGGGTTCTGCTGCATTGCCAGGGTCCTCTCTGTCATCATGTTTATTACCCGAGGAGGTGTTATCTTTGTTTGAATCAGCAGATGAGTCGGAGTCGTCTTCTTCGTCATCATCGCCATCCTTGTTGTCCGCTGCCTTGTCTTCTTGCTTTTTACTCGCAGACGTTTTGCACCGCCAATGGGTGGCTTGTAACTCATCAAAAGCCACTTGCAGATGCTCGTGTGTTTCGAGCAGTGGATCATGGGATTCTTTGAGGTCAGTATATCTTCCCTCGGCAGAGAGGAGACGTGCTGTAAGATTTGTAACTTGAGCACGTAACTGCTGGATTTCATCATTATTGGACTCCTCTTGGCGATGTTGTAGCTGTGTGAGCGTGTTGTTGATGGTGTCTAAGCGCGTGCTCAGAACTGCTTGTTGTTGCTGGAGCTCGCGGAGAGTCTCTGGCAGAGGCTGAGTCTGCGTGGAGATCTCATCGACTTGCTTCGCTGTTGCTTCTTGCTGACGCTTCGCTCCAAGGACCAGGTCTGGCAAGGTGTTGTAGTGGCTGTTGATGTGCTCAACTTGCTTAGCCACCTCATCTTGTCATTGCTGGAAGCCTTGGAGGATGGTGGGCAAGGCGCGGTGTTGTTCGTCGATCATGGCCACCTGTCGTGATAAACCCTGCACACAAGAAAAAATAGAATGTAAGATATTAGAGGGATCGGTGAGGAGGTTTCGGACAGTGTCGAATTGACGACCGAATTCCTCACCGATATGTGCAAAAGGGACCCCAGGAGCGGAAGGGTGGGATGGCTGGGGTCTGCATGGGATGGTACTAGTGTCTTGTGGAGGAGACACGGATGATGCCCCGAGCTGCGTAGTGACTGTAGATATAGTCATCAGCGGTGTCGGGGTGGTGGTGGAAGTGAAAAGTGGTGGGATTTGAGGTGAAAGTTGTGGTATCGATAGTGATGGGGTGGAAACTATGGAGGTGAAAGGGAAAGTGGTAAAGTCGGGCATAGGGATGGAGAAGGGAAAGCCCGAAGTAAAAATGGGTGAAGAAGAAGAAGATGTGAAAGGTTGCGTGGATGTGGGGAAGAAGGGAGGAGTGGTAGATGTTGGAAAGGTGGAAGGTAGAGAAGTGGTGGGGTTTAAATGATCATGTAGACTCTGAATGTAAGAGTCGATTGAAGAGGTGGTTAAGTTTTCTTCATGGAGGGTCTCGGCCTCTGGATTTGTCCGAGATGTTGGTGTCTCCGATAGCTGTTGGGCCTGCAACTGCCTTCTGGAAAGTCGTTTGACAGGTATTTTTGTTGGTCGAGCTGTCGGGGCTGTGATGCTCAGCTTTGTCTGTCCCGCTGTTGCTTTCTTTTCGGTTGTTTTAACCGAAGCTAGTAGTTGTGAAAGCTCCTCATCAGAGAAGAGGAGCTGTTTGGTGTCGTAATGTGCTAGCTCCGAAAGCAGGATGAGTGTTCTAGATGACTTGACCATAGGGCAGAAAACATAGTGTAGTTTCCCATCCTTTTCCTTGATGATGAAGGAGTTTTTCAGAGTTTTTTCATTGGTAAGGATGTCACCCTTTAGTTGTGTGTAGCGGGGTAGGGGTTTGTCCATCTTGAGGTATTTAATAATGGATGTGACATGACCCCCCATACAGATTTCCTTCCCCAGGCCAGAAGCTGATAATTTCTGGATCATATGTCATCCAATATTGACTGGCCTTTCGTTGAGAATAGACCAGAGAACGAAAAGATCTGACATTATAATGTTTCCCCCTTCTGTCCTGGGGAAGAGTGCGCCAGCAAGGATTTTGTGCAGGGTGCGCACAAATCTAGAGTGTATGTTTGATGCTTTGCACGTCTTCGCATCATAGGTGGGGATCCCAGTTAGAGATTTCTAGAATGTGTGTCTGTTGAACTCTGGATGATCGGTTCCCACTGCCATGGCTTTCCGCAGCTGTTCCTGGTTGTCAATAAAGACTGTATTCAGTGTGTTTTCCGTTAAGACAACCTTGCTGCCGAAGATTTGGGTGACAAGCCTTCTGTCACCTCCGTCCCGTGACCTATCCATGATGTCGACGGGCTCCTTGGTCAGAAAAGTGAAAAACTATGTAGTGGGTTCAGAGTAGGATACTTCAGGTACTAGACACAACCTGGCGAGGTTGGCTTTTTCTAGTACGTTGAAGATGCGTTCGAAAGTCCCCATCTTGAGCAGAATGCTGGAGCAAACATACTTGGTGGGTTTTAATGTTTTGTCAGTGGAGAGGTTGGTTTGGATGAAAAGATTTTCTGGTGGCGGTGTTGTGGTGGTGATGGGAGTGAAGGTGGGGGTGGTGACAGGGATGGTGGTGGTAGTAGCAGGGATGGTGGTGGTAGGTTTTGCAAAGGGTTGATCCATGGCAGAGGCAGGTCAAACTTGTTTTCTTGCCCGTTTCTTGGAGGCTGCCCAGTTGCGGTCTCTAGGACCTTGCGTTTTCCCTTTTGTTCTTTGGTAGGGGATTCCTCCTCGGAGTTAGGATTATACTCCGAGCCTTCATCATCAGAGGAAGAGATGTCTTCCACTTCTTCTTCAGGTGCCTCTGCTAGGCACTTTTCGATTCGGTCAAGGTCGCATATGACTTGCATCATCTTGACATTTGGTGGCGCCTTTCTGGTCCTGTTGAAGTCATCTCTGATCTTCTGGAGCTTAGATTGTTCTATCATCAGTTGCTCTGTTGTCCAGATTGCAGTGTCTTTAAAGCTGGTGGCCTCCTTTGCTGGTGATTCCATGGCTGAAAAATGGGAGATCAAGAGTTAGAAAATCATATTAGAAGAAAATATTTTATTTGTATTTATGTGTTTTTGTGATTTTATGAAAGTTAAATGAAATTTAAAGGCCAAACAGTTTGAAAACTATTTGGTTCCAAACGGGTTCAGGACCATTTGGTCTCAAATGGTTTCAAGACGGTTTGATCCCAAACGGTTGCAAGATCATTTGGTCCCAAGCGGTTGCAAGACCGTTTGGTCCCAAACGGTTTCAAGACCGTTTGTTCCCAAACGGTTGCAAGACCGTTTGGTCCCAAACAGTTTCAAGACCGTTTGGAAAGCGAAGCGCCGTGCAACCGCCGGCGAAGACAAAACTGCGAATGGAGGGCGGAAGCGCTGGCGACGAAGGCGAAGGCAGCGGCGAAGGCGCCGACGATGATGGTGACGATGGAGGAGGCCGACGGCGATAGAGACGTAGTAAAAGAAGATAGCGGTGAGGCTGGCGGTGGTAAAGAAGAAGGCGGCGATGGAAAAGGCAGAGCAGACGGTGATAGAGGCGGAGCTGACAGTGGAAACGGTGGAGTTTCCGACGAAGAAGAGTGAACGAAGTCATTGACTAAGGCGGAAACGGTGGTTGCGGGAGAAGGCGACTGCTATGGCCGGACTACCTTGCTGCTGTGAGCAGGGGAGATGACGGCGAGGGCGCTGGAGGCGGAGGTCGTGCGGGAGCAGGGGAGGCAGAGGTCGACGAAGGCGAGAGTAATGGAACAGCACTTCGAGAGTTTCAGATGGCTCGGGAGTCGAAAGAAAGAAAACGAGGGGGGGTTTACATTTATAGGAAACGGGGGTTGACCCGAGAAAAACCCTAAGTCAAACAGTTTAGCGATCGTTTGGAATCCAAACGGTTTCGAGACCGTTTGGCTCCAAACGGTTTCAAGACCATTTGGTCCCAAACGGTTTCAAGACCGTTTGGTTCCAAACAGTTTGAAGACCATTGGGTCCCAAACGGTTTGAAGACCGTTGGGTCTCAAACGGTTTGAAGACCGTTTGGTCCCAAACGGTTTGAAGACCGTTTGGTCCCAAACGGTTTGAAGACCGTTTGGTCCCAAACGGTTTCAGGACCGTTTGGCTCCAAACGGTTTCAGGACCGTTTGGGAGGGTTAAGGTCGAACGGATTTTTATATTTTTATGCTTGTTTTAGTTATATGAATTTTTTTTTGTATATTTTTCATTTTGTTATTTTTATGTTTGTTCTGGTTATATAATTTTTTTTTGTATTTTCATAAAATAAACCTAAGGTAAAGAGAACGGGAAATAAAGAAAGAAACTGAAATCTTGGGTTGCCTCCCAAGTAGCGCCTGGGTTTTACGTCGCTGGCTCGATGAAGCTGTAATATAGTTATGTTGTTGGTATGGCATCTTTGATTTTGATGGTTTGTCTTGGCATTTTGTCTTCCGGAGTGTAGTATCTTTTTAAACGGTGACCGTTGACCGTCCTTTCTCCTCCGTTGTTGTCTATGATAATGGCGGCTCCAGTTGGGTAAATATATTTTATAGTGAAGGGCCCGGACCATTTTGTTCTAAGTTTCCCGGGAAACAACTTGAGCTTGGAATTGAAAAGGAGCACTTTGTCGCCAACGGCGATGTCTTTCCTTTTAAGATGATCGTCGTGTGACATTTTTGTCTGCTCCTTATAGATTCTGGCACTCTGATAGGCGGTCATACGGAGCTCTTCTAGCTCCTGTAGCTGAAGTTGCCTATTCTCTCCCGCACTTTTAAGATCGAAATTTAGTTGTTTGATGGCCCACCAGGCTTTATGTTGCAGCTCTACTGGAAGATGACAAGACTTCCCGTACACCAAACGGAACAGGGTTGTTCCGATTGGTGTTTTATAAGCTGTTCGATATGCCCAAAGGGCATCAGGAAGTTTGGTGGACCAATCAGAGCGGTTTCTGTTCACCGTCTTTTCAAGAATCGCCTTCAATTGTCTATTTGATACCTCTACCTGACCACTAGTCTGTGGATGGTAGGGCGTGGCGACTTTGTGATTGACTCCATACTTTTTTAGTAAGGCTTCAAAACTTCTTTCCAAGAAATGAGTCCCGCCATCTGATATGACAGTTCTTGGAACTCCAAATCTTGAGAAAATAATATCTTTAAACAATTTAATAACAGGCTTGGAATTGCTGGACACAGTGGGTATAGCTTCGACCCACTTTGAGACGTAGTCCACCGCGACCAAGATGTAAGAGAAGCCATAGGATGAAGGGAAAGGGCCCATGTAGTCTACCCCCCATACATCGAAAAGCTCAATTTCTTGCCACATTGTGAGGGGCATCTCATCTCTTTTTGATATGTTGCCCGAAAATTGGCATTTGTTACAGGCTTTCACAAAATCGTATGAATCTTTTGATATGGTGGGCCAGAAAAAACCAGATTGTAAAACTTTTAGAGTGGTTTTCTTAGCACTCATGTGCCCCCCTGTGGGTCCTGAATGGCAATGCTCTAGGACCGGGGTTATTTCTTCTTCCGGCAAGCAACGACGGAAAAGTCCGTCAGCACAAAGGTGGAACAAGTAGGGTTCGTCCCAGTAATAATGTTTTATGTCATGAAGGAACTTCCTTTTATCCTGGTAGGAAGTAGATGGGTGGATAATTCTTGTGGCTAGATAATTAACGATATCATCATACCAAGGGAAGCCATGAGTGGCCTTCATAAGCTGATCATCAGGAAGAGAATCCCAGATAGGGATTTTATCTTTTTCTTCAACCTCGATCCGGCTGAGGTGATCGGCCACAACATTCTCCACGCCACTTTTATCTTTGATCTCCAAGTCAAATTCCTGAAGCATTAGCACCCAGCGGATAAGCCTGGGTTTGGCATCCTGTTTCTGAATCAGGTATCGAATGGCAGAATAGTCGGTATAAACGATGACTTTAGAACCAATCAGATAAGAGCTGAATTTTTCAAACGCGTAGATGATAGCCAAAAACTCTTTCTCCATAGTGGTGTAGTTTTTTGTGCTTCATCTAGCGTTTTGGATGTGTAGTAGATGACATAGGGTTTCTTATCAATCCGCTGTCCTAAAATAGCCCCTATGGCATAATCGCTTGCGTCGCACATGATTTCGAAGGGCTGCGACCAATCTGGAGCTATTAGAATAGGTGCGGAGATCAACGCAACCTTAAGGGTGGAGAAACTTTGCATACACTCCTGATTGAATATGAACTCAGCATCTTTGGTCAGGAGATGGGTCATGGGTTTATCTATCTTCGAGAAATCTTTGATGAATCTCCTATAGAATCCTGCATGACCCAGGAAAGCTCGAACTCCTCTTATGTCCTTTGGAGGTGACAGCTTTGAGATAACATCGATCTTTGCTTTGTCAACCTCGATTCCCCTATCGCTTACCCTGTGTCCGAGGACGACACCTTCTGTTACCATGAAATGGCATTTCTCCCAGTTCAAAATAAGGTTCGTTTCCTCACAGCGTTGCAAAACTTGTCCAAGATTGATTAAACAGTTGCCGAAGGAATCTCCGTAAACTGAGAAATCGTCCATAAATACTTCCATGACGGATTCTGTTAAACCGGCGAAGATGGCAGACATACATCATTGGAAAGTGGCGGGTACGTTACATAACTCGAACGGCATTCTTCTAAATGCATACGTCCCAAAGGGACGGGTGAAGGTGGTTTTTTCCTGGTCCTCCGGGTGTATGGGTATTTGATAGAACCCGGAGTAACCATCGAGATAACAAAAATATTTTTGGTGAGCTAGGCATTCCAGGACTTCATCAAGGAAAGGTAGAGGGTAGTGGTCTTTCCTTGTAGCTTTGTTCAACTTCCTATAATCAATACACATTCTCCATCCTGTTACAGTCCTGGTAGGCACTAACTCATTTTTGTCGTTGAGCACTATAGTAGTGCCCCCTTTTTTTGGAACGACTTGGACAGGGCTGACCCACTGGGAGTCAGAAATAGGATAGATCATGCTGGCTTTGAGTAATTTAAGGACCTCCAGACGAACTACCTCCTTCATATTAGGATTCAGTTTTCTTTGATGTTCGCGAGAGGCTTTGAATTCTTCAACCATAGGGAGTCTATGCATACACAGAGCTGGGTTTATGCCTGTTAGGTCAGTTATCTTATATCCAATGACCCTTTTATGCTTCTTCAGCTCATCCAGGAGCTTTTCTTCCTGATCTTTTGTAAGGGTAGAGCTGATGATGACTGGGCATAGTTTTTCATTATCTAAGAAAACATGTTTAAGCCTTGTGGGTAAAGTCTTCATATCAGGGGCTTTTGGTGGCTCAGCTGCTTCTATAATGGTAGCAGCTTTAAGTTCTTCAAAAGTGACCGTTGATGCTTTTTCGGCCTTTTCTAGATGTTGCAGGCACTGTTGAACTAGTTCGTTTGCAGAGAATTCAACATCCGAATTGATTAGGATGTTTTCCAGTTCGTAAGAAGGCTCGGATATTTCTAACTGAGACATCTGTTGTATTGTGTCAAGAAGAAAAACCTCCTCTTGGATACTAGGGCCTTTCATGCTATTAAGGACTCAGAATTGAATTGCTTCTTTTCCGAGCCTAAGAATGATGGTACCAGCTTTGACGTCGATCAGCACCCTAGCGGTAGCGAGGAAAGGTCTGCCGAAAATGATCGGGTATCTCAAGTCTTCTTTAATATCCATGATAACGAAATCGCATGGAACGTAGGCATCCTTGCCTATCCTTACTGGAATGTCTTCAATGATTCCCAGAGGTGCGGTTATGGTGGAGTCAGCTAATTGAATAGTCATTGTCGTAGGCAGCAATTCGGTGAAATCGAGACGTTTACACATTGAGT
Organism: Alisma plantago-aquatica; assembly: GCA_963693085.1. NCBI lineage: Eukaryota > Viridiplantae > Streptophyta > Magnoliopsida > Alismatales > Alismataceae > Alisma > Alisma plantago-aquatica. Next base: position 68,869,371 of record OY856409.1, read on the forward strand.
AAGGCATAATGGATATGATGGCCCCAAGGTCAGCTAATCCTTTCTTTGTGGATGCATTTCCAATGCAACATTGAATTCTGAAGGTACCTGGGTCCTTCTTCTTTTTTGGCATTTTGTTTAGGATGATGTCAGAAGTGGTTTGAGCGAGCTTGACAGTTTCTTGCTCCTCGGTGATATATTTTCTTGATAGCAAGGTTTTTAGATATTTTGCCCATGTCGGCACCTCGGAAAGAGCGTCAAGGAGCGGAATATCGATGTACAGTTTCTTCATCGCCTCTTTGAACTTTTGAAACCTGGTGTCCATCTTTGTTTCTTGCAGTCTACCTGGATACGGGATTCTTGGTTTATATTGCAAAACTTCAGGTTCTGCGGACACTTGGTTTTTATCTTTTCCCTTTGTGCCCTCTGCGGGCTTCTCTATTCCTTGTAGCGGACTTTCTTTTGTCATAAAAGCGGGTGTATCATCATTATCCAGAGTGATCTTGGTAGTCTCATGAAGAGTGTGTCCCGACCTTGTGGTGACAACATTCAACTGTTCATGTATGTTCTGCCCATGCTTAGGATTTGATTCAGGCTGCCCAGCAAACGTACCTGCTGGGGGCTTTAATTGCGCAGCGATCTGAGCGAGTTGAGCTTCAACTGCTTTTTGCTGAGCCTGTTGGTTAGCAAGCATAGTTTGTTGCGATTGTAACATCTGCCTTATCAAGGATATTTCATCTTCTGGTTGGACAGGAGCGGTTTTCGGAGGAATTTGTTGTTGGGCTTGTTGAGATTGTTGCGGTGGTAACGGCGGCTGAGGTTGCTGAGTATGTAGCTACGGATGGAGCAGAGGATGAGTGTACTGGTAGTAGGCCGATTGGTTCCTGGGGTAGTTAGCCCTAGGGAAGTTGTTCCTGGAATTCCCTTGATTTTGGTTGAAACTGTTTGGGAACCCAGGTGGTAGCCTGCTAGAGGATCCCCCCTGCGTTTGATGTTGAGGATTAGCAGTCCCAGCAGGGTTTCCATACTGAAATCCTGGATGGTTCCTTGGCTGATTCGGATTGTAATAGACTTGTCCAGGGATAGAGTGGATAGAGTTAACTTGTTCCGGTAGTTGTTCTTCCGAATGATCAATGATAGGTTCATATGGTTGTGGTGGTGAAATGCATATCCATCATCACATTATACAACATACCACAGGAAAGAGTCGGATGATCAGAAGCATGACAAGCCTCATAAGATCCTGTGACGGCTTTGACTTGTTGGACTAGAGGAGTTTTCTTCTTATCAATCTCTCTGAGAGAAGTCTCGAGAGCTTGTTGCTTGTGAACTATAGTTTTCAAGGCTTCAGATATTGCCTTCATCTCTATATATTCTTCAGCTTTGTAAACCTTGAGAACACCTTTACCGGCTGACCGTCCCCAGTTGGACTGGTTTTCAGCTCTGAGTGTAACAATCTTCCAGGCATCTTCATAATTCTTTCTCATGAAGTTTCTTCCAGAGGAGGAATCTAAAAACTGTTTAATATCATCACTCACCCCCCGATAGAAGGTTTCTATTAGTTGGTTCTGGGAGATTCCATGATGGGGGCATTTCTGCAAAAGTTCTTTAAACCTTTCCCATGCTTCATCAAGGGATTCTCCAGGTAACTGAGAGAAGTGATTGATCTGCCCCCTGATCTCATAAGTCAGTGAAGGGGGAAAGAACTTCTCTAAGAATTTTTCCTCAAGGGGAGCCCAGGTAGTTATTATAGGTTCCCGGTCAAGAGAGTTATACCAACTCAGGGCTCTCCCAGACAGAGTGAAATGAAATAGGTGAAGCATTATAGCATCAAAAGCGACTTCGGCTTGTGGAACCAGGCGGCACAATGCCTTAAACCTTTTCAGATGATCCATGCAATCATCTCCAGAACCTCCGGAGAAAGAGATGCCTTGCATGATCTGGATCCACTGGGTCCGAATCTCGAAGTTGGGGATATTGATAATCGGAGGTCGGACCGGGTGGTTATCCTCATAGTTCTTCGGGACAGCGTAGTCCCTCAGTTGTTTGTTCCTTAACTCCAACTGGGCAGCTTGGATTGCTGCTTCATTTTCAGCTCTAATGCGGGCCTATTCTTCCGCACGAATCTCCACTTGAATCTGGGCACGAGTTTCAGCGATGAGTTGTGCCCTTTGAGCGGTGATGGCGGCGTTGACCCTTTCCATCACCAAAGCAGCCTGGCGTTGATCTTCAGCCATTTGTCTGGCCCTTTGGTGATTGAGTCGAATGCGACAGTGGAAGCTTCTCTATACCTCAGAGTCGTACTCTGGATCAGGGGAGAATCTGGGGTTATGCATTGGTTGCATACACGTTTTCTACATGAGTAGAGGGAAGAAAACACCCTCTTAGATGATGGCAGAGATATAATGAATTTTAAGAAGATATGGTTTAATGATTAAAAGAAAGTGTAAAACCCTAACCAACTAGCAAGATACTAAATAAAATTAAAATGTTCCGTTGTCCCCAGTAACGACGCCAATTTTTGATGGAGCTTCCACTTACGTGGAATTGCGTGCACCAACTAAAAATCCTAAAGATGGTAAGTCTTTAGGTTTAGCCTTGCTTATACTAGATAGAGAACTCCACCCACGTATGCTAAGATACGTGGAAGTCTTATCGTAGTATAGTTAAGGGTCGAATCCTCGAGACAACGGTCTTGTTGTTGCCAACAAGATGGAAAACGTAATAATTTCACTTAATCTCTTTAGTAGTTGGTATTTAGATCAAAAGGTTGATTTGGTTGTTTTTAAGCTAAATGCAAGTAAAGTAAAGGCAAGAAAGTAAACTTAGGTTGTTAACAATGATTAATGAATCACTAGGGAGTGATCAGTTTTCACCACCACTACACATGGATCAACACATGCAACATAAAAGCATAACTTGCAATAAGAGTTAGATCAGTTAGTATCTTTGTAGACTTAGCTTCCTTTCGGATGACTAACTACGAGGAGTGTGGGAATGTTGTAACGCCAGCCATCCATGTAGGTATGGTCACTTACTTTACAACATTCCCTCCGCAAAGTGTGTTCCTCGACTCATCAAGGTTGTACTTTCACACATCAATTGATTCCATTTCATAGTATGAAAGTACAACGATGGGAGTGAGTATATTCCACTTCTAGGAAAGCACTCCTAGATACCAAAACAGATGCATGGTGGGTACATGCACCTAAAACCAACATGCAAACGAGTTTCAGATCTAATAGCACAAACGTAGACAATTCATACTAAAAGATAAAAGATAACACAAGTTGGTGATCAAGCAACAAGCATTCATTAAACTTTTGATGTTGAACTGAAAAGATATGAACTCTATATTACAACTTATGGACTACATTTGCATGATATGAAAACATGGGTAGCGGGGCTACTCCCCACACCCTAGTGAGAGAGACTACTCGCTCATGACTAGGACAAATAAGGAGGCAAGAAGAGAGAGAGAGAGAGCGGCATCCCCACAAAGGAGAGAGGAAAGTCAGCCCCTTGGAGAGAGAGAAACGATCCACCAGCTTCACAGGTTGCTCGATGAAGAGATCTCCCTCTTCCCCCCTTCTTTGGCGGAGAGAGAGAAAGCAGCTTCGAGATGGAGTATGGGTCTCACACCAGTAGCCCCTGGGCGGAGGATGGAAGTCGGATTTGCTCTGGAGTGATTGAGGCAGCCTTTGGACGTCTGAACACTTGATATCCGACGGAGGACCCTTGGGGTCTTATTTATAGGCATTAAGTGAAGTCCAAACGGTTTGGAGACCGTTTGGACCTTGAGACCGTTTGGCTTCATGCGGTCTTGAGACCGTTTGAACTCCATGCGGTCTCGAGACCAGTTGGCTTCATGCGGTCTTGGGACCGTTTGAACTCCATGCGGTCTCGGGACCGGTTGGCTTCATGCGGTCTTGAGACCGTTTGAACTCCATGCGGTCTCGGGACCGGTTGGCTTCATGCGGTCTTGAGACCGTTTGACTTCATGCGGTCTCAAGACCGGTTGGCTTCATGCGGTCTTGAGACCGTGTGACTCCATGCGGTCTTGAGACCGTGTGACTCCATGCGGTCTCGGGACCGGTTGGCTTCATGCGGTCTTGGGACCATGTGACTCCATGTGGTCTCGAGACCGGTTGGCTTCATGCGGTCTTGGGACCGTGTGACTCCATGTGGTCTCGAGACTGGTTGGCTTCATGCGGTCTTGAGACCGTGTGACTCCATGCGGTCTTGAGATCGTGTGACTCCATGCGGTCTCGGGACCGATTGGCTTCATGCGGTCTCGAGACCGATTGGCTTCATGCGGTCTCGAGACCGATTGGCTTCATGCGGTCTTGGGACCGTTTAAATCCATGTGATCTTGAGGTTGAGTTATTCTTTTATGATTTTTTTCATGTTTTTCTGCATAAACAAAAGGAAAAGTTAGTCTGATGGTATATTTACAAAGATAGGGTAAATTTGGGATTATGTATAGTTTTAATTTTAGAAAGAGTATGGAAAACTAAAGGAAAAGACTAAGATAATCGTCCAAAATAGGATGTTATCACAAGACCAGAAGCACCTCCCCATGGCATCCCCGATTCCATAATTAGAGCAAAGATCAGATATGGAAAACGGTGTAAAAGAGAAGAAACAAATAAAATAAGAGCCTATATAGCTTTAGGGAAGAGAACCAGAGATAGAGGAAAACTTTTTAGGGTCTGGGATTGAAAAGGAAGGTCAAAAGAAGAAGGCTTCTGGTGGTAGGAAAGGTGGCTCGAGGGCAGGCAAATTGAGTTAATTTCACGTCTTTATGAATTGATGAAAAGAGAGACTAGGGTGCACAGAAGCTTACCTTTCAAGGAATTGAATAGAGGTAAAAAAAGTTGCTCAGACGACAGAGAGGTGTCTGGAAGAAAGCATGGGATCCTCATCGGATACCCATGAGGGCTAAGGTTCAATTGGGAGGGGAGGAGTGTGTTAGGGGTGTGATATGCTAAGAAGGGGGTTGTAAGATCATGGCAGCAAGGAAGGATGATGAAGAATTGGGTGTTTCTTTTATAGGGAACGAGAGGGGTCTTGCTAGGTCTTGGTGTGTGTGGAAGGGAGAGAGAAAAACCATGTATAGGATAACTTGGTGAGAGATAAAATAAGGAAGGAGAAAATGGTGAAGGAAAGGTCAGGGGCTCCTAACTGCACAGACCCCCCGACTTGCCTAAACAATCGAAGGTTGAAGAAGGGATCTGAACCATACCGTTATAAATATAAAGATTGTCTATTAAGCCACATATGGAAAGGAGTTGGATCATTCAAAATTAGCTTGAAATCTGAATAAAATTAGGGTGGCAGATAAAAATTAGAAACTTAGCTAAATTGATACAGTATTAAACATATTAAAGTAGTTTTAATAATTTTCCTTTCCTATTTCAATTGGGTAAGCTAAAAATCACCAATTGTGATGAAAATTTACATATAGGTAATTAGGGTAGCTAGAGTCAAAATTTGGGATCTATTTTTACTTTTGAAGTCATTCAATAATTTATTTAATATTTTTGGCCTAATGTCACACCCTAATTTTTTTTGAAATCTAAAAAGTACATGATTAAGTTGTTTATGAATTTAAGATAGGATTGATTTATGGTTGCAATAAGTTTCCATCCAATTTTCATCATATTTGGATATTAGGGGAAAGTAGGTAGAAAGGGATCTTTTGTGCAAATTGGTCAATTTTGATGCTTTAGAATCATAAAAATATGAAATTGAGAATGTTTATATGCTCGTTAATATACAACAAGATCGTGGTTCAAAAATGGTAAAGTTTTATGTTAATTTGGTCATTCAATTTAAAGATGTATAGTTGTATTGTGTAATCATGTTCTCCTAAGTTAAGGATAGTTTGATGATTTAAAATGTATAAGGAACATGAACTAGGCTCTCACATGCATGTAATGATGAAATTAAGAGCGATGTGGTGTTAGTTATCATAGGTACTGGAGATGGTACAATTTTGGTGAAGTCTAGAGTTAATTTTTTAATTCATTGTGTTTATTTGGACCATGAGACAAGTGAGATCACACACACTATAGTAGACTAGTCTAGGTAGTGAAGTAGGCCACGAGGATTTTTTTCCTACAAGAAGATAATATCTATATGCAGTGTTGGTCAAATTCTGGGACCAATCTAGGTTAAGGAGTAGCCTACATAAACTTTTAAAAGAAATGAAATGGGATAGAGTTTTCAATACCTTTTTTAGCAATGAACTAGGAAAGGAAGGGCTAAACCATTGGTTCACAACCAACCTGTTGATTCAGTTGAGCTGTACGAACTTTAAGGAGGACGCTCACTAAAAATAAGAATGAAGGGGGCAAAGGTATCACGACCCCCCTGTTCTTACTAAACCTGAAATCAACCAGAGTCCAAACACAGGTACATCCAATGGTGATATCCAGAGGGCATGGAGGTTATAAAACCCCTTGATCTATGAAGATTGGTGATGGACAAACTCGATACTAGGATTTTGACAGAAAAGTGAGTGAAATGGAAAATGGTGAATATGTGAGGAAGGGGAGTGGAGGATACTAGGACTACACATTGAGCATCTTCAATCCTGGCTTAACTGCATCCAGAGGCAAATGCCACCCTAGGCGAGGAATCCTGTCAGAGCGGTGGTTAACCTCATCGTGCATTGCAAAGTCCTCAAAACCAATGTCAGACATCGCCTGTGCATGATGGCACATGCAGGGGATAGGGAGTCTCAATGGTGGCTAGGAGGGCCACACTTTGGGGATAATTTATCTCACCCACCATGAGTATGGTGAAAACATTGCAGGTCCATGGGGGACCTGAGACATAAAGCTTTCCAACATTGTCTTGTGGTCGGAAAGTCAAGCAACACCATGATGAAGGTCACCTTGTGGTGAACCTCAACTTTCTCCATGATATAGGGGAGTTGTGATTCCCCTCTGTGTGCGCCTACAAGATGAGTGGAATTCAGTGTTTAGGCAGGCTATTCTCAGCCCTTAGATTGAGTATGAAGGGCTCCAGTCACCCTAAAGGGTATCTTTTTGTAAAAATCATAACTTGGGATGTGGTAGTCTATTTTTAATGAAAAGGCATCAGTGGAAAGGTCTAGAATTTTACTATGTCATAACAATATTTTTAGAATAAGATTATGACATTTTCTATTTAATGTAAGTTGTGTATTAAAATCTATATGAATTTAATGTTTTGACCATTAGAAATGACAAATAGCTTTCAAAATTTATGAATATTTCACCTAAGATTTATTTTGATATGTTTGACATGATTCTACATCATGATGATTCTGATTTGAAGTTTTACCAAGATTTTTGATGTAAACCCTAATAAGGGACTTATGAGTATTTCAGCCATTGATTGTCTATGAAATGATCTGAGATTTTTATATAAACCCTAATGTATAATGTTATTATTGTTTATAAAGTTTTGATAGGGTTTCATGCATTATTTTAATAGTATTTAGTTTATGAACTTAAGTGGTCATTGTGTAGGATGATATGTGATTATTTGTGAGAAATCATGTATTTTATGTGCCTATTCAGTATGGAAAATGATTCTGTTTATATTTTAATCTGATTTTATAAATAAGTTAGTAAGAAAAGTATATGTGAGTATGTTTGTAACTGAGAAGTTGGACAAAATAGCCCAGAAATTAGATCAGAAAGCTAGAAATTCCTCTAGAGGAGAACAAGATGAATGAATTTATATGCGGCAGTAGAACTACAGGGGTGACAATGACTACTCTTGGAGGAAGGATCCCAGCAATTTTCAGCAGGTCTTGTCTCAAGCACAATAGGCCAAGCCATAGTAGGGTGGTGCACAATAGCAGGACAGGGGCCCCAACAAGATAGACCGCATTGAAGACATGATAGGCAAGATGGACAGTCAGAATGAGGTGATCATTGGCCAAATACAGAGGGAATTACAAAATCAAGGAGCATAGATATGTAGCTTAGAGAATTAAATCTCACATATAGTTGCAGAAGTGGCTTCCTTGAAGAAACCCGACCAGTAGGCATTCCCAGGATATATTTATGTACCATCTGGAAACCAGCAAGTGAAGGCAGTGTTGCTACACGGTGGGAAGCAATTGTTGAATGAAAAGAGGAAAATCCCAGAGTAAAAGCATATTGTAGAGGAGACACACCCAGTGTTGACTACTGATTTAGTTGAGCCAGATACCACAACACAGGAGAAAGAAGCTGAAGAAGAAATTGAGGAGATAAGGGAGACCAAGAAAGAGGCATATGCCCCACCTCACCAAAGGAAGTTGGTGACTCTAGCATTGTTTCCAAATAGTTTGAAGGCTAAGAAGATTGGCCAACAATTTCAAAAACTTTTGTATAATTTCTAAAAAATCATGTTAACATCCCTCTTATTGTTGCCATAGAGAAGATTCCATCTTATGGCAATTTTTTAAATGACATAATCAATAAAAAGAGGAGGATAGACAATTCATATGTAGTGTTTGTACAGGAGGAAGCTAGTGCCCTCATTCAAAGGAGTCTGACACAGAAGAGGCAAGATCCAAGCTATTTCAACATACCATGTTACATCGAGAAGACCAAGTTTGGGAAAGCTCTATGTGACTCAGGGGCAAGCATTAATATCCTACCATTGACCACTTTCAAGAAGTTGGGACTGAAGGAATCCAAGAAGGGCAATATGACCATACAACTAGCATAAGTGGTTAGGCCATATGGTATATGTGAAGATGTTCTTGTCAAGGAGGACAAATTTGTGTTTCCAGCAGATTTTGTGGTTATGGAGATGCAATATGATCATGGCGATGAACTACGCTTTTGGAGGCCATTTCAAACTACAACCGATATGACCTTGGAGATGGGCAGAAAAATACTAACACTGGGTATCAAGGATAACCATTTTGAAATCAAGATTATCAATTCTACACAAACAACTAAAGAGGAGGCACAATGTCACATGTTACAACATATACAAGGAGAGGTGTCTCTATTTCTAGGGAAGGCATTCTTAGACATGTCTCATGTGATAACAAAGGTACAGAAAGTCATCTTGGTAGTGGACATCATGGAGCATACCTAGGAAGTTTCATTGATCAAGGTGGTACAATATCCTGATGATGAAGAGGAGGAGGTTGGCCCAATGACAATGAAGAGGCGACCTCTTCTACTCTTACTCAAACATACCCATAGTTACCCTTGGAGGCGTGCAACATGAATTTGGTGGATCACTACACTCGATGTCATTATTTGGAGGAGTGTGTTTTGTTTCTTAAGGCATTGCCATGTTTCTACACAAGGCACTATGAAGATCTAGGGCCACCGCCACCACCATTGATTCCATCCTTGTAGAGTTCTCCAGAGTTCGAGTTGAAGCCACTTCCACTACATCTAAAGTACACCTACTTGGTAGAAAATGAGAATCTTTCGGTCATCATTTCATCCTCATTGAGCATCCATCAGGAGGAGAAATTGCTAGTGGTGTTGAAGAACCACCGGGCAATATTTGGGCGGTCAGTTGCAAACATCAAGGGGATCTCCCTTAGTTTTTTTCCAGCATAAGATCTGAATTGAAGGAATCAAGTCGATAGTACAACCCCAATGGTGTTTCAATCCAATCATGACTGAGCTGGTAAAGAAAGAGGTAGTGAAGCTTCTATCGACATGTATAATCAATGTTATTTCTGATTCAAATTGGGTTAGTCCAACCCAAGTGAGTCCTAAGAAAGGGGGGATAATGGTTACAACAAACTATGCAAGTGAATTGATTTCATAGATTGGTGACCTGGTGGAAAATTTGTATTGACTATCATCGTTTGAATGTTGCCACGCTCAAAGATCATTTATCACTTCCTTTCATTGATCAGATCCTTGAGCGGCTCACTGACCGCTCTTATTTTTTTTTCTAGATCGGTATTTCGAATACAATCATATTTCCATTGAGCCACAAGACCAAGATAAGTCTACATTCACTTGTCCTTATGGCATATTTGCTTATCGTCGGATGCATTTTAGTCTTTGCAATGCACCAACTACATTCTACAAATGTATGCTTGCCATTTTCTTTGATATGGTAGAGTGTTGTGTCGAGGTGTTTATGGATGCTTTTTTGGTGTATGAAGAGTCTTTTGAAGACTGCCTTGATAGTCTTGACAAAGTCTTGCAAAGATGTGAGGACACTCACCTGGTGTTGAATTGGGAGAAATGGCATATTATGGTGAGTGAGGAATAGTGTTGGGACACAAGGTGTTTAATAGATGAATGGAGGTCGACCCGATTAAAATTGAAGTAATCTCTATGATACCTCCACCATCATCGATGAAGGGGGTTATGATTTTCTAGGACACACCAGTTTTTATCGATGCTTCATTAAGGATTTTTTGAAAATAGCAAAGTCACTTTTTGAGTTGTTAGAAAAAGATGTTGAATTTAGTTTTGATGATTGACGTTTAAAAGTATTTGAGGTGTTGAAAGAAAAACTTATCTCTGCACCTATGGTTCAGAATCCCAATTTGGAGCCAACTGTTTGAGCTTATGTGTGACACATCGGATTATGCGGTAGGGGTTGTTTTAGGCCAACACAAAGACAAGAACCCCGCTATTATTTATTATGCATAGAAAACCCTAAATGATGCCCAAATTAATTATACAACAATTGAAAAAGAACTTTTGGTGGTAGTTTTTTCTTTTGAAAAATTTCACCAGTATTTGATTGGGGCAAGGGTTATAGTTTGGACTAACCATGCAGCGATAAAATATCTGCTGCAAAAGAAAGATGCCAAGCCTAGGTTAATAAGATGGATTTTTCTACTACAAGAGTTTGATATTGAAATCAAAGATAAGGCAAGGATAGAGAATGTGATGGCAGACCATTTATCTAGGCTAGACAGAGTGGATGAAAAGGATCTAGATATACCCATAGTTGAGGAATTTCCTGGTGAATAGTTGTTTGCGATTAAGAATAAGGATATGTGGTTTGCAAAAATTGCAAACTACTTGGCTTGTAGAGAGCTTCCAGAAGACTGGGGAGATTAACATAAAAAGAAAATTTCCCATTCTCTAAGATTCCATGTGTGGGATGACCCCATCTTTCTCAAACAATGTAGGGGTGGGATTTTAAGGAAGTGTGTGCTTGAATGTGAGATAAAGAGTATCTTGGCACATTGTCACTCCCTACCTACTAGGGGGCACCACGCTAGCTCAAAGACAGTGGAAAAACTTTTAGAATGTGGATTTTATCAGCCAACACTCTTTAAGGATGCTTAAAATTTTGTGTGTAATTGTGATGCATGTTAATGCATAGGAAATATATCTAGGAGACATGAAATGCCCCTAAACATCTTTCATGAAGTTGAGGTTTTGATTTATGAGGAACAATTTCATGGGTCCTTGTAATATGCTCACTTTTCAGCAACCCCCAGTTAAGGAAGGCCAAAAAAATGAGAACCATTACCTACAAATATTACCCAAGGATCTAGATTTTAATCAAACAATATAAAATAGCAGATAATTTTATTCATTTCAAAATTATATACAAGATGCTTACTTGAACTTTCTATCCTCCGAACTATATGATTGAGAAGAAATAACTAGATAATCCTCCTTTTAAATGTTTACTGCCTTCATGTAGTTTACATCTTTATCTTCATGTCCTTTGTCATGTATATTATTTTATACCATAAATGACATGAAACAAATACACAATCAGTATGTTGCCATACTAGTACGTGGGGTGCATCCAAAAGTGTGCAAGTAAATAACAACATATATTACAACAAATACTTGCAAATATAAATTAGCATTTTCTTCACATAATCTCTCTTTATGTGATACTCGTAACATCATTAGAATTGAACAAAATATAAATAAACAACAAACATCCTAATTGTTCAATCCCCGAGAAAACCTCGAAAAACCCTAGAAAACTAATGTGGGTAGTCTTAGGCATAACCACATATCTCAATGGTGAGCCATGTAGAGTATCATGCAGAATATACTTCAATTACGTTTAAGCAATCTAATCAACAAAGATGAATCCAAGCAGTCATATTATATCTGCATGTATGTAAATCCTAAAGTGTCACCATCAATTTAATTACATTAAACCTCACTAGAGTCCTAATCTAGAGTTTTAGGTTCCCTTGGTATCAGGTTATCATTGGGATCATGTTTCAATACCCCAATCCCATGTTTAGTAATCTAATGACTCAATAACCCTAATTCAAATTAGGTTTAGCCATGATTATTAAGTCTACCATATTATTGCATCATGAATACCGAGCTCAGATTAACTTCATTAATAACATGGCAAGATATGACTTGGTTTTCATTACCTTATTTATTCACATATATGGTTATCCACTTTGTTAACCCTAAGCATTCATTATATGTGATTAGGCACTCAAATCATCATATCATAATTTCCACCCTCATCTTAATTGTTATTATATTCAATAAGATCAAATTACATCTTAAAAGAGAGGTTTTAACCTTTTCAACACTTTATTATCCAATCTAGGGTTTCCATTTATTAATCTTTTGTTAAACGCATATATTACCCTACTTTTGGAACTAAAAGCATAATTAGGCATCAAAGGTATTTTATTTGGGTTCCTATCACTTTTTTACCACTTTGATATGTACTCTTGCTATTTTTGGACATTCCTAGCAATTATTATGAATTAAGCAAGGTTAGCATTTATACCTTCAAATTAATGCCTTGTTCTGGCTTACTATTGGTCAGCGCCAGAGGATCCAAGGCGTGGTTCAGGCTTTTTATCCCTTTTTTGAATTAGCCAATAGGAACTGATTCACCAGGTTGAACCACCAGTCTCTCTTCCCTTTGCTCCATGACTACGTGAGGACTTAGGCACACATCCATAATAGTTTGTTCACCAATGGAAGTCCTTCCTCCCTTCCCTCCTTCACTGGAAAAGCATCTAGGCTATCTTCCTCAACTCTGACAGTCTGCCCTAGTTGCCAGTGCTTCCCGGAGGCTCCTCGTCTCCTTCCTAGTGCAGTTGAGGGTTGTAGAGATCCAAAAGCTTTTCTGGTATTCTGTTATGGAGGCAATCATGGATGATGGCATGGGGAAGGAGAAGTATTATTGACCTAGCATTTCGCTAGGATCCCAATAACCCCTCACAACCATTACTCTGTCTGGCTCATCTTGGTAAACTCAAGGGTGGGATCGTAAGGGCTCAACATATAAGGTTCATCTCCAGAACTTCTTACATACCACAAAGGTCAAGCATCATGTCTAGGATCATCATGAGGGGGGTTTGTCTAGAAGGTTTATCAGTGAAGGAATAGAGAGAATCAAAGGTTCAAGAGGCAAGTTCTTATATGGGTTCGCTGATGAATCTTGCAAGCTCCTTCCTCGTTGTGAAGGTGGATGGATTGGAGGTCAAAGCCCTCGGTTGCTTCTAGGGCGTTAGTCATAGACTTCACAGAAAATAGAGCCTATATAGTTGGTTTACCATCCATTACGGGGCCCTTATATAGGTCTCAATAGAGACCCTAGAGCCATGACCAACCAGGAATGTAGGGAGGAAAAGGGAAAGAAAGTGTAAGGCCCCTAAACTTGCTTAATGAGTTGAATAAGGTTATTTACCATAATTGAATTCTTATAACCCTAATCTAACCTTGTGATATTCTTTTAAATCATAATACAAGCTTAAGTTTCAAATTTGGTCCAATTTGGACACTGTTTGAGCAAGTTATGCAATTTTATGCACATTTTGGACTTTTCTGTCATTTACCCAATTGAGAGGCTTTATTTGCAATTTATCACTTGAATTATGTTCATTGGATATTCTATCATCATTATTGAGCTTTTTGATCCATGTTGAACCTATTTAATCCTTGGTTTGAAGGTTTTTTCTCTAAGGGTATTTTAGGGTTTACCCCTTCACGGATGAGCTACCTTTAGTAGCTATCAACTAATGAATTATGTGATTGGCTGGGAAATTCGACAAAGGAAATCTAATAAGGTCTAAAAGACGGTGGGGGAGCTTCTTGTATGTGTGCTTGTATATTCTTAATAGTTTAAGGCCATAGGCACATGGGGAAGCTACTTTTACACCTCATGCTTGCTCCCATCCTTATCCATGGGCTACATTTACCTCTTCCTTGCCTAAGTACAAAAATTTGCTTGATTTCTCTTTCCTCTAACCTTAATAAATGACTCCACTCTGTTTTTCTACAGAACCAAGTGTTCTAAGGTAGAATACAACCTCTTTTTGGAGAAGAAGGTCTCCTAGAGCTTCATTTAGCCCTACCTAGGGTTTCCAAGGTCATCTTCTAGGGATTTCGACCAAGGCAAGTTATTTTCTTCCTTCCTTCTCCGTTTCTCTTGCTCTTCTCCTTACTTAGACCTTCCTCCAGGTCGGAACCTTGTTGTTACATGGTATAAATTGCTCTAAAGCTCTAAAACCCTACCTTTATTGCTCCTTATGCTTAGGGTTTGCTCATTTGATGAAGAAAGGTGCTAGATGGACGAGTTCATACATTATGCTTGGATTTTCTACCCTACCTGCTTGAGATTTCTTCTGTGTGTGGTTTCATATTCTCATTATAGGCAAGTTTTATAACTTGCTCCACATTTATTGCTTATCATAAGCTTTCTAGATCATGGTCTTGCTTGAAAATGATGATTTATGCACTAAAAAGCTATGCTTGACTTGGATTTCGATTTTTATAATGTTTCCTGTTCTGATTTCAGTTCTAGATGAATCTGTGATCATGTGTACATTATTCCTAAGGTATAATATTACTTGGATCAGGTTGGTTTGACAACCTATGGTGCTAAGCACCTATCAACCAATGGTCAATTTTAGGGTTTAAAGTTGATTTCTTCTATAAACCCATGACCCGATGATGGTACCATTGCAACAACCCTATGGTGTTGTCTTCATGATAACTAATGGTCAAGATCAAAGGTGTCATATGATGGTGACAAACTATGGTCACCCCTTAGGTCAGGTTTTGGATCAATTATAAGTTTAATGATCAACCATTAAGTACCCTACCGATGTTATCAATCAGTGATGACATTAGCTTAATATTTGAATATAGTGTTAATCTAACAACCTATGGTGATTTAATGATCACTAATGATGGTGGATCAGGTATCTACAAACTATGGTGAGTTAATAATTGTACTTGTAGCATCAATTAAGCATTAGACTAATGGTTTCTTGGGTCACTTGATGCAATGGTCAAACCTATACTGTAATTGATGATTTTAACATATGAACTTGACCCAACGGTCAAGATCTAATGTTTATTCCTCCAAGAAAGTGTAATTATGGCTAATGTAATATTTTGGTCCTAATAATGTGATTTAGATGGTTTCCTTTATGTGATCAACTTAAGGATCTTACTTGTTGACAATGGATGGTTTGTTTTAAATGAACAGTCGATTGTGGATTTTACCCTACTCTCAATGGAAATTTTTGTGTTGTTAATCAAGGTATGTCTAGGGTTAAATGGTGACTCTTTCTAGAGCACAACTCAAGGACTTCATAGGTGGTTTATCCAAGGTGTTTACTTATGTAAACAACCAATGGTCTTACCTTTTAAACATCTAATGGTTCTGGGTGACATTGTGGTATGGTGATATGGGTTGATGATGGAACAAATGGAGGGTTACCCTTAATAAGGTAGTCTTACCTATTCACTCATATGAATAGAAGGGATGATAATCATATTGTGTTGATGTGTAACCCTAATGAGGTATAGCTTGTTATACCTAGCTTTAATATAACTAAATGATGGCAATTGGGTATGAATAGTCCTTGAATGACTAATACAATCATGGAGTACTTTGTTACTGTTGTTGAAACCCTAGTATGCTATAACCCGATGGTTACACCTTGATTTATGTGAGGGTTCATACTTGAGAATAGTATGGAATGTGATGGTGATGCTTCACCTTATGCATCCATGATCCAATGGGGATGTTGTGAGTTAGGGTTTGGGTATGAGTGTTGATTAGTAGCATTAATATAATTTATCTTGTGAACCTAACTCTAATGCAAATAGATAAAGATGAGTATTCATTTTTAACATTCTTATATGATGGAATGATGGTGTAATAACCACCTTAACATGATCATAACCTTAATGTGTTAATTGGTGGTTATCATAGACACATGGTTGATACTTTATTATGCTAAACATGTGCATTATGAATATGATGAGTGTTAATCATATCTAGATTCCTTGCATGTTGATGTAATAAAGGAATGTTCTTAATGTTAATATAACCCTGCTATGATTGTTTATGAATATCTCCTAGCTCATTAATGCAATATTTGTTGATCTGGTGTATTATATGTAAGTGATATTGTTGAGCCTTGTTATAAGGCATGCAAAGATAATGATAATCTTGCAGGGAATAGTATAATGGTCTTAATGACCTTTGGGCATGGTTGAGCCCTGAATGAGGTGTAATCATCTTGTGTTGATAAGGGTTAATACCCTGTGATATTGTGAAAAGGATTTATATCTTATGATAGTATGATGAAAAGTGTGGTCTCATGAATGGCAAGTGAATAGTACCATGTGATGATGAGATGAGAAATTATCTTTCACACGTTTTATATCTTTTAAAAGTTGTGATATTTATATGCTTGCTAGAAGTGAATTAGGGTTTGTATGTCCACTTGTTTGATCCAACCTTAATTCACCTAATTGGCAAAACTAATCAAGTGCAACTCTAATCATGTAGTGCCCTATGCCGTAGAACCATCTTCAGTGTCAAAACTTGCTGGATGGTGAAACGAGTATTCCTAAGGAAAACTCAGAGCGCATATTGTTGAGTATGTGGGGGTGGCAGGTTGAGGATATATCCTTGTCATCCATAATGCAGATTGTGGAGGTTGTCTATGGTCATGCCTCATACATCTGATGTGATTGAGAATGACTGGGCTCGTGTCTCAGTGATTATAACATGATGTGATTGAGGACAACTGCGGTTGTACCTCATATTAGAGGGTTTTGTATACCCTGGTTTCTAGTGTCGTGACCTGTACCAAGGGCAGACTAGTGGTTATCAGCTTGACTATATGTCGTTGTGGTGGCAACTTTGACTGATATGTCACTGCCCTTTTACTTGTACTGACCGAGGGGAGGAGATCTTAGGATACCCGCACTCCCAGATCTTGTACGGAACCAAATAGCCCTTCACAGGGGTCGGTTGGACTTTGAATAGTATGGTTCAAATTCCCCAGGGCATAATAAAAGATGTAATACAGCCATGTAGCATATTTGTTTAGGGTTATACATGACATTTCACATTGGATGATAACCCTTGTTTGTTATCTTTAAATAAAGATGATGTTTTGTGCAATTAAGAGATAGTAGACTTACTTATGTTGTGGATATGCTTAAGATTGTAGATGCGCACATACAGTAGACATGCTTATGTTGATAACTATACTGCTACTGCTGATTATAATCATCATGCTAGATATCTCATGTTGATAGTTATGTTTAGCATGCTAGCCATGCCTTTGTAACTAGAGATGCATATACTGCTAATCATGCTATCCAGATAGTTGTGCTTATGTTTTTAGCTCTTCTTATGATGTTGATATGTTCAACCAATTAGACATTCTAATGTTGTTAGCTATGCTATGTTACTATACTTGCTCATGATGCTAGATGTGCATATGTTACTGAATTTCTTATATTGTCAACAAGATAAAGGATGATAGTCTGGCTAATGATGATAGTTATTATCTTCTCTTTTATGTATTTTGTTAATCATCAGTACTGCTCATCTTATTTGTTATATCTAATTAAACTACTTAACTGTTTAATTACTTTAAAATGTTTTAATCAATAAATGTTGTTGGAGGTTATATCTCTTGCTGGGACATGGGTCTCACCCTTGTGGTTCACCACATTTTTTTAGGTAATCGGAAGTGACAAAAACAAACATGTGGTAGCAAAGAGGATCTATAGTAATGAATCTTTTTGAAAGTTGATTAGATGTCTAGTGTGTCCTAGAGTCGTCCTTGTACTCTCAGGTCCGGGTGAGAAAAAGTTTGTATATGGTGCCTCAAACGAATTGGACTTTTGTTAGTATATTAATGATTGTTTGTATGGCATATATGAATATTGTTCTCCTATGTATATATGTGGTGGCTAAAATGATAGAACAATTTGTATCAAATTCTTGGCATAGTATGGATATAAAAAATATGTTGGGCTCTTATACAAATGTTTTTGAGCAGGTGTTGATGTTGAAATCGGTTTTAATTTACCAATATTTTTGGGTATGTGGTTAATTGGTGATTGATTGTGTTTTATGTTTTGAGTAATCTCGTTTAGTGTAACGGGTTCTCACAGAAAGCGTACTGAGAAGAAATCTAGTTAGGAGACAATCTTGATTGACTTGGATGGAAAGTATTTAATCTTATTAATCCACCGTCCCCTTCCCCACTTATCTTCACAAGTCACAATTATATTTTTTTAACGTAAAAAAACCACCAAAGAGTACTCGTCCCTTCCTATTTTGGAATTGACCATCCCTTGGCATGAAGAGACTTGGTTGCTAAGGCAAAACTATCAAGGAAAGGATGTACAACCATATGGCATGTTTGACTAACTTGATCATTAATCTATTTAGGAAAAACTTTGTGAATTTTCTCACCTTAGTACATCCCATCTTTATTTCCAAGAAACTTGCTAATATCCTTCCCAATATATATTTAGTTTTATTGGGATGTCTTTTGTACATAAAACTTGTTATTTTAAGGTTTTCATTAAAACCCACATTATCATCTCATGGAATATCCTTTTTCTACAAATTTCTAGAATTCTCTTCTTTTGCTTATTATTCTCAAGCATACCCAAAAGCTAGGTCAAATGAATACCAATTGTTGCCTTAAACATTGTGTTGCCAATAATGGTTAGATTATTACTCTTTTGATTATTTTAAACACAACACATCTTATTTTGTTTTGAGAACTTGACAATTGTTTCATATTTCTATTTTTCAACAATTTATAAAGCCATTATTATTTATTTACATATGAATCCCTTCTATTTATTTATCTTGTGACACAAGCACCCATGCCACAAAGGTAATTACCATTATTATTCCACTAATAATACCGTTGGGGAAAATTTATCAATTCATGGCTTAAATTTATACAATTCAATTTTACTAAAATTGAGGATATAACAGTCCTTTTGTGTCTTCTAACTCCAATCTATATATATTGCTAGCAGTTGACTATGTATCTAAGTGGGTGGAAGTGATTCAAACCTGCACCAATGATGCTCAGGTTGTATGCAAATTTGTGAAAGACCATATATTTTGTAGGTTTGTGGTTCCATGAGTGATGATAAGCGATGGGGAATCTCACTTCACTAGTAAGAAGTTTGGAGCCTTGTTGCATAAGTATGGAGTGAGACATATATAGGAACTGCATATCACCCACAAACCAGTGATAGGTTGAGGTGTCTAATAGGGAGATTAAGAAGATTATTGAAAAGAATGTCTCAATCAATAGAACCAATTGGAGCATGTAACTAAATGACGCTCTTTGGGCATATAGGACCGCCTATAAAACATCCATAGGAACAACTCCATTTAGGTTTTTCTATGGGACAACATGTCATTTACCTCTGAAATTGGAACACAAAGGCAAGTGGGCTTTGAGGAAATTGAATTATAATCTTGATGATGCAGGGAAGAAATGAATGTTAGAGTTGAATGAATTGGATGAGCTTGGGCTAGATCCCTATGAGAGCTCAAGGATTTATAAGGAGAGAATAAAGAAGATTCAAAACCACCATATCTTAAACAGAGTATTCAATCCATGTTATAAGGTGCTTCTATTCAATTCTAAGTTGAAACTGCACCCCGAGAAATTGAGGTCTAGATGGAGTGGTTTGTTTGTGGTGGTTAAGGCATTACCCCATGGAGCAGTGGAGATTAGCAATGGACCTGAGCCATTCCTTGTAAATGGCCAGTATATGAAACACTATTTTGGGGGAGATTTGTTATGTGAGGGAGAAAAGTTGAAGCTCCTTGAGATTTACTGATTCCTTTTTATTTGATCATCGAGCCTAGGACGTAAAACAAGGGCGCTTGTTGGGAGGCAACCCAATTTTCATTTTTTTCTTTGTTTTTGGGTTTTTCTCTTTACATTCATTTTTAGTAGACTTCTTTGTTCTAGCTGAATTTTATATTTTTCAATGTAAAAGAGGTACCTTGATTAGTTTGGTTTAGTGTGCAGGCAGAAAAAAGTCAGTACTACCAACGTACACTCAGTGGTGTCAATGCAATGGGTGCAGATCAACAGGCTGACATTTTCCAACAGGGACGATTGAAATTTCACTCGGTACTACCAACATGGAGGTCGATAACACTAACTTCCTACAAAGATGAGTTCCGTTCACTATGCAAGCTCGGTACCACCGACGCGATAGTCAGTAGTACCGACACCTGCTTGACGCTCTAAGTTTGGGATACCAAAAGGCCATTCGAGAGTATCAAGAACATTAAAGATTTGGTATTACCAACAAATGAAGTTGGTAGTACTTACGTGATTCAAAAAGGGCAAGCAAATATTAGCTCAGTACTATCAACACACCAGTCGGTAGTTACAACACTTACAAAACTAGAATCTGTGGATGCGCACATCAATGACCATGATTATACCCATCCAATGGTCGGTAGTACCGATCTGACACGTACTTTTAGAATTCAGTACTAACAATGTAGGGAAATCCGCACTGCATAATATCGATGGATGAGGAGCGTTGATATCATTGCTTGGTATTGAATTCATGCGGATTGCAGAGGAGAAGTTGGTACTGCCGACACATAAGTCAGTACTACTGACTCAGAGCTTGAAGGCAATTCGACAACTATAAAAGGAAGGGTGTGGTAGTGTTTCAATCACACCCACACCACATCCCTTGTAAGAAGACCAGTGATAATGCTTTCAGGTGATCAGAATCTTCACCGAGCTCTCTCTCTCTTCCATCTCTTTCTTATTCCAAATTGATGGTTACACGAAGTTTGCTTCCTCAGTGACAGGAGCCACCATGATGGTGCCAAAGTCAGCACGTATGGCTTACGTGAATGAAGACCAGAGAAATGTGTACATCTCCCTGATGAAGAGGGAGTTGATCCCAATATGGTATGGTGACCGCACCTTCCTCGCCAAAATAGGCTTCATTGAGAGCCTTCGTCGGGTCTGTGCTAGCCAAGGCATGGTGGGTGATCACCCTTTCTTTAGTGATTGGCCCACCTACCAGGAGATTGCTTGTGAGTTCGTGGAACCTATGAAGGTTTATTGCATCCCCAAGTATATGGAAGGATGGATAAATTTCTGCCTCTTCAACACCCCTCATCACTTGACACTGGTGGAATTCAACGCCATCTATGGGTGGCCAGTAGGGGAGGTGTGCTACACCACCAACGACTTCGACTACTCATGCACATGGAGGCTATTGTCGGCCTTTCCACAGGGTTACACGATCAGCTGGCATATGAACTCCGTCACTGACATTGAGCATCAGTTTGCTCAGTTTCTGCACCGTTATCTCACCAACAATCTTCGCTAGGTCCATGCAGGGGAAGGGGAAGCTACAACATGTGGACCTTTATGTCCTTTGGGCCTTCTTGGCTTTAGGGGAATAGAAGATCGACCTCGATTCCTTCTTCCTCCAACATATGTTGGCGGTTCGACGGTAAGTGTAGAGGAACCCCCCAATCCATTTTGGAGGGCTCATTGCTCTAATTTCTATGCATCTCAATCTCGACCTTTCCACCTCCAACCCTTTGATAACTTCCTCAAAGTTGGACCTCAAGCATTTCAAGAGAGCCCATCTCTTCAGTGAGCACCACGAAAAGGTGTATGCTTGCTGTACAGTCCAGGAATAGTGGTGGGAAAGGGAACTCCCTGACCCCATCTTCAGTCTACGAGGGATAGGACACTTGTGGTGGCCATAAGAAGACGACAACCATGAGCAGGAGCATGAGCAAGAGTAGGAAGAAGAATACGAGGACGAGGCAACCATGTCATTCAGAAGGCGGCGGGTCATCCACAAGTGTTCCATAGGACATGGTGCTTCTAGCTCTGCTGCTCCACCACATGCCTAGAATGAAGACCCATACTCCATGGTAGGTAAGTATGGGATGTTACATGAAATCTAGCAAGGGCAGCAACAACATTGGCGAGCATCCAAGATGTTCAAGAGTGACTGTGCCATAACCAGCAGGCCATCTTTGAGAATGAGCAACTTCTCCTAGACAACAATGAGAATATGCATGCTCGCCTACAGTGGATGGAGAACTACCAGCATTCGTTCTTTGACAAGTACTGGATTCAAAGTTATTTTGGCATCTATCCACAACCTCTAGAGATGCCATAACAGCCACCGACTTTCTAGGGCACTTTCTACCTCCAATGACCCAAACATGCCACAGGCACCACCATTTTGGTCTGGTACTACTGATCCACCTCTTTGGTTGAATTCTGACTGTGAGGATATAATCAAGTTCAAGCTTAGGGGTTTTTTATAACACCTTTATCTTTTGTTTGCTTTTTAGTTTTATTATCCTGAGATTTTAGGATCCACATCTATATAGTGTAATCATGGAGAAATATAAGCATGATTTATGTCTTTGTAATCATATAGTTTGTTCTTCTATGTCGGTGCAATGAAATTCATAAATGAGAAAAAATTAATTTGGCTTAGTTACAAATTCTTTAGGCAGCATCACCCTGAGGAAGTGTATGGGTAAGTCATCTTAAGGAATTTTGATATGAACGGAAGTCTTAATTATCCAGGAAAGTGGATGATTATGGGGTTTGATCCTGAACTGATGAAACAATTAACGATACCTTAAATTGAAAATTTAGAAAGAAATCCTAAGGTTACCTTGTACACAGATTAATAGAGAGGGACATATCATAGCTTAATAAAGGCATTTTCTATTAGTCTTGAGATTCCATTCATTTTTCCATCCATTTTGATCCACCACTTAAGATGATCAAGTGACCCAAATTGTTTCCGTCTGATTGCATTGCATAGCAGGATAGGTGTCATGATAGTTAGTTTCTTTTTATTGCATTAGTTATAACTGGAAAAAAAAAGTTTTTGTGCATATCATCTAGTTACATAACAAACCCACGTAGATTGCATATTTTTTTGCATTTCATTATTACACCACGTATTCATGTATTTAAACTATAGGGATAGACATCCATACCTCTAAAAAAATGAAAAAAAAAATGTGTGGTTTGTTATAGTGAAGCCCAAGCATACTCTTCAATCATGCCAAAACAATGGATGAATGAAAAAAAAACAAGAAAAAAATGTGGAAATTTCCATGAAATAGAGAGGTAGAAAAGGATGTCTTGAACCCAATGTTGAATCTCTATTCCAAGGAAGATTAAATCATGTACATGATGTACTCTTTGTTTCTTTCATCAGTCTGGTGAAATCTTTAGTGCATGCATCATTCCACCCATAACAATAGGCATTAGGATTCATGCACTTACTCACTTTCACCATGTTAGGTTCATATGTTTATTTTTGCATAAATGGTTTGAAGTTACTTATGATTTTTCAGAAGCCACCTACACCATTCTATTCATTACTCCTTTAGGTAGGCCAGATATGATTGATCTCCTCATTCACTCTTATAAGGAGAACTTCTTCCAATTAGTTGATAGATTAGGGAAGAGCAATGTAGATAGGGAATCACATGATGCACCAAGTGAATGCTCGATTGACTATGATATTAAGTGCTCTATTGATAGTGTTTCATTGGTCTAAGGGTTGACATCTTTAATGAATATTTTTGGCTACTTAAGAATAGTTAATTGTTCAATGATCAGTAAGGGCCGATTTGGGACCGCCTACTGGGGATAGTTGAGAAATGAAGTTTATAGTCTTTGTCCTTTTGCTGACTTGTCTCAAATAGATCTAAGGGTGTGTTGCTCAAGGATGAGCAACATTTAAGCTTAGTGGATTTTGGTGCACTGAATAATTATCATTTTCACAGGCTATTTACTATGTATCTTGTGCACATATTTCTCATTTTGATGTTATTTATGTGTGATTTATCATTATTTTCTTGTAACACTTAATTGTATCAAACATTCGTAGTTTTTTTACTATTCCATGGTGATTTATCATTATTTTTGGAAGCTTATGTTCCTTATTGCTAAAATTTCAAGTAAATCTATCGAAACAACTTAGTACTACCGACATGTCTATCGGTGGTACCGACAGTGAAAGGAAAGGAACATGGATGAATCGAAGAAACTTGGTAGTATCGACGGAGGAATAGATACTACTGACACTTTAATAGGAGCACTAAAAAGGGATCTCGGTACTACCAACAACCAACTCAGTGGTACCGACTTCTATTAGAAATTCAATAGTAAATATCAGGGAAAATGTTGGTGCTACCGACATCAATTTGGTAGTACTGACAGCTTATAAGGGATCATGAATCTGAGAAGGTTTCGATACTCCCAATACTAGTATGTAGTATCAACTTGTCGTGATCATGCCAAATTAAAAACCGATGTTAATCTAACGGTCGGGACTTAATGATGCCCTAAGCCAATCCTATGTCTAAAGAAAAGTGCAGCCAGACCTAGAGATCATGTCATATTCAGTTATATGACAGAGGAGAGCTGAGAAGAGAGCAAGGAGAGGATAAAGATACATTTTGGGCGGTTTGAGCACTTATGCTAGCCATATTTGCAGTCAGAAGACGACAAATCACTGCTTTCTCTAGAAGGAGTCATCTGGGTTGTCTTCTCCCGGGGTTTTTCATTGTTCTTTGATGTTTTTCTCATCTCTTTACGCTCTTTCTATGTGTGGAGCAACTGAAATCATGCAGAGTTCATCCCCTAATTCCTTGGGACCCAGGAGTAGCCCGGTTGTGCATTGTAATTGATGATTACAAATTAATATTTACATTTCTCTTAATCTATGGACATATCTCTATGATTTCTTCATGAATTATCTGTGCTTGATCACCATAGGTAATTTATTAGACCGTTAATTGCTTCAAGAGGGGGATTAAGGGTTGGATAAGTGATAACGTCCAAATTTATACATTTATGCTAAGTATTTATCTATGGTTTCATGTCGTTATAACCTTAATATGCCCAAATAACTCTAGACTCTTATCTTTTAGTAATTTATATCATTTCAAGGATAGAGTTTCTCAACTAGCATGTTTTGGGACTTACAAGCACCAAACTCAAGAAGACATCAATTCTCCTGATTTTTACCCCATCAAGCATCACGTTATGTGCACCTGCTTAGGAGATGGTGGTCCTGCTAACCAACTAACGGGCCCAATAAACTTTTAATATCTTGGACCCTATTTTTGATTGCTAGTCCTTTATTAGAAAACATCCTCATAAATCAGAAGGTTCATCGACGTGGTCCCATCAACCACCAGTAATAGCCCCCCCCCTCGAGGTGGGTGTGTCCATAAGGGTCGCGACCGCGATAATGGTCTCAACCGCGATAGTGATCTTGACTGCGATGACATCTCAACCACTACATTCATCTCGACCACGATAACGTGTCGAATGCTACATCTATCTCAACCGTGACGATGTATTGACCTCTACATTCATCTCGACCACGATGACGTCGTGACCGCTACGCCCACAACTCATATAAATACCCCCCTACTACTTGGAAGGAGGTCTCACTATTTCGATTTGGGTTCAGCCACTCAGCCCTTTTTGGGTTCTCTCTAATGACTAGCAGTTCCCAGAGCTTTGTGGGAGTGTACCAAGGTCTGAGAGGACCAAAGAACACACCCTACGTCCATCCCTACGACCTACCTCCATCCACCTCCATTTTCCACCATCTTCCATCTATTTCCATTAATTTCCAGCCACCTTCCACCACTATACATCCACGAAGCCTGGTGCTTAGAACGGAATCAAGGAGAAAGGAGTCCATGAGATCAAGGAGGATGACCCAAAGATGATATCCATCCCATATGGGTGCTAAGGAGCGAGAGCCACCTCTCCTCTACTGTCTAAATCTCTTCT
Source organism: Alisma plantago-aquatica (assembly GCA_963693085.1). Lineage (NCBI taxonomy): Eukaryota > Viridiplantae > Streptophyta > Magnoliopsida > Alismatales > Alismataceae > Alisma > Alisma plantago-aquatica. Next base: position 68,895,427 of record OY856409.1, read on the forward strand.
TCTTCCCCTTTATTCTGTTGTTCTCCTTTGTTTCCGTACAAATGATGTTTTTCCATCTTTTTTGGTGCCAGGTATGCTTGTCCATGGCTAGTTGAGCTCCTTCTTGTCTATGTAGCCTTTTTTGGACATATTTATGTACTTTTACCATAAGCAAGTAGTTTTATTCTAGATCTATTATATTTTCTTTTCTATCTTCTCTTTTTTATTATGATTGTTGGATTGGTTGACTCTTTCTTGCTTGAACTTCCATTTCTGCTTAGATCAAGAGATTATGGTAGAGATGGATGAGAGAAGGTAATTTGGATCAAATCTAAAAGAAGGAGGTCCAAAGGAGTGGTTCCTAACAGCTTTGAATGTTCCAAACCTAAAAGGGTATTGAGGATGTTCAGGGGTGTTGATCCATAATCCTTGAGAGAGGTTTTGGATCCTTGATGAAGTTTAAGTCACACTGCGCGAGAGCAAGTGGGATGACCCCCATAGGAGCAACTACCATAATACATGCTATGTTTGGATGTTAGACACTTGCTAGGGTGTTCGAGAGTTGTCTATGCCCGAGAATGAGTGCATAGACTGCCCAACTTGTGGTTACATAGCCAAGAACTCCTTCTCTTTAATTAGTAGAATCTGACAGACTTTGTTTTGTGTTGTTTTGTTTGCTTTGTTTTATCTCATGACATTTTGCTAGACTAGGTCTAGTTCTAAAATTTTATCAACTTTTGGATTGGCTTAATTAACTTAAGAGCAAGATATTAAGTGTTCTAAACGTACCCACATCCCCGTATTTGACCTCGTATATCTACTTTGACCCCATAAAAAAGTTGTGGGGGTCTTTGAAGGTTTTGGGTTATAAATTTAAAAGTTTGATCACCCTTTGGGAACCGATCAATAATTCATAGATTTACATAGTTTATACCGCACCTCGAGAGAGGGCTTACAATTATGAAGGGAATAACCCAGCGAATTCAATAAAACACCTAACTAATAGTTAAATCGCTACAAGAGTGGGGTTGATATTAGATTAGACAGTGAATTATGATGCAAGAGCGAGTAATTCTTGCTACATGTCCTTTTATCCAAGGTTAGGAATGATGTTAGTTGCAATGTGAACTGTGATAAAAAAAATTCCTCATGATGTGCATTATTTTGTCACACCAACAAGGGCAAGTTCATACTTTGTCATTTAATCTTGATACAACTACACATATTTTAAGTAACCATTCTTACTCTTTTATTATTATGTCACACCAACAAGGACAATTTTGTACTTTTTTTAGAAAATGATAACTACTTGTTATTCATCTTGCACCCTGTGCAGACTACAACCTTCTGAGCTTAACGCTCTATGGTTTACATTCGTGTCCTTGAGAGGATCTCTTAGGACTTCAGTTGGTGGGTTTTCATAGCTGAGATGAGACAGACTACACTTAAGTTGCATTTTAGCCAGCTTGTCCGCCACATGGTTGCTACTCCGTCTCCTGTACTGCAAGACAGAATTGGACACTCTCTCTTTTCTCCACTTCATTATCTAGTAAGCAAACTTTGGATACTTTTATGGGTCATCCTTCAAGATCTTTATGGCCATAAGGCTATCTGTTTCTATAATCATCTTAGGCAAGCTGAACTTCCTGATGAGATCCACTACTAACAAAATTCTAGCCATCTCTGCCTCAGCGATAGATGAGGCGCTTATCTTTTTTGTCCATCCTCCTCTCCACTCACCATTTGAGTTCCTAGCAACCACCGCAATGGCTGCTACAGACTGTTTGACTGCTGCGTCCACATTGAGTTTTATTGTGTCTGGTTCAGGCGGATTCCAAATGCGATTGTTGTTAAGCTTCATGTTATTGCCCTCCTTCCTTTGGGAAACTATGTTCAAACTAATCTCTCATTTAATACCTACAACCCGCTTCTCAGTTCACATGGATTCACCTTCAAAGATTTCTGTATTTCTATCTTGCCACTGTTTGTGACATGTGATCCAGAACGAGCACTTTGGCAATGTTGTTTGCCTCCGTGCATTTTCCAACCAATCCTCCCTAGTGTTGGGACCAAATAATGATTGTTGAAGTTTGGATGCTATAAGAGAACACCAGACTACCTTGGCCTTATCACAGTCTCATAGAGCGTGGAGCAGGGTTTCATCCTCCTTCATACAGTGTTGACACATCGCATTATTAGTCATGTGTCTAGCTCTCCTTCTGTCGTTGGTTAGTAATGCATTGTGTTGCATCAGCCAAGCACAAGTTTTCACTTTGCTGGAAACCTTCATTTTCTACAGATTCACCCAGTCTCCTTGACAGACGATTTCCTAGTGTGCTCTTAGCACTTTGTATGTGGACCTCGTGGAGAAGTTACCCTCCGCAGTGTGACACCAAGATATGTAATCCGGTTGATCACTACCCGGCGGAGTCTTTTCATTTAGAATGTGAATGACCATATCTTCTTCAATCCAGACTCGCAGGAAGTCATCATCCCAAGCACCATCTTCTTGGATCAGGCTGCCTACCCGTAGGTCTTTTAGTTCTTCAGGGACTTGTCTTCCTTCATGGTGCAGTAGTATGATACCAACTCCTACCCATGTATCATCCCAGAACTTCACAATTGCTCCTCCAACCGTTATCATAATAGAATTCTCAATAATGAATTGTTTACCTTCAATAGCCACTTTGCCAAGCCACAAAATTAACATGGACCTCCCAGATATTGCGTTGACAAAACAGTTCTTTAAGGCTTTGCACCAGATGGTTTCCCTGCTTATCACCAACTCCCATGAGTTTTTGAGAATTAGAGCTTTGTTCCAGTCCCTCATGACCTTTACACCAAGTCCACCATGTACCTTAGAGGACGTTATCTTATCCCACGCAACAAGTGAAACGGGTCTAGCTTTATAATTGCCTCCCCATATGAATCGATGGATAGTTCCATCAATTCTATCGCATAGGCTCAGGGGAAGTAATGTTTTAAATTTGTACTTTGTCATTTGATCTTGATACAACTACACATGTTTTAACTAACATACCCTATCACACGTTTATAGTCTAGACATTTGTGTTGATATATCAATCTTTGTAGTTGAGTTCTATTGTTTCCCAATTTTCTAGAAAATGACTTCAATGGTTTTCTCTCATCTCTTATTGGTTATAACTTACAAATCCATATCTAGTTATACAAGAATGGAGAAAATTATGTATGGTACTCTTTGTAAAGGCCTTCAGACAAGAGACATCCATGAACCATGATAGACCATGTTTCCCAACTGACTTTTCCTAATTTAATTAAGAACAATAAATCAATCTTAATAAAGTGAAATTGATATATGTGATGTTTGATACATGATAACTACTATAACACTCCACTTTTTCAAACATATCAATTATTGAGAAGAAGCATAACTCTCAAGGGGGGTGTCACAAACATGGTAATCATTGCTTAAAAATAGAGTTCATATATAAACCAACACAAGATAAGGATAATAATTCTCATGTTCAAGTCCTCAACATAACTCACACATAAACAAAACTAAACACACACACTTAAACAACACATGATTTCTGATAAACAAGAAAAGAAATCTAAACTAGGTATAGTTGGTAACCAACTAGGCCTTTTCTTTTGAATATCCTCGAGTTACTCCTTGCATATCATATGTCTTTATCTTCTATGTTTGCTCCTTACATGCGGGCGTCACTCCCCCAACCATGCATCAAATAGATTGGTAAATGGAATTGAACATATTATATCTTAAAGATAACATGTAAACTAAAAATAGACTCTAAACATTAAACATTGAAAAAGAAATAGAAATGGTTTGTTTTAGATAATTTCTTTTTTCTTGACCTATATAATAATCCTCAGGTTTGCACATAAGTGCCTCTTCTCTTATGAACCAAAGTGCCTAGCACTGAAGTGCCTCTTCTCTTATGCACCAAAGTGGGTTTTAATTTGCTCCCATGAGCCTCTTGGTGAGGATCTTATATAAGTAATCTTTTATCATTATCTTTCTCTTAAAAACTCTTCATTTGCTCTTAGATATTAATCTTGACTTTACTCTTAATGTGCATGAAAGACGATACGATAAACATTAACAATAAACATGACATTTAGTTTATTATAGATTCATTGACTTTAAGAAATTGAAACAATAGGTAATACATTCATAGCATTCTATGTACATTGTATATAAATACATAAGATCAAACAACACTTATGTTCAAAGTGAATCGACCACTTACCTCTCATGAATAAAACCTAGTTGCTCTTCTTAGGTTGAAGCAACCCCAGAAACTTCCTTAGGTTGAGAAACCCAAATTACCATAATTAACATATTTAATTCATTAATAAATCTTTAACTTGGTTTTTAGGGTTTCATGGTTCTTTCATGAATCAGTGGAATTTGGAGTCAAAATAGCCTTCAAAACCATCATATTATTGTTCTTTATTTTATTATCTTTCCAGCGAGTGTTTTTGGCAAAATTTTCTAATCAACATGTAAATTGCTATGAATTTCTAAGTGTTGAACCAATCAAATGAAACCAAAAAGCCACATGTAAATATCTATTATCCAAAGTTGTTCTTGGTCCCACACTTAGATGCTCCTATCTGCACTGGCTAGCTGAATGTGGTCCCAGCTCAACCCAACACGTGTGATTTCACAACCAGTTAAGGCGTGCATTACCTTTTCTCCCACGGAAGTGTGACATAGATGCAATCATCAAAGGGCAAAGAGGGGAAAATGGAACCTGGGATCTTCGTTCTCTAGAAGAAAAATCAGAATTGAAGAGAGATCAAAACCATCAATCTCAAGTGACCAAAACCAAAACAAAGAAGAAAACTAAAGCCACCAGAAGACTCTATGAGATGATCTAATATCAGTGGGCTTAAAATTGGCTTCTGACGTAATAAAGAATGTAAGTAAAGTCCTCCGCCATGACTGAGAGGGGAATGAGATCAACGACGAGCTCTAGGCTCAAAGAACACGTAAACTAGAAAATGGATGAGTTCGTTCGATCAAGAAGGGGAAAATTTTCATGATGAAATCATCCACTACAATGATCAGAGGACAAGAATTGATATGGGGCAGCAAAACTCACAAAAGGGGGGACTTATTATACTGGAGTTTGAAGGAGAATTACTGGTCTTTGAATCTTCCTAGCACCTTGCTAAGGGTTCCTAAAAGCCAGAGTTTGTCCCAAAGTTTTGAATTCTGGCAACTTACTCCATCTGGTCATTGATGGCAGTTGAGCTTGGAGGTAGCATTTAGATGTAATCTACAAAGCATAAGGGCTAGGGTTCTCTTCATGCATATATCACGATCATGGGGGAGGCCTCTCTTATAGGTTTTAGAGTCTCAGGTAGCCTGGGTCTCTCATGGAAGTTGAAATAGGGGAGGAGAGGGAAAGATCTTTTTGACTGGTAACTTAGGCCATAGAGTCCCACTAAATTCGAGATCAGGTGGTTCAGTAGGATCAGAGATTGTGATGGAGTGATTACCTTGCACAGAGGATTAGTAGGAAGGAGAAAGAATTGAAAAACTATAGCTTATTTTGGACTTATGTTGGCTCAGGGAGTCATGTAAGAGAGAAACACTTGCGGGGGCTGAGAATCCTAATTGAGCTCTGATAGTGTCCACTAAACACATCAAGCCTAACTAGACCATATGTTATAAAGTAGTGCAACATGAATCAAATATGAACTATATAAAATCAATTCGATTAATATGAATATCATTCATATTAGAGCCCTAGACTAATAAAATTTCCTAAATTGTTTAGATGGTCAAACGAGGTCAATTTGATCTCAAACTTTGACCATCAATGATTTTAGGGCCTAGGATGATCCTAATTGGTTAGATTGAGGTTTTGACTTTTTCTAAAAAAATCTACACGTGATATTATCTTAATTCAAACACATTAAAGATATGGTAAATTGAATTAATATTTCTTTATTTAGTTGTTTGAGACAATATTACAAAATTAGGCCAATTTGGGTCGATATTTATATTAATCATGATGTGGATCCACTAAGGAGTGAGAAGATGTATTAAATTGAAATTTTGACTTATTTAAACATATTTCAATATAAAGGATATTGAATTAACTATCATCATAAAAAGGGAGATATATAGAAGTTATTTTACTCATATTTTATATATATAAATGATTTTTTTATTTGGGTCATTTGCATTATGATCCATAAATTTGAATTTAAGTAGGAATTGTTGTTAACACCCAAAAATTACTTTATATGAATTTTAGGATGTTACAATTCTACCCACCTTAATTAAATTTCATCCTCAAAATTTCCTTTACTTTACTACCCACCTTAGGCTTTTTCTTATTCCTAGATTGTGATACACATACACGACATAAACACTTTTATCTAATTCAAGCTAGGGTTTGAACTAGGTCATACTTTCTTCATTAACTTCACTTAACCCTTAATGTCTTGGGCTTCAATTCTTGACATGTGTCCCTACAATACAATTGCATTAGGTTTAGTTAGTTGCATAATTTAGGTATTCTATATCAACTCTCTTGGTGGCACCTTTGGGTCTATGTTGGCCAGACACAAATCTAAAGGTATGAGAACTAATTGTTGTAATGCTCAAAATATCAGTAGCATACATGTCCCACACCACATATGTTAGCAAGAAGAAGAACGTATGCATAACTAAGTTTTTGTGCTCTTTACACTTACTCTAAAATTATCAATTGGTTGTCCATCACCATTGAGGATAAGAGAGGGCATGCCACTAGCTATGATGGAGTTAACATAGAGAATACTAATTTGATAAACTATTACCTAACACATACGTCTATGGATATATCTCTAAACTAGTATTTATTTTAGGGTTCCTACCTTTCAAGTAAAGGGATATGAATTTTGACTCCTTGACTACCTATCCTCCATAGATATGTTTTCTATCTTCAAGGGAAGACCAAAAGAGAAACATAGGTAGCCATGAGAAAAGCATGGTGGCCAACTATATTTTTAGCTCTGATATTACATTGCAACACCCCACTTTTGAAACATATCAAATGCTGGAGAGGAAGCATAATGCTTGATGGGGATATTAGAAATATAATAATCATTGCATAAAATCAGAGTTCATATATTAATCAACACATGTTTTAGATAACAGTTTTCACTCTCAAGCCATTGACATAACTCACACATGGACAAAACTAAAAAGTCCACGCTTAATAACCATAACTTTCTCATAAATAGGAAAAGAAATTTAAACTAGGTATATATGGTACCCCACCATGTCTTTTCTTTCAAAGATCCTTGAGCTACTCCTTGCATGCTAGATGGCTTTATCCTCTATGCTTGCTCCTTACCTAAGGGTATCACCCCCAACCATGCATCAAACAAATTAGCAAGTGGAATTGAACATATTATATCTTGATTGGTATTTTCTATACGCTCAAAATGCAAGTATACACTATCGTAGTAATATAGGCCTATGAGGACCGGATATCGAACATAGGGAAACATTACTTCAGAAACTAGTACTAACTGTAGTACCATAAGCTTTGGCCTATGAAAACTTGAATGATTGATTTGGTTATCTTAACAGAAAAGAAATCTAAATTATGGTTGTTGTTCTCAATCTTAGTGAATTCCTTAGGGTAATGGTTTCACCACAACTTACATTGTACTTTAATCTTAATACATTAATAGAAATTTCTCCTAACCCTAGATTAGAAGCCTGTAGCAAGAATTACCCTCTCTAACTGTGTAATTCACTACCTAACCTAATACCAACCCCATTGTCGTATCGATTGTGTATTAGATAAGTGCTTTATTGAATTCTCTGGATATCCCCTCACATTATTAAACCACCTTTCCCAAAGGGTTTTATGAAATGTGTATTTCTATGATTTTCGACTATGAATTTCCTTTTTCAAATCAATTAACAATCCAAATACTATCTATGGTGATCAAGTAAAAATAGTTCATTCATTCACATAGAAATACATTTAGAAATTAAGAGAAATTGATTGATTAATGAATAAGAGTCCAATACAATGCATAACTAGCTACTCCCGGGTCCTAAGGAACGTGGGGATCAGCCCCTCATAGTTTCCATAGTCAAAAACATCAAAGAAGAAAGGAAAAATGTGGAGCACATGAAGAACCCCTGAAGCAGACGGTTCAAACGCTCCCTTCTCACGTGTGTGCCGATTTGCTACCTTCCGGCTCCAATTATGTCCGCTAGAAGTGCCCAGATCATTTGGTTTGACTCCTTCTTTGCTATCTCCTCTCCTTTCTCTCTCTTGTCGTACAATGAAAAAAGATGAGATAATTAGGTCTGGACGTAACTCCCCTTAGTCATAGGCATGACTTAGGGTGATTTAGAATTTCAGTCGTTGGATTAAATGAAGCTTTCAGATCTTCCTAATCCCGATCCGCCGATACTACCGATGGGGCGTCGGTACTACCAACTCCTCTAAATTTGTGGCCACCTGTCAAGTTGTCAGTACTACTAACTATGTGTCGATGGTATCGAGTTGCTTCAAATTTCTTTGAAAAAATGTTGTAACCTTGTTGGTACTACCGACAGTCCCGTCAGTACTACTGAGTCTTCTCGATTCATTCCCTCTTTAATACTTAGCAAGTGTCAGTACCACTGACACCAAAGTCGGTAGTACCGATTTGTGTAGATTCTCGTATCCTCCTAAAATGCACAAAATTCAAATAGAAGCTTTGGAAAATTTCTAAATCACTTGAAAACATTAAAATTATGCATATTTAATGCAAATAAGTATCATAGGCTAATAAAGCAAATCATGCACAACTAATACGAGATTTGACCAAAAAATGCACAAAAATCAGTACAAAATAGCCTATGAAAATGACAAATACACAATGCATCAAACTCCCCTAAGCTTAAATGTTGCTCGTCTTCAAGAAACACACTCTCGAATCTGTTTGAGACAAGTCAACAAAAGGATATAATAATATGAATATCAATTCTCAACTATCCCCACTTGGCGGTCCCAAACCAGCTCTCATTAATCATTGAATAATTAACTTCTCTTTAGCGACCAAAAACATCCATAAAAGATATCCACCCTTAGATCAATAAACTCTACAAAGAGCAGTTAACATCATACTCAATCAGGCAATTGCTTTGTGCATTATGTGATTTCCTATTCTACATTGCTCTTCCTAACTACCAATCTACTTGGAAGCAGTTCTCCATATGAACATTAATGAGGATAAAAAGCATATAAGTGGCCTACCAATAAGAGACCTATATGGTATGAAATGGGTAGAAATTGAAGAATCACAAGTACATCCAACTTATTTATGCAAAAATGTGATGAACCTATATGAGTGAAAATAAGAGCATGCATGAATCATAATGCCATCCAATGATGCATGAATCAAGCAATCTAATCAACCAAATGAGAATGAAAGAAGAAAGCAAAAGAATGTGTCATGTGGATTTCTTCATCTCTTCAAGAAGAGTTAAGGGCATACTTTCTCCCTCATAATTTTGAAACATTGATAAACTTTTTCTTCATTAGCCTGTAATTTTAGAATAATTGGCGATATGCTTGGGCTTTTACTACATATCATTCTTTCTCCTTTTTTTATTTTTTTTTTCTCTTATATGTGAAGGTATATCCCTACACTCAACTTCATACAATGAGACTAATATCCACATGACAAACAAAAATGAATGCTATGGAATGTATGTAATCTACATAAAATTGTTTATGCAACTAAAATGGTATGCACAAAAACTGTTGATTCATACATGTGTTTTTTTACTGCAATAAAAGTAATCTAACTATCATGTAACCTATTATGCCATGCAATGCAACAAGAGAAAATACATTGGAGTACTTGTTCATCTTAAGGTGGTGATTCAAAAATGAGCGAAGGATGGGTGGAATCACATAATTAAAAGACAAAGCCTTCATGAAATTATGATATGTCCCTCTCTGATGGCATGTGACATGGTAACCTTAGGATTTCTTATTAGATTTCAATTTATGGTCTCGTTAACTATTTGATCAACTTAAGCTAAAACCCCATCTTAATCCACATTTCATAAATAATTAAGATGTCCATTCATATTAAATGTCCTTAAGCTGACTAACTCAAACACTTCCGCTAAGTGGTGCAATTCAAGAAAATTTGCAACTAAACCAAACTTTTCATTTAATTAATTTTTATTGCACAAAACTAAGAGCATATGACATGACTATGAATTAAGCTCCACAATTACACTAGATAGATGTGGATCCTAAAACTTGAAAGGACAAACTTAAATGCAAAAACAAATAAAAACTAAAGAAAATAAAGTTAAAGATAGAAACGGTTACATATATCCCCCTAAGCTTGAACTTGACTATGTCCACATAGTCAAAATTCTAACTATAGAGGTGGAACACTGGTAATGAATCACATGGGTGGTGGTAGGGGTTTATGCATGATGGGATCATATGGTGGAAACATCCCCTGAAAACCTGACTTCTATGGCGGCATGGGTGGAGGTTGTGCATAACCACCAAAATATCTCTGGCTCCAGCAATGATCAAAGAATGGTTGTTGGTACCCCTCCATCCACTGCAGGCGCATATGCATGTTCTCTTAGTTGGCCAAGAGAAGCTGCTCATTTAGGAAAATTACCTGTTGGTTTTCATACAGCCATCCCTGGACATCATGGATGCCCGCCAATGTAGCCGACTCCTGCTATTGTCCCTACTGGATCTCCTACAACGATCTCGTACATGCCCGCCATCGAATATGGGTCATCCTCCTGAGCGGGTGGTGGAGCGGAAGAATTGGAAGCTACAAAATGTCGTGGTCGCTTGTGCGGAACCTGCCTCCTTGTCACAGGGATGGTAGGTTCCTCTTCCTCTTCCTCTATAGCTTACTGATCCTCCTCGACATTGTCATCTTCTTCCTCCTCCTTGCATGAGCTATCCACGGGTCACCGTAGGAGGTTTACCCCTATAGGCCAAAGATGGCATCTGGAAGCTTCCTTTCCTTGTAGTGGGTCCCCACTATACAACATGCATATACATCATTCAAGCACGTGTTGACGAGTCCATATCTCTTGAAATGCTTGGGATCTAATTTTGTTGCTTGCTTCAGTGGCTTGGCGGCGGAGAGGTCAAGGTGTAGATGGAGAGAAATGGGTGTGATCAACCCTCCAAAGTGAATTGGAGGTTTCCTCTGCACCTGTCTCCTTACTCCCATCACATGTTGAAGGAAGAAGGCTCTGAAGTTTAGACTTTGGGTTCTCATCTCTAGCATCTTATACAAGAAGTAAAGACCGACCCTTTGACACTTCCCTTTTCCTTGAGCTAACTTTGCTATAAGAGTGTTGGTGATGAGGCAGTGAATCACACAATTAAAAGGATGCTCGATGTTCGTCAAGGAGATGTTGTGCCAACTGATGTGTTGGCCTTCTGGAAAACCAGTAAACAGCTCTCATGTTGCCTCAAAGTTGAAGTTGTTGGGTAGTAACAGTTGCCTTCACATGACCATCCGTAGATGGTGTTGAACGGTTGGAGTGTGATTATAAACTCAGTGTTGTAGAGCCAGAAACAGATCTTGCCCATCCCCCAGTCATCCCCATGCTTGGGGATGATGCAAATCTCCAAGGAAGCCATGAACTGGCAGAAGAGATAAGGGTATGTAGTCCAGTCTCTAAAGAAAGGGTTGTCTCCTACGAACCCCTGGTGCTCGTAGACCTTTTGCATATTGCCAGTGAAGCCAATAGATTCGAGGAAGGCACGGTCTCCATACCGTGTAGCAAAAATCTCCCACTTGTGCAACTCCTTGTATGTCTTCTTGATGTTAGCATTGGGATGGGTATCTGGCTTGGTTTAGGAACCAAGTGAGGAACACCCGTTGATAAAGAAGCCTCCCGCCTTGCAGACATCTTCCTTGGAGAAGGGGATTAGAGAGATTAGAGCTTGATGTAGCATTTAGATGCTCAGAGATGCTCATGGATGCTTGCTTGAGAGAGAGGAGAAGAGAAGGTGTGAAGAAATTAAATTCACATCCCATCCCTTTTATAATTGTGGTTGTCGACCTGTGACCACGTCGATAGTACCGACAATTGGATGATAATTCGCGTGCTTGATGCTACCGATGGTCGTAATGGTCAAATTTTAGTTGTGCGGATTGTCGTGGGTTGGTAGTATTGACAAGACTTTGGTAGTACCGACATGTCCCATGAATCGATGTTACCAACCATCAGATGTAGTTGATCGGGATCGCTCGTTGATGCTCCCATAGATTGCTGACGTCGGCCATCGATAGTATCAAAACATTCAAATGCACTGGTACTTCGGAGCTAGAGCTCGGTGTATCAAATCTGGGGCCCAAAATGTTGTTGGTACTACTGACGAGATGTTGGTACTACCGAATTCTCCTTAGGTATTTGGCCCTTGTTTCTGTAGAAACTCAATGCTACTGACTTGTTGTCGGTAGTACCAAGATGTGGCAATCAATTTGTCAAATTCTTTGCAGCCTCATCAGTAGTAACAAGCTTGGGCTTGGTAGTACCGACTTTTGTAGTTGATTACATCTCTGTCCTTGTAGCATTGTCGATAGTACCGAGATTGGGCTTGATAGTAACAACTTTTTCAGCCTGGACACTCCACAAAATGCATCAAGGTACCTTTTTTATACCTAACTAAGTAAAAATGGAAAATGCAACTACAAAACTACAATTTTGAAATATAAAGAACATAAAATGTGTTTGGGTTACCCCCCAACAAACACCCTTATTTTACGTCATAGGTTGGACGATCTGAAACTCATTGGATCAGTGAAGGTCAACAAGCTTCAACTCATCCTCCTTCCTCATCACATCTCCCTCAAAGTAATGTTTGAGACGATGGCCATTGACAAGGAATGGCCCAGCCCCATTGCTAATCTCCATAGCCCCATAGGGAAATGCCTTAATCACCTCAAAGGGTCCACTCCATCTAGACCTCAACTTACCAGGATGTAGCTTCAACTTAGAATTAAACAAAAGGACCTTTTGTCCTGGAGTGAACGTCCTATGCAAAATATGGCGATCATGAAATTGCTTAGTTCTTTCCTTATAAATTATTGATCTCTCATAAGCATCAAACCTAAGCTCATCCAATTCATTCAATTCTAACCATCACTTTTTCCCTACATTGTCCAAATTGTAATTGAGTTTCCTTAGAGCCCAAGCCTTGTTCTCTAACTCCACAGGTAGTGACAAGCCCTCCCATAAACCAACCTAAAAGGAGCAGTACCTATAGGTGTTTTATAGGCGGTCCTATACGCCCATAGAGCATCATTGAGCAACATGCTCTAGTTTGTCCTATTGGTTGAAACTGTCTTTTCCAAAATCTTCTTAATTTCCCTATTAGACACTTCAACTTGGCCTTGAGTTTGGGATGATATGGGGTACCTATTCTATGTTTCACCCCATACTTAGTCAAAAGCGCCCCAACTTTTCTATTAGTGAAGTGTGAACCATCGTCACTGATTATCAATCTGGGCACCCTAAACCTACAAAAGATGTGGTCTTTTACAAATCTACATACCACATGTGCGTCATTGATGTAGGTTGGAATTGCTTCCACCCACTGAGATACATAATCTACATCATGTAATATATAGAGATTAGAATTTGATAATACAAAAGGGCACATGAAGTCTATGCCCCATAAATCAAACACCTCTATTTCCTAAAAAACATTAAGAGGCATTTTGTGTCTTTTTAAGATATCACCAGCACGTTGACATGCATCACAATGACAGACAAAAAATGTATGCATCTTTAAAAATTATCGGCCAATAAAAACTACATTCTAAGACATTACCCATTGTCCAAGAACTAGCATGATAACCCCATGTCAGTAAATAATGATAGTGTACCAAAATACTCAAAAATTCATAATCCGACACACACTTCCTCAGAATATTGTCTCTACACTACCTAATCATAATGGGGTCATCCCATATATAGTACCTCAAGGAGTGAAAGAATCTTTTATTCTCCTGGTACCCCCAATCTCCCAGAAATTCTCCACATGCCAAGTAGTTCACAATATTTGCGAGCCATGGGTCTTTGCTTTTCATATAAAAGAGTTGCTCATCAGGGAACTCTTCCACAATGGGTATTCTAATATCCTTTTCATCCACCCTTTCAAGCCTAGAGAGATGATTCACCACCACATTTTCTTTATCCTTGATCTCTATGTCAAATCCCTACAATAACAAGATCCACCTTATTAACCTAGGTTTGGCATCTTTTTTCTGCAACCAGTATTTGATAGTTGCATGATCTATCCATACCACAACCTTAGCCCCAATCTGATATTGACATAATTTTCAAAAACAAAAATAACTGCCAATAATTCCTTTTCAGTTGTTGTATAATTCAATTGGGCATCATTTAAAGTTTTAGATGCATAATAGATGAAGACAGGGACTTTGTCTCAGCGTTGGCCTAGAACAGCCCCTACTGCATAATCTGATGTGTCACACATCAGCTCAAAAGGTTGGCTCCAATCTGGAGCCTGGACAATGGGTGTGGAGACCAGCTTCTCCTCCAACACCTCAAAAGATTTCAAGCATCACTCATCAAATTTAAAGTCAACATCCTTTTCTAATAATTCAGATAGAGAAATCTTTAAAAAATCCTTGATAGAATCTGGCATGTCCTAGAAAACTATTTACTCCCTTCATCGATGATAGTAGAGGTAGTTTGGAGATCACCTATGTTTTGATCGAGTCTACCTCCATGCCTCTATTGGACACTTTGTATCCCAGGACAATTCCTTCACTCACCATCATGTGACACTTCTCCCAATTCAATACAAAGTGAGTGTCCTCACATCTTTGCAAAATTTTATCTAAATTGTCAAGACAATCATCAAAGGACCCCCCATACATCGAAAAATCATCCATAAACACATCCAGACATTGCTCCACCATATCAGAAAAAATGGAAAGCATGCATCGCTGGAAAGTGGTCGGTGCATTGCAAAGACCGAACGACATACATCGATACACAAATGTGCTATAGGGACAAGTGAAGGTCAACTTATCTTGATCTTATGGCTCAATAGAAATCTAATTGTATCTCGAGTAATTGTCAAGAAAAAAAATGAGAGCGACCGATGAGCCGCTCTAAAATATGGTCAATAAAAGGGAGCGGAAAATGGTCTTTAAGCATTGTGGCAATCAAACGTCTGTAGTCAATGCAAACACGCCACCCAGTCACTAGTCTAGTAGAGATCAGCTCATCATTAGATTCATGGTGACTATTATTCCTCCCTTTTAGGAACCACCTGGGTTGGACTAACCCAGTTTGAATAAGAGATAGCATATATAATACCTGCAGATAAAAGTTTTACTACCTCTTTTTTCACTATCTTAGTCAATATGGGGTTGAGTCGACGTTGAGGTTGCACTACAGCTTTTGCTCCTTCCTCCAATATGATCTTGTGTTGATAGAAACTAGGAGAGATCCCCTTTATGTCTGTCACTGACCAACCGAATGCAACTCGATGGTTCTTTAGCACCCCAAGCAGTTGCTCCTCTTCTTACACACTTAGTGAAACCAAAATTATGACTGAAAGGTTCTCCTCTACCACCAAGGAAATTTATTTCAAATGAGGTGGCAATGGCTTTAGCTCTAACTCTGGGAACTCAACAAAGAAGGAACCAGTGGTGGTGGGGATGGTCCCAAATCCTCAAAGTGCCTTGTATAGTAACATGGAAAGATCTTGAGAAGCTAGACACACTCTTTCAAAGAATAGTGTCTGGTATAATCATCTACCAGATTCATGAGAGATGCCTTTAAAGGTAGCTACAGGTATGCCTGGACAAGAGCAGTTGAGGTCACCTGTTGAATTGTTGTTGCGTAAAATTCCTCTTATTCATCATTGGATGTTGCACCGCCTTTGTTAGAGATATCTCCTTTGTGTTGTCTAAAATGTCCACTGCTAATGTGCCCTTGTGGACCTGCATCATCTCATGTTCCATCTCAATAAATGGCTTCCCTGAAATAATGACACATGTTCTTGGACCAATTGTAGCATATGAAATTGGGCTTTAGCTTTTGTAGTTTGTGTAGGCTTGGGCATTAAGATTTTGAATTGCTCCTCTCTGTTGCCCAAAGTCAGTCTTTCTCTGCCCATTTCCAAAATCATGTCAGCCATGGCTTGGAATGGTCTCCCCAGTAGTAGCTTATTGCCTTGTCCATCTAGCATCTCCATAAAGTTCGCTGGAAACACAAACTTATCCACCTTGACAAGAACATGCTCACAAATACCATAGGGTCTCACCACAAAATTATTTACCAACTAAATAATCATATTGCTCTTTTTGAAATCGTGTAGACCTAACTTTCTAAAAGTGGTTAAGGGCATACGGTTGATGCTAGCCCCTAAATCACATAAGGTCTCTCCAAACTTTATCCTCCCAATAAAACAAGATATATTGAAAAGGCTTGGATCATGTGTTTTTGGTGGCAATGTACCCAGAATGAATGCACTAGATTACTCTTTCAGAACTACCACCTCAGAATCATCTATCCTCCTTTTCTTGTTGATTAGATCTTTTAGAAACTTGCCATAGGAAGGGATCTGCTCAATTGCATTAATTAATGGGATATTGACATGCAATTTCCTAAAGTTGTCAAAAAAAATCTAAAATTGTTGATCAACCTTTGTTGCTTTAAGACTATTCATAAAGGGAACTAACTTTACCGCTTTCCTTTGATGAGGTGGGACATATGCCTTTTTCCTAATTTCATATGTATCATCAACCTCTTCCTCAGCTATCTTTTCCTCTGGTACAATATCTTGTTCATCTACATCCACTATCATTGCCTTGTCTGTAGCACCTGTAGTTTCACCTGCATCCGAACTAGATGGTGCATCATTCACCTACAATTTCCTGCCACTACGGAGTAAAACTGCCTTGACCTGTTGATTTCTATAAGGCACATTAGTATTGGCTGGGAACCCCTACTTACTTGACTTCTTCAAGGAAGCCACTTCTACTGTTATTTGAGAAATCTGAGTTTCAATATTGCGGATCTGTGCCCCTTGGTTCTGAAGTTCTCTTTGAGTTTGACCCATAAGCACCTCATTTTGGCTTACTAACTTTCTGAGCATCTCATCAACACGGTCTATCTTACTGGGAGCCATGTCATGTTGATATTGTGATTGGCCACCAACCTACTGTGGCTTAGACTGTTGCGCCTGAGACGGGTTTTGTTAAAAATTGTTGAGATCCTTCCAGGAAAACTTAGGATCCTTCCTCTAAGAATAGTCATTGTTTCTGTACTATTGTTGTCCTGCAAATTTGCACTCCTCATCCTCCCCTTCATAATAATGTCCATCCTTAGCACACAACTTTTTAGCAATTAAGTCCAGCTTTTCATTTAGCACGGAAATGACCTTGGACTCCTCGACACTTTTAAGGGTTGTCGGGTGTTCTCTTTCATCCCCCCATATTTGATTCTTGGACATGTTCTTTAAGATTTCAGGACAATGAGCAGGTTTGTTGTTGAGGAAGACTACTCCTGCACTATCAAGTGTAGTCCTCTCTCCATTGTGTAGACTGTAGTAGAAAATCTTTGCATGTCCTAACAAATCAATGCCATGGTGGGGGACCTTCCACAACATATTTTGGAATCTCTCCCATGCCTCAGAATATGACTTGTCAGCTTGCTGTCTAAAGTTATGGATCTTCTTTACCATGTTATTTGTCTTTTGCGGTAGAAAGTACCGCTCGAAGAAAGCATCAATCATTTGCTCCCTCGTTTCAATGCACTCATCGTCAAGGTTGTGAAACCAAGACTTAACACTGTCTTCCAAAGATGATGGGAATAGCTTCAAGTATATGATAGTCTCCGATATCCTATCTATCTTGATCATATCACAACTTTCGACAAAATTACTGATGTGCGTCATAGGTTCCTCAAAAATGTGGCCATGAAAGGCCAATGATTTGACTAATGACACCAATCTTGGATTGATCTTATATCTGTCGGCATTCATTGCTTGTTTTTTTATTGGCCCTTTTTGTGCAGTAGAATAGGAAGCCTTGATCCTTTCCCAGATCATCTTCTCTTCTACTTGGTCACCCATTTCTACTGGCTCAGGTTCCTTTGGTGGCTCAGGTCCTTTAGGCGGAGGTGTAGGTGGTGGAGTTTGATTGAATCTGTCCACCGATCTTCCATACTCCCATTCTTTGTGAAGGAGTTCTTCTTGACCTAAGCCTAGTGAGGACGACTCTCCATAGTCGTGGGCTCGGGTATGCACCATGCACTAGTACCTAAAAGTAGTAACAATGGTTGTGAGAACATGCTACTAATAGTAGAAACAATAAAGATATTAAAATTCAGCTTTGAATGAATAAAAGAAAAATATACAATGGCCGAATACAACACTCATAGTGTTGAAGTTACCCTTTCCTCGACAACAGTGCCAAAAATTTGATAGGTATTTTCTATACGCTCAAAACACAAGTATACACTATCGTAGTAATATAGGCATATGAGGCCCGGATGTCGAACACAGAGAAACGTTACTTCAAAAACTAGTACTAAACTACTAATTGTAGTACGATCAACTTTGGCCTATGAAAACTTGAATGATTGATTTGGTTATCTTAACAGAAAAGAAATCTAAATTGTGGTTGTTGTTCTCAGTCTTAGTGAATCCTTAGGGTAATGGTTTCACCAAAGTTAACATTGCACTTTAATCTTAATACATTAATAGAAATCCCTCCTAACCCTATATTAGAAGCCTATAGCAAGAATTACCCACTCTCATAATGTAATTCACTACCTAACCTAGTACCATCCCCACTCTCGTATCGATTCTGTATTAGTTAGGTTCTTTGTTGAATTCTCTGGGTATCTCTTCATGTTGTTAAACCACCTTTCCCAAAGGGTTTTATGAAATGTGTATTTATATGATTTTTTACTATTAATTTCCTTTTTCAAAGCAATTAACAGTCCAAATACTATCTATGGTGATCAAGCACAAATAGTTCATTCATTAACATAGAAATAAATCCAGAAATTAAGAGAAATTGATTGATTAACGCATAAGAGTCAAATACGATGCATAACCGGGCTACTTTCGGGTCCTAAGGAACATGGGGATTAGCCCCTCATAGTTTCCATAGTCAAAGACATACAAGGAGAAAGGAAAAACATGGAGAACATGAAGAACTCATAAAGTAGATAGTTTAAACGTTCCCTTCTCGCGTGTGTGCCGATTTGCTACCTTTTAACTGCAATTCCATCTGCTAGAAGTGCCCAGATCTTTCGGTTTGCCTCCTTATTCTTTGCTATCCCTCTCCTTGCTCTCCCTTGTCGTACAATGGAAAAATATGAGATAATTAGGCCTGATCGTAACTCCCCTTAGTCATAGACATGACTTAGGGCGAGTTAGAACCTCAACCGTTGGATTAAACGAAGCTTTCAGATCTGCCTGATCCCGATCCGTCGGTACTACTGACTCCTATAAATTCATGGCCACCTGTGAAGTTGTTGGTACTACTGACTGTGTGTCATAGTACCAAGTTTCTTTGAATTTCTTTGACAAAAATGTTGTAACCTCGTCGGTACTACCGACAGTCCCATCGGTACTACTGAGTCTTCTCGATTCATTCCCTCTTCAATATTGAGAAAATGTTGGTACCAACGAATCCAAAGTCAGTATTACCGAGCTGTGTAGATTCTCGTCTCCTCTTGAAATTCACAAAATTCAAACATAAGCTCCGAAAAATTACTAAATCACTTGAAAACATTAAAATTATGCATGTTTGATGCAAATAAATATCACATGCTAATAAAGTAAACCATGCACAATTAATATGAGATTTGACCAAAAAGTGCACAAAAATCAGTAAAAATAGCCTGTGAAAATGACAAATACACACTGCATCATATCTTAAAAAGAACATGTAAACCGAAAGATAAACTTTAAATATTAAACATTGAAAAAGAAATAGACACAATTCCTTTTAGATCATTTCTTTTTTCTTAACATGTGTAATAACCCTCGAGTTTGCCCATACATGCCTCCTCTTATGCACTAAAGTGCCTCTTCTCTTATGCACCAAAGTTCATCTTCTTATGCTTTGAGGAGCCTCGTGGTGGGGATCTTATATAGGTCATCTTTTTTCATCATCTTTCTCTTGAAAACACTTAATTTGCTTTTAAATCTCAATCTTGACTTTACTCTTAATATGCATGAAAGATGATACAATAAATATTAACAAAAAACATGACATTTAGATCATTATAGATTCATTGACTTGAAGCAATTGAAACAATATGCAACACATTCATTGCATTCTATGCACATTGTACATACATAAATACAATTAAACAATACATATATTCAAAGTGCATGGACCACTTACCTCTCATGAAGAAAACCTATACGCTCTTCTTAGGTTAAAGAAACCCTATCCATTTCCTTGGACCGAGAAACCAAAATTACCATGTTTAAAAAAAATAACATTCATTAATAACTCATTCTTAACTTGATTTATAGGGTTTCTTGGTTCTTTAAAGAATAAGGTTTTAATCAGATTCAAAATAAGCTTCAATACCATCATATTATTGTTCTTAGTTTTATTATCTTTCCAAAGACTATTTTTGCAATTTTTTTGATCAATAGGTAAATTACTACGAATTTATGAGTGTTGAACCAATCAAATGAAACCAAAAGGCCAAGTGTAGATATCTATTATCCAAATCTATGCTTGTCCCCATTCTTAGGTAGTCCAATCCATGTCGGCAAGTTGGATCCAGTCTCATCTCAACCCAACACACATGATTTCACAACCAGTTAAGGTGTGCATTCCCTTTTCACCCATGGGAGCATAACATAGATGGAATCATCAAGAAGCAAAGAGGGGAAAATGGAACCTATGGTTTTTCTCTCCAGAAGTGAAACCAGAAATGAAGAGAGCTCAAAACCAGCGATCTCAAGGTGACCAAAACCAAAGCAAAGAAGAAAACTAACACCACTAGAAGACTCCTTAAGATAATCTGATCTCTTTGAGCCCAAAATTGGCTTTTGATGCAATCAAGAACTTAAGTAAACTCCTTTTCCATGATAGAGAGGGAAATGAAATCAATGACAAGCTCCAGGATCAAAAGTCACGAAAACTAGAAATTTGATGAGTTTGTCGGAGCAAGGGGAAATGTTTCATGATGAAATCGTACACAACGATGATCAAGGGACAAGAATTGATCTGGGGTGGCAAGAACTCACAAAAATGGGAATTTTTTTATATAGTAGTTTGTAGGAGAATTACCAGCCTCAGAAGTTTCCTGGAATCTCGTTGAAGGGTTCCCAAAAGCCAGAGACTATCCCAGAGGTCTAAAGTCTAGTACAATACTCCATCTTGGTCGTCAATGGTGGCTGAGTTTAGAGGTAGTGCTTGGATGTAAAATTGTAAAGCACATGGATAGGGTTTTCTTCATGCATATCTCAGGATCACAGGGGAGGCCTCTCTTATAGGTTTTGGTGTATGGGGGAGCCTTGATTTGTCATGGAGGTTGAAATAGGGGATGAGAGGGAAATATCTTGTCAACTAGTAACTCAGGTCATATAGTCCCATTGAATTTGAAATCAGGTGGTTTGGGTAGGACCAGATACTGTGATGAAGTGATTACCTTGCATAGAGGATTAGAATGGAGGGAGAGAGAATAGAAAAATATCTAGCTTATTGTGGACATCCGTTGGCTCAGGATGTTAGGTGAGGGAGAAAGTCTTGTTGGGTCTGTGAGTCCTAATTGGACTCTGACTGTGTACGTGAGACACATAAAGCCCGATCAAACCATATGTTATAAAGTAGGAGGTGAAACATGAATCAAAATTGAACTATATAAAATTGATACGATCCATATGAATATCATTGATATTATAGGCCTAGACTAAAAGCTTTTCAAATTGTTTAGATGGTCAAATGAGGTCAATTTGATCTCAAATTTTGACCATCAACACATTTTAGGGTCTAGAATAATCCTAATTGGCTATATTGAGGTTTTGACAATATTTTCTTTAAAATTTCTACATGTGTCATTATCATAATTCAAATGCATTAAATGTAGGGTAAAATTGAATTAAACTTTCTTTATTAGTTATTTGACCAATTATAGGAAATTAGGCCAATTTGGGTTTTAATATGTATATTAATCGTGATGTGGATCCACTAATGAGAGAGAAGATGCATTAAATTGAAATTTTGACTTATTTAACATATTTCAATATAAAGGATATTGAATTAATTGTCATCATAAAAAGGGAGATACAGAGAAGTTATTCTCACTAGTACATGAATGGTTTGTAGCATCGATTTTTTAAGCCTGCAGCGTCACTTTATAACCGACGCCTAAGTGGTCGTCGCTATAGAACTTTGTCTATAGCGTCGGTTTATTTGACCAAATAAAACTGACCTTACAGAGTAAATACCGACGCAAAAGGTTGTAAAAAATCTGACCCAGGCGAGAAAAAAGGAGCTTGTAAGATCAGTTATTCCAAAAAAATCAACCCTGTAAACGATCTCGGTCGAAAAATTTATCGACCGAAAATATTTTCAGTCGACAATTTTCTCGACCGAGATCATTTACAGGGTCAGTTTTTTTGGAATAACCGACCCTAAAGATTGAATAACCACTTCAGTGTAATCCTCCGTCGAGAAAATTTTCGACCGAAAATATTTTCGGTCGACAATTTTCTCGACCAAGGGAGTTTTACAAGGTCAGTTTTTTTGGAGTAACTGACCCTAAAGATTTAATAACCACTTCAGTGTGATCCTCGATCGAGAAAATTTTCGACCAAAATATTTTCGGTCGACAATTTTCTCGACCGAGAGAGTTTTACAGGGTCGGTTTTTTTTAGAATAACCGACCCTAAAGATTGAATAAACACTTCAGTGTAATCCTCGGTCGAGAAAATTTTCAACCGAAATATTTTCGGTCGAAAATTTTCTCGACCGAGGATTACACTGAAGTGTTTATTCAATCTTTAGGGTCGGTTATTCCAAAAAAAAACTGACCCTGTAAAACTCTCTCGGTCGAGAAAATTGTCGACCGAAAATATTTCGGTCGAAAATTTTCTCGACCGAGGATTATACTGAAGTGTTTATTCAATCTTTAGGGTCGGTTATTCCAAAAAAAACCAACCATGTAAAACTCTCTCGGTCGAGAAAATTGTCGACCGAAAATATTTTGGTTGAAAATTTTCTCGACCGAGGATTACACTGAAGTGGTTATTCAATCTTTAGGGTCGGTTATTTAAAAAACCGATGCTAGAAGTTATGATTTTTTTTTAAATTTCTGTAGAAAATGAAATAGAACAGAAGAACAAGAAGATTCATATATTCTGGGAGAGGGGAGCATTGATGCTCAACCGTCACCATTCAAAACCACACATTCATGACAAAAATGATTCATAATCACATAAAAAATTACAAAATGATAGATTGCAAGTCTGAGATGATATTAATCAGATACAAAAGTAAATATGAAAGAGTACTCGAACCACATACATAAATGGAGCTGACATATTTAATCTAATGCTATATTGACTTCATTTAGAAAAGAATCTGACCACTCTTCTTATAATTCATTCAAGTCCACAAGTGTGTAAGGCTGAGTTGTAAAGATCTGTAACAGAAAATGCACATGCTAATATTTTATAAAATGACTACAATCACTTGCAAATTTATGATGTTATTCTTTATTAGCTGACTTATAGTCTGAATGTCATGTGATGCTTGTTTGACAATAGCTTGCATATATTTCATTACATAGTAGCCACAAGCCCAGTTATTATTTTGCACAGGACACTACAAATAATGAATTATACTTAATGTTAGTAAACTACTATAAACAGTAGTTGAGATAAGACTATAAGAGTTGACATATTAGAATTGAAAATTAATACATATAAGACTAAGCAGTTGTCAAAGTAGCTACCTTGACATTTTTCAAAGTCAATGTCTTTAATTTTGTGGATATTTGTCCTCCAGCATCACGAAAAACCTTTATACCCCTATCAATTAAATAATAGTTGATAAAATAGAAATTCTAAATAGAAATATCATGTTGAAGCATTGACTAAATATATACTTACTCCATAGCTGACAATTTCAGTTTGTGACTCCTTGTTATTTTACCCATTGGGTCAAGATAATAAAGAGTCATCAATTTAGGGGCAATCACCACTAATTCCCAATGTCTAGCTCTGAGTAAGAATAAAACAAACATTAAAATAAATAATTTTATTCATTATTAAAATTATATTGAATAATAATACTTACTGCACATTAAAAGGAATTAGGATAATTTCCTTCCCTTCACTAGCAAAATATTTGAATGCAGTAGAGAAGTACTCATTCACATCCTCAAAATTTGTCTCCACTTGACTAGTGATTGAAGGAACTAAGAATCCAACATTCCTTATATCAAGGTTTGTGATCTCAGTATATAAATGGCTGTAAAACATTTGTAATTATTTCCATATATAGAACTAAGCTAAAAATGTGTATTGGAATTTGATATATATATATATATATATATATATATATATATATATTGATAGATCCTTACCATATCCACACTTCTATTATCGAAGTATTTAGCCAATCATACCAGAACAACTCTATAATATCATCAAGAAAAATAAAATTCTCAAAGTCCCTCCCAGCTGCATCTTCTGTTAAATTGACGAACATATGTGATCCTGAGCTTTGGTTGGCTAAGTATCGACACAAACATTTACATTTGCTTCCCAATTCGTCAAATGTAGCTTCAGGAATGAAAGATGGCTTGGGCATAGGAGGACGACTAGTAGAATTTTTACTTTTTGATTTACAAACTTGTTAATTAAATTACATACTTATATTACACGAGTTCATATATGCAGTCAAATATGAAAAATATGGTAGAAATAAGGTATACCTTGTCATTGATAACCAAGTGTCTAGGCCAACCCACCATAGCACCCTCAGCTTCTTCAACTGTACTATATTCATGATTAGGTATGGGTAGTGGTTTGTCCCCCATTCCGTCATACACAAGATGGATGGACACACGACAAATTTCATCAGTAATTTGTTGGCAATGCAATGTACCACCAAGGTTGTATACCTTACCCGCTGCCACAACATTATATTCTGGAACCTCCACTACAAGTTTACAGTTCATACCAACCTATATTGAAATAATATAAGTTATATAAGAAGTAGTAGAACTGATACCTGTTACAACTATATATATTATCATATATATCATACTAATAACACAACATATAGAACAAAAACTTACTGCAGATTGTTGTGGTGGGTCATTGTGAGTGCTCCCATGACCTTCTACAACTGGAGCATGGGCTTGTACCTCATCACTTGAGAGACGCACAGTATGAATAGGTTGAAAAGGTTGAGTAGGCTGAAATGAAGACATTATTTCTTTTACTTTCTGCGCTACTAATGCTTCAACCTCCTCTTGTGTAAGACCTCCTGCACGACCTCTTTTAGATTGCGAAGAGCCAAAATAAGACTTGAATCCTATGCCAACCTAATCCCCTAATACGGCCAGGATGCTCCTTCGTACCAAGAGCAACTGATAGTTCATCCATGTGGCCAGTTGGGATGAACTTTCCTTCCTTCCTTTGCTCATGGAGGTCAATCTATTCATAGTTAATAAAAATATTAAATCACAATATCAATTAGATATAAATAAATCTAAGTTTGTGGGAGTTACTCTTTACTTAGTTGGGATAAACCTACCATCTTTTGTGCCACTTCCTTAGTTTGTGGGAGTTACTCTTTACTTAGTTGAGATCAAACCTTACATGCTTCGGCAATATAGATCAAATAGCCACAGGTAAAATTTGTTGCATTAAGGTGTGACAATCATGAGATTTGAGACCTATCAACTTCAGATCCTTCATTGATACCAATTTACGAATATTATAAGAGTATATTTGTGGAACCTTAATATTATACAAGCACTCATAGAAAGTCTTTTTCTCCTTCTTTGACAAAGTGTAACAAGCTGGTGGTAAATATGTGCAGCGACCCCTGATCTCCAATGATAATTCTTTTCTTATACCCATTAATTCTAAATCTTTTCTAGATTTGATGCCATCTTTAGTCTTTCCTGGTATGTTCAATAGCGTACCAATGATGCTATCACAAATATTTTTTTCAACATGCATGATGTCAATGCAATGTCTAATTGTCAAAGATCTCCAATAAGGAAGATCCCAGAATATTGACCTCTTCTTGTATAGAGATTTGTCACATGCGAGTGGACGACTACTTGAACTCTTTCCAAATTCATTAACAATATGCTTTACCCTATCATATACAACATTTCCTGGTATAGGTTTAGGAGCACTTCGTTCCTCAGTTGACCCATTAAAGGTTTTGCGTTGCCTTCGATAAGGATGCACTGGTGGGAGAAATCTCCAATGACCAAGATATGCGGTTTTACCACCATGTTTCAGTCTGATTGAATCAGTATTTTCCTCACAAACAGGACATGCTTTGTATCCTTTTATGCTATATCCAGACAAATTTCCATAAGCTGGAAAGTCATTAATCGTGAAAAATAACATAGCACGCAAACTGAAGATCTCTTTACGTGAAGCATCATATGTCATAATACCTTCTTCCCATAGTTTCATTAGGTCATCAATTAGAGGTTGAAGGTAAACATCAATATCATTTCCAGGTTTCTTGGGCCCTGATATCAATATTGACAACATCACATACTTATTTTTCATACACAACCAAGGAGGAAGATTGTATATAACAATCATAACAGGCAACGTGCTATGTTGGCTGCTTAATGTACCATAGGGATTCATTCCATCTGTACAGAGTCCAAGTCTTAAGTTTCTTGGTTCTTTACCAAATTGAGGGTATAATAAATCAATTTTCTTCCATTGTGGTGAATCAGATGCATGTCGTAGGATGCCATCATCATTGGCCTTTAACTCCCCATGCCAAGACAAATTTTGTGCATCTTCTGTATTAGCAAATAAGCGTTGAAATCATGGTATTATTGCTAGATACCACATCACCTTGGCAGGAGAGTCATTTTTAACCTTAGCTGAATTTGTAGTCTTATACCTTGACGCACCACATTTTGGACAATTATCAAATTAATATAGTCCTTCTGAAATAACACACAATCATTTGGACATGCATGAATCTTCTTAGCCTCCATTCCCATTGGGCACATTATTTTCTTTGCTTGATATGTTGAAATTGGAAGCTCGTTGCCTTCAGGAAGAATTTCCTTTAACAAAGACAACAGTGAAGTGAAACTCTTATCGTTCCATCGGTTTTGAGCTTTAAGAGTATATAATCGCATCACAACACTCAACCTCGTGAACTTAGTACAACCCTTATATAATGGTTTTTCAGCATCATGGACAATGTTTGCAAATAAAGAAGGTGGATCAATGACATTGTCCCAACAACTACGTAGCATCTCATCAACCATATCATCATGAATCTGGTCATCTTGAATCGGTTCATCATTAACATTATCATCATTATCTATATCTTCTATGCCACAACTATTAGTATCAACATTTTCTGATCCATAATTCAACTTCTCTCCATGCCAATACCATTCATTATAACCTTGTATGATCCCATTGCATATGACATGATTCTTAATTTCCTCACCAGTATCAACTTTCAAATTGTTACAACAATTTCTACATGGACAATATAGCCTATCTGTGACTGTAGGTAGTTTCCTATGTTCCTTAGCAAATCTGATAAATTCATCAAGACCTTTGGCAAACTTTGGATTGCAACGGGTCTTGATAGACATCCAACTTCGATCCATTTTCTATATCACATTAAAATTAATTATAAAACTAACAGTTTAATATTGATACTATAATAATCTGTAAGTTTTTATTGATAGGAAGTTAATTACTTATATACTAAAGTGTACCACCTATCCCATTTTTGAATATTTAATCTCACTAGTAACTGTATAATGTATGTTTAGTTTTGAAGAAAATTTCAGCAGCATTTCCCTTAAGTTCTCCAAGTACACCGATGTAAATGGCAAATAACCACTCACATATGTACCCAGAGAACAAATGAAGAAATCCTACTGAAATTTTCTACAAAACTAAACATATATTATACATGTACATCCTAAGTGAGATTAAATATCCAAAAACAGTCCCAAACTGAGGACTATCCAAAGTTTACTCCTAATGAGGAAATTTTGAACGAGTTTCTAAGTTAATATATAAATGCATTATTTTCATATTTATATATTAAGTTAAACATCATGCATCAACCCTAAAGTGTCAATCTAGGAGTACACATGTCTAATCTCATCTTAATTTCTAGAATTTATATAATGATTACATATGAAAAAAGACATGTTTTTATTATTGGGTTATCAAATCATATAAAATGGAAAATACTTGTACAAATTAGCAAAGTAAGGCTGTTTCCAACAGTCCAAAGATTGAAATCATTATAATATTCAGAACTATTTGTGAACATTACAACAAATATGATTAAAACATTTATAGCTCCCACATAAATAAGGAGTAGGTCCACTCTCGTCGACAATATTGTCGACCGAGAGTGGACCTGGACGCTACCATGGTGGCAGGCGGGAATGAAGGAACGAAGGAAGCGTCAAACTTACTTGGAAATGGCGGCGACCTTCGTAGAGGATGAGACGACCTTCATGGAGAGGCGGCGACAACGAGCTCTTTCGTAGAGAAGAGGCAAGGGCTTTGGCGGCGCGGAGAGGTGGCAACGGCTTCACGGACACCACGATCCTCTTGGCGGTGCGGAGAGGTGGCACGGATTCACGGCAACGGCTTCACGGAGAGGAGGCAAGGACTTCACGGCGGAATGACACAAGAAGGCAAGGCTTTGCGACACTGTGGGAGAGAAAAATAGAGCCAAAAGGGTTTTCGTGGGAGGAGGGAAAGACTAAGTTTCAAATTTTTTCTGAAAGACCTGTAGCATCGGTTAACACAAAAAAACCGACACTAAAGATAAGCGGTGCCCGTGTCGGGTTATTTAAAAACACTCAAACTCATTCTCGGTCGACGAATTTGTCGACCGAAAGGTTATCGGTCGACAATATTGTCGACCGAAGATCCCTCTAGGGTCGGTTATAAGGAAAAAACCGACCCTAGAGGTGCTTATACGAAGGAAATTTGGCTCCTTCTCGGTCGACGATTTTATCGACTGAGTGGTTATCAGTCGACAAATTCGTCGACCGATAAGGAGCCAGATTTCCTTCGTATAAGCACCTCTAAGGTCGATTTTTTCCTTATAACCAACCCTAGAGGTGCTTATACATGTGTGAAAAACTAAAATGGATCCTAAGTTTTAACTCGGTAGACAATATTGTCGACCGAGGAGGACTTTAGGGTCGGTTATAAGGAAAAATCCGACCCTAGAGGTGCTTATACGAAGGAAATCTGACTCCTTTTCGGTCGACGATTTTATCGACCGAGTGGTTATCGGTCGACAAATTTGTCGACTGAGAAGGAGCCAGATTTCCTTCATATAAGCACCTCTAGTGTTACACCCTGATCTCACATTACCCACTAATCATGAGATTAGGGCGTAAGAAGGATTAACACGTCACAAAAACCACACTTAACTTTTTCTTTTCTTAGTCACATTAAACATACCAATAGGAAAATCTTACAAATTACTTAAATAGTGAAACTTACACAACTTGCGGAGGCATTTCAAATTTTACTTGCTAGAAACATAAACAGAGTAATTGTCATATTACATTTACATGCGGAATATAAAGTTGACAGTTAATTACAAAATTGGTTTACATTTTAAACACATTCTCTCTCCACACCATGTCCCAAGGACTGAGGGGAAAGGACTAAGAGACCACTATCTAACTAACTACATATACCTTCTACTGACTAGGGTGGTAAGATCCTTCAGATTCCTGGAACTGTCACTGACCTGAAAATATTTGAGTAGAGGAGTGAGCGTACTCGCTCAGTGAATAGTTTTTCATTTAACTATCACTAAACAACCCGTCAAGATTATTAAATTGAAATAAAGCATAAGAACAATACTATACAGAGAAGTTCTAACGACATAGTGAAACTAGCAGATAGTACATAACTATGAAGCATTTAATATCAGGAATTGCATACCTTAAACATAAGAACAACTATCGAGATTTTTGCACAGTGATTCTAGACTCTTAACATTTTAAATTTATGTGGTCCTACATGATTACATATCTTATTATGCCCCAATCATATGCAGTGCACTCTACATATAAAGATCTGTAGCGAACTACGATCCCACCGTACAAGACTTAGCGACACACCCGAGAAATGCTAAGTCTGACTGCTCTCGTCCTGGTCTGCTACAGGACCACAGGCTCTCTGGCCTCACTGCACTCTCAAAGAGTGTAAACTGGACTCCTCCTACCTGAGCACACAGGAGGAGTGTCGAGCCGTGCCTATCTAGACTGTCCTCCAGTAGGTAACACGACTACTCGGCCATCTGGACTGTCCTCCAGTAGGCCTCACAAAACTACTAGACCATCTGGACTGTCCTCCAGTAGGTCTCTCTCTCCAACCATCTGGACTGTCCTCCAGTAGGTTGCCGACCGTCTGGACCGTCCTCCAGTTAGGTCGTTTCATCCCCTTAAGATCGCAGACCGCACAAAGGGGATTCTACGGTGTTAGGGCACCTAAATCTAACATTTTTATTATACTCTTGAATATAAACTGTACAACATTCAACAAACTACTCAATATGTACAAAAGCATTCTCAGAGCTAGTCAATTATCTAAATTATCCAAAACATACACAACAGTATTTCTATTCCAGTAATTATATTAAGCACTTTTGGTTTCCATTGCACCAAATAAAATCATTGAACTATTCTGCACTGATCAGAAGCTGTTCTAGATCATGTATAATCATACAGAAGCAATTTATAAAATAAAATTCAAGTTTCATCAAATACTGATAAAACACCTGATAACCACTGATATCAGTGCAAAAATGCACAATTTACCGAAAAATTCCAACGAAGGAGTTAAATGATGATAACTAAATGAACTCCTACTCACAGTGGTTCGGGATGTCCGGAAACGAATGGAAACGCGTCCAGACACCTATTCCCGGGTTGTCTTCTACCTCCGGACAACACTGATTTCAACCTGTTTCACGCACCAATTGAGGAACAAGCCCGATAAAATACAAAATCAACGCTATTTGCTACGGATTCTCGTTCTACTCTCAAAACTGAGCCCCGTGCCCGTCTTACCTTGCTCTATTTTGCGCCAATCGAGCTTTGGTTTGAACCAGTTGCTAACAGCTTCTTCTACCTTCATGTACAGGTTGAAGGAGACGACCGTTCCCAGTGCTAGACGCAGCTATAGCTGCAGTTTCTTGCTCAAAGCCCTTGGCCGAGCTCAGAGTTGCACTTAGCTCGCTGTTTCACACACCCAAACGGGCTCCTGACCAAGCCAAAGCACCGGGCCAATGGCTACTGCTGCTGCTTGGTAGGGTCACGGCTAGAGCAAAGGAAAAAGAGGGGAAGAGGAAGAGAGTAGGAAGAGGAGGTAGGGGCGCCGCTGATTCGAGGCTAAGGGCCAAGAATTGCCCGCCCTAGCTCACGCTGCTCCGGGGTCCTACTGAGCGCCGCTTTGCGGCTGCTCTGTTCTGTCGGGAAAGATAAGGGAGAAGAGGGGGTAGCCGACCCTCTTAAAAATCAATTACTGGGAAAATTGCAGCCAGGTCCAAAAACCTTGAAATCGTCATAACGTTTGCCTCGAAGGTCTAATTCAAGTAATTTCTCTTACAAACTTTCAAGCATGGGATTCTCTACAACCTCGAAGTGAGAAAACATGCTAATCAACTAGTAACACTTGATCAAAGCACTAATCACATCTGTGATCACTTAACTTAACTTAATCATCTTAATTATGCACTAATTGTATCTTATATATTTAATTCAACTTAATCAACTTGATGCTGCACTAACCACCACATGAGCACCTAACTTATCTCAATTACTTAATTATGAACTAATCATTGTACTTACTAGTTGATCACGGAGTGGGTCATAACAATCTCCCTCCCTTATAAGAATTTTGTCCCGAAATTCCTAAAAGAGAAAAGGAAATGTATTACGCATCTCAGATTCAAGCTCCCACGTAGCTTCCTCTAGGTTATGATTCCTCCACAAAACTTTTACTAAGGATGTCTCGCAATTCTTAAGTTTCTTGATCCTCTGATCAACTATCTGAACCGGTCCTTCAACATATGACATGTCTGTTCTGAGCTGTGTCAGTTCTGGGTCTACTATCTTCTCTGTACCAGGGTAACATTTCTTAAGCATAGACACATGAAACACATCATGAAGATTAGCTAACTCAGATGGCAATTCTAACCTATAGGCTACAGGTCCAATCCTCTCAATGATAGGATACGGGCCCATAAACCTAGGAGTCAGTTTGCCTCTCTTACCAAATCTCAGCACTCCTTTCCATGGTGAAACTTTCAAGTATACTTCATCACCAACCTCAAACTCAAGAGGTCTACGTCGTCTCTTAGCATAACTCTTCTGTCTGTCCTGTGCAGCTTTCAACTGCTCTCTGATCACATATATCTTCTCTGTAGTCATATCCACTATCTCTGGCCCAAGAATCTCTTTCTCACCTACCTCGTACCAACATACAGGTGATCTACACTTTCTGCCATACAGAGCTTCATACGGTGCCATACCAAGACTAGAATGGTAGCTATTGTTGTATGCAAACTCCATAAGGCTTAAGTGTTCTTCCCAACTTCCACTGAAATGCAAAACACATGCTCTCATCATGTCCTCGAGAGTCTGAATGGTTCTCTCAGACTGACCATCCGTCTACGGGTGAAAAGTTGTACTGAACCTCAACTTAGTGCCCAAAAGCACGATGTAACTGATTCCAGAACTTGGATGTGAACTTAGGATCTCTATCAGATATAATAGAAACTGGAATTCCATGCAATCTGATTACCTCATCCACATATATCTTAGCCAGCTTCAGGACATCAAAGGTTGACTTAACAGGAAGAAAGTGAGCAGACTTAGTTAAATCTATCCACAATCACCCATATCGAGTCAGAACCTCTAGGTGTCCTGGGCAACCCTACCACAAAGTCCATTGTGATATGTTCCCATTTCCACTCAGGTATAGGAAGTGATTGCAGAGTACCAGCAGGTTTTTGATGCTCAGCTTTAACCTGCTGACACACTCCACATCTAGCCACGTACTCAGCCACATCTTTCTTCATACCAGTCCACCAGTACAACTCTTTGAGGTTCCTGTACATCCTAGTGTTACCTGGATGCATGGCATACATAGAAGCATGCGCTTCTTCAAGAATCTATTCTTTCAACTCACTGTTTCCAGGTACATACAACCTGTCGTGTAGGTACAACAAACCATCAACTGAAAACATGAACTCTGGTCTTCCCCCTTCAGACATATCCTGCATGATCTGCCACAACTCACTGTCACTCTGTTGCAACTCTCTAACCTGATCATAGAAGGTAGGTTTAACTTGCATCTGAGCAATTAAACCACTCTGTCCTGACACTCCCAAGTCTAAGTTCAACCTTCGCATATCTACAAGCAAGTCTCTCTTGAAACATGCCATAGAGTATACATCAGCTGTTGAACTTGACTTCCTTCTCAAAGCATCAGCTACTACATTCGCCTTTCCAGGATGATAATCAATTGTCACCTCATAATCCTTGATTAGCTCGAGCCATCTTCGCTGTCTCAGATTCAGATCCTTCTGGGTGAAGATATACTTCAAACTCTTATGATCTGTAAACACCTGACATGTCTCACCATAAAGGTAGTGACGCCATGTCTTAAGAGCATGAACTATAGCAGCTAGTTCCAGATCATGAGTCGGGTAATTCTCTTCATTCTTCTTAAGCTGTCTAGATGCATAAGCCACTACCTTGCCTTCTTGCATCAGCACACAGCCTAAACCTCTTCTAGAAGCGTCACAAAACACTGTATAACCTTTATCTACCTCAGGTAAAATCAACAATGGTGTTGTGGTCAACTTTTTCTTCAGAATCTGAAAGCTCTTCTCACAGTTATCAGACCAGACGAACGGTGCATTCTTCCTCGTCAAACGTGTCAGAGGCAATGTTAACACACTGAAGTTCTGAATAAATCTTTTGTAGTAACCTGCCAATCCTAAGAAACTTCTGATCTCAGTAGGAGTCTTAGGTTGTTCCCACTAAAGTACAGAATCGACTTTCTTAGGGTCAACACTTACTCCATCTCTTAAGATGACATGTCCAAGGAATGCCACCTCAGCTAACCAGAACTCACACTTACTGAACTTAGCATACAACTGGTGTTGCCTCAACAACTGCAACGTCATCCTCAGGTGTTGCTCATGCTGCTCATAATCTCTGGAGTAAATCAGAATATCATCAATGAAAACCACAATAAACTGATCCAAGAACGGTTTGAAAATCTGATTCATCATATCCATAAAAGTTGTTGGGGCATTAGTTAGTCCAAACGACATGACCAGAAACTCATAATGCCCATATCTGGTTCTGAAGGCTGTCTTAGGAATATCGGAAGCCTTTATTCTCAACTGATGATACCCCGACCTCAAATCTATCTTAGAGAAGATTGTCGCTCCACGCAACTGATCAAACAGATCATCTATTCTTGGCAAAGGGTACTTATTCTTAATAGTGATCTTATTCAGCTGTCTGTAGTCTATACAGAGACGCATGGTACCATCCTTCTTCTTCACAAACAAAACCGGTGCACCCCATGGTGAAGAACTGGGCTGAATGAAACCCTTGTCCAACAATTCTTGCAACTGGATCTTGAGTTCCTTCAACTCTGCAGGTGCCATTCTATAAGCTGACAATGCTACAGGGTGACTGCCTGGATACACCTGGATCTCAAAATCTATATCCCTTACAGGAGGTAAACCTGGTAGTTCCTCTGGAAAAACATCTGGAAACTCGCAAACCACAAGCACATCATATACACTGACTGTGCTCTTCTCTGCTCTTGTGTCCACCACATGGGCTAAGAAAGCTTCACATCCTTTCTTCAGCATCCTATCAGCTACAACAGCTGACACGATACACGTAGGTAGAACTTTCCTGTCTCCAGAAAAGACGCAAGAAAATTCACCCTGTTGAAAGACAACTTCCTTCTTCCAACAGTCGAGTTGAACTCGATACGTTTCAAGGCAATCCATACCCAGTATAACTTGAAAGGTATTAACATCCAAGGGTATAAGATTAACAGTAAAGGTATAACCACTAAAAGACAGCAAACATCCAGGACAAAACTCAGATAAAACTGTTGCTTCACCTAGTGGAACCCTTAGTACCAATTCATGCATTAATTCCTGAGTTAACAGATTAAGGTCACTGACTAAAGAACGTCATATGAACGAATGAGTAGCACCCGGATCTATCAAAACTATAACTGGTATACTATTAAATAAAAGCATTTCTCCAGTAACAACCTGAGAAGAAATTATACCTTCTTGTGGTGTTAACGAGAAGAAACGTGCTGAAGCTCTACCAGTTCCATGGCGTCCTCGCTGACCACCTCTGCCACTGGGTATTCCACCACCCTGAGAGCCAGAAGCTACAGAAGAACTCAGTCTATCAACAGGAGGTTGTCTCGGAACATCTTGATACTGAGGTTGAGAAGCTTGTGATGCTCCATGCAGTAATTGGGGGCAGTTGCTCCTTATGTGTCCTATCTGACCACAATGATAGCAACCTCGAGAACTCAAACCCCAACACTGACCATAGTGTGATCTCCCACAGTTGTCACATATTGGTGCCTCCTGCCTCGGTGAACCTGTCACTGACACTTGTCACATGACCCAGAAGACCGTCCACTTGGTGCATGGCTCCATCTCCCTGGACTAAAACTTCCTCTACTGTGAGAAGATGTCACGTCACTAGATCTTGGCCTGCTGAAACAACCAAAACCACGTCCAAGCTTGGAAAAGAAACCACTGCTACCTCCTCGGTAACCACTGCTAGGCTGTCCTCTAGCAAAGTCCCCAGATCTCTTCTTGGTCTCAGTTGGCTTATCAGCATCCACAGATTCCTCTATCTATCTGGTTGCCTCTACAAACTCACCAAAGTTCTCTCTGTTTCTCCTACTAGTAGCAGAAACACTATGTCGAATCTCTGACCTCAGCCCTTCTTGGAACCTTCTGCACCTTTCTAAGTTATTAGGTACAAGGTGAGGACAAAAATTTGCCAACCTGGTGAAAAGCGCCTCATACTCAGTGACTGTCATGTTTCCCTGCTTAATATTTTCCAACTACCTTATTTTCTCATTCAGGAAAGTAGGAGGATAATACTTGAGATGGAATTCCTCAGTGAAATCCTGCCAAGTAAGCTATGTGCCTCTTCTTTTATCCTCCACACTGCACCACCATAACTCTGCATCGCTTTTCAGAAGGTAAACAACATGATTAATCTTTTTCTCCTATGGCAGCTCCATCAGACGGAAGACCTTCTCTATCTGCCTCAGCCATTCATCAGCTTCTGCAGGATCTGTAGTGCCACTGAACTGAGTGCCTCCGAGCTTCTTAACAAGCCCATATGATCGCATCAAGTCCTTGTTGCTGGACGTAGAAGCTCGCCTATCAGTCTTATACTTCTCTTTGGTCTCCAGAAACATCCTATACATCCGGGATGCTTCTTCCACATGATCACCTCCACCTGGACCCATATCCTGTGGATCTGGCCCAACATGGCTCTCAGCCTGGTCATCATGACCAAGTCCCTTTCCTGCCATCTACAATATTATAACAGAACATTTCCTGTTAGAAAACTGCAGATAGAAAAAAAGACACCTAAATCCTAGTCCTATTGGTCTCTTATCGTCCCCTGACCTGGACTCTGAGTATCTATGTACTCAACCTATGCTCTGATACCAAAACTGTTACACCCCGATCTCACATTACCCACTAATCATGAGATTAGGGCGTAAGAAGGATTAACACGTCACAAAAACCACACTTAACTTTTTCTTTTCTTAGTCACATTAAACATACCAACAGAAAAATCTTACAAATTACTTAAATACTGAAACTTACACAACTTGCAGAGGCATTTCAAATTTTACTTGCTAGAAACATAAACAGAGTAATTGTCATATTACATTTACATGCGGAATATAAAGTTGACAATTAATTACAAAACGTATTTACATTTTAAACACACTCTCTCTCCACACCATGTCCTAAGGACCGAGGGGAAAGGACTAAGAGACCACTATCTAACTAACTACATATACCTTCTACTGACTAGGGTGGTAAGATCCTTCAGATTCCTGGAACTGTCGCTGACCTGAAAATGTTTGAGTAGAGGAGTGAGCCTACTCGCTCAGTGAATAGTTTTTCATTTAACTATCACTAAACAACTTGTCAAGATTATTAAATTGAAATAAAGCATAAGAACAATACTATACAGAGCAGTTCTAACGACATAGTGAAACTAGTAGATAGTACATAACTATGAAGCATTTAATATCAGGATTTGCATACCTTAAACATAAAAACAACTATCGAGATTTTTGTACAGTGATTCTAGACTCTTAACATTTTAAATTTATGTGGTCCTACATGATTACATATATTATTATGCCCTAATCATATGCAGTGCACTCTACATATAAAGATATGTAGCGAACTACGATCCCACCGTACAAGACTTAGCGACACACCCGGGAAATGCTAAGTCTGACTGCTCTCGTCCTGGTCTACTTCAGGACTACAGGCTCTCTGGCCTCACTGCACTCTCGAAGAGTGTAAACTGGACTCCTCCTACCTGAGCACACAGGCGGAGTGTCGAGCCGTTCCCATCTAGACTTTCCTCCAGTAGGTAACACGACTACTCGGCCATCTGGACTGTCCTCCAGTAGGCCTCACAAAACTACTAGACCATTTGGACTGTCCTCCAGTAGGTCTCTCTCTCCAACCATCTGGACTGTCCTCCAGTAGGTTGCCGACCGTCTGGACTGTCCTCCAGTTAGGTCGTTTCATCCCCTTAAGATCGCAGACCGCACAAAGGGGATTCTACGGTGTTAGGGAACCTAAATCTAACATTTTTATTATACTCTTGAATATAAACTGTACAACATTCAACAAACTACTCAACATGTACAAAAGCATTCTAAGAGCTAGTCAATTATCTAAATTATCCAAAACATACACATCAGTATTTCTATTCCAGTAATTGTATTAAGCACTTTTGGTTTCCATTGCACCAAATAAAATCATTGAACTGTTCTACACTGATCAGAAGCTGTTCTAGATCATGTATAATCATATAGAAGCAATTTATAAAATAAAATTCAAGTTTCATCAAATACTGATAAAACACCTGATAACCACTGA
Source organism: Alisma plantago-aquatica (assembly GCA_963693085.1). Lineage (NCBI taxonomy): Eukaryota > Viridiplantae > Streptophyta > Magnoliopsida > Alismatales > Alismataceae > Alisma > Alisma plantago-aquatica. Next base: position 68,933,899 of record OY856409.1, read on the forward strand.
TATCAGTGCAAAAATGCATAGTTTACCGAAAAATTCCAACGAAGGAGTTAAATGATGATAACTAAATGAACTCCTACTCACACGGCTTCGGGATGTCCAGAAACAACTGGAAACGCGTCCAGACACCTATTCCCGGGTTGTCTTCTACCTCCGGACAGCACTGATTTCAACATGTTTCATGCACCAATTGAGGAACAAGCCCGATAAAATACAAAATCAATGCTATTTTCTACAGATTCTTATTCTACTCTTAAAATTGAGCCCCGTGCCAGTCTTACCTTGCTCTATTGTGCGCCAATCGAGCTTCAGTTTGAACCAGTTGCTAACAGCTTCTTCTGCCTTCACATACAGGTTGAAGGAGACGACCGTTCCCAGTGCTAGACGCAGCTATAGCTGCAGTTTCTTGCTCAAAGCCCTTGGCCGAGCTCGGAGCTGCACTTAGCTCACTGTTTCACACACCCAAACGGGCTCCTGACCAAGCCAAAGCATCGGGCCAATGGCTACTGCTGCTGCTAGCCGCAACTTATGCTGCTGCTTGGTAGGGCCGCGGCTAGAGCAAAGGAAAAAGAGGGGAAGAGGAAGAGAGTAGGAAGAGGAGGTAGGGGCGCCGCTGATTCAAGGCTAAGGGCCAAGAATCGCCCGCCCTAGCTCACGCTGCTCCGGGGTCCTACTGAGCGCCGCTTTGCGGCTGCTCTGTTCTATCGGGAAAGATAAGGGAGAAGAGGGGGTAGCCGACCCTCTTAAAAATCAATTACTGGGAAAATTGCAGCCAGGTCCAAAAACCTTGAAATCGTCATAACGTTTGCCTCGAAGGTCTAATTCAAGTAATTTCTCTTGCAAACTTTCAAGCACGGGATTCTCTACAACCTCGAAGCGAGAAAACATGCTAATCAACTAGTAACACTTGATCAAAGCACTAATCACATCTGTGATCACTTAACTTAACTTAATCATCTTAATTATGCACTAATTGTATCTTATATATTTAATTCAACTTAATCAACTTGATGTTGCACTAACCACCACATGACCACCTAACTTATCTCAATTACTTAATTATGAACTAATCATTGTACTTACTAGTTGATCATGGAGTGGGTCATAACATCTAGGGTCAGTTTTTTCCGTATAACCGACCCTAGAGGTGCTGATACATGTGTGAAAAACTAAACTGGATCCTAAGTTTTAACTCAGTCGACAATATTGTCGACCGAGGAGGACTTTAGGGTCGGTTATAAGGAAAAAACCGACCCTAAAGGTGCTTATACAGGTGAAATCTGGCTCCTTTTCGGTCGATGAATTTGTCGACCAAAAGGTTATCGATCGATAAATTCGTCGACCGAGGATGCGTGAACTAAATAAGATCCAAAATTCATGTCGGTCGATAATATTGTCGACCGAGGAGCACTTTAGGGTCAGTTATCAGGAAAAAATCGACCCTATAGGTGCTTATACACGTGAAATTTGGCTCCTTCTCAATCGACGAATTTGTCGACCGAAAGGTTATCGGTCGACAAATTCGTCGACCGAGGGAGCTATAAGGTGCTTACACAACCCTAATATGGGATGATGTTCTGTGAAACCCTAATATATGGTGATGTCGTGTGAAACCCTAATATGGGATAATGTTATGTGAAACCCTAATATGGGATGATGTTATGTGAAACCCTAATATAGGGTGATGTTGTGTAAAACCCTAATATGGGATAATGTTATGTGAAACCTCAATATGGGATGATGTTATGTGAAACCCTAATTGATAAAGATGGGAAACTCTAACCCTAATGAGGGAATAGTGATGTTATTTTTGTATTGCATGATTTTGATATGAAATTGATATGGTTGTTATCAAGTATACTAACCATGTAAGTATCATGAGATAATAAGCGTAATTAACCAGGTATGAGCTATGATGGTAATGGGCCTTGTGAGCCATTATTTTATTTGTTGCATAGTGAGAGGTGACAACAAGAAGTTGAATATGCCTAGTGAGTTATGTGAGATGCTTGTGTAACAAGTATCCTGAATACCTTAGTCAGATGACCTAAAGGTAATAGTTACCTGATAAGTGATAACCATGTTTAGTGATGAACTAAGGGTTTGAATAGCCAGATCCAAAAAATGTGATGATGGTGGTATTGAGGGATGTGAATTCCCAACAATGAGACAAAGGATTGAGATCCCAATGCTTTATAACGTTTTGAAAAGTATTAAACTCGATCCAAAATTCACGTCGGTCGACAATATTGTCGACCGAGGAGCCCTTTAGGGTCGGTTATAAGGAAAATTGACCCTAGAGGTGCTTCTCAGTCGACTAATTTGTCGACTGAATTGTTATCGGTCGACAAATTCATCGAACGAGAACCGACGCTAGTGGTGCTTATACATGCGTGAACTAAACTAGAACCAAAATTCATCTCGGTCGACAATATTGTCGACCGAATAGACTTCTAGGGTCGGTTATAAGGAAAAAACCGACCCTAGAGGTGCTTATACACATGAAATCTGGCTCCTTCTCGGTCAACGAATTTGCCGACCGAGAGGTTATTGGTCGACAAATTCGTCGACCGAGAAGAGCTCTAGGGTCGGTTAAAAGTAAAAAAACCGACGCTAGAGGTGCTTATACATGTGTGTTCTAAACTGGAACCAAAATTCATGTCGGTCGACAATATTGTCGACCGACATGCCCTTTAGGGTCGGTTATAAGGAAAAAAAACCGACCCTAGAGGTGCTTATACACGTGAAATTTGGCTCTTATTCGGTCGACGAATTTGTCGACCGAGGAGCCCTTTAGGGTCGGTTATAAGCGAAAAACCGACCCTAGAGGTGCTTATACATGTGAAATCTGGCTCTTATTCGGTCGACGAATTTGTCCACCGAGGAGCCCTTTAGGGTCGGTTAAAAGTAAAAAACCGACGTTAGAGGTGTTGAACTAAACTTGATCCAAAATTGATGTCGGTCGACAATATTGTCGACCGACATGCCCTTTAAGGTCGGTTATAAGGGAAAAACCGACCCTAGAGGTGCTTATACACGTGAAATCTGGCTCTTATTCGGTCGACGAATTTGTCGACCGAGGAGACCTTTAGGGTTGGTTATAAGCGAAAAACCGACCCTAGAGGTGCTTATACACGTGAAATGTGGCTCTTATTCGGTCGACGAATTTGTCGACCGAGGAGCCCTTTAGGGTCGGTTAGAAGTAAAAAATCGACGTTAGAGGTGCTGAACTAAACTAGATCTAAAATTGATATCGGTCGACAATATTATCGACCGAGGTGCCCTTTAGGGTCGGTTATAAGGGAAAAACTGACCCTAGAGGTGCTTATAGACGTGAAATCTGGCTCTTATTCGGTCGACGAATTTGTCGACCGAGGTGCCCTTTAGGGTCGGTTATAAGAGAAAACCGACCCTAGAGGTGCTTATAGACGTCAAATTTGGCTCTTATTCGATCGACGAATTTGTCGACCGAGGTGCCCTTTAGGGTCGGTTATAAGGGAAAAACCGACCCTAGAGGTGTTTATACATGTGTGAAGGCAAACTGGATTCAAGATGTCTAACCCGCATTTTTTGTAGACATATAAGGTCGGTTATTTGGAAAAACCGACCCTATAGATCGAGGCGCGAAGCCAAAATCAAGCAATTTTTTGCCGCGGGAAACTGTAATTGACTTTCTAATCCAATTGTCTATAAGGTCACTTATTTTATGAAAACTGACCCTATAGAGATGCACTACAATGTCGGTTATTTTAAGAAAAGTGACCCAAGAGGTCTTAAGTAGTGCCCGCATTTTTTATAGACATATAAGGTCAGTTATTTGGAAAATCGACCCTATAGAGATACACTACAAGGTCGGTTATTTTAAGAAAAGCGACCCAAGAGGTCTTAAGTGGTGCCCGCGTTTTTTATAGACATATAAGGTCAGTTATTTGGAAAACTGACCCTATAGAGTTACACTACAAGGTCGGTTTTTTTAAGAAAACCGACCCAAGAGGTCTTAAGTGGTGCCTGCATTTTTTTTAGACATATAAGGTCAGTTATTTGGAAAAACCGACCCTACAGGTAGTGACGTTATAACCCATTTTTGTACTAGTGTCTACTCATATTTTGTATATTCAAATGAGATCTTTTGATTTATTTTGGTCATTTGCATTGAGGTCCATAATTTTGAATGGTTGTTAACATCCTGATCTTACTTTATAAAAAAATTAGGATACTAAAATTCTACCCACCTTAATTAAATTTCATCCTCGAAATTTCATTTACTTTACCACCCACCTTAGGTTTTTTCTTATTCCTAGATTGTGATACACATATATGAAATAAAAACTTCCATCTAACTCAAGATAGGGCTTGAACTAGGTCATACCTTCTTCATTAAATTCACTTAACCCTTAATGTCTTAGGCTTCAATTCTTGACATGTGTCTCTACAATCAATTGCATTAGGTTTTGTTGGTTACCCAATTCAGGTATCCTATATCAACTCTCTTGGTGGAACCTATGGATCTATGTTGGTCATGGAAAAATATAAATGTATGAGAACTAATTATGCTAATGTTCAAAATCTCAATAGCATACATGTCCAATACCACATATGCTAGCAAGAAGAAGAATGTATGCATAATAAATCTTTTATGCTCTTGACATTTCCTCTAAAATACTCAATTGGTTGGTCATCACCATTGAGGATAAGAGAGGACATTCCACTAGCTATGATGGAGTTACCATAGAGAAACCAAATTTGATAAACTAATATCTTAACACATGTCTAAGGATATCTCTCTAAACTTGTATTTCTTTTATGGTTCCTACCTCTCAAGTGAAAGGGATATGCATTTTAACTCCTTTACTTCCTATCCTCCATAGATATGTTTTCTATCATTAAGGGAAGGCCGAAAGAGCTATCTAGGTAGTGGTGGAGAACTATATTTTTATCTATGGTAATACAATGTAACACCCCACTTTTGAAACATATCAAATGCTAGACTGGAGGCATAATTCTCAAGGGGGATGTTTGAAACATAATAATCATTGCATAAAAATAGAGTTCATGTATAAACCAACACATGATAAAGATAACAGTTCTCATACTCAAGTCATCGACATAGCTCACACATGAACAAAACTAAACACATTCACATTTAAAAACCATAACTTCCTCATAAACATGAAAAGAAATCTAAACTAGGTATAGTTGGTACCCCACCAGGACTACTCTTCCTTAGATGGCTTTATCCTCTATGCTTGCTCCTTACCTACGGACATCACACCCTCAACCATGCATCAAACAAATTGGTAAGTGGAATTAACATATTATATCTTAAAGAGAACATGTAAAATGAAAATAAACTTTAAACACTAAACATTGAAAAAGAAAGAAACACAAATTCTTTGAGATCATTTTCTTTTTTACATGTATAAGAATTCTGGGGTTTGCACATAAGTGCCTCTTCTCTTATGCACCAAAATGCATCTTCTCTTACACACAAAAGTGCCTCTTATTATGCTTTGAGGAACCTCTTGGTGAGGATATTATATAAGTTATCTTTTATCCTCTTGAAAACTCTAAATTTTCTTTTTGGTCTTAATGTTAACTTTACTCTTAATATGCATGAGATGATATATTAAATATTGAGAATAAACATGACATGCAGTTCATTATAAATTCATTGACTTTAAGCAGTTGAACAATAGGTAATACATTAGTAGCATTCTATGTACATTGTACATACATACATACATACATTCATACATACATACATACATACATACATGCATACAGTTAAACAATACTTATACTCAAAGTACATGGACCGCTTACCTCCCTTAAAGAAAACCTAGGTGCTCTTCTTAGATTGAAGAAATCCTATCCACTTCCTTGGGTTGAGAAACTTGAATTACCATGTTTAACACATTTAACATTCATTAATAATTAATCCTTAACTTGATTTATAGGTTTCATGGTTCTCTAATGAATAAGGGGACATAAAAGTCAAAATGGGCTTCAAAGCCATCACATCATTCTTCTTAGTTTTATAATCTTTCCAACAAGTATGCTTGCAAAATTTTCTAGATCAATAGGTAAACTACTATGAATTTCTAAGTGTTGAACCAATCAAATGAAATCAAAAAGCCATGTGTAAATGTCTATTATCCAAATCTATGCTTGGCTCCATGCTTAGGTGGTTCAATCCATGTTGGCCAACTGGATCAGGTCTTATATAAACCCAACATGCATAATTTCACAACCAGTTACGGCGTGCATTCTCTTTTCGCCCATGGGAGCATGGCATAAATGCAATCATCAAGGGGCAAAGAGGGGAAAACATAACCCATGATCTTTGTTCTCCAAAAGTGAAACCAGAATGAAGAGATCTCAAAACCACCAATCTCAAGGTGACCAAAACCAAAACAAAGAAGAAAACTAACGCCACCAGAAGACTCCTTGAGATAATCTAACCTCTTTGAGCCCAAAAATGGTTTTTGAAGCATTCGAGAACATAAATGAACTTCTCGACCATGACTGAGAGGGGAATGACATCAACGATGGGATCTGGGCTCAAAGGACACAAAAACTAGAAATTTGATGAGTTCGTTGGAGCAAGGAGAAATGTTTCATGATGAATTCTATCCACATCGATGATCAAAGGACAAAAATTGATCTGGGGTGGTAAGAACTCACAAAAGGGGGGATTTTTATACTGCAGTTTGGAGGAGAATTACCAGCCTTCAAAGTTTCATGGAACCTCACTGAAGGGTTTTCAAAAGCTAGAGTCTTTCCCAAAGATTTGAAGTCTGGCATCACACTCCATCTTTGTGATGACCCCAATTTCTATATATTTTCCATAGTGACATACAAAAATATGCGTGCACTCATATCTATAAATGTCAAAAGGGAAATATAAGAAATCAAGATAGTCAACTAAAATTAGAGATATGCCAAGATCATGTTCACATCATCATTAGATATCCACACAACACTTCATTCATTGATAATAGATAAAGTCATACATACTAATAATTGAGAAGGAAGAAGAATAAGTCTATGAGAAAGAAAATATGATTATTACATGGGATTTATAACATCCTATTACATCATCTAGAAGAATAAAAACTCTTTAACTGAAAGAAATAAGGTGAGAAGTGGAGATCTATCTAACATCCTCCATGCTCATTATTTAGTGGCTTCTGGTACCTTAAAGTGCTTCATATGTTGTTTGTACCTAGAAAATACGAGAAACAAAAACATCAACAAAGTTGGTACGTGGAATTGAAAGCTATACTACGCTGGCATATGATATACTCAAAATTGAAGAAAGAGAAAGAAAACGTTACTTAAAGGCGGAAAATCAGGTAATCCCAAGTTATTAGCCACATTTAGAATGAATATGCATTACTATGGTGGACTTAGCACAAACATAAATGGTGGGCCCTTCCCCATGTACCTTGCACTCTAGGGATCTCCCCGTATATCGTGTACCCTAGGGAGGTGCTAGTCAACATTAAGGCTTTCCCTCTCTAATAGGGAGTTTAACGAGCACCACTAGTAACTACATTTCATTTATCCTCAATTATGTTCTTTTATGTTCAAGGAGAAAAAATTGGCAATCATTCATATATCCACATCCATCATTGTATTTCAATTACATGCAAACAAGTACATATATTTAGCATCCAGCAAAATCTAGTCATATAATTATATCCACGTACCTTTAACTTTTAGATCTGGATTCCACAAGTCCTAGATTATGAAAAAGAGAGTAGATCACCCTGAAAAATAAGCAAAAACCTAAAGTCACCATGGGTTCTCATCATTCCGCATTAGGGTTTCTTATTAGGGTTTAGATCATTTAGGATATCAATTTAGGATACATATAATTTGAGAGATCAGAGTTGGATTCTAAGGTCAGGGTCTTCCAAGTCATTCAAGGACATTTAATTTGTTAGGGTTTAACATAAGGTTGTATAAAGTATACATTATGAAGAGAGGAAACTAGAAATTAGGGTTCTTCACAATTAATGAATCAACTATCCCTCTTAGATAGGATTTCGAGTAACATGGTGATCATGACCCCAATCAGGGTTTAGTCCGTCCTCAAGACAGATCTATAATCAATGATGACCATTATTACACAATATATAAATATTAAGAGGTTATTGGGACTTGTAGGCCATATTTTCTGAAAAGGGGTCAGATCTAGGTCCTGGAAATATTTTATTTAAATGGATCGCATTTTTCTGATGAAAATGATGTATAGGTTTGATATATTTCGATACTCCTATCATTTTCTAGGGTTTCTCTAAGATCTGACCAATCAGATAAATTCTTGAAGAATAAAAAAAATCGAGCTCTACTTCGCGGACCAGGTGAGGGATCCGAATAACTGGATCCTCCCACTGACCCGCGAGCAGGCGCTCGACTGGGGAGAGGGGTCAAAGTGAGGAAAGGACCAAAAGGCCCCAGGTGTATCCATAGAGCCCATAGACGAGTATGGGCAGAGAGGTCAAACCTCTTACTTGATTGTTCCCTACTCGCACGCCATGGCTGGAGCGAGGGGATGACAGGGGCGAGATGAGGTGAGGTTGAGGTTCTAGGTCGTTTCGAGCACAACTGAGGAGTGGGTTGAAAACACGAGGTCTCAGTGGTCGTGAAGATCCAAATCGTCGGTAGTGGTGGGCTAAGCTCTGATTTCCGATCAAAACAGGTGCAAGGAAAGAAAAATGGGATTTGCATATTAGCTTCCCCTTGGGCTGGATTGAGGGTGTGCAAAGGTCCGCGGTGGTTTGCTGGTGTGTTTGCGATCCTCCCTCAGTTCTGAGAAGGCTCCAACCTCATCGACGGTGAATCTCTTGGAGCTTGGTTGCACAACTCGTCGACCCGACACCCTAGGCTTCCGCAGCTCCAACGAGCAGTGGGGATCTCCTCGCCGAGGTCCCACGATGATGCAGCTGCGTTGGATTGAGAAGAGAGGGTAACTAGAGTGAGGAGGGGGTCGAGAAAGGTGGAGCGGAGCTTTCTCGAGGTTGGGGGGCGTGCTTCGTCCAAATTGAGGGCCAGGGATGATAAAAGGGAGGTCGGTGAAGCTGTCGGAGTCCTTAAATAGGCACAGGGTGGTCGAGGGAATGGAGTCCTAAAATGGGCGCCACCGCCAGTGAGAGTAGCGAAGGAGTCGGGGTTCGTTCTCCCTAATCCGAGGATAGGGGAGTTGAGTGCGGGCTCGTTAGGTTCGGTTTGGGGAGTAGAAGTCACCCTCCAAAAAATTTCACGAAGAGGAGGCGAGATTCGAGCGCGAGGGGCATTGGATGGACCGCTATACAGTTGGAGGCGGGGACCGAGTCTTGCGGGAGGTTAGAGATGACTTGAGAGTCATCAGATCTCGTGCGGTCTGCGATCTATAGATTGAACGGCTGGGATGGGTTCCCTTAAGTGATCCGCGCCCATGTTAGAAAATTGGGGCCACGTGACACATTATTTTGATCAAATAATGTGAGAACTTAGGTCCTAGACCTTACTAGGTGACATTATATACCTAATCTTCAATTGTGAAGAACTACCAATTGGTACATCCAATTGTAATGAGATTTTAGGCATGGTTTAATAATGTCATGATGTAGTTATGGTGCAAGATTGGAGTTAAAATTTTGATTGTTGACTATGTCAATTGACTAAATGTCATATTGCATGTAATATGGGTTTACATGATACTAGAGATGTCATTATATGAAATTGCTAGACCATTTAATCATATTGGTGTGAGAGTCAGTTGAGGACATAATTGGAATAATCACAATTGTAGGAAAGAGAAAATAAATAATATATATATGAAAAACTCACTCTATCACATTCTCCCCTCCTTTTAAGAATTTTGTCCTCAAAATTCATGCACCCTGAAAAAGATATGGATATTTCTTCTCGACTTCGGTCTTTAGCTCCCAGGTGGCATCGATTTTATCATGGTGGCTCCAGAGAACTTTCACCATATCTATATGTCGATTACTGTGAAGCTCCTTTGACTTGAAATCGAGGATTCTGACTGGGGACTCAGCATATGATAGATCATCCTTCAACTCGAGAGGCTCATGATTCAGAATGTGACTGGGATCCTTGACATAGGGCTTCATATTGGATACATGAAACACATTATGCATGCACTATACAGAGGTGGCAAAGCAAGACGATAGGTACATTCACCAACCCTTTCCAGAATCTCAAAGGGTCCAACATAACGAGGACCGAGCTTTCCTTTGTTCTTGGCCAAAGCTCGAATAGGTCAGATCTTCATAAAAACATGGTCACCTTCCTTGAACTGACGTTCCTGATGGTGAGCATCTGCATAAGATTTATGTCTATCATGTGCCCGCTTCATCCTCTGCCTTATCAGTGCAACCTTATCAATATACAACTGCACTTCCTCAGATTTCATCAGGGTATGTTCTCTGACGTCATCCCAGTGTAATGGTGATCTGCATGGTCGGCCATAAAGAGATTCATAGGGAGGCATCCCAATGCTTGCCATATAGCTATTATTATATGCAAACTCAACTAAAGGCAAGTAGTAGTTCCATGAGCCTTCCCAATCGAGGACACAATCTCGCAGAAGATCCTCTAGAATTTGCGCTGTACGCTCTGACTACCCATCTGTCTGCGGGTGGTAGATTGTACTGAAGTTCAATTTGGTGCTCAATTCTTCTTGAACCTGCTTCCATAGCTTTGAAGTGAACTTTGGGTCCCTGTCCGAGACAATGGACGTGGGAACTCTATGTAGACATACTATCTCCCGTATGTAGAGGTCGACCAACTCAGAAACTTTCGTAATAGTCTTCACCGGAAGAAAATGAGCTGACTTGGTCAGACGATCCACTATGACCCATGCAACGTCATATCCCTTCCTGGTCCTAGGTAATCCCACCACGAAATCCATGGTGATGTGTTCTCATTTCCATTCTGGGATCTCAAGGGGTTGTAGTAGACCGCCTGATCTCTGATGTTCGACCTTGATCCTTTGGCATGTCAGACACCTGGACACAAAACCGGTAATATCACGCTTCATGCCCCTCCACCAGAACTGACGTTGTAGGTCTTTGTACATCTTCATCATTCCTGGATGAACTATGTACTTGGACCCATGTGCCTCATTAAGAATTGTTGTTTACAGCTGATTGCTCATGAACCCACATACAGTTCTTGTATCGAAGACCACCATCAAGACCCACAGACAGATGTGTTTAAGGCTTCGATAGGAGAGAAGAGAGCTCTACAAGATCAGGACTAGCCTTCTGTGCCTCAAGAAGTTCGAAATGCAAGTTGGACATGATGGAGATGTTATTAACATGCAAACAATCAGATAGAAACTGCAACTTCCAGCCTACTAGATCCCCATATTCTTCCATTCAGGAACGGAAAGAGATGCACACACTGCCCTTTTCCTACTAAGGGCATCGACGACTACATTGCCTTACCCGGATGATAGAAAACAGTGAAATCGTAGTCCTTTAGGTATTCAATCCATCGGCATTGATGCAGATTCAAGTCCTTCTGAGTCAGGATGTACTTTAGGCTTTTGTGATAGGTGAAGATGTTAAATGTCACCCCGTACAGGTAGTGCCTCCAAATTTTGAGAGCATGAATGATTGCAGCTAATTCCAAATCATGTGTGGGATCATTAAGTTCATTGGGTTTTAGTTGTCTAGACGCAAAGGCCATTGTCTTACCATTCTACTGCAGGACACATCCTAACCCATTCCTCAAGGCATCAGTGAATATCACAAACCCTTCGTTGCCAGATGGTAGAATAAGAACAGGAGCCGACTTCAACTTCCGCTTTAATTGTTGAAAACTGGACTCACAAGCAACTGACCAGATGAAGAGCTCATCCTTCCGAGTAATCTTAGTCACAGGAAGTGCCACATTGGAGAAATTTGGGATAAAGTGACGATAATATCCTGCTAGACCCAAGAAACTCCGAATTTCAGAAGGATTACGAGGAGGTTGCCAATCAAGTACAACAGAAACTTTGGCGGGATCAAAAGATATACTACCTCCAGAAATGACATGTCCAAGAAACATGACTTTATCAATCCAAAATTCACATTTAGAAAGCTTGCCATAAATTTTCTGGGTTTAGAGAATGTCAAGAACTGCTCGCAAGTGTTCCCGATGTTTTTCCATAGAATCAGAATAGATCAAGATATCATCAATGAAGACGACCAAAAACTCATCAAGATAAGGTTGGAAGACTTTGTTCATCAGATTCATAAATATGCTTGGTGTGTTGGTCCACCCGAATGGCATCACTAGAAATTTGTAATGCCCATAACGAGTTTGAAAAGCAGTTTTAGAAATATTAGAATCCTTGATTTTAAGTTGATGGTAGCCAGAGCAAAGATCAATCTTTGAGAAAACTTTAGCAATACGAAGTTGATCAAAGTGGTCATCAATACGAGGGAGAGGATACTTGTTTTTAATAGTAGCTTGGTTCAACATGCGGTAATCAATACACATACACATAGAACTATCTTTCTTTTTAAAAAAGAGAATAGGAGCACCCCAGGGGGAAGTGCTAGGACGAATGAATCCTTTATCGAGGAGTTCTTGCAACTGTTACTTCAACTCCATAAGCTCAGCAGGAGCCATCCTATACAGTGCCCTAGAAATCGGAGTGGTTCTAGGAAGAAGATCTATGGAGAACTCAATGTCTCTATTTGGAGGTAGCCCAGGAAGCTCCTCCGAAAAAACATCCGGGAAGTCACGTACCACCTCCAGACTTTCTACAGGCCCGCTACTAGGACTGGTCTCTGAGACTAATGCGAGGAAGATTTTACATCCTTGAGAAATGAGCTTTTTAGCTTTAAGAGAGGAGATTGTAATATTATTATAGAATTTGCTTCCCCTAGGGATTTTTATAGGATAAGAATGAGGTTGAGAGAGGACTACCATCTTGTTTCTACAATCAATGTGAGCATGGTATGTGTAAATCTAGTCCATACCAAGTATGACATCAAAGTCTTCCATAGTTAAGAGAATGAATTCAAAGGGCATATCATGATTTTCATATTTAAGAGAGAGTTCATCAATTTTCTGTAGAGTTGTGAGTATTTTGCCGCTAGGAGTAGACACATCTAGAATATACCCCAAGTCCCTTATATGAAGATGTAATATAGATGCCAGAGTTCGAGAAATAAATGTATTTGTAGATCCAGAGTCAAATAAAGCCTTAACAGGATGACCATTTAATATTACAGTTCCTACACATGATAACCGAATTGTGAATAATTGTAGGCTTGAACAAGATATTGAATTATAAAAGAACTTAGGTTACCTTCATAGAGCTGGTTAGGATTTGCCTTGGCCTCTTCTGCATTTACTGTAAATACCCTGCCATTGCAATGTCTGTGAGGCTGCAGAGCACCTGTTGTAGGATTGCCAAAGATGGAGGGAGTGGGGCACTTGGCGACAAAGTGACCCTCCTTCTTGCAGTTATAGCATACTGGCTTGGCGTGGTAGCATACCCCACCATGGTGTCGTATGCAAGTCTTGCACTTTGGGTGGACTATCTTCTATTGATTTTGGTTGTGCTTCTGTACTCCTTTCCCTGATCCCTTGTTGTTATGGCATGGGTTGAACTTCCTAGACTTGTCCTCTTCAGTTGTGGTTAACCCTAAGTACCCCATGCTGGAAGGTTTCTGCATGCCCTTCTCTCTCTCCTGCTTGAGGGCCATATCAAGGGCTTCATCTATGCTTCTGGGATGAGAGGCTATGACTAGGGTTTTTAGGTGGGCGGAAAGGCAGTCAACATAGTGCTTAGTAAGGCGGTCTTCAGTCCTAATGGGTGCATAACTGTAAAATACTAGATCTCAGACCCTACCCTGGAAGTTGACATTTTGGACTTAGCCAAACAAGGTTGAAGGTTAGACCTAAATAGATGGTTCATATAATCCCAATGAGCTAATGCATTTATAGATCACCTTAATGTAACCTAATGCTCTAACATTAATCTTAGGTTTATAATGGATGCATAAAATATGCCACATAACTCATTTTGGTAGTAATATGAAGATAAGAAACTTAATTGGATGAATAATTAAGATAATGGGCCGTTAATGGGCCATATGACATATCTCATAAAAAGAAGTCTCAAAAGTGGAAACAAACTTCAAATTCAAAATCTACATATCAAAATTAGCCTACATGTCAAATTTCATCTAATTTGGACCATCTTGAAATATTAGGATAAGTTTAGGAGAGAGAAAATCAGTAAAAGGCATAAGTAATGAATAATATGATTATATAACTTCAAAATATGGAACTTTTGGTATATTCATATTTAACACATCAATGATAACTTGTGGATAAAGTTTGGTCCAATTTGGATGTTGTTTGTTCGAGTTATGTAATTTTAAGTACATTCTGGACTTTTTTTGTAATTTACCCAATTGGGAGGTTTTTCTTTGAAAATTTGTCACATGAATTATAATCCTTAGATATTTTCTTATCATTCTCGATTTTTTTTGGGCTTTGGGGCTCCTAGTTATACTTGGTTTGGAAGTATTTCTCTTCAAGGACATTTTAGGGTTTTTCCCCTTTAAAGATAAGGATAAGGATAAAGATAAAGATAAAGATAAGGATAAAGATGAAGATAAAGATAAGGATGAAGATAAGGATAAGGGTGAAGATAAGGATGAAGATAAGGATAAGGATAAGGATAAGGATAAGGATGAAGATAAGGATAAAGATAAAGATAAGGATAAAGATAAAGATAAAGATAAGGCTAAAGATAAGGATATGGATAAAAGAGAGAAAGTGTGGGTAGTAACTAAGGGAGGTGTTGCATGGATATAAAATCTCTAGGATTTTGACACATTTACACCTCAAGCTTAACCCCTTTCCTATCAATGAAGCTATATATATCCCTTCCTAGCTCCAAATTCGAAATCATTGCTCACTCCTTATTTCCTCTAGCTTAGAGCATCATTCCTACTCTGTTTTGCCATAAAGGTGATGTCCCAAGGTAAAAGGAGGTACCAACCTTTGTGAAGAAAGCTCCTAGGGTTCCATATTTCTCTATTTAGGAATTGTTAAGCTCCTCCTTGGTGATTTTGACCAAAACTAGGTTTGCACCTCTAAAGTAGAGAAGGTGATCTTTGCTTAAGAAAGGAGTTTGGATTGGAGTAACCAGACATTCTAATCTCAGAATCCTTTCTGTTTGAACCTTCTTACCTTCCTAGAGGCCTTTGGGGACCTAGATTTGGATCTATAAGTGCTTTGGACTTTGGGACTTTGATATTGAGGTATGTTGTATCCCCTATTCCTCTATAATGAGCAAGGATCACCTATTTTGTCATTCTCTTAAATTTGATCTTCACAATATGTCTTATCTCTTGTTATCATGGTTTGTGTGAACTATCTTACTTGTTATGTACTTGGATATTCTCTTGTTATCTATCTTGTGCCTTGGTGCATGTTGGTATCTTATATTGATATGTGTCACTTGAAAGTGGATGTTAAATGTTTGTGTTGTCCATTGTGTGATGGCAACCTTTGTATCATATTCTGACTAAACTATTTACTTGCCTCTACATTAAACATGCTATGTGATTCAGTAGTACTAGAGTAGTGTAATTACATTGGTTTTGGGGTAGTATTCCCCTATTGTTTATTTGGAGGGTGGCAGTATACCATTCCTCTATACTCGAGTGTGGCAGTAATCCATACTCAACTTTATACATTTGGGAGATTGGCAGTATTCCTTTCTCTATCAGGTTTAAACTTTATGAGGGTTGGCCGCCAATTGTGTTTATATTGTTATAGGGCTATGCTTATCTCACATGCATGCAAGTTATTGATGTGGATTGTGGGGTGTGTGCCCTACTTTCTTTTGTGCCAGTATTGTACAATCTTTATTGTTTTGATCATGGCAAGTATCCTCTTTCATGATGATGATGATTCTTTTCTTGTATGCCCATGTGGGTAGTCCTTATATCTTGTACGGGAAGCATTTTACATTTGATGACGTTATTGCTTAAATTGTTCAAAGTTTCCTTTAGCATACACATACCGTCTTTTTGCTGATGTATTTCTTTCTTCTTCTCTTTTGTGGGGTATGCTTCCAACCCCATGTTAGATCAAGGAGAGGCAAACTTCGACATCAACCTTGTAGCTGAGCTTTTGGGAGACTTGAAGAGGTGGTTAGATGACCCTCAGTTTGATCTTTGGCTTATATGATTAGATTTCCTTTTTGACACCCATATGTGGTGAAGTGTTGTATCATGTTATCGGGCATTGTAAATGGTTAGATAATTATCTTTTCCACTGCTACTCCTTGTGTAATGATACATACATGTTGAAAGAATTGGTCTCCATCCCTTTGACAGAAAATTTGATGTGGTGTTTGGTTTAAGGGATGTGGTCTTTTCTTTTTAGTAGAGGAGTGGTTTCACTCCTTTACAATAACGCTCCAAAAGCCCAAACTTCCTGGTGTAATCAGCTACCGAAAGACTACCCTGCCTTAACTCCATGTACATCTTATCCTTCCTCTTCCTCTCGGCTATGGGCATAAAACGATCAGTGAAGAGGGTTTTGAAGGCTTCCCACCCCATGTTATCTATTTCTTCTCCCCTATTCCCGCCATAGTTCTCCCACCAGATTTTTGCCCCTCCCTTAAGCATATGGGTGGCGAACTTGACCTTCTTCTCATTAGATACTTCTAGGGTACGAAAACCATTCTCTATGGATAGAATCTAGGCTTCAGCCTTGTCCATGACCTCAGGCTGATCTTCCCCCCAAAAGGAATCAAGGTTAAGCTTAATGAAGTCTATCACCATCACTTCCTTCTTCCTAGAGGAGCTAGGTTCAGGGGTTCCTTTTGTGGCAAGGGTTTCTATAAAGTCTAAAAGGATTTTCTTCTGTTCCTCCCACCTTTCCTTGGCCGCAGCATCATGATCAGGTACTTCAGAGGTTTCATGATCTTTTCTCTTCTTAGAGGATGATTCCTCCGAGGCCTTTGAGTTACGAGTTTTAGGAGGCATCCTGAAATATTTTGGACATATTAGATTTATTACCCAACAATTATTCTTGTCATTATTATCATTTTTATCACATAATATTTCATTATTCTCCTTTATCGATTATCAATGTTCTTAATGCTATGACTTGTGGAGGATATCTTAAAATCCTTATTAATCGATCCTTAAGACTTTCTAAATAGAGAGACTCTTTCCTAACCTTACATCATAAAGGTAAGGGAAAAATATTTCTTATAGAAAAGATGAGAGGGAGTTTCTATAGATGAGAAGGATCCTAATTTAAGGTATGCCCAAGAAGTAGGGGACATTTAGGGTATTAGCCAGGTAGAATCACACTGCCTTATAAGTAGCCTCGTGATTGCCAAGCAAAGTGGCTCGCAGACTTTAGCCATACCATAAGCAGATGCTATCCTAGTCACCTCAACCCCTCACATCCCTATCTCAAGGATTACCCTAGACTCATAATAGAGTGAATGAAAGTCATGTGGCTATGATGTGTGAACCTTGGCTCTGATACCAACTATGACGACCCCAATTTCTATATACTTTCCATAGTGACATACATAGATATATGTGCACTCATATCTATAAATTTCAAAAGGAAAAATATAAGAAATCAAGATAGTCAACTAAAATCAGAGATACGCCAAGATCATGTTCACATCATCATTAGATAGCCACACAACACTTCATTCATTTATAATAGATAAAGTCATACATACTAATAATTGAGAAGGCAGAAGAATAAGTCTATGAGAAAGAAAATATGATTATTACATAGGATTTATAACATCCTATTAAATCATATAGAAGAATAAAAACTCTCTAACTGAAATAAATAAGGTGAGAAGTGGAGATCTATCTAATATCCTCCATGCTCATTATTTAGTGGCTTCTGGTACCTTGAAGTGCTTCATATGTTGTTTGTACCTAGAAAATACGAGAAACAAAAACATCAACAAAGTTGGTACGTGGAATTGAAAGCTATACTACACTGGCATATAATATACTTGAAATTGAAGAAAGAGAAAGAAAACATTACTTAAAGGCAGAAAATCAGGTAATCCCAATTTATTAGCCACATTTAGAATGAATATGCATTACTATGGTGGACTTAGCACAAACATAAATGGTGGGCTCTTCCCCGTGTACCTTGTACTCTAGGGATCTCCCCGTATACCGTGTACTCTAGGGAGGTGCTAGTCAACATTAAGGCTTTCCCTCTCTAATAGGGAGTTTAATGAGCACCACTAGTAACTACATTTCATTTATCCTCAATTATGTTCTTTTATGATCTTGGCGTATCTCTGATTTTAGTTGACTATCTTGATTTCTTATATTTTCCCTTTTGACATTTATAGATATGAGTGCACGCATATCTGTGTATGTCACTATGGAAAGTATATAGAAATTAGGGTCGTCACAATCTTGGTCATTGATGGCGGCTAAGTTTGAAGGCAGTGCTTGGATGTAAAATCATAGAGCACATGGGCTAGTGATTTCTTCATGCATATCTCTGGATCACAAGAGAGGCCTCTCTTATAAGTTTTAGTGTCTAAGGGAGCCTGGGTCTCTCATGGAAATTGAAACAGAGGAGGAGAGGGAAAGCTTGTCGACTAGTAACTCATGTCATGGAGTCCCATTGAATTTGAGATCAGGTGGTTTGGGTAGGATCAGAGACTATGATGAAGTGATTACCTTGCACAAAGAACTACCAAGGAGGGAGTGAGTATAAAAAAATATCTGGCTTATTGCATACTCCCACTGGTCTAGGGAGTCAGGTGAGAGAGAAACACTCACATGGTCCAAGAGTCCTAATCAGACTTTGACTGTGTTCGTGAGACACATCAAGCGCGATCAGACCATACATTATAAATCAAGTGTGACATGAATCGAATCTGAACTATATAAAATCGATTCGATTAATATCAATATTCATTGATATTAGAGCCCTAGACTATATAAAAACTTTCCAAAATTGTTTAGATGGCCAAACAAAGTCATTTTGATCTCGAATTTTGATCATCAACACATTTCAAGGTCTCAAACAATCCTAATTGGTTAGATTCAGGTTTTGACCATATTTTCTTTAAAATTTCTACATGTGTCATTATTTGAATTCAAATGCGTTAAAGGTAGGGTAAAATTAGATTAAACCTTCTTTATTGGTTGTTTGAGCCAATTGTACGAAATTAGACCAATTTGGGTTTATATATGTATAATTCATGATATAACTCCACTAAGGAGAAAGAAGATGCATTAAATTGAAACTTTGGCTTATTTGAACATATTACAATATAGAGATTTGAGTTATCTATCATCATAGAAAGGGAGATATAGAGAAGTTATTTTACTCATATTTTATATATTCAAATGAAAGTTTTTGATTTACTTGGGTCGTTTGCATTTACATACACAAATTTGTATTTAAACAATGAGGAGTTGTTGCTAACACCTTGATCTTACTATATATAAAGTTTTGGGATGTGACAACTAGGGTTGGATCAGGAATTAGAACATCATTAGTATACTTCCTCATCTTAGGAAAGTGGTAATGCACACTAACTACTAAATTAAGGTTCAAGCTTATATATTATCAGCTTACTTACTCATAATGAATCTTTTAATGTATGAATAAATTCGTATTCAATAAATGCTTATGAAAAATTAAGCTCATGTTAATAATTTAGGTTTTCTACTATTTTGATGTTTATGTATTCAAATCAAATATCATGTATTACTGCCATGTCAATGAATCATGAAACCAAGATAATCATATATAATAAAATTAAGAATTCATGTTATGTTAATATAGTCCTCTCATCATGTTACATGAGCCTTAACCGACCTTATGTGAGCCTTAATTGGCTTTATGAGCTATATGGGAGCAATTATATAAGCCATAATTGGCCCTATGTGAGTCGTAACCTAACTTATGAGCACTATGGGTTCATTGAGGAGAGTGACTATATTGACTCAAGATAATATCTATATATATTCATGTGATCATATCATTTAAGTCTTTAAGTAATCATTTTAATCATGTTAAGTAATTACGTTTCAAGATATATTCATGCATTTCAAAAATAAACTATTTTCATATATAACTACTTGGTGTGACTCGCATTTTTACGTCACTTAATATGGTTGGGACGAGATGTCTATAGGTGAGGAGAAAGAGAAGGAGTAGAACCACATACATCAACTCCTAGACGTTACCAGATCCTACTTGATGGGGTGCCATTCTAGATAGTTATTTTTTTCCTTTTAGTTATGTTATGTTGAAGTTTTATTTGTTGAACTCTTTTATGTTGGACTTTGAGTTTTTAGTATATGGCATGTAATAAAGTACCTTGAGATTTATGTTATTCTATGAATTTTCTTAATTAATGATATCATTTCACAATTTGTCACGGTCTCCCATATATGAAATGCTTCTGCTAAAGCTGTGTTGGTATTAGAAAGGAGGTCGTGATAGGTTGATATTGCAATAGTGTATAAAAGCTAGATGGTAGCAGTACTAGATCACTAGTGTTGTGCCAAGGAGTAGTGATAGAGGGGAGAATAAGTCAATAAGTGTGGCTTACTAAGTCAATAAGTGTGGCTTACTATGTATGTTGCTGAGGGTGCAATCATATCGGGACACAACAACATTGTTCACCTCTGAATGAAACATGTGAAGGTGGTCAAACTTGTGATAGCGTTCGGATGGCGAGAAGCATCCTTAACACCGTATCCTGAGCAACATGACTTAAAGAAGCACAAGGCTGTTGAAGGCAACTATGGACCTATGGTAGGAAAAACTTCAAGGTCAAAGAGGATCAGAAACAATCTAGTCTTCATTGTCACAATGTGCCCCCAACTCTCAATTGAGATTTTTTCAGTAGCATGCAATCGATCATAGATGTTCACTTGTCTTTATACTCTATTTATATTATTTAAACATAAAGACTTACATTAAGATATAAGTCATACATGCAACAAGTTATGCCGACGGCCTTTTCTAGATGGCAAAATTGATCCTATGGACATTTAAATTAATATTCTATGTTAATAGATTCGGATCCGAAATCTATAGATGTTCAATTGTCGTTATACTCTATTTGTATTATTCAAAGATAAAGACTTATATTAAGATACATGCAACAAGTTATGCCCACGGCCCTTTCTGGATAACAAAATTGATCCTCCGGACATTTAAATTAATATTCTGTGTTAATAGATTCGGATCCGAAATCTATTGACTAGAGGGAACACAAATTCAGTTTGCGACTCGGTGCTCGCCTAGTATTTTCTCAACCTTTCTTCAACGGCTTTGTTCGTCGGACGTCAGGGCCTAAGCCCCTGTTTGGCAACGGAGTAGGATTATGAAATCCGGACTGGATTAGAAATCCGGATCATTTGGATTGGGGTTTATTGTTTGATCTTGTTTGTCAAACTAATCCGACTGACCTCACTTGTGTTAGTCTAAAATAAAATACACAAAAACAGATCGGAATCCGGAGTGAGATTTCTAACCTGCTGCTGTCATGACTGAGATCGCTACTGGAACTGCTAATTCGATGACAGAGACCGTCTTCTCCTTGGCGGGACCTCTCCTTGGCGCAGGTAGTGGTTGCAGAAGGTGCTGATTGACTTATTGACATCGGCGACAGTAGCCACCGCTCCTTGTCCTCACTGCGGCGACAAGGTAGTCTTCTTCCGCCCCTCGCCTTCCCCTCTTTTTCTTCTCCTCCTGGTAGGAATGGTAGAGATGCGGAAGGCGCTAGCGACAATCGTGCTAAGGTAGAGGCCCCGTTCAGGACGGGTCCCTGATAATCAGGGGAATGATAGGATTCAAATAATGGGCTAGCTAATCGATGTCGCCCTTGGCCGCTGCGGCATGATATGAATAGTAGGGTGGAAGGTTACGTGGCGTCAGCGCCTCATTGGGGAAAAGAGAGAACTGCTGGATTCAGAAGGGAATCACACTACAAGTAGGAATGCTGCCGTCAAGGCTGCAAGGGCAGAGTTGACGTAGCAGTTGGTCGTGTCTGTTTGAGTGGCAGAGGCCGATGGTGCAGGGTTGTTGCTAGTAGCAGGAGTCATTGTGCTAGCTTGGTGGTTGTGGGTGAACCAGCTCCCTCCGTCCTGACCTAGGGTCAAGTCCACGGGGAGGACCACGTCGGAAAATCCTGTCAGAACTTCTTATACAGCGACCACTGTGGTAGAAGAGGACCCAATCTCGCACATTGCCATGGTAATCTCCCTCGTTGCCATGCTAATTGAGGCGATGGCTGTTGAGGCAATGTTTGTCCGCCTACTCCTGGCCGGTTCTGACTCTAGTTAAGAAGTGTTTTGAGTTGTTGAAGTGCCGCTTCCCGAGTCTCAAGCATCTCTTCCGAAGTGAAGAACTTGACCATCACTTTTCACATAGGAGAGGAGTGATGGAGGTGGTTGGAAATAAGTGATTTAGCATGAGGATGTGTTGATTGCTGAATGTCAAGCTCATGTTAATCCCGAAATCTGCTATGGCAGGCAATGAAACCATTCTTTCGGCGTTGACAATCTATATCTATGAACGTAAGTCTTAAGGCATATGTCGTGACTTTAATTTGCCCATCTGATTGAGGATGATATGTTGAACTAAAGCAAAGTTTCATCCCCTTTGTTAGAAAAAACCATGCCAAATGGAACTTTAGAACACCCTGTTGTGGCCGCTGACGGTTGATTTGGGGACACCATGTATGTAACTTGACAATATTGTGAGAGGAATGCCTCAGCCACCGATTCTGCAATGAACAAATAGTAGAGGCATGAAGTGAACATATAGTGGAGTTACCTCAGATAGGCAAAAGTCATCTTATTGTATGCTGCATGGAATGGACTACGCTGGAGGAGGCCAATTGGTGATCTTGCAATGTACTTCTGCCATTGATAAATGTCACATTCATTTGACATTGACATGGACTCCTTGTCAATTGAAACCATGATGAATGCGATGGAGTTTCTTGCCCATGGTTCAAAATTTCGGTTTCGACGGGTATCAAAAATAGAAATGCACCTCTCCAGGAATAGGTAAGTAAAATTTCAAAATTTTGATAGAAATTTCGCAAAGGGGGGCAAAGTTTCAACAAAATACAACAATTTTGTTGAAAAAAGGCCACTTTGGGCATGTATTTGCCGAAACACAACTGAAATGGGTTCACAACTTCAAAAATCAAATGCCCAAAGCCTGTTACACTTGGAGGGTTACATCTTTGGTGATTTTTTGCATTCTTTTGCTCTTGAAGGCTTTGTTCTTCGGATCTAAGGTAAGTTTACTCTCTCCCCTTCCCATCTACATCTATTTCTTCCACTTTTACCCTTCTTGATCAATAGATTACTCCAAAATTGCAAGTTGCAAGTGATAGACTACAACTTAAACTTGAGGATTTATGAAATCATGGTATAAATTGCATATAATTGCAATTATTTTACAAATCTAACTTGATATGTTTCTTATTTGTCAAGATAATGGATAAAATATTTTCAAAATGAGCTTTTTTTTGAAGCAATGTTATATGCATATATATTATGGAACACTTAACAAATGTTAAATTTATCAATGAATATCTTATATTAGAGATGAATTTCGTAACAATAATTCACAACTATGTAATATTTCGAATCATGGAACACAAATTTATCGAAGTTGGGTGAAGTTTCGTCGAAGTTTTGAAATTCGATCATAGGCGAAGTCGAATACCAAATACTTCGGCCTCATCCAAACTTTGGAGTGAAGTTTCACTGATGTGGGCGAAGTTGACTTTTTTGTGTTTTTTCGTCTCAACTTGTCCAAAGTTGTCGAAGTTGGCAAAGTTGGCAAAGTTGGGGGAATTTGAGACAACCTAGAACATTAATCCTAACTAGTGCCCTAATGGCAAAATAAGGCTTAAGTGTCGACTCCAACCCTCTTTACAACTTCTAATATCAACTTCTGTGTTAGTTGTTGCCGCTCTTTCCTAGAGAGGGTGTTGTAACTACTTTTTGATTGTATATTGTGTAGTATACATACGGTATTTGCATGTGTATTGTACATTTGACCCTTGCAAGAAACACATTGTATTATCAACCTAATTAGGGCGAGGGAGTCATAAATCGTGTTTTTGTGTTCAATTAACATTTATAAGATACATGTATAGCATAATTAGAAGTTTTCGATCAAAGTTTTCTTCAAATTCACATCATTTTCTTTAAAAAACGAGAATCGAAGTTTGCGTCTAAACTTTTGCGAAACTTCCACAAACTTCCACTTCCACAGCTGGCAAAGCCGACACGAAGTCGAAGTCCTGAACCATACTTTAAATACTAGTAATATATTATGTTAGACCTTAAAAATGAAAAAACTAAAAAAATATAGAATTGTTATGTTTGGTGATTAGTTACATACATCAAATTTCAACTACTAATGGGAATAGTATATTGTTAAATGTATTCAATTGACATATTCAATACGTTTGACTATTAGTGTCAACTAATTTTAGTAATTTGTCCCAATTTCATGAATAATTTCAAGCCTAGATCAAGAAAGCAAGCATTGTCACTCTTTGATGATCTATAGCGTAAGCTATATAAAGTATCAATTGAAATTGGTTATTAACATGATGATCTATAAACTGATTCCTTCATTATGTTATTGAAAACGTCATGGAAATCCCCTTCTAAATAGTTTTCAATCTTTTCACACATGTAGGACCCCCACCAAAATCAATATATGATTTTATTGCATAAATAGGTGTATTTATGTGTCGGTCATCCTGGTAAAACTTTGTGATTTAATTCCTTTTTTTTATCGTTGAAATCTTGTGTCAAAATAAGCTTAAATGTCAAAATTTCCATCAAAATTTCTGTAAATATCTGTTACTGAGCCATTGAAAACGATGTCGAAATTGAAAATTTGAACCATGCTCTTGTCGTAGCCAGGGGTCACCAGGTGAGCACATTATGTGAAAAAGTCTTCCTAAAAAAATGTGCTTTATTGAAGGAAATACATTCTTTGTAGAGTAGAAGGTTATTCTTGAGGGTGTATTTTTCCGAATTAAGTTCCCTATGATGGTACTTGGTATAGAGATTGCTGATCTATGGGAACATAGTTCAAAATTTTGATTGAAATTGTAAAATATCATTTGAAATTGTGCTTTCAGAGAAAACCAACAATATAAATGACATTGCCACTGACTTTGTATGCATTTGGCAATTTTTTGAGAATTTGCAATTTTTTTGCCACTTTGGGCATATATTTTGCAATGATTTTACGATTTTGTTGAAGTTTGCATATTTTTTTCAAGAAACAAAATATGTTGATAGTTATGCTGTTAGTTGTATGGAGAGGAGCTATATCTTTAGATGGTCTTGTAGCTCGGATACAAGTCATATTAGCACTATATCTACCTTTTATCCATCACCTTCCACTCTACCCCTTTTCATCAATATATATATAACAATGAAATAAAAATAGGATCTTTCTAGTTGCAAATCTTCCTAAATATAGGGCTCCAACACTTATGATTTACAATCTACACATAATACTACAAGCTTCCTAAATCTATAAGAAATTCACAAGCTTACATGTTTTTCTCATTTCTTGAATTCTTACAGAATTCAAGTTGCAACTCATAACAACAAGAGTATAAAAGTTTTCCCATTGCTATAACTTCAATTGCAACGACTACTAGAGTACATGGTTGTCTAGGCATCCAGGTGGTCGGGCGCTGCCCATGGACGCCCAGATAGCCTAGGTGTTTTTTTAATTTCATTTTTTTCATTCATATATTTACTTTGTACTTTATATATAATTATTTACATATTATAATTATATGCCTAGCTAGGTGTTGCACTTGAGGAGGACGAGGAGGGAGGGAGGTAGACAACACCAAAGAAGAATAAGAAGACAGGGAAAGAGGAGGCAGGGGAAGAAAAGGCATGGGAAGGAGAGGCAGGGGAAGGAGGAAGGGGAAGAGGAGGCAAACAAAGAGAATGCAATGAAAGATGACAACAAAGAAGAAGAAGAAGACATGGAAAGAGGAGGCATGGGAAGAAGATGTTGGGGAAGGAGGAAGGAAAAGAGGAGGCAAGGGAAGAGAAGCCAGGGGAAGATAGAAGTGAAGAAGAAGGTAGGGGAAGAGGAGCACAAAAAGGAGGAAGGAGGAAGAGCCGGAGGCAGAAAATGACGAGGTCGACGCTAGCTGTAGCAGTAGTAACAAAAAAAGGTAAAAAAGGGGAGGCCGTCAACAACAACAATAGTAAAAAAGAAAAGAAAAAGAAAGGGGAGGAGCATGGAGAGGAAGCATGGGAGGAGGAATAGGAGAAGGGGGAGGAGGAAGATGAGGCAAGGATGGAAGTAAAGAAAATAAAGAAAAAAAACACTAACCTTGAAGTCGCCCAACTCCTGTTGCTCCTTGCTTAATGCAAGGTTGCTGTTGTGCGGATGTGGGAGGGGAGGAAGAACAGGGGGAGGAAGAGGAGGGAGAGGAGGAAGAGGAGAGGGGGATGCGTCGTCGCCATTGTCACATCGGGACATCAGGGAAACAAAGAGGGGCGAGTCTGAGTTGCCTTTTTTTTGCAGAGTTTATAGTTAAGCCCATGCCCATTTAACGCCCAGGCGGGCCGCCTAGACCGCCCACCCGCGTATTTAGGCTGGGCGCTTGGAGTTGGGAGGTTGGGGGGCCGCTCGGGTCACCCAGGCGCACCTAGGCGGCCCCTAGGCGGGCGCCAAGAGAACACAACTATAGTACTATCTTCACTCACATAAAGATCCCCTATGATATGATATTTCCCATCATATCAAGTATTTGAAATAATGCTTAATTGAGTGTTTTTATGTCTATGCATTGTTTTATTCTAGAAGCTAAACAACAATATATCCAATCCTTCACAAATTTTATCATTCACTCACTCTTATAAAAGTAACCCCTTCATGTCCAATATTTTCGCTTCATATCAAAGTATGAAATAATGCTTTACATGATGATAAGTTAGTTTGCACATTTCAACATGGAATTACTAGGAAGAGTGACCGTATAATGGTATATATCAGAGCTGCACTCCTCAATCCCGCTCAAACATGTTTACATGATGGACTTCCTCACATAATTAATATAAGATACTATTACATAAATAAGTAATTATGTCCATACATTGTGCTCGCAAAAAGTCAAATCCTTCATTTCAACATAAAAAAATTGGCATCAAAATCCCCATCGAAACAATTCAGTTTCCTTAACTCACATATGTAGGAGCCCATCCCCAATCAATATATGAGGGTGCATAAACATGTGCATTTATGTCTACACATCAATTTGGTAAAATTTTGTAAATTTCTCACCATCATAGTAAATAACGTTAAAATCAAACATTTTAAACTATGTTTAGGAGGAAAGTGGCTATTGTACGACCTCAACCACTATGGTTGCGGAACTATGATGAAGAAGGAAAGTTCCGTTACATGTATGGAGAGGGCATCTACAAGGTTACATGTGTCGGTCTTGTATTTCACAATGAAGTGTAGCTTAGAAGCTTTGTGAACCATCATTGCTGGGTGGGAGTTGAACGACATTGATGCAGTAAGTATTCAATACTCTGATGATCACTGTATACAATAAAGTGGGTACCCAAAAGGTATCAATGTGAACTTACACCACAAGAAGGATGACAAGAAGGCAAGAAGCTCCTTCTTGGAAGTGGAAAGACCTTGCTCTATTGGGGAGATTTGGTGGCTAAGAAAAGCTATGATTAGCTTATCTTGCAGCAAGACGCCAATAAGCCCTGAACCAGAGGTGTCACCCTCCAAGATGAATGGTGTATAGAAATTGGGGATTCTCCCACTTTGCTCTAGCTTTCACATGGTATTAGAGATATAGGAAAAACCCTGAGAGAGCCGTCAATCTCTCCAAGGAACTTGTAAGAAGTTGTCATCCCCAACTTAAGGTCTACAACCATCAAGATTAACAACATCCCAAGCTTTCCTGTTCATACATATCGTAGCATGACGACCAATGGAGTGGTTGCTGCTGCTTCTCCGGTTGGATTTTGGATCATCCCTTTTGGGTGTTCTATTCCCTTGGTCCTAGTAGCTCCACAGTGGCGGTGGCTGGCTGCTATGTCCCTATTTCTTCTCACAATCAGCTGGCATCGGGCTGCCGTCAACAACCTTTTATTGCTGCAAGAAGTTTGGCTTCAATAAAAGGGTTTAAGGGCTATTTTCGTTCCTTAAATCTGGTCCATAGGGGGTGCCCTTGACCCTACTACCTTGCTCCAGAAGGTCACATGCACTAGTCATCCGAGGAAGGATCATTGGTCATTCTCCCTTGCTACTATTGCTGAGGAGTACTATAGCATGACTGTTACAAAGTTTGCAAAAAAATTGTTTTCAAGACCAAAAAGTCCGATTTCAAGGTTTTCAACTTCTACGAAGTGTTCAAAAACTGATTTCAGAGTCTTCTATTGTCCATTAGTTTGATTTTTGAAGAAAAAGTCTGATTTCTTGAAGAAAAAGTTTGATTTCTTGAAGAAAAGTCTCCCTTGGTGAAGAAAAAGTCTGAATCTTTGCCATAAAGTCTGATTTGCTATCTCGTGGTATGCTTTTTGATGATTCGATTAATATCTTCTTTGGTTGAGTGCATTTGTGGTCAGCATAGTTGATAGGGATTCCACGGTTCACCAATCCAGTGCGACAACCGTAATGAGTTATATGGATTCCATATAAAGTCCATCAATGAGATGATTTTCGATGATACTCTAGAGGAGGCGACATATCAAATGTCTTTGTCTAAAGAAGAATATGCTCAGTTGATGCGTCTTCAAACTTCAAAGCAGGCAATGACTTTAGTCTCTATTGCACACAAGTTTTGATTTGTCAGGATGCATTTCATAGGCATCTAAGGCATTAACGTCCAAGTGAGTTTGCATCCTTGATTTTGATGCAATGGATCACATCACTAGGGTACCAGAGATGTTCACTACCTACACTCGTAAGCCCAACCTACATGGTGTCACCCTTGAAGACGACTTTGTTGCTTCTGTTAAGGGAATTGGGACGGCGTAACCAACTTCACATTCATCCCTTCTGTCTACCTTATTCATTCCCCAATTTCCTTTTACTTTGTTATCAAATAGCAAATTAACTCATTCTCTTCAGGCCTTTGCCACTTCCTTACCATATACTCATCTTATGCAAGACTTGAAGACGATTGATGATGATTAATATGAACTGGTTGGACTCTACTACTTACAACTTTCCACAACATGTGTCATCACGTCTCCTTTGGTGGTCCATCATCGTTTTGGCCATGCTTCTACAGAAAAGCTCAAGTTTTTGGTTCTAGGTTTGCCCAACTTGGAGAGTTTGCAATGTGAGTCGTGTCAATTAGGGAAACACACAATGTCTATATTTAGGTCTAAGGAGACTAAAAAAACAAAGTTTGTTTTGAGATGGTACATTCTAATATACGGGATCCAAGTCGCGTCACATATAAACTTGGATTTTGATATTTTGTTATTTTTGTCAACGATTACTCTTGTGCTACATGGCTTTATTTAATGAAGGAACGATCTGAAATTTTCTCCATATTTAGATCCTTTTGTGTAGAAGTGGAAATTTGATATAAAAATAAATTTTCTACTCTTCGTTTTGACAATGCTAGAGGGTACTTTACCCGTGAGTTCATCCATTTCACCTCCACGCTTGGCGTCATCCATCAATCATCTTGTCCACATACTCTACAGTAGAACAGGGTGGCTTAGAGAACAATCCGTCATATTGTTGGGACCGCTCACACTCTTATCCTTCATATGCATGTCGTAAAGATGAGGGTCATGCAATTCTCACTGCCACCTACCTCATCAACCATATGCCATCATCCATTCTCCAAAACTACATACCTGTTCAGATCCTTCATCCTATGAAGCCGTTGTACAATGTTCCACCCAAAGTGTTTGGATGTGCTTGTTTTGTCCATTGTCTTCTCTTGGTCCATATATGGATAAGTTAACTCCAAAGTCTGTCAAATGTATTTTTGTAGGTCACTCTTGGTTTCAAAAGGGGTGCAAGTGCTACAGCCCCATCTTACATCACTTCTTTGTATCTAAAAACCTCATTAATGGCACATTCTATTTTGATGATGGTTCTTCAATGACACTCATAGTTATGAAGGAGCTCTTGCCCCTTCCTATCATTGGCGAGTTTCTTGTCTTCGATTCCCCTAGCAATGAGGTCTTCATGATGTAATTCCTTCCAACTTAGCTAGACCCCCAATCACTCAGATCTATACTCGTCGTACAAGTCCAGGTAGACAGTCCGGTTCAAGTACCAATGCAGGTGGAACAGAAACTCCTGCCAGTTCAACTTCTTCTCCAAATGCTTCTTGTCAGAAAGCCAGGTAGAGATAGTTCCTTCTCCACCTCTACAATAAAATCTTCATATTACTTTAAGTAAAGGTGTCAGATCCTCCACTCTAAAAAATATTCAATATCCCATTTCTAACTTTGTTTCATATAGCCATCTTTCACCTTCATATTGTGCCTTTATTTCTTTTATATCCTCTGTCTCTATACCTTCGTCTGTTTCAGTTGAATTAGATCACCTAGGTTGGTGTCATGCTATAGATGAGATGTCATCTATTCATCCGTACAAAACATGGTCTCTTATTTCACGCCTTCATGGCAAGTCTGTTGTTGGATGCCTCTAGGTTTACCCTGTCAAAGTGGGTGCATATGGTTGTGTGGTTTGGCTTAAGGCACGTTTAGTTTTCAAGGCTACACTCAGGTTTATAGCGAGGATTACCCAGAGACCTCTTTAGTGGCAAAAATGGCTTATGTTTGCATTTTTTTGTCTTTGACTGTTGTTTGCTCCCA
Organism: Alisma plantago-aquatica; assembly: GCA_963693085.1. Classification (NCBI taxonomy): domain Eukaryota; kingdom Viridiplantae; phylum Streptophyta; class Magnoliopsida; order Alismatales; family Alismataceae; genus Alisma; species Alisma plantago-aquatica. The sequence goes on from OY856409.1 coordinate 68,964,792, forward strand.
ACCTCCACACCAACTTGATATAAAAAATGCGTTCCCGCGTGGTGATCCAAATGAGGAGATTTATATGGAGAAATCACCTGGTTTGTTACTTAGGGGGAGTCAGATCTAGTATGTCATCTTCACAAGTCTTTCAATGGCATGAAGCAATCACCTCATGCTTAGTTTGGTAGATTTAGCATTGCTCTTTTTGAGTTTGGACTCCATAGGTGTACCATGGATCATTCAGTCTTATGTAGAAGACAAGCATTTGGGAGCATTTTCTTGGCGGTATATGTTGATGGTATTGTGATTACTGGAGATGACAAGCATGGCATTGCACAATCAAAAGCTCTATTGGGAGAGCCAATTTTAAACAAAGGACTTGGGCAATCTTAAATAGTTTCTGGGTATTGTAGTTGCCATGTCTAAGTCTGAGATTGTAATTTCACAGAGGAAGTATGTCTTAGATTTTCCCACCGTGTTAGGGATGCTTGGGGCTGGGCCTGTTGATACTCCTATGGATCCTAAACTCAAAATTACTCATAGGAGTAGGGGGAGTTACTTGATGATCCTTGGAGGTACAAATGACCCCCGTTGAAAAGTTGATTTATCTGACAGTCTGACTCTCACTCGTCTTGACATTGCCTTTGCTGCTAGTGTTGTTAGTTAGTATAGAAATACTGTGTTATTTCCTGTTTCTGTTATGTTATTCCTTATGCTGTTTTCTTGTTTTAGTCCCATATTGCCTGCTTGTATGTGTGACTCTACTCTCAGTAACTATATAAGAGAGTATCCTGTAAACCTTTTTACTCACTGAATAAACAATTCCTTTCTACTCTATATGGTATCGAGAGCAGGTTAATTTTTTTTCCCACCCATCAACCCTCCCATGACGTGACCCCCCTCCCTCCCCCCTCGCCCCCCACCCGCCGCCGATCTGCCCCCTCCCCTCCCTGCCACCCCCCGCCTCCTCCTCCCCTCCTCACCCGCCGGCGCCCCCCCCCCCCAACCCGCCGCCCCCCCCCCCCTCCACCCCTAGCCGTCCGCCGCCCCCCCATCCAATCCCAACCCACCGCCGCCCTTACTCTTCCGGCCGGCTGCCACTGGTTTTTACCTCCCCTCTTGCTCTACGTTCGGACACTCCCTGGCCGGCTAAGTTGAGAGTCTCTCTGCCTTACTGTCCTTTCTGCCTGCGCCTCATGACGGAACACTGAGTTTTCTTCATGACGACGTAGGTTTCTATATGCATATTTTGCCCGACACGGGTTTTCTGATCTGACACGTTAGATCTCTGCTGCTGTTATCTGCCCTATGTGGGTCTCTACTCTGATCTGCTTCTGCGCCGACTTCTTCTGCCATGGCTTTACCTGAGCCTCCCCGATCTCTTTGTGTCACCATGGTGAAGCTTGACGATGGCTCCAACTACCATCTCTGGTCGACGTCCTTTGTGCTATATGTCAAAGCACAAGGCCGATATCACCATCTTACGACTGAGCCTCATGTGGCTCCTACTGCTGATTCGGATGACAAAACCAGACAAAGCTATGCTCAATGGTCCAAGGATGATTCTAGAGTCATGTCTTGGATCCTCAACAGTACCGAGCCTCAGATTAACCAATCTCTTCTCTGCCTTCATGATGCTAAGGCTATGTGGGATCAACTGTCCCATGTCTATTCCCATCAGGAGAATCCAAAGCGCGTTTTTGAAATTTTCAAAACCTTGGCGAAAAAGGATTTCTCCACTGACACTTCCATTGATGACTTCTACAATCAATGCTCGGCTTTGTGGAATGAGTTCGAACTCTACCACCCTTTGACGGCGGACATCAAAATTGCTCAAAAGCAACACAACGAACTGCAACTGGTACAATTCTTGGCTGCACTCCCTGCCTCCTTTTCTGGTGTGGTTGACCAAATCCTGTCAAGCGATCCGCTGCCGACCCTTCGGGATGTTCTCAAAAGAGTCCAACGTCTGCCGTCCATGACACCTACTCCTGCTGTTGAGCATCTTGCGCTTGTTGCTCGCTCTGCTGATTCTGGCCGTGGCCGTGGTCGCGGTCGTGGTCGTGGCCGTGGCGGTCGCCCTCCTCCCTCAGGAGGCCGCGGTTCCTCTAACCCTGGATGTAGTGCTCCTCCCGGCCCTCGCTACTGCAACTGGTGTGGCCGGGACAATCATACTGAAGATCGCTGCTGGATTAAGCACGGCAAGCCGACTTGGGCTAACCAGGCTGCTACAGACACTGCTGCCGACTCTACTGCTGACACACCTGCTGCTCCAGCTAACACCGATTGGTTACATTCGAAGTTTGAGAAGATGTTCCAGGAACGTCTCGCACAGATGCCATCCTCGTCTACTTCAGGACCCTCTGCCATGCTTGCCTCTCCATCATCTGGTAACAAACAATGGTGCATTGACTCCGGTGCATCCACTCATATGGCTGGTGATCTTCACCTTTTTTCAAGTCTCAATAAAATTGCTCCTATATCTTCTGTTACTGTTGCGAATGGATCCAAAACTGTTGTTCATGGCACTGTCACGGTTCCGCTTTCACCAAAATTGCACTTGAATTCTGTTTTATATATTCCAAAGTTCCCTGTTAATTTACTGTCCGTCAGTAAGATGATTAAACAACTCAAGTGCTCTATTAAATTTGATCCTTCTGGCTGTATTTTGAAGGATCTCCGCACGAAGACGAGGATTGGTTCGGGCCGTGAAGGACCAGATGGGCTGTATTATTTGGATGGACCCCCTACTGCTACGGCTATGCTATCTACCTCAGTGACGGGATTACAGTGGCACTTTCGCCTGGGCCATCCATCTGCTGTCAAATTAAAACATTTATTTCCTACTTTATCTGAGAATAATTTTTCCTGTGAAACTTGTGTATTAGGCAAACAAACTCGGTCTGTTTTTCCTGCTAAAAAAGTTATTGCCTCTAAAGAAATCTTTGACTTGGTTCATGCTGATATTTGGGGACCATGCTCTGTATCCAGTCACTCCGGTGTGAAATATTTTATGACCTTTATTGATGATTATTCTCGCACTACATGGTTGTTTTTACTTAAAGGTCGCGATACTGTGTTAGATACTATTCGCACCTTCTTTGCTGAAATTCACACTCAATTTAATCGACCTATTAAAATCTTTCGTACTGATAATGCTCTGGAATTCATGCAACAATCTGTCACATCTTTTTGTGCTACCCGTGGAACCATACATCAGACCACCTGCCCCTACACTCCTCAACAAAATGGCGTTGCTGAAAGAAAAAACCGCCACCTTCTTGAGGTTGCTCGCACCCTTCTCCTACACTATAAAGTACCCCAACACTTCTCGCCTGAAGCTGTCTCTACAATATGCTACCTTATCAATCGTATGCCTTCTTCTGTTTTGAAAAATCAGGTCCCGTACACCATTTTGTTTCCTGATAAACCCTTATTTTCTCTGCCTCCTCGAATTTTTGGGAGTACGTGTTTTGTGAAAAATATTCGTCCTGGCCTCACTAAACTTGATGCTCGCTCGGTCAAATGTGTGTTTCTGGGATACTCCCGTACTCAGAAAGGCTACCGCTGCTTTGATCCTATTAAAAAACGGTGGTTGGTTAGTGCGGATGTGACCTTTTTTGAGCATATGCCTTATTTTTCTACTGATAGTGCAAAATTGTCGGATGACATTATGGCTACCACACTGTTACCTTTAGTTGTTGAAGAACTTCATGCTGATGATATGCCTCAAGAATGCCCATTGAAAGTCTATCAGCGCATGTCAAAGAATGCTTCTGAAGCCCCGGCCGAACCAAATCCAATGCTTCTGAAGCCCCGACCGAACCAAATCCTGCGTCTGCGGTTGATCCACCATCCTCTGAGGTATTTTCTGACCTGGATCTTCCTATCAGTTTAAGGAAAGGTGTTCGTTCCTGTACTTAGCATCCTATCAATAATTTCTGTTCATCTGACAATCTCAGTGGTAGCTTTGCTTGTTTTACTCCTGCCTTGTCTGCTGTGACAATTCCTAAATCCGTTGAAGAGGTACTTCGCTATCCTGCCTGGAAACATGCTATGGAGCAAGAAATGCATGCACTTTGTGATCAACAGACTTGGGATTAGGTTGATCGTCCCTCTTCGTGCCATACTGTTGGATGCCGCTGGATTTTTACTATTAAATATCAACCGGATGGTACCATTGAACGTCTGAAAGCTCGATTAGTTGCAAAAGGATATACTCAAACATATGGAGTTGATTACTTTGAAACCTTTTCTCCAGTCGCACGCTTAAATTCTGTTCGTATTCTGATATCTATTGCTGTGAATAAAGACTGGCCTCTGTTTCAACTTGATGTCAAAAATGCGTTTCTATATGGAGATCTACAGGAGGAGGTCTACATGGAGCAACCTCCGGGTTTTGTTGCTCAGGGGGAGTCGGCTTCTAAAATCTGCAAACTCAGAAAGGCGATATATGGTCTGAAACAAAGCCCACGAGCATGGTTTGACAAGCTCAATCAGATCTTGATTACCTTTGGCTTTCGACGTTCACAATCTGATCATTCTGTATTTATTTATAAAACTGCAGTAGGAATTGTCATACTTATTGTATATGTTGATGATATTGTCTTATCTGGTAGTGACAGTGCAGGGATACAGGCAACCAAAAAGTATTTAGCACAACACTTCATCACCAAAGACCTAGGGAAACTACGATATTTTCTAGGTATTGAGGTTGCTAGATCTTCTGCAGGACTATGATTGTCACAAAGGAAATATGTTCTTGATCTCTTACAAGAGACTGGTATGCTGGGCTGCAAGCCAGCCAACACTCCTCTGGATCCCAATATGGATTGGGATAATGATACTTCTCCTCCTTATGCTGATCGGCACCAGTTCAGGACACTGGTTGGCAAACTTATCTATTTGACTGTCACTAGAGCTGACCTGGCAGCTGCTGTAGGATTCATAAGCCGGTATCTTGATAAACCCCGGCAATGCCACTGGGATGCTATCTGTCACATCTTACGATATCTCAAAAGCTCTCCAGGGAAAGGTCTTCTGTACAAAAAGCATGGCCATTGCAATTTATCTGGCTTCTCTGATTCTGACTATGCAGGAAGTCGATCTGACAGAAAATCTACATCTGGATATTGCACTTTTGTGGGAGGTAATCTGGTTACTTGGCGCAGCAAAAAGCAGACTGTTGTTGCCCGGTCGAGTGCAGAAGCAGAATATAGGGCCATGGCTCATACTGCATGTGAACTCCTGTGGGTCCGCGGCCTTCTGAACGAATTTGATATCACATCTTCTAGTCCTATTCCTATGTTCTGCGACAATAAAGCTTCCATTTTCATTGCGAGCAACCCCACCTTCCATGAAAGAACAAAGCATATTGAGGTTGACTGCCATTTTGTTTGGGAGAAAGTTCTATCTGGACACATCTGCACTCCATATATCAACACTGAGAAGCAGCTTGCAGACATCTTCACCAAAGTTCTACCTAAAGCTCGCTTCCAGACCTTGATTGACAAGCTGGGTTTATTCGAAATCTACGCTCCAGCTTGAGGGGAGTATAGAAATACTGTGTTATTTCCTGTTTCCGTTATGTTATTCCTTATGCTATTTTCTTGTTTTAGTCCCATATTGCCTGCTTGTATGTGTGACTCTACTCTCAGTAACTATATAAGAGAGTGCCTTGTAAACCTTTTTACTCACTGAATAAACAATTCCTTTCTACTCTATAAGTTAGTTCATGGATAAGCCATGCACTGGTCATATGGAGGCTGTTATGAACATTTTGAGGTATCTCAAAAAGTCTCCTGGCAAGGGACTTCTATATCAAAATCATAGACATCTGTACATACATGGGTTCTCAGATGCTGATTGGGCTGGATCTCGTATCGATAGGAGGTTTATCTCTGGTTATTGTGTGTTTCTAGGAGGAAATCTCGTGTCTTGGAAGAGCAAGAAGCAAACTTTTGTAGCAAGGTCCAGTGCAAAATCAAAATATAGAGCTATGGCCTTAGTAACATGTGAGTTGCTATGGATTCATCACTTGTTAGAGGAGCTTGGCTTCATGCATGAAGCTCCTATGGACTTGAAGTGTAACAATCATGTTGCTATTGATATGGGCCAAAATCCCGTGTTTCATGAGAGAACCAAATATATTGAAGTCAATTGTCATTGTTTGCGAGAAAAAAATCAACATAAGTTGATTCAGTTGTAACCAACCAGTTAGCTGATTTGTTTACAAAGTCCCTAAATGGTTTTCGGGTCCAATATGTAACAAGCTGGGCACATAATACATATGCTCTAGATTGAAGGGGATTGTTAATATGTATGTACATGAACCTACTTGTAAGTGTGAGAAAAGGTCAGGGACCTATGTGTAAACTCTGTAAAGTCTCTTGTATATGAATATACAAGCACCTGGACCATAGAAAGTATTCGAGGGAATCTTCCGCTTTGCTCTAGCTTTCATATACAAATATTCAAGACTTTACATATAGATACATACATACATACACATGATGCACACATTCATCTGTAATTATATATGTTGACACAGATGATTTGCATATTGTTTCTCATTTGCAAATAGCAAATCATGTAACATGTTGTCAATTTTTAAAATCGGATAATTCCGGAAAGTCATGAACAGTTCATGAATCTTTTCAAAATTTGGGAATAATTTTGGTTTGCTGAGAAATTCAGGTGTAACATTTGTTGTATGAAGAATTTGTTACCATTTGCAGATAATTAATTTTTTTTGGCAAATTTGTGACCGTGCTATTGCTCTATAGGGTTGAGTCTCTTGACTCCTGGATTTATTAAGGAAGTCACAGACGTTGTGCAGGATGCTACATCCTCCAATTTATTAATGTCATCTGGGTTGAGGGGAATGAACTCTGGGTGAAGGGTGCAGAGTTCACTTGAGATTGCTATGTTAAATTTGATGCATTTTTGTGGCATTGCACGGACTCTTGGACCTGTTTGGGACCATGGTGTAAGGTGCTGTGGTGTTGGCAGCAGGGTGGGTGATGTGGGGTGTGGCTCTGATACGTTAGGTAGGTGCAAAACCTGATTGGGAGGGATTTTGATGCTGCGGAAGGTGCTAACAACCAAGGGTAGAGCTCTTCTTCTGGACAGGTCCATGATATCAGTGGAATGACATGATTCAAATAAATGGAAAGCTAATCGGGATTGCCCTTGGCCTCTGTTGCATGCAACTAGTAGTAGGGTGGGACTGTACACGTGGCAGCTATACCTGCTACACCTCAATTGGGGGAGACAGAGAATTAGTGGATTCAGTGGTAACACTCGAAATGGGAATCTTGTGATCAAGACTGCTGGCGCAAAGCTCTTAGAGCAGGTGGGCAGGTCCCTTAAGGTGGCAGAAGCTGTTGGTGCAGAGTTCGCTACTGGCAGGAGAAGTTGGTCCCAACTTGGTGGTTGTGGGCATATCACCTCCATACACTCTTTATCTTGCTCCATGTTTCCATCTCCTTTCTCTTTGTCTGAGTCATCCTCTCTTCTTCCTGTTACCGTCTCCTTTTCCATGTTCTCATCTTAATCCTATTCTAACTTCGACCTAATTCTAATTGATTAAGCTTTAGGGACCTAAAAGCATATGAATTTTGATAATAACAAATAGTTAGTAAAATACTAGTTACATGTTAAACACCCGAAGGTAGTATCTTTGCCTTGACTAATTCATCTTGCCAACCACTATTTTACATTCTTTCTCTTATCTTTTATGATATAACTAGTTCACAACCAAATGTATACCTTACTCTTTTTGTCTACTTTTTATTTACACATTTTCGGTTTTGTAATTGTTTACTTAGATCTTAAACATGTAGTTTTCTGTGCTATACTTATCGAGTGGCGATGAATTTTTTTGTTGTATATTTTAGTAACTTGTTTTCTTACCTGAAAGTCTAAATGAAGAAGTGGATAATACTAATTTATATAAAGTATAAAAAAACTTAAATGTGTTTACTTCTGAAAGAATTAAAAGTTTTGATTATTGCAAGCCAATAGTCGCTGGTTGATTACATGTTTAACAATTTATCTGTAAGGAGTAAGGACTTGCCATTTGGCTGCTTGCTGATTTCATCTTTGAACTTTGATTGAACCATGTTTGTTCGTTTTCCTCTCCTTTTTCATGTGCTAGTCTCCCTCAAGCAATTATGGATCAGCAGTATGGTAGCGGGAGTTGGATGATGGTTCCCAATCAGAACACTCTGGTGCCAGACCACCGCTCCTTCGAAATCCAACAGCATCAGCAGCCACAATTGCAACATCAGCAGCAGCAACACCAACAGTTACAACAGCAGCACCAGCAGCAGCTGCAACAGCAGCAACAACAACAACAGTTACAGCAGCAGCAACAGCAAATGCAGCAGCAGCAGCAGATGCAACAGCAGCAGATGCAGCAACAACAGCAGCAGATGCAACAAAAGTTCCAAGTGGAACAGCAGCTCCTTCAGCAGCAGCAACAACAACTTCAGCAACAGCAGCTCCTTCAGCAGCAACAGCTTCAACAGCAGCAGCAGCTGCAACAACAGCAGGAGCTTCAACAACTGCAACAGCAGCAGCAGCTCCAACAACAACAGCAGCAGCTCCAGCAGCAGCAACAGTTTCAGCCACAGCAGAATCAGTTGTCACTGGCTTCCAACTTTGACCTATTAGGGGTAATTCATATTCCATGTCAAAGGAAATGTAGTAGTTATTGGCTGGGTAAATGAACGTGAAAGCTGGTAGTTATTCTTTGATAGAAAATCTGAAAGCCTTGATGTATTTTGACTGTTATTCTTTAATAGAAAATCTGAAAGCCTTGATGTATTTTATGTCTTTGACATGGCAATAGTATGTTGGTTCGAGGTTTCAGACGAGTCTGTAATATTGTCTCTCATACTACAATGTTGCAATTTCTCACATATCTATGCCATTTAGCATTTATTTGCTAATTGTAACTGTTTGCATCATATAGAAAGATTGCCAATTGTCTTTCTATTGACAAATTTATTTTTTCCTAACAGCTTGTGGAAAGTCTGTCAGAAGCTATAGAGAGTGGTAATCGAGATCAAAAATCAGATGCACTGGTTTGCACCTCATGCCTTATTGCTGTTGTTTTACACTGAAAGATATCACATCTCAATCCATTCAAGAAATAATCCAAACTTTGCTTATATGACATACTTACAAAATCCTAATCTTTAATTGCCCTCCTGAAGTTTGCATAAAGCATATATTCTTGAAGCATAATTTTCAAGTTAAGCATGCTAATGAACATCCTTTTTTGTGTTATTTTCTCAAGTACAAATTCTAGGTAAAGAAGGTTAACTGTGAAGCTTTCCACTAATTATACTTTTTGTATTGTTAGGTTGTAGCAACTGTTTTTCATTTTATTTTATTTTCCAGCTGTAGCGTTTGCTTCCACTTGCTTAAAGCAATAAAATCAACAGTAGATAGTGGCTAGGATTTTGATTATAGACTCAATATTCTATTGTAAAATAGCAGGAATGAAGATTCTTTATTCGTGCTAATCCCGTTTATTTATAGGGGCCAGGCTGAATGGGATAACCCTGTTACATAGGCTGGAACTAAATAAAGATATGAACAAAAGAGTAAAAAGACTTAAATAAACACAACTAGGTATATAAGTATATATCTTAGTGTCTACAACGTATACTTTATTTGCAAAGTTTGGATGTTCTCTCTACCTATTTTGACAGTATTCATGTTGAGTAATCGTATTACCTCAAAAGCAAGATTACAGAGAGGGATTATCCTTTTTGGACTATGTTAGAATAATAAGTATTTATTTCGTATATTCTTTGTTCATTATTTCCTATTCCTTATTTATTGTTCTTATTCTCCATAATTTTGTTAGCGGTTCATAACCGTAATTCTAGAAAAAATCTAGCAATAGTCTGCTCCCGACTATTGCAAGTTGCAACTGTCACCACCATCGGCGCCAGTAGTCCTCCACAGAAGTTGTATGTGGCTGTTGTCATCCGCACGGTGGAAGTCATCTCCACCGATTCCAATAGTCTTCTTGTTATCTTCAAAGTGGAAGCCATCTCCACCGCCCCGACAACCATCTCTGTCACGGTTCACCATCTCCATCGAGCACTGATGGTGATTTTCATCATCACCAGTGAGAAAACCTTGTCAAATTCTAGACGTTGGTTCATTCTCTTCTCTATATCTTCAGAGATTTCCGTTCCCTAAGGCTGCCCTTATCTCCAGATTCGTTCTCCGAGATAGGGTGGGAGTTCCTAAACGTCTGCACATTGGTGTTGGATGAATTTTCCGAAACAACTATCTTGACGACACATTGCACATCGTATACAAGACACACTATACTGCCTTTAGGGGCTGTTTTTTATCCAGCCAGAAATCTACACGTTCTGTAACTTCATTGGAGTGAGGGACGTCTTCCTCGACAACTAACACGCCGTGTATTTCTCTAATCAAACATGTGACAAGAACACACTGTGTTCAATCCAAATGTTTATGCTGAAGTTTGACACACGCCATGTTGCCCCCCCCATCATGATGTGTGGGTTAACATGTCGTGCTCTCACAACATAATGATGTGTAGCTGACTTCCTTGCCCATTAACTAGTACATAACCGACCTTTAGTGTCGGTTATTTAAGGCCTTTAGTGTCGGTTATTAAAGGCCTTTAGTGTCGGTTTCTAAGCGACACCTATGTGGGCGACGCTAAAAGCCCAGCCGTTACGCGTCGGTTCAAAAACCGACGCCAAAACCCTTCACGCGCCACCGAAAACGCGCCAGTAGGGGACTATCGGCGTCGGTTATTAGATAAGAAACCGACGCCATATACCTTCGCGCCACAGAAAGGGCGCCATCTTAGGCACTATCAGCGTCGGTTATTAGATAAGAAACCGACGTCATATCACTCCCAACACGGCCGTGCTGGCCAGCACAGCCGTGGTGTTAAGGAAATAGACGTCGGTTACGAGTAGAAACCGACACTGTAACCGACGCCATATCACTCCCAGCACGGCCGTGGCGTTAAGGAAATAGACGTCGGTTATGAGTAGAAACCGACACTGTAACTATGTGGCGTCGGTTTTATACAAATAATCGACGCCTATTTTTTGTTTTTTTTTCTGTCAGTCTGCAGACCTGCTGTATGGCTGGTCGCAGGATGAGAAACTGAACTGCAGGTTTTACGACATCCATTGATATCAGCCAACAACAGGCCACAAACCTGCAAAATTAACAACAAAAATATTCACACATTTAGCAATGCAACCTGCAGTTCCATTTATTTTCACACATTTAGAAACATTCATGTAGCTAGTAATCTGTAGTTCCATTCATTTTCACATTCACACATGTAGAAACATTCATATAGCAACCAACAGTTTCATTCATTTTAACTCAAACACATGTAGAAACATCCAGACATGTAGAAACATTCACACATATATTATAATTCAGAAATTCATTTACAAAATATCATTCTTTAGTCATTATTCGCTATCAACATCCCAATTATATGTTAAAACCCCCACTACTTGTATGGCTGTTGCCCATTCTTCTCTTACTTCATTTAATTCTCCCGTCGTATAGGGAGCATGTACATCTGGTAAGGCATTTCCTGTAGTGTGGTCAGTTTTAAACACCTGTAAAGAGAATGATGTATATATATAATTAATGAGCAATAAATAAGATTGATATATTTCATATTATCTAATGAGACTATAATACCTCAGGAATAGTATCGATGTCCACTGCGGCATATTTGATAATCATGTGCATAAATCGCATCACATAATATCCACATGCCCATCCGTTGTCTTGTGTAGCACACTATAAATTCAAACATACAAAATATTAAAAAATACAACTAATTAAGCATTGTTCACATAAATAATATATACATATATTGCAGTCGGGAACTTACTTTCACGTTCTTCCAAATTATTGGCTGGTTCTTTTTCGTGGAGACCTTTCCTCCAACCTTTTTGAACTCATGTAAACCCCTACATGTTAATGTAACACAGTATATTGCATAATTAAATAGTAATGTAATAACATATGTTAACGGATATTAAAATGAATTTTTTCTCACCGGAATAATGCCATTTTCATTATGTGTCCATATTTTGAATTCAATTTACTCCCCTTAGGATCTAGATAATAGACAGTGAACGTCTCGGGGACAATAACTAGTAACTCTCAATGCATACCACTAGAGGTAAAAAAGTTAAAATTTAATAACTCAAAATCCACAATAAAAATGTAATTTTTTAAGTCCAAATTATAATAAGCAAAGTAAACTTACTCTACATTAAATGGAGCTATTATCACCGTCTTCTTATTTTGAGCAAAATTTGTAAAAGCCTCACAGCAGTATTGTTGAACTGACGGAGGGTCTTTAGCTACTAGACTAATCAAAGATGGAATAAAAAATCCTACATGTTCGAATGCAAAATCTGCACATATCTTGTCTAAGTAGCTGCAAAATATGTATTAATTACACATGCATTAATAAATAAGAAACCAGATCACCATATCCTACACAAGGTATATGGATGTATAAAGAAGATCTCACCTTATCCATAGCTTTATCACATATGTATTTAGCCAATCATATCGAAACAACTCCAAAATATCTTGTATAAATAGTTTGCTTTCGTATGATTGACCTGCAAAATCTGAATCTATAGAAACAATTATAGGGCAATTTATATCATGTTCGCCTAACCATATTGCCATACCCCTATAGTTAGGACCTAACGGGACAGGTAGGTCCTGTGGAACCCAACTGGGTAATGTAGGAGGTGGAGGTGGAGGCCTAGATGCTGTGGTTATCTTCTTTTTAACCTATATATATATAATTTCAGATCAACTGACATCATATACACACACTAACAATTTAACGTAATGTAAATTTACCATACAGTTTCAGTAAAGAGGACATCCGCTTTTGGCCACAATATCACTCCGCCTTCTGCCTCACCAAGCGTTTTACAATCTGGGTGGGCATATGGCAATGGAAGATCCATCCACTTGGAGAATATATGTACCGGGCTCACACGAATCCAACCAGCTGGTAATGGAGACCCGTGAAACATTTCCCCTGGTAGGGATGGGTAAGCTGACGCCTCTGCAACGACATATTCTTTACTTTTTAGACGGCATGGCTTCAACCCCTACAAATTTTTGTGTAAAGAATGTTATATACATATATACATATCATCTTTTTTTGAAACGACTACAATTTCATATATACATATCATCTTGAAAACATATCATCTTGAATTAAAAAACTAGTTACTATGTCATAAAAATACTTACAACGGATGTGCTAGGTGGTGGGTCTATAGGATTACTCCTAACCTCTGCAGTAGGAGTAGAGCGGGATGCTATAATAGGTACTGTCCGCTGAGTGGCAGTCTGAGATGCCTGCCACTTTTTCAGTGCTTCTTCGAGTTTCCTATCAACTAGCTTATCTACCTATACATGGATAAAAGAAACGTTAGCTTCTAATTATTGAATTCTCTTTTTACAGTAACATTATAAAGAAAGAATATGTTACCTCTTCTTGTGAAAGTCCCACTTTTGGGACATGTTTGCGCTGGGATGGCCCAAAAAAAGATTTGATGCCCACACCAGCGCCTGCAGCCCTAACACGTCCAGGATGCTCTGGGTTACCCAGAGCACTGTCAATTCATCCCTTGTGCCCTCAGGGATGAACTTGCCTTGTTTCCTCAGCTCGTGCAGCTCCTGCTAATCGCCAAAAAAAAATTGTAATTAAGTAAACACCACAAATAATCAATATTCGAACGATTGCTGTAAGAGTTGTATTTTACCATTTTTGCAGCCGCCTCAGCAGTTGCGAGCTTCCTTATTTCTCCCTTCTTATTTTGCCTCCCAGCTATCCAGACATCATGGCGAGGCAGAGGTGTGCTACCTATAGTAGAGGACTCCTGAGTAGCAGCAGACTGAGCAGTAGCCTCAGACTGTAGTCTTTGGCGAATGCCTGCATACCCCTTTGGACCCATTGTGTGGTCATGCACATTCAGTGCACACCTTGATTTTTGTGCCTCACTGAGGGCCTAGTTAGTATGCACATTAATGATTTGGTTAGTAACTAAAAATTGTTAATCTTGAATAGGTGAATACAACATATATTAATGAGATTGGGACTGACGCCTAATACCTTGAATTCATCAGTTTGTCTTGAAGCAACAAACGCGTCCCATTCTTCTTTGTCCAGGAAGTTCCACTGTTCAGTGGCTGTCTTCTTCCTCTTGTCAGCTTCTTTTATGTATTCTCGGGTGAGATTTGTCCTATAGTTCCTTAGGACTCTCCCACAGCGTTGCATCACGCATTTACGATGCAACTTTTCATCCAATTCAAATATACGCTGCAAAATAGAATTGCTATTAACTAGTATCCAAAAAATTAGTAATCTACAAAATAGAATTGCAAATTAATAATAACTCACACATAAATCCTTCCATATTACGTCTTTCTTCTCCTTAGAAACTTTATGCCAAGAATCTATCTTACAACCGCAATGGCTACGAGTAACATACCCAAGATATGAAACAAACGAATTGCGATTCACACTAGATGCAATTTCCTGCATTATCAAAATCCACAACAAGTTTGGGTCAATTGCCCTTTTGCGCTATTAACTTCATCATAGTGATGCCCCTTCTCTTGTCAACTTTTTGGTGCTGCTGATCAAGTGCCTCAAGTGCTTCAGATGGTACATGTGCATCATCAACCTAAAATTTGACAAAATAAACACATTTACAAGATATAACTATAAATGGACATATAGATATAAATATATGATATATTTTTAAAAATTACATTGTGACTTGTGAGGCGGCGCATTGATGTCCTCACCCTCACGATAATCATCAGCACGGTCATCAGGAGAATGCTCAGCCATCTGAAAATTCACATTCACATTGTAAAGTTCACATTGTAAAGTAATTCAAATTGTAAAGCTCACATTGTAAAGTTCACATTCACATTGTAAAGTAATTCACATTGTAAAGTTCACATTATAAAGTAATTCACATTGTAAAATTCACATTGTAAAGTTCACATTCAGAAAAATAAAACATATAAAAAAATATAAACATGCCTCTAATATTGCGATTTTTTATCAATTAACAATCCTTCATTGTGATCTCCGCGCACATACAAGTCATCATTAGCTTCAATATTTGCTGGTGTTGGCAACCCAACTGAGAATGGACTGGAGTCATCATACTTATCATAGTACTGTTCTTCATCTATAGGATCTTCAATGAACTGTCTTTTACCATGAAGAACAACCGACCATTTATCATTTGCAGGATCATCGATATAAAATACTTGTTTCGCCTGTGATGCAAATATGAATGGTTCACCCTTCTCGCCAATCTTTTCAAAGTTCACTAAAGTGAAACCCAATTCATCCACTATAACTCCTTTGGTGTTATCAACCCAATTACATTTGAAGAGCGGAATTCTGAAATCTATGTAGTCAAACTCCCACATGTCTTCAATGACACCGTAATATAACATTTTAGCTTCACGTGGACTCTTATCCTTTGCACTTGCAAAAAACATAGTCGATGCTTGAAGGGTGATCCTACTGTTTTGGACGACACTCTTATCATCTTGGCGTTTTGTGTAATATGTGAATCCATTAATGTCATACCCTTCATAAGACATAACAGTCAATTTTGGTTTAAAGGCGAGGCATTTGATAGTTTCAGTAATATCATCTGGTGTTTGAGATAGTTGATGTAAGACTTTATCTTCAAACCACTTAATAAATGTCTTGTTATGCTCTCTAGCAAGCCACATTGTATTGGCTCGAGGATATTGTCTCTTGATGAAATTGGTATGTTCCTCGATATAAACGTTCACTTCGTCCATGTTGTGTAAAATATACAAGTGACCTTGTTCCAACTGCTCACGACTGATTACTTTCACACGTGATCCCAAAATTCCTTTGCCAAATTGCTCGTCAATATTCTTGTCATTATCAGGAGTGTCATTACCACTGAGAAAGTCATTGCAAAAATCCATAACCTCTCTCGCCACATAACCCTCGATAATACTCCCTTCAGGCCGATAACGGTTTCGAACATCACTTTTAAAAACGCTCATGTATCGTTCAAAGGGATACATCCAATGCAAGAAAACTGGTCCCAACATTTTCACTTCCCTAGTCAAGTGGACAACAAGATGTACCATGATATCAAAGAACGACGGAGGAAAATACATCTCAAGCTGACATAGGGTAACAACCACTTCTCTTTACAATTTATCGAGAGTATCAGGGTCAATAACTTTGCTGCACAGACTGTTGAAAAAGAAACAAAGTCTGGTGATTGCAAACCTTACATGCTTCGGCAATATAGATCTAATTGCCACATGCAATATTTGTTGCATTAGAGTGTGACAATCATGAGATTTAAGACCTATCAACTTCAGATCTTTCATTGATACCAATCTACGGATGTTGGATGAGTAACCCTGTGGCACCTTAACATTTACCAAACATTCACAAAAAGCTTTCTTCTCCTTTCTAGACAATGTGTAACAAGCGGGAGGTAAGTATGTTCTCTGATTTTCCATTTCACGAAATTCTGTTAATTCTGACCTTATTCCCATTTCACGTAGGTCCAGTCTAGATTTTATCCCATCTTTAGTCTTACCTGGTATATTCAACAAAGTACCAATGACACTATCACAGACATTTTTCTCAACGTGCATGACATCGATACAATGCCTGACTGTCAAAGAACTCCAATAAGGAAGATCCCAAAATATTGACTTCTTGAATAAAGATTTGTCACTCCCTGTGGCCATAGTACATTGTGATCTCTTACTAAATTCATTGACAAAGTCTTTTACTCTTTCATAAACAACCTCCCCTGGTATAGGTTTAGCTGCACTCCGTTCCTCATTCAATCCATTGAATGCTTTGCGCTTCCTACGATACGGATGGAATTTTGTAAGAAACCTTCGATGACCGAGATATACAGTCTTACCGCCATGTTTTAGTCTTGTTGAATCAGTGTTCTCTTCACATATAGGACACACTTTAGCTCCTTTGACACTATCCAGACAAATTCCCATATGCTGGAAAGTCATTAATAGTGCAAAACAACATAGCATGCAAACGAAATGTCTCTCTTCGTGAAGCATCATAGGTCATCACACCTTCACCCCAAAGTTTCTTTAAGTCATCAATCAGAGGTTCAAGATAAACATCGATGTCATTTCCAGGTTGTTTAGGCCCGATATCAACAACGACAACATTACGTACTTATTTTTCATACACAACCAGAGAGGAAGATTGTATATAACAAGCATGACTGGCCAAGTGCTATGTTGGCTACTCAATGTCCCGTACGGATTCATCCCATCTGTACAAAGGCCAAGTCTTAGATTCTTGACTTCTTCACCAAATTCAGGGTACAATAGATCAATCTTCTTCCACTGTGGGGAATCAGACGCATGTCGTAGGATCCCATCATTATTTTTCTTAACATCTGCATGCCACCTCAAATTCTTCACATCTATCGGATTGGCAAACAAGCGTTGAAACCGTGATATTATAGGTAGATACCACATCACCTTGGCAGGAGAACCAGTTTTGGACTCCCCCGAAGTCGTCAATTTATACCGTGACGCACCACATTTTGGACAATCTTTCAAATCCACATAGTCCTTTTGAAATAATACACAATCATTCGGGCATGCGTGTATCTTCTTGGCATCCATTCCCATTGGGCACAACAATTTCTTTACCTGGTATGTTGAGATTGGCAGCTCGTTTCCTTCAGGAAGCATTTCTTTCAACAAAGACAACAATGATGTGAAGCTTTTGTCGCTTCATCTATTGTTAGCTTTCAGCTTATACAATCTCAACACAGCGCTAAGTTTCGTAAACTTAGTACAACCTGTGTATAACGATATCTCAGCATCATGCACAATGTTTCTAAAAATGGGAGGTGGATCGGTGTGCTCTACCCCACAACTATCCAGCATCGCATCAACGATGTCTACTGGAACTGGTTCATTCACATCTACGTCATCGTAGGCAATTTCTTTTTCCACACAAGCACTGCTATCGACATCCACTGGTTTCGGGTTTGAAATCTCTCTATGCCAGTGCCATTCTGTATAGCCTTGTATAATCCCGTTGCACATGACATGACTTTTGATTTCGTCACCAGTGCTGACTTTCAAGTTGTTACCGTAATGCCTACATGGACAGTAGAACCTATCTCCAGGTTGTTTCCTATGTTCCTCGACAAATCTAATAAACTGGTCAAGACCAGAAATAAACTTTGGGGTGCAGCGATTGCAAATGGACATCCATGATCTATCCATTCTATGATCAAAGAGAAATCAAATATACATTACAACAAGATTAGGGTCTAGGGTTAACAAATACATGTGATGTAATTCTTATATATAATAAATGTGTACCACCTATCCCATTCTTGAACACCTAATCTCACTAGTAAGTGTATAATGTGTATTGGGTTTTCAAGAAAATTTCGGCAGCATTTCCCCGCTGTTCTCCAAGTACATATGTACTTAGAGAACAAACGGGGAAATGCTGCCGAAATTTTCTTGAAAATCCAATACACATTATACACTTACATCCTAAGCGAGATCAGGTGTTCAAGAACAGTCCCAAACCGGGGACTATCCAAGATTTACTCCTAATGAGTAAATCTTGGACGGGTTTCTAGGCCAACAAATACATGTGTTGTCATTCTTATACCTAAAATCCTAGTTCTTCAAGTTGGTGATTATTGATGTCTTTAAAAGCATGATTGGCAATTTAGGGAAAAGTTCATCATTTACATTCCAAGCATGTCACATGTGTGCATTACAGTTCATCATTAAGCAAGAAGGGTGATTAGGATTCTCAATATACTCAACAATGAAACAAGTTACCAATTTCATAGTTACGACGGTAGAGATACCCTAAGATCCAGATCTAATGGTTCATAATGAGCTTGTGATAAAGTTACATCAGTTGAGATACCCTAAGATCCAGAACTAATATAAATCAGTAGATGATCAATTAATTGCTGAATCAGTACATAAATAAATACAAACACTAGATGAATACATACAAATCAATTGAAAAATAAAGTTAAATCAGTTGATAAATAAATTTCATTAAGTAGATGATTAAATCATAACAAAATCAGTATATAAATAAACATAATTAAGTAAATAACTTAATAAAAAAAATGCCCAGCAGCTAGCAGCCTAGGCGTGCCTTGGCACCGCCCAAGCATCCGCCCAGAGCCTGGGCGCCGCCTAGGCGGAGGAAGGAAGGAGGAAGAAGGCAAGGTATACCTTGAGGGCAGAGGAAGAAGGCCCGGCCTGGAGAGCAGCGGCCGGAGCAGAGACCTAGCAGCAGCCGGCGGCGAGGAGAGGAGCGGCGGCGAGGGCGGCGAGGAGAGGAGAGCAGCAGGAGCGTCGACCAGGAGTGGTGGCGGCGCGGGGGAGCAACGACGGCGGGGAGCACCGACGGCAACAATCGCCAGACCTAGCAGAGGTTCACAATGAAACAGAGACAATGGGGAAAAGTTCTCTGTTTCGCGGGGCTATTAACTGTACCATAGGCGTCAGTTATTCATACAAACCGACAAGGTGTCGGTTCTCCACAAAAACCGACACCTATTCTCAATTATAGTCGTCGGTTTTAACTACAAATCAACCGATGTCTATATACATATGCCGATTAAAAAAATTGTTCTCGATTAATGACCATAGTCGTCGGTGTCTTCCGAAAACCGACGCTTAAAGGGTGTGAAAAATTCCCCGCGGACAGCGCGGGAAAATTCATAAGCGTCGGTCATTGTAGTAAAACCGACGACCAAAATGTGCCCAATTTATGTCTCGCGAATAACCTTTAGTCGTCGGTTTATTATTTATCAACTGACGCCATATGTTAAATTTTGGAGGCAATTTTTTTCGCTGAAAATTTTGGATTTGACGGTTAATTTTAGGCGTCGGTTTTTTAATAAGTAACCGACACTGGATAAAAGCGGTACCCGTGTCTGGTCGCCCTTCGTAGATTGGATGTCGGTTTATGTTATCAACCGACGCTGTATAGTTTAGGTGTCGGTGTATTTATACAACCGACACCTGTAAAAGTGACGTTATAAGCCATTTCTGTAGTAGTGATTGTTAGCAATATGTTCACACACCGTGCATAAACCAGACACGCCGTGTCAAATTAAAACACGTTTTGTACCTTCTTGACACGCCACGTAAACTGTTTGACACCATCAATATCACATCTTGCCTATCGTCTACATGTGGGATTTATTGGATTTCCTCTCCATTATGAGCAAGAAGATAGAAAGTGGGCCCACTCTACAACCATCCCTCCTTGTAATCAAGGCATTACATACCGCAAACTCAACGAGAATAACTTCATTCAATGGAGTCACACCGTCAAGATCCGGTTCAAAGGACAAGGAAAATTCAAGCATGTTATAGATGCCCCCCCCCCCCCCCCCCCAACGGGAGACACTTTAGAATAACGGGAACAAAGTGATGCAAATCTTCTGTGTATTTTGCGGAAATCTGTGGAGGCTCAAGTGGATGACCTCACTAGCCACTTTGAGGGATGTATAAAAATCTGGGATCATCTTCATTTGGTGTACTCATTAAACGTTTCACACATGTATTACACAACACTGGAAATGTAACTACAACAAGATGACAAATCCCTGACTCAATATTTTGGTGAAGTCATTCGCGTAAGTGAGATCTTCATTCCTTACTTCCTTTGTCTCTTGAGTTTTAAGGAGCTTTAAGAGCAGAGGGATCAAATTTTAGTCATCAACTTCCTCGCCGGACTTTGACGTGGGTATGAAGGGGCACAATCAAATCCTATCTGAGACTGAACTTCCTTCTTTTGTTGAAGCATACAAGTGAGTCTCACATACATTCCTGGATCAAACCACACATACTACTACTGATAAAATGGCCATGGTAGTGATACTCACACTGGTTCCTCCGCATATGGAAGGGGACATAGACGATGAGGAGGTCCGAAGGTAGATCCATTTGAGGATGAGGTCGTCCAGAATGTATTCGAGATATACTAGAAGGAAACTTGCTATGAGATTCATGGGTATCCACCTAGATCATCTGCTGATGAATTTCTATAAGACATTATCCACAATACACAAGTATATTAAAATTATAGTCAATTTTCCAGTTCAAAGTGTCTCAGAAGTCTCATTATCTGTTGCTTCAGTTACTTCCTTCACTCAACGGACAAGTTATTCTGCAGCATGCATCTCTCAATCTTCCTATATATGTTCGTATTCTTGGGGTTTTTACTCTGGTGCAACAAATCACATTACAAGTACACACAATCTCATAACGAGTGTTTCCACAAATAAATATGCTCTACCTCAAATTATCATAGCTGATGGATCTACAGTGGGTATCCAAGGCACCAGGATCATCAAACTTCTACCACATCAAACTTAACATCAACTTTATTTGTTCCCAAATTTCCCTTTAATTTGGTTTATATAAACAAGTTAACACTCTCTCTTCAAGCCTCAATTACATTTAACCTTAATGATTGTATTTTACACGATCTTCATATGTAGAAGGTGATTGATTGGTGGAAGGTAGGAACTTGCAATTCTCTACTATCTTGATCAAGCTTCCAAACTATGTGTAGCGACTACTCTTCACATCTACAATCAACTTGGATATATAACTTTGGATAAACTCAAGATCTTCAACCCTCAGTTGTCGAGTCTTAACAGAGTTGCAGGGGTGGCAGTAGGGGAGGGAACTCTTAGCAAAGTTGACGACAATGACTAAAGGGAGTGCTACTGGGAAGCAACCACATAAGCTGAAACACAAGAGGAGGAAGATAAGTCAAGATGGTGTATGGGGAGACAATGACTTTGGATGTGTGACCTGGGTTATGGAGTGGGAGTGGGAGTGGGAGTGGGAGTGGATTGGTGCTCTATTTTTTATTGATTATTGCATTTCTTTAAAAGAGTGAAACTCATTTAATAAACCATCAAACATTGAATCATGTCATATAAATCATGCTTAACATCTAGCACACATGTTTGTAACATCCCGCCAGCTAGACCAAAATCAAATCATGCAATCCTGAAGACCATAGCTACATAGCCACGTCTCGCATCAACTTAGAAAACCATCATCGAACAAATCACAATATTATACATCTTCGTGATTTCATATAACAAATCTACATTAGAATTCAGTAAATTGAATCGATATTATTCTTATGTAGTTCAGTTACATCAAGATACATGTACAAAGATACATGTACAAAGGAATTACAGTCATAATATACAACAACTACTACCCCCAACCACTCAAGAAAATGAGGGTCCATGGACAATTTTCTATTGTATACTCCATTTTATTATATCTTTGTTAGCTTGGTCTTTCCTCTATTGCCATTAAACCTAAAAGCATAAAACCAACCAACACGAGACTGATATAGAGCTCCATTGAGTAGACTCCCATCATGATAGAAAACATGGATCAACAATGTATTAAAAACATGTTAAATAAAAGAAAAAGCTTCATCACTTATTATTTAACCCTAGGTGACAATTCTAAAAATAATATATATTTTTCTATAATTTAAGGGCTTCACCACCCTATATAAAACTATTATATACTTCATATGAAGGGGGCATCATATCATATCTCAAACAGTAACATATTTAACACATGTATCACTTAAGTAGTAACACATTCACTTATAATGCATAGATGATCACTTTTGGATAACTTGCAAGGTAACTAATCAGCAATGACCAATTTTTATTGCTCAGACGTGTTACTCAATTCTATTGCCCTAATTAACTTGGTTTGTACCAAATCAAGTTACAACTAGATGCTCAAATCCTGCTAGCCCACCGTACCTATCTTTGGGTTACCACTACCACTAGGACTCATCAACCTCGGTCGATGCAAGGAAACTCTTTACATGCTCATTGCTCGCAACCTCTTTATCTTACAGTTTGATCCTGGGTACTTAGGCATCAACCCGTTTCAATCTAAAATGCATAGCTCATCACATATTCTTTGACACTGGAGCAATGAGCTTAATCCCCATCCTCACCGACGTCCCATGCTCAAACGGGCGATATCCATGAAGCTGAAGGCTTCCTATCGTATGAGAATCCATAGTCTCCAGGTTTCCCCATAAGCTCTCCTAACTTATGTATCTAAGATCCTTCGGACGACCCTCATGTCTTCTAAAAGTGATCTGGTTTCTCTTCCCCAAATTCCAAATACTAAGGCAGTTCAATGGCGCTCACACATCTTAGATTTAACGTGATATATGATTTCACTTGATTAGTATTCCACATTACTCATCTTTTACACTATGTTGGAAGCATTTATATTATAAATTTAACTCCATTATTGATTTTTGACGGATAATCACTTTGAATCAATAGTAAATGTAAAAGGAAATAAAAATATACTATATTAATAGTAATGCAATCAGGTAATAAATCTATTCTTCTAATATTTAGTAACACATTTCATTCACTCATCATAATGTCAGATTCATCAACACTAGGCTTCTTTCCCTATAGTATACATCATTTTATTTTCAAGGAACTGCTCCTAATCAGGGCTTCATATACTTTCGGTGGCATCATCATTACACTAATTTCTCATTTCATATTCCATTTTCATGATTTCCATCTCATATTCATAATGAGCATTCAATATAAATGCTTGCCATGAATTACAAGATATGCATGAACATGAAATCTACATGGCTTGTCATATGTCATTTCAATCATTACTTAGTACATCTTTTTTTTATCATGTCATCACATGGTATTACCCGATTCTACTTTCACATCGTATGATATTAGTGATAAGGAAGAATATTACATCAATACATTCGAGGTTTACTTATTACTTAATTGAATTAACCTTCTAAGGGTTATTAGCTAAATGTTATTTCAATATATGATTAATCATGACCTATAAATAATATCATGAAGATGAAGCTGAATACACTCTAGGAGTATCATCATCTCATCTTTATTTAATATTTTAAGAAACAACCTTTACATCTGACTTGCTTATAATTTAACTTGATTTAGGGGTTTCTTATACATTAGCGCTTTAAGTGCTCTAGATGGTTCCTACATATTCATTTACTTGTAATTCTATAGTATTACTCCTGATTTTCATCACTATAACTTTATGTAGTCTAATGCTAAGGGGCCCTTCTGGTTGATGGCTCTTGATAGATTATACTGTAAGGGTTAGGGTGCACAATGTGTGTACCCCATATATTTATAAAAAGAACAATTACATATAGGTCCACATAGAATAGGAAAATAACAAGTGAATATAAATAACCGAATAAGACACTATTTAACACTCCCCCTCAAGTTGGAGCATAGATATCAATCAATGCCCAACTTGTCCACAAAAGAGCCGAAATGTTTCTTGGCCAGCAGCTTTGTGAAGATATCAACAACTTGATCCTCTTAGCGCGTAAAAGGAGTGCAGATACGACCAGTCAGGATAGCTTCTCTGATGAAGTGGCAGTCTACTTCAATGTGCTTGGTCCGCTCATGAGAAATAAGATTATTGGCAATAAAGATAGCTGCTTTACTATCACAATGCATGGGAATAGGAACAGAAGACCCCACACCAAATTCTTTTAGAAGAGATTGTACCCACAGGAGTTCACAAGCTGTGTGAGCCATGGCCTGGTACTCGGCCTCAACACTACATCTAGCAACAACATTCTTCTTTTTGCTCCTCCAGGTGACAAGATTTCCACCAACAAATGTGAAGTAACCAAAAGTAGATTTTTTGTCTTACTTCCAGCATAGTCAGAATCATAGTCGCCTTCAAGAGAGCAATGACCATGTTTTCTATAGAAAAGGCCTTTACCAGGGAATTTCTTCAGATACCTTAGGATATGACACAATGCTTCCCAACGACACTGTATAGGCTTGTCAAGATACCTGCTAACAGGGCCAACAACAGTAGAAATATCAGCTCTAGTAACAATTAAATAGATTAGTTTGCCAACCGGTCTCCTATATCTTTTACTGTTAGGATACATGGGAGAGTCATCATTATCCCAATTTACATTAGGATCTAGGGGAGTATCAGTAGCCCGAGCTCCAAGCATCCCATTTGCTTGTAGAAGATCTAGAACATACTTCCTTTGAGATAAAACAAGAGCATTAGCAGTCCTGGAAACTTCAATTCCCAGAAAGTATCTCAGCTTTCCCAAATCTTTAGTGACAAAGTGCTTGCATAAGTAGGCTTTAGTAGCATGAATTTTAGAAAGATCACTGCCAGATAAAATAATATCATCAACATACGCAATCAGAACAACAATACCAGAGGAAGTCTTCTTAATAAAGACAGAGTGATCAACATGAGATCTGAGGAAGCCAGAAGTAGACAAAATCTTGCTCATTTTATCAAACCAGGCACGCGGACTTTGCTTGAGTCCATAAATAGACTTTTTGAGGCGACAAACCTTGTGTGACTCCCCCTGAGCAACAAACCCAGGTGGTTGCTCCATATAGACTTCTTCTTGGAGATCACCATAAAGATAGACATGCTTGACATCTAGCTGTATAAGGGGTCAATTCAGATTGATAGCAACAGAGAGAAGAACCCGCATAATTTAGCCTAGCAACATGGGGAAAAGTTTCAAAGTAATCAATACCATAGGTTTGAGTGTACCCTTTGGCACTAGGCGGGCCTTCAGGTGTTCAACAGTCCCATCAGGATGATACTTTACACTGTACATCCAACGGCATCCGACATGCTCAGATGGAGGATCCACCAAATCCTAAGTACCTCTGTCAGTAAGAGCAGCCATCTCCTCAGTCATGGCATGTGTCCAGGCCGTACTTTGTAAAGCATCATGAATATTTTTGGGAACAGAAACCGCTGAAAGGGCAACAACAAAATTACTAACATAGACACTAAGATGTGCAATATAAACATAGTTAGCAATATTATGAGAGGTACATGAGCGAGTGCATTTCCTGAGAGCAACAGGTAAATCCAGATCAGAAGTTAGCTCGGCAGGTGTAGGACCTTCTGAAGGAGAAGATTGGTTTTCTATGGGGGTCTTGGGTAGGAGTAGACTGCGGCGGCTGATTCCTGCGTTGGTAAACAATAAGAGGAGGAGACGTAGTCTCAGCAGGCTGCAAAGCAAATGGGGAATCACTGATAACAGGCAGAGGTGCTGAAATAATATCTGAACTCAAGGTGTTCCCTTTAGTAGAGTAAAAAGGAGTGTCCTCAAAGAAAACCACATCACTGCTCGTGAACCACTTCTTAGTAACAGGACTATAGCAACGATATCCTTTCTGAGTACGTGAATATCCTGGAAAAATACATTTTTCAGCTCTAGGAGACAACTTGTCCTGAATCGGTCCAAGCAAACGAACAAAACAAGTTGACCTAAAAATCCTTGGAGGGACAGAAAAAAGAGGAAGGTGGGGTTGTAGGACTTGGACATGAATTTTATTCCCAATAACAGACGAGGGCATGCGATTAGTCAGAAAATAGGCAATGATAACCGCATCCGGCCAAAAATGTTTTGGAACGTTAGAGTGCAGCATGATAGTTCTAGTAACTTCAAGTAAATGCCTATTTTTCCTTTCAGAAACTCCGTTCTGTTGGGGTGTGTAGGCACATGATGTCTGATGAATGGTACCCACAAAACGACAAAATAATTCAACATTTTTTTGAACAAATTCTAAGGCATTATCAGTGTGTAAAATTTTAATGGGCTTAGAAAATTGGGTTTTTAATTTCAGCAAAGAAGAACTTAATAGTAGGCAAAACTTGTGACCTGTCTTTCATAAAAAACAACCAAGTAGCACGGGACAAATCATCAATGAACATAATAAAGTATTTATTGCCCGACAAACTTGGAACATGACAAGGACTCCATACATCAGCATGAACTAAATCAAAAATGTTTTTACTACCAATATGAGATTTTTTGGGAAAGACAGTTTTGGATTGTTTGCCTAACTGACATGACTCACACTGGAAACTATGCGTTCCTACACCAGAAATAATATGTTTTATTTTATCAGCAGATGGATGCCCAAGTCTATAGTGCCACTGTAATGCAGAAACAGAAGAAGATAATGCTGAAGCTAGAGCTGTAGTGCCGATCCTTTTCAAATCATCCAGACAGTAGAGTCCGTCAGGTCCTTCATGCCCCCACCAATCTTCATCCTCTTGCGAAGGTCCTGAAAAACACAAGTACCCGGTACAAAAGGTCAGACTGCAGTTCAGGTTACGTACAATTTTACTGACAGATAACAGATTTAGCAGAAAATTGGGCATATATAGAGCAGATATCAGAAGAACTTGAGCATAAATGTCATCAATCCCAGACACAACAGATTTGGATCCGTCAGCAAGCATAACAATAGATTTAGGACATGGTTTAGATAATTTAGAAAAAAGAGAACGATTGCCAGAAATATGTGAAGAAGCTCCAGAATTAATCACCCATTTGGTATTACCAGCACTAGAAGAGGAAGCACTCAGAAAGGCAGAATCACAACCATTGTAAGTTGCAGCATGAGCTCCTGATTCAACAATAGTAGAAGATGAAGCGTCAGTTTTCTTTAGCAGGAGTCGTTCCACTTCCGAGCGAATGAACTCAACAGTGGAGGAACTCAAAGTAGCAGCAATAAGAGTCTGAGAAACACCCTCAGACGTAGCATTGGCCCACACAGGTGTGCCATGTTTCTTCCAGCACCTGTCCTCAGTGTGGTTCGAGCGACCACAACAGTCACAGTTCCGTTGAGCCGCGGGACCTCCAGAGACATCAACAGATGAACTACGACCAAGGGAGCCACGACCAAGGGATCCACGTCCTCCACCAGAACCAGGAGGACGGTTGTCCTGAGACCGTCCTCGACCCCTACCACGACCTCAGCTAGCCATGGCGGCAAGAGCAGTAGTGTCACCAGTGTCAGAAGTCGGGTCAGATGAAGAAGTCGGCGGGCGTTGAAGACGTTGAAATGCACTCTCCAACGTCGGCAGTGGATCACTGGCAAGGATCTGATCAACTACTCCAGTGTATGAGTCAGGAAGTCCGCATAAGAACTGAACAACCTGAAGTTCCTGCCGTTGTCACTGCATAGTGGCTAAGTCAGTAGAAAGGGGATGGAGGTTCTCAAGTTCAGCCCAGAAGCCTTTGAAAGACGAAAAATTGTTAGCAATATCGGGCCTAGAAAAATGTAGATGGGTCAGTTGTTTGTTCAAGTCAAACACCTTCTTCGGATTCTTGCTGTGAGAATAGGTAGTGGCCAGTTGATCCCACATCTCGTTGGCAGTCGGGAGACGAAGAAGAGTAACACTGATGCGAGTTTCACTGCTGTTCAGGATCCAAGTCATCACAGTAGAGTCATCTTTGACCCAATCATCGTAGGCCTTTTTATCCTTAGAATCGACAGTAGTGGTTGGAGCCGGAGGTGGATCCTGAGTCAGATGGGAATGCTTGCCTTGGGATTTTGCAAAAATCTCCATGGAGCAGACCTAGTGTTGATAGTTGCGCCCATCCAACTTCACGGTAGTCACTTGACGACGAAAATCATCATGGGAGGAAGCCATGACAGAAACCGAGTCCAATAGCAGAAAGCAGCAGCAAAGGAAGAACCGCCTAGATCCTCCTTCTAAGCGGTAGCAGACAACAAGGGACTGGATGGACCAGTTTACATGAAGACTATGCTGAGGCGCAACAGATAACCCTGCGACTCAAAG
This sequence comes from Alisma plantago-aquatica, assembly GCA_963693085.1. Classification (NCBI taxonomy): domain Eukaryota; kingdom Viridiplantae; phylum Streptophyta; class Magnoliopsida; order Alismatales; family Alismataceae; genus Alisma; species Alisma plantago-aquatica. Next base: position 68,993,610 of record OY856409.1, read on the forward strand.
GCCGACGCAGGCAGAGGAGAAGACAGCTCCGGAGAGCCTCAAGGCGTGCGGCCGGTGGCGGCAAGGAGTCCTGCTCTAATACCATACAGAGCAGGGAGCAGGGGGTGGGCGGCGGCTAGGAGTCCTTCTCTGATACCATCTTGATAGGTTTTACTGTAAGGGTTAGGGTGCACAATGTGTGTACCCCATATATTTATAAAAAGAACAATTACATATAGGTCCACATAGAATAGGAAAATAACAAGTGAATATAAATAACTGAATAAGACACTATTTAACAATGGTTATCAACTATCACCATGTGACCTAGTCGATATAGATCACCTATCACCATCTCACCTAATCAATGGCGATCTCTTATGTGTCTCCAACATTGTAATTTTAGCGACCAAAATAACACTTCCTCTTTTCCATTGACCCTCTGACCAATCATGTCGATCAACATAAGGTTATTATTGTCTAGCCTCACCCTATGAGCGACTAATATCTCGTCCAGCTGTCTACTACACATTGGTAGCGACCAAGATTAGATCGCCATTGACCTGACTTGGGTCGCTACCAGCCTAAAACATGAACCACTCAATAACACTTGTTTTATTTATAGCTCTACCTCTCGCTATTAGCCTTCAAATGTCACCATTGACCGTTTCATCACTAGTGCTCAAGCCATTATCTAAGAGTCAAACTCCAACCACACGTATCACCTCAATGGCGATCAAGGTTAGATCACCAATGGCCTACCTTGGGTCGCCATCAACCCAAACTGCATCGTAGTTCTTCCTAAAACACAAACAATTATTATCCCTCCCCTGTTTATGTTTAGAAACCCGAAAATGAGTATTTTTCCTTATATTCGATTTGTCCATACACTCGTTGAGCATCAAACTCTTCTTATTTAATCTTACTTCCCATTAAAGGCATTTTGGTATCTATTTGTAATATTATCCATTCATAACATGTTGAAGACATTTCTGGTATACGACATTTTCGGTATACAAGTATTGATAAACATAGAAATGGATTAGGTCTTATTGTTGATAAGATGTTGAAGGATGATGTTGTCAAGATCACTAGGATGGGTGATAGAATCACAACTATCAAGGTTGTTCTTGGAGGAAAGATTTTTAACATTATTAGCACTTATGCCCCCCAAGTTGGCCTTAGGGAGGAGGCTAAGAAGGATTTTTGGGATGACATGGATGTATTGATGCAGGGAACATCGACATAGGAGAATATCATTATTGGGAGTGAATAAATGGCCATGTGGAGAGTAGCAATGCTGGATATGAGAGAGTTCATGGTGGTTTCAGATATGGCAGTAGAAACGGAGGAGAGAGGATATTAGATTTTGCAGTTGCGTATGATTTGATTTTGGCAAACACCAATTTCAAGAAAAGATAATCTCATTAGATTACTTTCAAGAGTGGGCGAAATTGTAGCCAAATTGATTACCTTCTTACGAGGTGGGTGGATCGTAAAGTATGCAAGGATTGTAAAGTGATTCCTGGCGAAGAACTCACAACCCAACATAGGTTGGTGGTTTTGGATATTAACATGAAGATCAATAAAGGCAAGCGTAACAGAAACCAAGATAGCAGGATCAAGTGGTGGAATCTTAAAGGAGAAAAGAAATTGACTTTTCACGATAAACTCATCAAGGAGGGAATTTGAAACTTGGAGTCTGATGTTAGCACTATGTGGCATGACATGAGCTCCTGCATAACAAAAAATGCCAAAGAGGTTTGGAGGAGTCCGAAGGTTGTGGGCTTCCACAAAAAGAGACTTGGTGGTGGAATGAAGTACATAAGGCTATTAAATTGAAAAGGAAAATCTATAGGAGCTTGCCCAAATCTCGAGATGATGCGTTCCAGAGACAAGCAAACAAAGAAAGAAGCTAAAAAGGTTGTTTAGGAGGCAAGGTCTAGATACTTTGATGATATTTATAAGAAGTCGGATACAAGAGAAGGGGAAAAAGATATATATAAAATGACCCGTATAAGAGAAAGTAAAGGAAGAGACTTGAGTCAAGTAAAATGCATCAAGAATGAAGATGGTAGAAACCTGGTGAAGGACGATGATATCAAGAACCAATGGAGAAATTACTTCCATAAGATTTTCAATGGAGATACTGCAAATAATGTTAAAGACTCGTGTGACATGAGTACAAGTGATATCATTTACACACGATGAGTTTCACTATTTGATGTCAAGAATGCTTTGAAAAAGATGAAAATGAGAAAGGCATGCAGACTAGACGATATTGCCATTGATGTATGGAAGAGTATGGGGGATAAAGGAGTTATGTGGTTAACTAATTTCTTTAACAAGATCATGAAGACCAAGAAGATGTCGGATGAGTGGAGAAATAGTACTATAGTCTCCATCTTTAAGAACAAAGGTGATGTTCAGAGTTGCACATATTACAAAGATATCAAGTGGATGAGTCACACAATGAAGCTTTAGAAGAGGATTATTGAGCAGAGGCTAAGATCTGTAATGCAGATATCAAACAACCAATTTGGTTTCATGCGACGTGATTAAAGATGATGTTTATAGTGTTGTCTGCTAGTTTCTAGTAGGGGGATGGTTAGGAGGGTCAATCACTCTTTCCTATGGCTCACTCCCCATAAAACCATGTGACATCCTTGGATGATTTGTGACCCATTGCCTACTGCTCTGTGATGTACAAGATCATTGCCAAGCTTCTTGCTAGTAGACTCAAGAAGATGCTCCCTGATAGCATTTCCCCTACCCAATTGGTGTTCATTAAAGGACATAACATTTCAATAGTACACTCCTTGCTTCTGAGTTTTGCTCGACTTCAGGTTCAAGAACAAGTCACGTAAGGCTTGTGTAGAAAAGAAGATTTGGTTGGGAAATTCCCTTATGTTTAGGTTTTTCTTATTGATAGGAGGCATCAACCCTTTCCTATAAATAGGATAAGGGGGAAGCATACAGACACAGGACAAACCCTAATGGGCCAATACACAATTGCGCCCATATTACAAATAAACTAAACAACTTAAGTAAATGGGCTAAACAACTTAAGTAAATAGACTCTCTAACACTCTCCCTCAAGCTGGAGCTTGGGAGAATCCCAAATTAGCTTGCAAACAAACATACAAATGAAACAAAATAAAAAAGATAACCAAGCCCACACAAGAATTTCTCCTCAATGTATAAATCACTCAAGCACTCAAATACCCCCCCTCTAGTAGATAATCCAAAAGCGTCTATGAAGGTAGGTAGCGGGAGCTTCATATGGAGCGAATTAAACATCAACGTGTAGGCATCATCGTCTTCATCGCGGTCGCTATCGTCAACAAATAGACCAGAGAGTGCTGGAACACAAGAAGCAGTAGATAAAGTGCATACAAGGCACAAACAAGAAAAGATTCAACATGCTCAAGGCACAAACAAACCAGAGAGTGTTGGAACACAGTAGCAGAAAATAGATGACGTAGCTAGATAAAAGACCATTGTACCTGAAGTAGAAAGCAGCAAAAAGATTCCAAGAATAACCGTAGTAGGAGAAAAGCATGAGCTCCATGATAAGCATGTAAGTCACCAAAGATACCATCATCATCTCATCATATAATTTCCATCCTCGTAGCAGACATCACAGTCCAGAAAGTGCTAAATCACAGTTCCCAGAGAGTGCTGGGTCACAACAACAACAGTACTAGACATGTGCAAGGCACATACAAAGGGTCAACGTGCAAACAAAGAACGGATAGCAGATAGTGCAAAAGCACGCAACAACAAGTAAAATGTGCTAATCATAGCACAAGTAGCAAGAATAACGTCGCCAGATAGAAATCAACAACAAATAGAACAAGTGAAGTAGATAGATTCATAACAGTAGTCGATGATGACGAATAAGCTTCTTAAGCAGCAAACAAATCCATATAGCAGAAAGAGTAGCACCAAAACTAGCATGAATAGTCCGCATAACAATAGAAGGATTCACATAGAAGCAAAAAGAACATTATATAGTAGCAGAAGGATCCATATAGTAAATGTGGCATGAAGATCCTTAGAACAACAAAATGAAAGTCTTCTTCATTTCTCTTCATCTCTCCATCTCATCTCTTTCCTTCCCTCTATACAATATCTTATATTCTCCCCCTCACGCCAACCACAAAAAGAATGAAGAGTGGTTGGAGTGGAGAGTCAAAAATAATGGTAGAGGCAAGGTTTGTGTAGGCAAATATGTGGAGGAGGTAACCAATAATACGAGTCAATATGCAACATGACCCGATTACACAGATTCAGGTAGAAAAATAAATGGATCTTAGTGCGACCCGAAAAGGCACTTTTGTCCGGCCCTTGGGCACAAGGTATATGTAGGGCGCGTGGTAAAACAAGCATTGAAGAGGAAGGCAATATGTAAGTAGGGTTGAAAGACCGAGGGGTTTAAAAAAATGTTAAAATTGCTGAAATGGAAAGATAATTGTTGCTGGTAAGAAAAGGATAGAAGCACGTCATGTATAAACCTTCCGCCATGAGTAGATGATGCAGCATGTTAAGATGTAGCAACAGGAAGTAGCGGACATGCTGTGTCGTTGAAGGGACACATCATGTCTACTAGTAGCCGAAGAGGCAGTTAGCAGGCGAAACACCGTGTCGTTGAAGGGACACGTCGTGTTTACTAGTAGCCGAAGAGGCAGTTAGCAGGCAAAATGTCGTATTCCATAATGGACACGCTGTGTCTGAAAAACCACTAGAGGGGGGGTGAATAGGGTTTTAAAGTTATTTTAACAATTATTTAACTCAAACAACCAACCACAAAAATATTGGACAAAGGGACAAGGATTTAGAGTGGTTCCAACCTTAGCAAATACTAAGGAAGTCAGTCCACTACCCGGTTGCTTACCCAACCGGGATTTTGAAAGAATTAAATTTTATTACCTCGCAAGGACTTTACATAAAATTACAATTCTTTCACCAAACCCTTCGAACAGCCTTCACCTAGAAGTAATTGCACCAACCTTGAAGCAGCCTTCTTGAAGTAACTTCAAGCTCCCCCTTGAAGTAGCCTTCCTCTTGAAGTAGCCTTCCTCTTGAAGTAGCTTCCCGTTGCAATAGCCTTCTTGAAGTAGTTCGAAGTCCACCTTCTCCTCCGAGAAGAACCTTCTCCAATCCGCAGCCTCCAACCCTAGGAGTAGCAAGGAGAATACAAAGGATAAAAGGAACAAGAAGGAAAAAGGAAATTACACTTAACCTTTGAAGCACAAGGCTTGATTTGCTTATATCAAGCGTATAGATCTCCTAACCAATGTATATGGAAGTGTGATTGCTGTGGATAGGAGATACTAGCCTATAGGACACGAAATTAGAGCAAGGAGAAAAATAGCCAATGCAAGTGTTGCTCAATTTCTCAAAACAGATTCACAATTGCAAGTGTAAGCTCAAATGTATCACAAGTGAAGATTGGTGAATTTTGATGTCCTAAGGCATGTCCTATTTATAGGAATGACCTACAAGTGCTTAAGGACGTTCTAGACACTTTCTAGGGGGTTCTAAGTGCTTAACTAGCCGTTAGGTACACTTTAGTTGCTTTAGCAACGGCTAGTTAATTAATTCTGCAGTTGCTGTCAGAGTCCATCTCGGTTGAGGAATTGTCGACCGAGACACCTACTCGGTCGAAGTTTTGTCGACCGACAGGCTCTCTGGATCAAGTGTTTGCAACGTTCATCTCCAACTGCCAACTACCTTGTCAGCTGTGTCTAACGGCTACTTGGGTCTTTCTCGGTCGAGAAGTTTGTCGACCGAGAGTGTCTCGGTTGAGGAGTTTGTCGACCGATATTGCCCCTGTTTCAATGTTTCAATTTAAGGCATTAAGTGTGTGTATGAGTGTGCATATGTGACACTATTGAAGGGGATGACCTATCTAAGTGTAGTGATTGGCTAGAGGAGATCTAACGCTTGATTTACATGAAGTCTAAGTACTTGTACATTATATATTTGTACAAGTTTACAATTGATTACATTTCATGAATTTTACAAATATTCAAGCGTATAGATTCCCTAGTACTTTGTCATCCACCTTATTCCTGCAACACTCAAGTAGCACGTTAGATCGACAAGAATGAAATGTTTGTCATCATCGAAACAAAGGGATTTATCATAATGTCAATTTAGCCAACAGTGTCTAGTAGACAGCTTGGGGTAGTAAGGCACTAACACGTCGTGTCGTATATTGACACACCTTGTAGGTTGCACGACAGAAAATGTCAGGGAACCGATAACGCGTCCTGTCAAAAGTTTGACACGCCGTGTCTAGTATCGTGACAGCATATTCGTTGAAGCTGATGCACGCCGACATGTCGTGTTTCAAGGAAACACGACATGTTGCGGCGACGAATCGTCAACAACAAGCTCGAGCAGCAACAAAAAAAAGAAATCCTTTCGGAACAACATGAAAACAATATTGAGAATGTTGTATCCCCAATATCGAAGAAAAAGGAGATCTTTCCTTGATTTGGGATTAGACCTCAATAGGGGTGGATGCATGGATGATGAATACAGAATAGGTGGGCAGCGGTGTAGATGACAGTGGTTATTAGGGTAGCGGCTGCAACATATAGGGTGGCAGGGCTCCTCTAAGCGAGCAATAATGGCGGCGACAACATGGAAGGTAGAGGATGATGACTATAACATCAATGGCGGAGGCAAGAAAGGTCTTGGCGGTGACATCATAGCAAGAAACAACTTCAAGATGATTTTTGTTGTTGTTGTTGTTTATGAAGATGGAGACAACTCCATGGAGACACTCCTAAAGGATGCATGGGTAGAGAATCCCTGTAGGCAGCCAAGCTGCGCCTAACGGAGGCGGCCGCTCGCAAGGGGAGACTTCTCTCTGTTGCACTCTCTCTCTCTTAGGGTTAGGGGCAACACATGACCGACTGCTCTGATACCATGTGAAAAAGAAGATATGGTTGGGAAATCCCCTTACGTGTAGGTTTATCTTATTGTTAGGAGGCAACCACTCTTTCCTATAAATAGGATAAAGGGGAAGCATACAGACACATGACAAACCCTAATGGGCCAATACAGAATTGGGCCCATATTACAAATAGATTAACAACTTAAGTAAATAGACTAAACCACTTAAGTAAACAGACTCTCTAACAACTTGCATCAACTAGACTTGACCAAAGCATATGACAATGTGAAGTGTGAGGCTTTGTGACAGATTATGTTGGCAATGGGTTTCTCCCCTAGATGAGTGAGCCTGATATAGCAATGTGTTGAAACAACCTCATTCTCAGTGTTGGTTAATGGCCTCCCTTATGGGTTGTTCAAGGCATCCAATGGGTTATGGCAGGGTGACCCCTTGTCCTCGTTGCTTTTCACCATTGTGATGAAATCACTCACGAATTTGGTGGACGATGCTATGATGGGGAACAATCAATTTACTTTCAAGGTGGGTGGCGTCAAGGCTCTACTACACGATTTTTGTCGATGTCATGTTCTTCTCATCGGGCAAAATGAAGAGTCTCAAAGATTTTAAGAGAGTCATGGATTCCTTTAGTACTCTCTCAAGCATGGAACAAAATTTCAATCGAAATTGTGAAATTTTGATCAAAATTTCCGATTTTTTTTCCAATCGGACATCAAAACATACAATCGTACATTGAAACACACAATTGCAGGAATGGATGTAACTTTGCAAATGTTTTGTCCCTAGGTTCAAAATTTTACCAAACATGGCAAAATTTTGACGTAAAAAGCCCATTTTGGGATGGCACAAACAAAACTTAAATTTAGAGATATATGTTCCTAGGACTGCTCACACTACATCTTGGGTATTTTGCAATTTTTTTGAATCTCTTGCTTCTAGAGGCTACTTTTCTTAATTCTAAGATATGCTTCCTCTCTCTTCACCACCTATACATAACCTTCTTCAATTTCTACACTCTTCTATTGAGATCTATAGAAATTCTTCTGAAAATAACATAGTTAATAACATAGTTATTTCTTAGATCTATGTATAAATGTCTCTTATAAACTAGTTAAATGCTAACACTAGACTTATACAAGTTGTAGTTTGTAAGTTTGTAACTTCAAGTATTAAATTCTAAGTTGTAACTTGAAGTTTGTAAGTTTGTAAATGTCTAATAGACTTGACTTTTCTATTCATTTGTGCACTCGCTCAACAAGACATGGATCCCACCCTGACCTCTAAAGCATATAAATTTATTATATAATCTAGTGTGTCTATGCCTAAACATTGTGTTTGCAAGTTTTGATAACCTAATTCCTTTAATTTACCATCAAATTGTCATCAAAATTCTGTGGAAACAATTCAGCTTCCTTCACTTACTAATGTGGGAGAATATTTCATATCCAATATGAAATATTCTTACATATTTGACTAGATTTTGTTGTTTAAATATTCCTAGTAAATTATCATGATTTAATTTGCACATTTTGGAGCTGAAATTGTCAGGGCCGTAAATATCAAAATTTCAGTTAAAATTTCTGTAAAGTTCTGTTTTCTAGGCCATCAAATACTATATCGAAGTTGGTAACTCTATGCTCACAAACTAGTTCTTGAGTGATGAAGTCTAGATTTTATTTCTCGAGGTCTTATGGTTCTGAGAAGGGTCAACTCAGGTGTGTCATTAACCTTACCGAAGGACCCTTCCCCACACGCTACCTCGGTATTCCTTGGGGGGAGAATGCAGACGAAAGGATTTTGAAGCTTTTATTGATATCTTTCACGATTGGGTAACGATATAGATGGGAGTTCGACTCTCTTTGGTAGGTAGGCTAGTTTTCACTAGATATTCTCTAGTTCTCGCTAGATCTGTTCTCGCGTGCAAAACACATTTCTAGTGCATGCAGGACGAGTTGCCTTTGTTCGTTCTTCAGAAACTCTGCAACATCATGATCTCTTTTGTGTGTGCGTGTGTGTGGGGGGGGGGGCAAGAACCAACGTTGTGGCCTGGAACACGATTACTAGGAAATATCATGAGGGTGACCTCAACAAACCTGACGTGGTAGACATTGCCACAACAACTACTTGCAGGAGGATTGATATCTTCTTGAGAGGTTCCGGTTCTTCTTGGAGAGCGTGGATGAGTCTGCTCTACGGGGCTAACTTGGGTACCCATCATGCGCGGCAGACTGACTGCTCTAGGACTTGGCGTGCAATGGGTAGGATGGTGGCCTAGCGCGGTTGGGGACTATTTGTGCTCGATTGATGGACTTTGGACGTTGTCTAATGACAACTTGAAGCAGTGGGGGCTGCTTTCCTTCTTTACCCACAAGTCCCTTGCGATAGTCTTCTATGGAACAAGTTTCACACTTCGAAGTGAATTTGTTGTGCCTACCGGTGCATTTTTCGGAAGCTCCCTACTTTTGACTGCACCTCAAACGCCGAGGATTGGAGGCAGATCCGATTTGTTTATTGTGCAGGAAGGAAGCGGAGACCCATGATCTCTTTTTTTTGGGTGCCGGTTCTCCAAGTACCTTTGGTGCAGGATCAATCTGATATTGGGAATGGAATCGTTACCCCATCCAATTTGGGCAGTGGCCTACGTTAGATGTTGTTACAGTCCTAGCTGGTGCTTGCTTTGTTTTGTGTTTTTTCAACTAGCAGGAGTGGAATGGTAAACTTCATGGCAAAGGGGAAATGACGTGCTTGGTTTTTTTTGACAATCTTGTAAATAATCTCGGGTGACTATTTAATGCTAATCCGAAGATCGAGATTGGGTTTGATAGCTTGATACTTAGGCAATGGGGTTTTGTAGCTTAACTCACTTATATAGTATATTGAGTTTTTGTTTGTCTCCTATTCTTGCTTTCCTTTTTCATGGTTAGTAATATTTCACCTTATCTAAAATAATGTACACTAAACAACATGTGATTATTTTGGTGACTTTAGGTCTGAGGATCACAATCACCACTGTCATTAGATGGCTTCCATATGTCATTCTCAAGGCGGGTATGTCACTCTAACAAGTACCTATGTGTCTGACTTGATATCTGACTAAAGAGACGTAGTCATCAGTCACCACACATACTAGTCTTATGTATTATTGTTGTCTTATAATATCCACAATAATATTAGACTTGGGACGTAACAAGAATGATTAATCTAAGTATACATATGATCTCATGTTCAGGTCCTCAACCTAAACCATATGTAATCGAGTTAAAACACTCTTCGGACATTATTATATTTAATCATTATCCCGATATTCAAACAAACATAATAAGTGAAATTGCCGTTTATTAATAATCAAATCATATACAAAGTATCCCATTACAATCATCATATGATGGCTCTTAGAGCATACAACCAACAATCTCTTCTTACTTTCAACTTTTCTTAAAATTTAAGTCCAAATGACTATCCAATTAAAACCTAAGTTCATGCATCGGAAATTCCTTTCATCACTATTGTATGCAATTTAGATGCTATTTTGCTCAATAGCCTTTCCAGATTTTAACAACTCTTCCATTCTTAATTTCCAAGTTAGAAAGTTTATCCTCCTTAGATCAATTTTATGATTCTGCAATTTACTTTCACCACCTTTGTACTTAATTTCTTCATGAAATTATAAGGTTTTTACTCTTCATACCTTTCTCTTCCTCTCTACTCTTTGATTGTCGTTATCAGGTTGCTTGGTTAGGGCAGCCAAAAGAAGTGCATCCAGAAAATCACACACTTTCTCCCAATACTCGGACACCTGACCAGGGCATCCGAATACTGATTTCAACTAGTATGCACCTCATCTAAATCATTTCATCATCCGTATTATCTTTTGATTCTAATTCCTGTTGTCTTTGTAGACTCATCGAACCTGGCGTTGATACCACACTATCAGAACTTCCATTTTGTTTAAACGCCAATTCTCAATAATTAGGAAAATCCTCAAGAGAAGTGCAACATAATCTAACAAACATAAAAAAAGTCAACAACTGAAGTAGGCAAAAAGCACAAGTATAGTTTATTTTCTTCTGTAACCATGAAACTCATTTCAGAAACCATCATACACCGAATCGTATCATATTAATCATCTTTAATGTCAACATGCATGCTTGTTGGACCATGAACAAATCCTATAGTCATAAAGGTGAAAGCCACAAAGACATGTCTCTCACCCATCAATTAAGCAAAACAATCATCAAACAAATCACAACATTTCACATTTTCATAGATTCAGATAACAACTCTACATTAAAATCTGATAAACTAAATCAATATTATTTACGATTATGTAGTCACATCAAGATATGTGTATATAGAAGAAGTAATATCATAATATACAACAACCACTACCCACTTAACCACCAGCAAATTGAGAGTACATGGATACACTGTTCTATTCTATGCTCCACCTTATTATATCTTTCTCAGCTTGGCCTTTCCGTTGCTTTCATTATACCTAAAACATAAAACTAACCAACATGATTCCCATTTAGTGCACCATTGTCTGGTAGACTTCTACTCAAGATAGACAATAAGTAAAACATGATGCTTCACCACTTATTATATAAGCCTTGTATTGATTAACATAATTCTAATAGGAACATTTATTCTCTTCCATTAATTTAAAGGTTCACCATCTTATTTAAAACCATTATATATGTTGGGTTCACTGACCCCAACATGGTTGGGATTTAGGCTTAGCTACTGCTGCCGCTGCTGATGTACTTCATATGCAGGGAACATCATATCATATCTCAACCAATAGCATATTTATTTGAAAATATGTAATACTTAAGTAGCAAAACAATCACTTATAATGCATAGTGGATCACTTTTGAATAACCTGCAAGGTAACTAATCAACAAAACCATTATCTAGTACTCGACTGTATTACTCAGTTGTAACTTTGTCTGCCCATTAACTTTGTTTGTACCAACCACGTTAAAGATAGAGGATACAAATCAACTAGCCCACCACATAAGTCTTCGGTTTATCGGTACCACTGATACTCTCCACCCTTGGTCAATGTGAGGAATCTCTATAGGTGCTCATTATCCTGCGACCTACTTTTATCTTATGGCACGATCCAGGGTACTCAGACATCAACCCCGTTCCAATATAAAATGCATAGCACATCATAGTTTCAGTAACACAGGAGCCACGAGCTTAATCCCCATCCTCAGTGAGGTTCTATGCTTAATTGGGTTCTGCAAATCTAAGGGCATCCCACCATAAGAGAATTCTCAGCCTACCCCACAAGCTCTCTTATCTTATCCAAGATCGTACTCATGACCCTCAAGTCTGCTCCAAGTGATCCCGTTTCCCTTCCCTAAATTCTAAATATCAGGAAAGTTCAATGATGCTCAAGGCGTATTTGATTTAACACAATATATGTTTTCATTTGATTATTACTCCACACTACTCATTTTTCAAGACACTTTATGCTAGAAGAATTTATTTGATTAATTTGACTCAACTATTGATTTCCAACTTGCAACAATAATACGAGTCATTAGTAAATGTGTAAGGAAATAAAGTCATAATTTCATTATAACTGCAATCGGGTAATAAATCATTTATCAAATTATTTAGTAACACATGAATCTCATTTCATTCTCTCATCATATTGTTAGATTTATCAACACTGGACTGCTTTCCCTTTACGTCTTTATATTTTCAAGGAACTACCCTAATCGTAGCTTCATATGCTTTCACTAGCATCATCATCACATCAATTTCTCGTTTTAGATTCCATTTTCATTATTTCCATCTAATATACATAATGAATTCAGCATAAAAGCATGCCATGAATTACAAGATGTGCATGAACATTATCTATATGGCATGTCATAAATTATTTCCATTATTACTTAGTACTGCATTTCTGATCATATCAGCGCATGGCATAAACAAATCTACTTTCACATCTATGGCTTTAATGAGGCGGAATATTACATCAATACAATTCACAAGGCTAACTTATTTCTGAATTGAAGCAACTTTCTAGGAATCAGCATCTATGATCGTTTTAATATGATTTATCGTGAATTTTAAATACTATCATGACGAGGAAGCTAATCACATTCTTAAGAGTACCATCATCTTATTTTTCTTTAATAGTTTAGGAAATATCCTTTTACATCTGACGTCCATAAAAACCCTTTAAATCTGACTGGTTTATTTTTTAACTTGATTTAGGGCATCTTATCACATTAGCACTTGAAGTGCTCTTGATGGTTTCCTGAGTTCATTTACTTGCAATTCCCAGGAAATATCTCTAATGTCATCACTTTCAAAACATTGTAATTGTTTTCTGACCATCAAACATCGAAATTTACAACTGCACATTGAAACGCACAAATGTAGGCAATGGGACGTAATGTAGCAAAAATTTCACCCCTAGACAGAGGGAAATTTTGCAGCAGAAAGCCCAGTTTGGGCTGTAATTTAGCTAAGTGACGCAGAAACAAAACGAATATCTTGATAAATTTGTTCCTAGTGCTGCTACTACTACATCTTGGGTATTTTGGCAATTTTTTTGAATCTCTTGCTTCTAGAGGCTATTTTTCTTAATTCTAAGGTATGTTTCCCCTATACCTAGACCATTTATACATTACTTCTTCAATTTCTAACCTCTTCTATAGAGATCTTGAGAAATACTTCAAAAATAACAAAGTTCTTTCTTAGATCTATGAATACATGTGCATGTAATCTAGTTAAATGCTACCTCTAAACTTATACAAGTTGTAGCTTTTAAGTTTGTAACTGTAACTGTAAATTTTAAATTCTATGCTATAACTTGAAATCTGTAACTATCTAATAGACTTGACATTTCTGTTCATTTGTGCACTCACTCATTAAGACATTAATTCCACCTTGATCTTTAAACATATAAATTTATTATATTTTCTAGTGTATTTAAATATTGTTTTTGCATAATTTCGTAACCTAATTCTTCATTTCACCATTGAAAATGCCATCAAAATCTTGTCAAAATTATTCAACACCCTTCACTTACAAATATGGGAGACCCCCCCACATATCTAATATGAAATATTATTCCATATTTGAGTAGATCTTGGCGTTTAGGCCGTCTTGGTAAATTTTCATGATTTAGTTTGTTTATTTGGGCGTTGAAATTGTTAGGGCCATAAATATCGAAATCTCGGTTGAAATTTTGTAGATGCCTGTTTCTGGGCCATCGAATACGACATTGAAGTTTGACATTTAATTCCTTGCTGGCCTCCAATGACTCACCCTTGGTTTGTACTAGCGATCAACTAACATTGCCCTTCCTTGCATGTGGCCTTCTCACTGATCACCAATAACCAACATGAGCTTATTGTTGTTTCTCTTCTCCACTTTGGTTCGTCCAGGGTATGATGGTCTTTAGAGGAGCTAAAGATCATCTTTGAGGTATAATTGAAGGTGCTTGGGTAACGTAGAAATTAACCCCTTTTTAGTTTTTGTGTACCTAACTAGAAAGGTCGCTTGACCTTCGAAGAGGTTGGTCCAAATAAAGGTTGAAGACTTCCTAGAAGTTGGTCTGATCGTAGAGCTCCCACTGGCTGCTAGCGACCTACGGTTGGCACTATATTGGGTGGCCAAACGCCAACGTATAATTTCAAATCGCTAGCAACCCCTATGAAAAGTTGGTCTGACCTTGATACACGTCGGTCCGCCTTGTGTACTAGACTTGGCAATGGTTATCCGATTGTTAGCAATAAACCCTAGGTGCCAACGACCCATAGGTTGATCGACCTTTCGGTAAGTCGAACTACCTTTGGCCCTTTCCTAGACAAGGTCCTCAAAAGCCTTCCAAACCACTGTAAATCCACATCTAAGGGTTCTAACTTTATCTTAAAGGTTTCAGGCCAAGCTTTAAAATATATTTGAACCTTGAGGGTATATTAATTATAGTTAATCATCATTATTTTGTTCTTTAACATAATCAAAGACTTTTCTACCCTTAAAACCCTAGTTCGAATGACTCTAGGGTGTTGGTTTGCGAACCTGAACTAGTGATCTTGATCACCTATAAATAGAATATCACAACTATGAAACATATTAAACAACTTATCAATGATTACAATGATCACTCGGCTAAGAAAGACGGTAATGCCTAGAATAGTCTATGAATATGTACTTTCTGCCTTTTGCTTTTACTATCTTCATGATGTTTACTAACTTCCAGCGAGTTCTCTCTAGGTTAAAATGTTTGTTAAAAGTTGAACCCATTGTTTTAAAAAAGCGTCCCCGACGGTCATGGTACCTTTTTTTTTGCTAAAGCCAGGAGTTGTTTTCATTCAACCCACACTCCTCAATGTGGGCTAAAAAGGTGGTTACAATAAAAAAACTCATCTGACTTGAAAGCCCCCATGTTGCGAGACCCACTTGACCCAAAGTCAAGGGGTGCTCCCAATCCAGATCCTCAAAGCTATACAAAGGTGTACCCCATGTTATCCCCCTTTTAACTATCGTCAACAACAAAAGCAACTATATCTCTCCATCTAAGGATAATGTATGGTTGCCTTTTTTGTCCATCTCTATCAACCTTCTCACTTCAGCTGGAAGGCGCCAAGCCTCATGAACGAAGACCAAATCTTCTTGGTCAACCGCCCATCTCCCTCGCAACCAAGTTGATCTCCTTTGGGGCGAGGGAGCCGTAGATGAACCTGTCACATAATGAGGGTCTATCAATGTCAATCATCTGTCTTAGACACCACGACTGTGGTGTAGAGCCCCACAGGGCCTCCATCACCGCACTCAGACTGTAGCTCTCTAGTGATTTAATGCTACTACAACAACTTTTATGCCCGCCTCCAGGTGCTGGTATACATTCAACCAAGAACGGACCGCCATCACCACTCTTCCTTGGCAGTTTCTAACTACTGCACCCATCTACCATCTTCTCTGGGAAAACCAGGAATGCGATCTCCAAAAGCTATGTTGATTTTCATGTAGTTAATGCCAGGTGGGTGCCACCTCTATAATTTTATGTGCTTCATTTTAAGACGAACGTCATCAAGGTCAAACTCTTTGACAAGGAACAAGGTATCCGATACGATGGCGTTTCGACAACCTGGAAATAGGTGTTTACCGATAGATCGATGGAAATACCGACAGATGCAATCCTGGTTGTTTCGATGACAAAATGAACGAATTAAATCATGAAATCTTACAGGTGTAATCTCTACACCTAAATGCATCATTTTATGTAATAAAACTATATAAGTGGTATGTTTGGGGGTGGTTGTCCATCATGTGGGAGGTAGGGAACATGTCCTTTATTTGGGGATTTCGATGACAAAATATTGGAATTAAGATTTGAAATTTTACTAGCACAATCCATAAACATAAATACACACAGTTATGCAATAGTATCCAATTTACAACACATGAATAGCATAGTAACTTACTAACTAATATCAGTTGTATGTCGAGTTACATACTGATTCTCTATACAATATTGAGTTGATGTGGTTGACATATTGCTCCCATGACATGTACATTATGTAAGGTTGGTTGTATGAAGTTACGTGTTGCTCATACACGCCATGTACTATACTATATGTGTATAATACTCATTTGTATTATGTAATCCAACACGATATTTTTAGAATTTTACAATACTATGTCTCTGTATGCATTATATTAGATTCTGAAAGAAACTATACACTATGGCTTTCTATCGCTCTTCTTCAATATGTGACTTTAGCAATTAACTTCATGACTGTGAAGGAAGTTAGGCACCTCTATTGTGACACCTTTTCTCCGTCGTTTTTTGTTACCACATGATCTTGATATGCGGTAGTGAATTTCTCCATGGATTATTCACAATAGTGGGATAAAATAAAAGCCATTCTTACCATGCCCACTATATGCATGTTGTAGGGATGCGGTAATATAAAAGCATAGTTAGCATGTCAACCATGTCCATGTTGTGAATTATGTAGCAAGTGCCATACATAAACAAATATAAGACTAGAAAATTACAAATCTATACATTTTTACAATATTTGTTGTGTTGCGAAATAGTACATTTTCTTCCTTTGTATGATAAAAATACTAGTAATAAGAACATATGTATACTAATTAGCTTACTACTAAAAATGATAGCAAATTATACTTATATTTAGTGGATTATTTAGGTATATTATGATGATTATAATATATATTATGAGTTAGTGTTGTAGATCTAAGAACACATACAATTAAGAAGACATAAAAAAGCAAGATTGGGAGATTTTTGCCAATTTAAGGTATTTTAGGATGAATTTACATTTTAAATGAGATAGAATAGGTGTAAATGAGAGACATAGTAGAAAATATAAAGGCATACCTTGGATTAGGCCTATGTGAGCCCTAGTTGTTGAAATCCCCTTGCTCCGCCATGTCCTCCTCTCAAACAACAAAAATAGGCTCAAGCACGTAAAAATTTGTATTTCTATTGGTCTAGTAAATTTCGTCGAAATTTGGCAGTATTTGGCTAAATTTGGTGTACCCATCGGAATACTGTTATTTGTGATCCTATCGATACACTAGCAACATATCGTAACCGATTATGTAGAAATCAAAATTTCGAGCGAAACTTTGCCCGTTTCTATGATATTTCATTCCTTGCTCTTTGGTGTCCTTCCCCACCTGGTAGGATAGTCCTTTTCTGAATCTTTTGTGCTTGGAAATGGAAACCATGCATGTCATAATATCTCTCCAAGTGATCTCTATGTTCATCTTCTTGCCGTCATATTTCATCTCGCATCTCTTTTTCCAAATGAACCAAATGATGGCATTTGGTATCACGCCCCTAAACCATCCTTCCACCAATGATACCCCATCATCTCTCCAGAACATCATGGAAGTGGGTTTCATCCATCTGCGAAAAGCTCCTTGCTTTCCCCCAAAGGAAGTGGGTTTCTTCCATCTACAAAAAGCTCCTTGCTAGTTTTCAGTATCATGGAAGTGGGTTTCGTTCATTGGCAAAAAGCTCCTTGCTTTCCCCCAAAGGAAGCGATCCAAATCACTCATGAAGAACATGTGTTGGAGATTCTTGTTGTGGGTTCACACAACAAAGGCATTTTGAAGGAAGCGAGATCATACATGAGGTGATTTTGTCGTCAATGGGCAACACCTAATTAAGAAGCTTCTATGTAGTGGTGTTTGCTCTGCGGTGGTTGTCAGAACACCACAACCATCTGTACATCGTCCCTAGTCTCTCCCCACCTTCACATCTCAACCCTGCGATGAGGGTCTTTACAGACCTCACTGTGAAGCAGCCCAACTGTTCCAATCTCCAAACAAGATAATCAGGGTGGTCTGAGGGCCATGTCAAGGAGTCTACAATCCTCCATACACCTTCATTGCTAAGGACATTACAGAGCAAATTCCAGTCCCATCCGCCATCTTCTAGCCAAAAACTGTTCATCTTTGTTTCCTTGTTCACAAATAGAGTCCTCTTGGCTTGATGGTATAATGATGGCCCGCACCATGTCATATACCAAAAGACAAATTGCCTTCTCCTGCAATCCAAGACGTGATTCATCATCTTTGGAAAAGATTTCCAAATACGTCTCCATAGTGGTGATGGGTGTGATCCTAACATCAAGTTGTGCAGGTAGTTGTGATGGGTAGTTATCATCATCAGGATCCCTCAGTCGCTTGTACTTATTTCTGCAAAACGACACCCACACTGAGTCACCACAAATGACCTCCCAACATCCTTTTACAAGAAAAGCCTCTTGTGCGGTCGCCAGATCCGGGATCCCCAAACCCCCTCTTTGTTTCTCAACACACCTTATTCCAGGCCGCCTAGACTTTCCTCTTTGACCCATTTCTGGCCCTCCATAGGAAGCTCTTTACAATAGAATTCAACATGCTGATAACCTTCAAGGGAACTGGTGTGGATGCCAAAGAGTATATAGGAATAGAGGTTAAAACTTAGGAAATGAGGGTACACCTGTTGGTATGTATGCCCAGAGAGCCAATCATATGATGATTGTAATGGCATAACTTGTAAATGATTTGATTATTAATAAAGGCAAGCTTCCATTTTATTCTGTTTATTCATTTTTTGAGATCAGGAAATAACATAATAAATGTCTAGAGAATGATATTACTCGATGACGTATGTCTTCAGGTTGAAGATCTGAACAATGAGATCATACAGATGTTAAGAGTATATACATTCTTGTTATGTCCCTGATTGGTCGTTATTGTGGAAGGTAAATAGACAACAATAACACATAAGATCAGAGTGTGATTTGGTTGATGACAGAATCTCATTAGTCATGACATGGCGATATCA
Organism: Alisma plantago-aquatica; assembly: GCA_963693085.1. Classification (NCBI taxonomy): domain Eukaryota; kingdom Viridiplantae; phylum Streptophyta; class Magnoliopsida; order Alismatales; family Alismataceae; genus Alisma; species Alisma plantago-aquatica. Next base: position 69,012,860 of record OY856409.1, read on the forward strand.
AACCAAACACACAGATACATGTTAGAGAACAGTGTATCGGACAGACCCACCATAAGAGTGATACATGGAAACCTTAACTAGGTAAGTCAGAATCACGTCTTATAGTGATGGTGGTGTTTGTGGATCTTAAACCTGAAATCACTGCACTCATCAAATGTCGTTCGCTACGCTTTGACTTCATCAAACGCAATCTTGAAACATGAGTTGTTATAAAGGTGATGATTTGGTGATTGTGACACATGGGGACTGGCTGTGAGTGATGGAGATGGGATTTGTCCCTCCTAAGGGAGTATGATATCCAAGGCCTCTTGATTAGCGAGACTGAGAAATGTGTGGCCACGTACATATGTGTCAATATGTGATATTGAGCTTACATATATCTCAGACAGTTTGTTCTTGTTCAATAAACAAATTGAATAATAATGAGGATGATTGTTCCATGCCTCTAGTTCAATCTAGATATCAGTGACAAAGGAACTATACAAACACTGTGACACCATACACATATTGTAGATTGAAGTTGTTCTCCAACTATCCATTTACTTGGGTAGCAATGATGTGTGACTAGGCACCGCTCATTGCTTGTGATGTCATAAGTTGTTATGGACATTCACTATCATCATAATATGGGACCTATAGGGTCACATACATAGGAACTCATCTAGAAAAGAGTTTGATCTTGAATGATGAGTGGATTGATTACTAAAGTGTTTAGGTATTCAATTCACGTAAAAATCAGCTGACTGGACTGCCAAACGATCAGTTCCAGTGTTGAGACTGCCGTTTGGAGTGTCAGACTGATTGTATTGTGCATAGGCTGGAATTCGGCTTGACCCGGCCTGCGAGACGCCCGTCTCACCTGTGTGAGACGATCGTCTCAAGTGGTGCGAGACGCCCGTCTCAAACACACCAAACGTCCGTCTCGGGAGTGCAATTCGATTGCATCAAGGATTGTTGCTGACGTCATGACGTGCACTAATTGGAATTGAATTGCCAACATATGTACAAAACTGAAAAATTGTGAAACGATCGTCTCGCGCACCAGACGACTGTTTGGAATGCCACAGGTTGCTAAATTTCCAGAATTGTTGTGAAAATTCGAGATCTTTCGGTCCCTTCCACTCCCGCATAGACTGGGAACCTTGGCCCTAACCCCTCCTATAAAAAGATGGGTACTGGGGGCTTCCCAGAGCACAACACAGAAAATTGAGAATCAGTTGCTCTGACAATTGTTGTCCTCTCTGGTTGTGGTAACCGAGAGAGCCCAAGCAAGTCCTACCCGACTAGGGAGGGATAGCAAGGGAGAGAAACAACTGAGGGTCATTGTTGTGGGAGAGTTGGTTGGTGACTAGTACACCAACGAGAGGAACTACTCCTTCTTGTCTGTTCTAGCAGGACGATAGGAGTTCTAGTTGGTCCGTGTGGACTTCTCTAGAGGCGAGGCGACCTTTGCTCGTCGCTAAGGAGGACGGTGTCAGCCAGTAGTCCGCGATGAGAGGAGTTGCTGCAGATGACGATGTTTGAGTCTGCTGTCCCTGGAGGAGCAGTCAGATGAGTCCCAGTACTGTCCCTAGAGGAGCATTCAAACGAGTCCCAGTGCAACTAGGAGTTGCATAGACACCGTCCAAGACAGAGTGCGCATCTACATCGACGAGGAGCTGGACTTGCACTAGGACTAGGTATATCTTCGAGAAACCATCCTTTCCATTGCATAGTTATTGACGCGATCCGCTGGTTATTGGAAAATATGTTAGTAATTTTTTTGTTTCCGCTACCTATCTGATGTCGTTTTTCCCTACCACACCTCCCAGTAAAGGAGAGGAGCGTAGATTTCCATCCTATCATCCTATTAGTAAAAGATTCAAAGACAGTGTCAAAGTGGCGGGCTTTCACACCCCTCTTGCTCATGGTGCACCGAGGTAGTCAATGGCATCCCCTTTATATTGCATGCCCAAACGAAGCTCCAAATCTATTATCAGCTCATCTGTTCGGCTACCAACTACAAAGCCTGACTTTGTTGTGTAACTTGTGTTAGCCTTTTGGCCAGACAATTTTCCATATAGATCCAATGTGCTAAAGATGGTTCTCAAGCTCTGATGTCTACTTGTTGTAAAACGGATCATATCATCTGCGAAAAGAAGAATGGGGGTAGGAATGGCTGGCCCGCACGTAAAGAAGCCGTTGACGCATCCTTCCTTAGCTAGTCTCTTGAAGTATCTACACACGCCTTCCTCTATAAGGATGAAAAGAGTTGGGGATAGGGGGTTCCCTTATTTCAACCCCTTGCCCATCTGGAACAACCCATCAGATCTTCCCCCTATCATCATCAAAATCCAAGCTTCCTCAATGAATTTTAAGCAAAGGTTGGTCGCATGATCCTCAAGGCCCACTTTATAAAGGGTTCGCCTTAGATGGTTCCAAGAGACTCTATCATATGCTTTCATCATGTCAACTTTGATGATGTGATTCTGATCCCCACATCTAGCATCAATGTTGTGCATGAGTTCTCTGGCCTTTCTGATGTGATTTAGAATGTTTCTCTCCTTGACAAATGCCGCTTGTTCTAATGACACATTTGTAGGTAGGAACAGGGCCATCTTGTTGTTGATAATCCTGGCCATGATGCGAATGGACACATACTTAATCGAGATGGGTCTGAAGTCAGATGCAAGCGAGCAGGGATTCTTGTACTTTTGAATGAGGATCAATCTGCTACAAAAGAAGCTATGGTGGAGTATTGCCTTTGAAGAAAGCTCTTAGGACCTCCAAAAAGTCATGTTTGATCACCTCCCAAGAAGCAATATAGAATTTGACCGTCAAACCGTCAGGACCCGACATGGCGTATCCGTCCATCTGTTTCAGAGTGCCAAGAATTTCCTCCAATGAGGGTTCAACGCCAATGGTCATACTGTCGTCCATGGTGAAGATTTCGGGTAAGGATTGCAAGAATGAGTCATCAATGTCAACCTCTTCCTGCTCATCTTGTTTGAAAAAGTCCTTGAAGAACCTTGTGGCTTCAGTGCAAATACTTTTATCATCTTTGATCCAGATCCCATTGTCCCCAATAACCTTTTTTATAAGAGTTTTCTTCATCTGTTTTTAACCACTACATGATAGAACAAGGTATTCCTATCCCCGTCGTTCAACCAATTTATTTTTGCTTTTTCCTTCCATAAAACACCCTCCATGTCTAGAACCTCATTGTGTTCTTCCTCAACTGATTAGGGAGACACTTCATTTGTTGTGACTGGGTTGTTTTCATAGGTTATTTGGAGATGGTGAACGATGTCGTTCAGGTCCTTTTTGTGTTGTGCTAAAATTCCAAAAGTGTTACTGCTCCATTTCTTCAGTACTCGTATAAGGTTTTGGGCTTTCAAGTAAAAGCTAGTAGATGATTTGCAATCCCTTCATGGACCCACCCCTCAGTGATTGTCTTCATGGACTCATGGTGGGCAAGCCAGGCTTCAAGAAAGGAGAACTGGTAAGAGAACTCCTTTGCATAGGTTCTGTTCATCAAAAGAAGCGGGCAATGGTCAGAGGGTCAGTCCCTAGTAAGGTGTTTTATCAACCATCCCCTGTAACCATGAATTCCACTGTTGGTATGGAGTTATCTATCCAGTCTTTCCCACTTGGTTGGGGTCCCTCTTTGTTTATCAACCCATGTGAAAGAGCTTGCCTCGAATAGAAATTTGCCTATTCCCATCATATTGATCCTTTTGTAGAAGTCATGCATCCCTCTTTGTCAGGCTGGTTGGTTCCTCCCATCTCCTGCTCCGAGCGCGTGATGTCGAAGTCCCCAATCAGAGTCCATTGGTGCCCCTGGATGACATCCAAAACATCCACCATGCTCTTCCATAAATTTCTCCTCAGTCAGGTATCACAGTTTCCATAGATAGTTGTCAGGTACATATCCTCTCCTGCATTATCTTTCCACGGGATTGTCAGGCTTTGGTCATCCGCTTCTAATATAGATGGATTCAAGGATTCATCAGCATACAACCAGATCTTACCACCTTCATTACACCAATCTAGACGGAAAATGTCCATCAATTCTTCCATCCTAATTGCCTCCAAGAACGGTTCCCAAATTGCAACCACCTGTGGCTTATGCTGACCGCATAAGCCGTGTAGAACCTTTTGTGTCTTTCTGTTTGTCACTCCCCTAATGTTCTAAAAAGGAGCATTGATCGTGATGACATTTGAGGTAGCATCCCATCTCAGAGCCCCTATCCCTTTCAAAAGGATCTCACCCTTCTAGCCCTTCTTGCTCACCCAACATCCTCATAGTCTTCATAGTAGTTTTCATCTATGGGCTCATTGTCTGACCACCTCCTGGAACTAAAGGTTTCCCAATCCTGAGCATAGAAACCATATCTATCCATGTGCTCTTCATTTAAGACTTTTTTTCCTTCTCTACGGTTTAAGTGTCTTCTCGGTACCTCTTTGTAGCAACTTGCATCAAGATTAAAATCATCCAACCTCCTCAAAGGCAGAACTCTTCTATTTCCGTCCTGGTCTTCCATGAACCTTCTATGTGGCTTTCTGGTTATGACGACTGAATCCAGGTGTTTCTTCAGGTCCACGGGGTCCTTATGAGATTCTCTCAGAATTTTTTGGGAGGTGATATCCTATAGATCTGACCCACACCCTTTCTAAATTCATCACAAACAACATAGGAGAAGATGGTGAAGGCAGAGGTCGGCAGATTCAGAGCATTGCCTTAGTTCCTCACCACCACCTCATTTGATCCTTGTGTGACGTCTGCCATCTTTCGCACCAGAATAGATCTCCTTGACGAGCTGAAGTATACCACTAGCTCGTGAGGGATTTCATCAGGAAAGGCCTCCACCATGACCAGGATCCCCGATGTATCTGCCACAGATCGTTGCCATCTCGACCTGCCCAGAAAAGATCCAAAGGTGCCAATGATCTCCCTCATGGATTTATCATCTGCTCAAACACATGGAGTGTCCTCAAGCCAACACCAAACCCTTTTTGACGTATTCCCTCTCTCTGCTATATCAATCGGGGCTATAGAAAGGACGGTGTCAAACATTTTTGGAGGTGGATTCAATATCACCTTCTTAGCTTCCTTCTGAGACTCAAAAAAGATGAGGGTTTTTTTCGCTGTTGTACACTCATAAATCTCATGGCTGGGCCACATCTCATGAAATTTGTAAAGCAGTTTTCAGGACCTCCTCCACTTCTTCCCTTTCGTCTCATCTAGTTCCAACATGACTTTGCACTTCTTCCTTTGTACAACATGTCCCCATGCCGAGCTATGGTGCTGGTGGCTCAACTTCATCAGTGGATGGAAATTCATCATGTTAGGAACTTTTTGAGCGGCATTGGTGGGTATTTGTCCGCATCTGCTCCCGAGGTGGTTTGTTCCCTAGCATCAGTAGCATTCCTTCGGTGCATCACACTGTGATTGTCAATGGCCTTTTCTCAAGCATCTAAAGCACGTCTTTGGGGAGGGAGAAGAACAGTTTTTTACCAGCCGTTTCCAGGACAGACTTCCTTTTGGTTTTCTTGGACGATGCATCCTGCCATCCCTCATTATTAGTCATACTAGTGATGCCCTCCTCCAAGCCATTTCCTGCTCCATTATCAATGGGAGTCTCCTCCTATATCTCCTCCCGTGTGGGCTTATCACCAGGTGAAGCGTCCTCTTCCATAAGGGGGGTAAGTGCCAGAAGGATTTTGTCAATTGGAGTGCCCGCTACGGCTTCGCATCGCCTTCGGGTAGAGACGATTCTCTGTGCAACGAGGTTACCAAACCTTCCAAGGAGTCTCTTCAGTTTTTTGGGCCTCTGAGCCCGAAATAGCCATCATAGCAGCTATTACTGGGGTAGCCCCTCCTTCGTGACCGGTTTTGGGGAGGGTGCAATGTTCGGATATCTACCTTGTCTAGCTCACAAGCTGAAATATCAATATCTGAAATCACAACCCGCTCTAGGCGACGACAGTGATGCTTAAATTGCCTACTTTGTTCAGACATCTACCTTGTCTAGCTCACAAGCCGAAATATCAATATCAGCACTCTTGATCACTACCTATGCCTTCTAAAACCTGACAGAAGGTATCTTCTAGAGAAGCCGAGCAGACCAGAGACGAGACAGACTATGGGAAGTGGTAGGGGGATGGGACGGGTTGAGAAAGGAGGCCGCCAGAGAGATCGGCCACGGCCTTCGCCGACGGCGGCGTGGGGAGGCGACCCGTCGCAAAACAAATTGCCAGACCCGCCCCTCCTAACCCTGATTGTCTGGCCGCTTAATTTTGCCATTAATCATCCAGTTAAGAAGCTGTCATTAAGTGCCCACTTTTTGCCACTTCGGCTGCTCTATTGGCTGCTTTTTGGGATGTTTCCCGCTTTCATCCCTGTTTGGCAGAAAACAACATCGAAACATGTTTAGTAATTTCTACTTCGTATATATATACTTACCAAAATCTTTATAGGTGAGAAATAAAGATCATATATTCATATATGAATATTGTTTAAATTTGAACTTACACATATTCCATGAAGTACAAATCATGGATTCTTCTACTACTCCTATATGCAATTACCAGTACCTTTCCTGATTGGCTGCAGATAATATAAATTATTCTTCCAGATATAATCGGCAAATAATTATATAATTTATAGCCTACTGTTTCGTAACTATATAATATTGTGTACTGATTTAGTAGTTATACTTTGTTATTAATTGCATAGAAATTGGCTAGTGGTTACTAATTATATACTATACTGATGACATGAATATTTTATTATTATTTTATTGTTATTATTGCTGTACGGGATTACTAAGTATACAAATAGTCTAGTTCATTAATACTTGTATATCAGAATATTGATGCTAACATATCACCAAGGAAGCACGGACACGTTTCTAGACACGGACACGGGACATGAGAATTTTCTAAAATATAGGACACGGACACGGCATTGGATGAGGGGATTTGTTATTATATACATATATGTAGGTATACTGGATGAATTAAAATTCTTTAAAAAATGGAAGAGAATTATATATTTATGTACAAAAGATAATGTCATATGAATATCAAAGTAAGTATTTGTGAGTGTAATGGACAGAGTGTGAAGTAAAAAATGAAACACCGCGTTTTTTTTCCAGTAATTACAGTAGATTTTCAGAGTATATACATGAGTTCTCGTTACTCAACTAACCAGTTTATTAGGCTTTAATATGTTTCGTGATATATAATTCAGCTTAGCTTTTACATTTTGGTTCTTTTAAACAGATCTATTTGCATCTTTAATCAGATCTCAGCTTAACGTTACATTTCCTTAATGACAAGACATAAACAATGACTAGCATAGGAAAAAAACAGTGGCTGTATATTCAGAATCTGCACTCTAAAAAAGGGAAATTGCAGCTGCTGCTGCTGCACCTAACATGTCCAGGGAGTGTCTGGGCAGTGCCCAGCTGTGTCCGGGCTGCAAAAAGTGACCAAAATGATCAGGACACATCTTGGCTGTGTCCAAAACGTTTTGGGCAGTGTCCGAGAAGTGTCCGTCTTCAAAACGTGTCCGACACAGACATTGAGTCTTCCTAGAAGTGTATGTGCTTTCTAGATAGATAGTCACATATTATATTATACTACTAGTTATAGAAATTTATACTAAGCATAGTTGAAAAAGCGGCTAGTTGGTCACCTGCCCTGCTTAGGCGAACAACCAACTAGTCACGGACCTGTTGACTAGCCAGGCGCCCTGTAACGACCCCGCCTCCCAGTAACCCTCAATTAAGGGAGACCAAAAAGTCGGTGCCGTTATCCCAATTAACAGGATCAAAGGTTTGACAAATAATCAATAACAATTAACAAATTTTACTAACTAAACTGAAAACTGGTACAAAATAAAACTCTGCATACCTTTTTCAAAACTGGGATATCTACATCTATCCGCATCAGGAGTCTACTCTAACTAATCCTCCTTTGTACTTTAACTCTTAATTAATTTCACATATGCCACTTTACTGTTTGTCCTTTTCAAGCTTGTACCTAAAACGCCGACAAACAAAACGTCGGTCAGCATATCGGAATATGCCGGTATGTGGGGACATCCAAAATTTCACAGATATGGCTAACAATTTAATAATCACAATCAAATTATTTAACAAGACAAATTACATTTTCAATGTGTCATTCTCCACCGCTTTTGCCCTAACCCTGGCATACCCCTCTAGGGTTTCTCTTTTGCCATTGACTTAAGGCCACCTTCTCAATCCCGAGCTTGGTGCCTGGGAGTCACCTCTCATGGTGCTCCATAGTCATGCATCATAGACCACCTTCTCATTCCCGAGCTTGGTGTCTGGGGTCACCTCTCATGGTGCCCATGGGTCTACCCTCTTGGGTTTGACCTTTATGGCATCTTCCATCAGGGTGGCATGTAGGTGCGAGAATACACACTTCTTTATAATTGTGATAACCATAGTGACTTTATAATTTTGCAAGTATGAACATCCAACTGTTTAGATTGCATTCAATACGAGGAAACATTCGGAAAACCCTCGGAAAACAAATGCGATTAACCATAATTAACCACATACCTGTCAGGCAGACTCAGGTGTAGGAATAATCCAAACAAGCAAGTAATCCAGAGTCGAGCAAGCACACAATTCAGTCCTGAAATATACATCCAATATTTTCTATCATGGATCATGGTATCCAAGTCTAATAGGCCTAATTGTGTCTTAGGGTTACTAGCCCTTTTTAGGGTTTGACCATAATTAGGGTTTCACTTTTTACTATTTTTACTTTATTTTTATCAAAATATCCATCAAACCCTAATTACTCATCTTATTTTCCATTAAGATCTTAAGATCAGGTTTGGACCACAAAACCCTAATTTTCGGATTAATATATCTTTTCTTCCCCTTTTTCCCTCACTTAGGGTTTCTAAGGGTATTAATCACAATATTAGGTTTAAAACCTTAATTCTTGCAATTTCCTTTTCAAAACAGGTTAATATCCATCTATATCATTAAACAAGTCAATAATGCTCAAATTAATTTATTTGCAAGATTAAATCCATCTTTTATCATCTATTAGAGTTTCTAACCACAATTAATACTTTTTTTCATCCAAACTATGCACTTTTGCAAAAATATACTGATTTAGGCTTCCAAACCATTCTTAACTTATTTCTCGTATTTTTCTGATCAATTTTCATGTATACATTTTTCTCATCCGAGTTTTCTAGCTCAAGATACGATTTTAGCAAGAAAAGTCCTTTTTCTGTTTTATTACGATTTTATCAAAAACATCCTAGTCGTTAGATCCGTGGTCCGCTGGACCACGCGGAATCCAACAATCCTCCAACACGTCCTGACTTGCGATAGAAAAGAACCAAAAGACGATTATGCCCATACCTGAACAACAGAAGGGGGAGGGTAATCTGGTAACTCCCCCGGGGGTCATCTTCAACCTTGCGCTTCTTAGTGCTCGAGCAGGTGGTCAACCCCACCGGTTGACCTCGGGCTTTCGTGGGTCAGCAAGCAAACTAACTGGACCGGGAGCTTCGCTAGACTCTTCCGAACTTGTTGGTGTTTCCAATTCATCGTCTTAGTCCTCCCTTCAACCGAACGACGACGCGCCTCTCCTGGTGATGTGGCTCTCCGGCGACGGGTCAGGCCAGGGGGGAAGTTCCAAATTGGCCATACCAAACCGTCCGCCTCAACGTTCCGAGTTCGCGAATACGGTTTGGGGGAGTGTTGGTACCACGGAGTACCCCCTCCCTATATATAGGGTCTTCATCGTCCACCCTGGGAATTGGGGATTCCCTGATATCTCCACGAAACCCCCCAAAACCCAGGGTTGCTTGATCTGTCTAGGACTCCTGAACTTGATGGGTAAGTTTCCAAGTCTTCTCGTGCAATAAATTACGAGAAAAACTCTTTGGAAGATTCCTTCCTCTGTCCGCCAGTTTCCTGATCTGTTGCGAGCTAGGAGACAAAGGGATCGACGTTGGATCTGAATCCAACGGCCCGCAACGCGCGTGACATGCGCATGGGCTGGGCCCAAGATTCCTATTCCAATTATAAATGTGACATTTTCCATAATCACAACACTTTAAGGAATCTTGTAAAAGCCATAACTCCCAAACCAAAGATCCAATTGCTCCCAAACTTTGAGGGAAGGTTAATAATAACTTTATCTACCTCTCTGCCAAAATTGGGCTCATTATCTAAAAGAAAATGTACCTTTTCTTTAGGTTCAAGATATCACTTAATTATATATATTTTTCACCTATTTTCTCTTTCCCTTGCTATTAAATTATTATTCTGAGTTCCTTGAACCTCAAGGAACCTTAATGGCTCGAAATCCCATCTTGGGGCTATACCTTAGCCTTGTACTTATCTTTTATCCATTCTCTCTCATTATCTTATTTATTTCTTTTCAAAATATCTCTTTTTGAGGATTTCTCTTTATCTCTCTTCTATTTTCCTTATTAGAATTCCTTTTAACATTAGGAACCTTATGGATACGAAAATCCACCAAGGATAACTCAATTATACCTCTCTCCACTTATTTCCCACATTTTATCATTGTTTTCAATTTCTTTGTTAATAAAGAAATATTTAATTGATCTTTTCTTTTCTTATTGCATTATCTTTGTAACTTTGGACTCCTTGGAACCCAAGAGGCACGAAATCCACCTTTGGATTATATTCCTTTGCCTTCTGGATGTTTCTACATCTTTCTTTTCTCTAATTTTCAATTATTCATTTACCAATCAAATTTCCTTGTTATTGGGCCCAATAGCCAATCAAGCCCACAAAACAACCAACAAGGCTATTGTAAACGAAATCCATTTATTCAAAACAAATTATAGCATTATTGGTTCAAATATCTTTAATAAGAGAAATTACATTTCTCACCAAAAGAACCCAAAAATTGGGGTTGTAACACGCCCAGTCGCAGGTATAATATTTACATAATATTAATTATGTACATATAGTTATACACAATACATTATATAAATCCACTAGTGTAAGCATGTATCCAAGCATATAATAATCTAGATTTGTTAAATAATGTCATAAAACACCTCAAACAATTTTCAATTGAAGAATATTCAATGTTTTCAAATTCTAAAAATACAATTAGATAGAGAAAAGTGACATACTTTAACAGATATTCAGTACTTGTTGAATTGTTGCAAGTGCAACTATAATATAAGATATATACTAAACTAGTGTAGTGTGATTAGATCAAATCATGGTAAAAGACAAACATAAACAGTTGGTATAGGGAGTGGGGTGGAATTAGAATTGCAATTATTTTTAAAAATAAAATAAAAACCTTACTATCCCTAGGCCTAGGCTTGACCAACAAACATAGTCAGGATAGGGAGTAGGGTGGAATTAAAATTGCTATTTTTTTTAAAATAAAGTAAAAACCCAAGTGGTCGTCCAGGCTTGGCTTATGCCGACTGATCGTGCCAGTTGACCGACTAGTCGGCCTAGGCGTGCACCAAGACAAAGCCCATTTGTTGGCGGTTGGCTAGTCGGACCCCCTCTATTTTCTAGGCAACTAGTCGACCGAATCAACAACTATGATACTAAGTATAATCAATTCAAAGTTATATATGTACTTGGTTATAATTCGAAAGTTCACAATATATGGTTATATACATGGTATCAAACTTCGACGACATCAGGTGAAATGTCGCAGAAATTGTTGATGTCGGCGCTGAGTTAAGTCGAATCCATGTAAACTTCCCGATTCCACAATGTCGTTGATATATTGGGCCATGTCAACGAAATGGGCCCAAATGTCGCTGAAGTTGGCCCGACCCAATGCAAATATTCTACAATGTCGTTGAACCCGTCGAACCAATCAGACTTCAACCTACATTTCCAACAGTTTTGACAACCTTCTGTGAGGGAGAGGAAAGGAGTTGGAGCTTGGTGAAAGGTGATTGTGATATATTAACTTAATCTTAGCTGATAATAGTAGATCTACCCCTCCACTAGATCTACGGTCTACCATAGATTTATGTAGATCTACTCATTTAACACGTTTTTCTTCTAGTACCCTTTCCAAATTCGTATTTTTTATGATCTACTCACTATTCTTAGTATCTAACACCTAAACTTGGTAGATCTACTCCCCTCCACTAGATCTAACACTTTTCTTAGTATTGTAAACATATATTGTGTTTTTGAGCTAGATTTTATGAAATCTATCAGTTTCATCACAAATTTAGTATTTTTTAGCTTAATTTTTGTCAAAGTTGCATCAAAGTTTGGTTGTAAAAATCCTCGAAGTTTCCTCGATGTTTCCACAAACTTCAGAAGTCGACTCAGTCAAGTTTCATGGTTATACATATATATATGCATATACATATATGTTGGAAGTGTGTGATTATAAAAAAAATATACAAGTACTAAAGCATCCGCTTAAGCGCCCACCTGGCGCTTAAGCAGCTACGAGGTCATGTCCGCTTGTTTCCTACTTTGTGCTTTCTAAAACATTGGTTGAGCCCGTAAAATTAACATAATTTTGGACAATGTTTGTTTTGCATTTACTTTCCCTGAAATTTTGATGCCAAAATGTAATTATGAAATCATAGAAATTTTGCCACAACGATCCAAAGTCCAAGACATTTATGCAATAATGTGACGTACTGGATATGGGGGGGTGGGGGTCTCCATGTGCAAGTCAAGGAAGCCAAACTGTTTTACAAGGGATTGCAATGTCAATTTTGATGGTGAAATGAAGGAATACAATTATGAAAATTCTACACTATATATCGATGTACAGGCACTAGATTACAAAATAAAACTATATGTTGACGTCAGGTTGGGTCTACATGTTTTGATGAGTGGTTTAGAAATCGAACCGCCAAGTCTGTTACAAAGATGCAACTTACAAATTAAGAGGCTGTGCTGTTTTCGGAGTATTTTTTTATATCTAGATAGAAGAGGTTAGGAATGGAAGAAAGAGGTGTAGAATGGGCTAGGGATGAGGGACACCTACCTTAGATTCTACCAAGATAGCCTCCAGTTGCAAGAGATTCCAACATGGTTGCCAAAAAGCACAATGTTGTGTAGCAGCAGCGCGCTGAACTGTGTTTTGCAAAACAGTGTGCTTACCAGTTTCTTTTTGCAAATTGAAGGCTCAAAATGGACATTTCGCATTCCCCCTTCCCCTCGCACACTGGCCTTCCTGTAAAATTACCTCCAAAGCCATGCAAGCCTGTTCTATGTCAGATTGTCAGGTTAAAACAATAGGAAAATTTCACAATATATATAGGGAGTCAATATGTCAATGTTGACTGATGATACACCGCTGTCAGCTTTATATTGGTGGTTATTTTTTGTGGGCCCAAACAATAAAATATACTTGCATAATGATTTTGAATAGCCATTCACTACCGGCTTGCATTATTTATTATTAATTGATGGTTTCCAATCTCATTGTAATAGGTCACTGATTTGACTGATCGCTTTGACAAGTGCCAGCAACTTCTGAACACCATCTCAGGATCTCTTAATGTAAAGGCTGTGGTAAGTTTTAAATTCTGGATCAAACAAGTGTCGCAGGTGATAGGTTCTGTTCCTCGGATATTCTAGGCAATATCAGTAGTGGAGTTCAGTTCTATGGATAGCCTTTTTTTCTATCAAAAACTTTATAGTCTCTTCAATTGGATTTACTTCGCCGGTGGAATATGTAAAGTGATACCGGGTGTAACTTGAAAGTCCTCTCTTCATGCTTTGTTTTCTATATGTACTGCACAGCATAAGAGATGGTTGGATGCTCTGCGGAGTGGATTTTGAAGTTGTGTTTCTTCTGTCTAACATCTTAAGTCAAAGAATTTGAACAGGCAAACTAAGATGGTCCCATATAGTGTGGCTATACGGTTTTGGAAGAGACAGTTCTGGTTTTGAGGCATTACAATACCTGTCAGGAACTGTGATTATTATGTATTGAACTCCATTTAGTGGATTTCCACTCTGTTAGCTGCTTCAACTTTTGACGCTTGCAGGAATGAAAAACTTAAGGATGCTTGTAATGCAATATTCTGAATGATAGACCATTATTACATTAGCAGATATCTTTCTGTCCCTTAATAAACCTCAGAGATGATATTAACTGGCCAGGTGTGTATAATTCTGATGAGGTCTGTTTTTATCATACTAGAGAATTTTAAGCTGATATTTCTGCTAATTTTTCTGTATGAATATGTTTATATGAGAAACTCATAATTATGTGTAAACTCAATATCATCATATGTTACAATATATGCTTAATATTGCAATCCTTATTAGGCATGATTGTGTATGGGTGGGTATTAGTAGTCTATTAAACAAGGGAAACAAATATTCAAAGAAAGCAATTGGTGTATAAATTACAAAATGATGTATTCTTCTGGGTTGTCTTCAGCCTTGATTATTCACATGTATTGTTCTTTCTATTTAGTTCTAGTATTCTTCAAGCAAGAACAACACATTCATTTATTTTTATTTCTGCCTCTCCGGAAAGAAAACTTCTTAGTTTTAGTACTATATATAATTGTTGCAGATATGCTTGTTTTGATTTTTCCTGTTTGATTTCAGACTGTAGAAGGACAAAAGCATAATCTCGAAGAAACTGAACTGCTGCTTGCTAAAAGAAGGTATGATTTGTTGCTGTTAGAGTGCCACATTTGAGTAGTTGGAGCTATTTTGCAAATGAATTATGATGCCAAACCTTAATGCTTTGCAGAGAGTTATTATCCAAGTACGGAAGCTCTGTTGAAGAGTTGCTAAGTGTTGATACTGGAAGATGATATTTGTTATCATAGTTGTTAGCCTGCTAAGACAGACAGGCTGAATTAGTACAAGATATGAAAGCATTCCAGAAATCAGTTGGCATACCTGATATTTTGGAGTAGCGACATAGATGACTGATAACATAAATAAGCACATTCTCTAATACTCATATTTGAAGTTATCATTAGTCATGGTTGGGTTTGTCTTGCTGCATAACTAACACTAGCTTCCTGGTTACGAGAATGAGTTTGTGAGTTGCAGGACAACTCGGTTGATTTATGATTTAAAAACAGTTCTGAGTCCATCTCTTGTTTGTTCTATTTATTGTTTTAGTATGGCCTTGTATATGCTATCTAACAGTACATTTTCCTTCAAACAGTTGACCCCGTTGCTTGTCAGAGGGGCAATGATATATTTTGTATTTCTAGGTATGTGATGGGTTTGTTTCTAGGGAACAATAACTGATAACTCAAATTATTTTGGAAGATATTCAATCAACTGCCTCGACAAGGCCCATGGGCTGGGCATTTATAACTAAACTGACTTGAATCCGTAATGGCTTAGGATTAGAACAAATACAGTACAATCCTGAAAACTGGAACTTTGCAAATAAAATATAGTAAGCAATAACACAATGCATTCTACAAAGCGCCCTTGAGGGTGTTCAGGCTCCGCCATGGGTATTTGGGAAGGAGGGGGGGAGAAAATCTTCTCTTTTAAACTCATTAACAAAGCTGACTAATTATCTATCTTGGTGTCTTCTAGGCCTGAAAAGTGCAACCTGTCCTACATCCCTATCCATGTTGCAGGTGATGGCTTGAGGAACAAATATTCCTCTTCATCGTCACTTAGCTGATGGTTGTGAGAGCGTCTTCATACCTCTTACCTTCTCAGCGTCAAGAAGTCATCTTCATTACACCAATAGTGCATTGGGTAGGTGCTGCTCAAAACCATGACAGGGGAATCGTGGATCTAGTTGGGTATCCCCTGTATTTGTAGATCATGTGGCTGATGGACAATAATGCTTCCCAGAAGCGGGCTCTTTCCTATGAGCTCAAGGCTTCTACCCATGCTCAATCTAGGTCGCTATATAAATAGTGCCACCATTACTAGGGATCCACGAACTAGCTAATGTCGTGGCAGTCAACGGTATTTGGTCTTACATGTATCTTGCAATGGTGGTCTACTCGTAGTTGAATTATGCTTTATGAATCAAGTTCTAGAACTTCCATAAGTACTCCTTAATTGAGTCTGAAGTCGGCTCTTGGTCAAAAAGTTCAAGGTAGAATTCTTATTTGTATGGAACCATATAATGAAATGACTCATTATCTTCGCTCATATCAGTCCATATGCGGAAACTCCAAACTGTGTGGATTGCTTTTTTATTTTATTTTAATAATCAGTCGTTAGTATGTTGTGTGCGTGCGTGCCGTCCCTGTGCCACCGTGGAGGTGACCAAACTGTCTGGATTGTTGAATCATTACCACCGAGAAATTGTTGCTCCATAGCCTCGACATATTGCAAGTGTCTCTTCTTAAAGTTGTTTTTTGTTGAATGTAGAAGAAATCGGGTTTGCATGTGCCATGGGAATTGGAGATGTTAATCTTTGGTGTAAAATATGTCGAGGAGGGAGATGAGCGTCATGTTGGTGGTGATGGTAGGGATGTTCTTTTATTTATTTATTTGGAGCACTCTTATATTAATTCACGAAGAACTCGTACAAGAGTTACTGAGGATTTGCACTGGGAACTCATCCATCCAGATTGCACCATTTCCATACGGTAGGTTTTTTTAGCTAGAATATGAGCTAATACATTTCCTTCCATGTATATATGCTTAAAGGTGATGCTCCTGAAGTTTGACTTCAGAGCAAATTTTAGAGTATATCTGCATAATTGGGTCACGACCTCTCTTAATATCATTAAATTTATGAATCATATTGGAAGCATATGACTCCATGATCAGACCCCTTATGTTGAGCTTAATGAATAATGGCTGTTTTGATGAATAATAGAACATCATAGCTTTCAGATATATATGTAGACCATTCTCCTTTGAAAGTGTGCACAGCCATAGCGCCCACCAGTCAATGTAGTTTCTGAAAACCATGCCGGAACATGTGTTGCTGTCATTGACATTTTTTGTATTTGTATTACTTATGCCTTGAGGAGGGTGTCCCACTTGCATTGCATTCTTTGCTTCTTGTTGACTCACTAACCAACGTGGTTGACTTTGCATATGGATCAGAGTGTTCTTTGTGGAGAGGGAACGATCTTTTGAGACTCACTAGAAGCACCGAGGGATTAGGCTCATTGTTGTTGTATATTAGTTTTTTTTTAATTTCCAGACAACTAAGCAAGTGATGAGGAAGTCCATAAAGGAACCCTCATCCATCCTATTTAGCAATCAGAGAAAGAGGTTCTTATGCTATTGGTAGGCAAGTTTCTCTATGACGATTGTTGTCCCATAACTTCCGAGCAAAGCATCATTTAAAGGGGTTGCATTTTCTAAATTACAGAAGCAACAACTCGCCAAGGGGGTGATTTTTGAAGAACAACACAGACAATAGTTGGAAGAAACATGATTTCAGTTGCCATAAGAAATACAACAGTTTAGGAGGAAACTTGTATATCCACATGAGTCCCCACACCTCATCAAGTTGTGGACGATTGCTAAGACACGTTGTGGGCATCTCGTATAGGGAACCATTAGATTTCATCTTCATTGCTGCAGTAGAGGGGAATGGTTCATATCACCCCCTTATCATGTTAGCAACCCCTCCTTCGGTGGTGAATAAGTTCACTGACTTATCATTCTCCCATTGACTGCCATTTTTGGCATAAACCCTTTTGTTTTGGGAAGCCACACATCTTTCCATATTTATTACTTTATCTTCTTTCTCAAATTTCCATCTTAGTTTGTTTTTTATTAGTGACTTTGAACCCCTTCTGCTCCTCCAAGAATAGCTAGGATTGTATCCTCACATAGCCTCCAAAAAATTGTCATATTTAAAATATGCATCTTTGAGAACTTTGTCCTTGACGCTAATTGAAGACGTGCCAAGATTGTTGAGTTGTCAACTTGAAGGCTTCTAAAACCAATCCCTACATGTTTTTAGGTATGCACATCTTTGTCCATGCAACCCAATGAATTTATCTTTCGCCCTCTGTGTTGCACCACTCAAAGTTTGCAATGAGCTTGTTGACGACAATGTTGCTCGGAAGTTGAAATTGCCCATTATGTACATGGATAAATCGTGTATGACCACCTTTATCATAACTTCTTTTTTTTACCTAGCGTAGATACCTCCCCTTCCATCTGGTTAGCTTTTTCTAGATTCGATCTTTTATCTTATTGAACACCATCTTCTTTGATCTTCCAATCAACATTGGTAGGCCAAGGTATTTCTTGCATTTTTTATGTGAGTTTTAGTGCACAAAAAGTTCCTTAAGACAAAATAATCATAGGTTTTAATACTTTTTCCTTAATGCAATATTACTAACCCTCAAGCGGACTAGTCAATTGCAGTACCACTGAGGATCGAGCTCAAGTGACAACATATTCAAAAAATTGCTTACAAATCAATTGTTGAGAACAATATTTAAATCAAATTGTTGAGGGTGTTATAAACTAAGGTTGGATTGGAAACTAAAACTGCAAGTGAACTGGTTAAAAATGTATTGATGACAATACTAAAAGATTAACACTGGGACATTTAGTTTTCGCGGCCATCACCTACATACTCATCTTAACTACTACAACTTAGTAATCTTAGCTAACTAGACTAGGATCAAGTGTACTCCCTCCTTTCAGAATACAAATTACACAAAGATCAAATTCACATGGACTCGATGTCTCGTTACTAACAGATTGTAACTCAATCATCCTATAGGATTCCTTCTGTGATCACTTTTGGAATCCTACACATTCATTAGAGAATAACCTAATTCTAAGTTTTGTGGTCTCTACAGTTAGGATTATATCAATCATGCTACTTCTTATGCCCCTGTGATAGAGTCTACCTGCTCATATCTATAACAAAAGCACAAATACAAGAGAGGAGAGAAGAAAGCATGTCATTAGAAAAGTGGAAATGAGCAGCCAACGGTTTCTGACTATTGTTCTACGCTCCAACAACAACGGGTTCAATAAGCTCACAAAGAGAATTCAGTTACTTTTCTTCTCCCTTCTTTGCACCAAAACGTGGTTGGGAACTAAATAGATAGGCCATGTCTTGTTTTATTTGGATGACTCCTCCCCTCCCAAATTGGGTTGCCAGATGTGTTTCTTACGCCAGTCTGCCGTGTCAGTCCCCCAATTGGGGAGACTGGTCAAACGATCAATCCTTAAGTGGCGCGTCTAATGGACTTCTGGTCTCTCAAGTGGTAGGCAGGTTAGGCGAGTTGATGTCTGATGAGTCTTTTGGAGAAAGAATGATTCCATCAACTAGCTTGGTGGTCGGCTGATCGGCAAGGATCTTGTGAAAAGCATTGTGCTACAAGAGAGTCGGCCGACCGATGAGGTGGATCGACTGATTGGTGTACCTCTAAAAATGTTGATGCTATTGACTTGGGGAGGGTCAACTCTGACTGTCCGATTAACAAGGTGGGTCGACTGACTGGAATGTGATGAATGCATATTCATCATTTATTTATGCATCATTTAGGATAATTAATTAAGATTTTTTAGTAATTTTAGTTTAATTTGAAAATCAATTGTAGTTTCATCCTCTCGATATTCCTTTTCTGAATTCTTATGAGATTTCTCTCAATTTTCAGGAATTATTGAAGCATTTAAGTTGATAAAAAAAGATGAAGATAGGAGGCCTTTCACATTTTTCGCAGATTTTGATATGCCTCACACCAAAACAATCATAATTCTCACATAAAAATTCCAAATTCCAAATTTAGATATGTTGTAAAAAGATAATTTCAATTGCTACATGAAAAATATAATTTTTGATGACTTTGGAAGTCATTTGACTGTCCAACCAACCGATGAACGTGCATGTTCGTATTCCCACAGTGCTTGATTTAAATATATATCTTGTACCAAAATTGACATAACTCTCACATCCCAAGATATAATTTAATGTTCAAATATGCTTTGGAGAGGAAATTCAAAGGCCTACGGGAAAAATATATTTTGGGGCGCACTTTAAAGCCTTTTACAGCCAAAATTTGCATGCAACTTCAGAAGCAGGAATCTACAGAGAGAGTCAGAATTTGAAGGGTTAAAAGAAGGCAATCAATGATTTTCTCTATTGTCATACAAGAGCCGCCTCTTCCACTTCCTTCTCCTCCCCTTTTAGGATTTTCACCCCTTCTTTTCCTTTAAAAAGAGGGGGGACTCCACTAAGAAAGGCATTTCAAATTTTATAATTGTATCTTGCAGTTAAACTTTGTCATTCCCGTTCATAGGTGTAATCTTTCATTTCTGTAATAAAAAATTATTCTTTTATCTCTAGTTTTTAGATCTCATTTTTTTATTCTTGTTCTTTTCTTTGGAGAGTGAACCATTCCATTATCACTAACTAAGATTTTCTTGGAGATTATGTCTCTTCTGGTCTATAGCTTTCTACTTCTCCATCTCTTAGTATGACTAGCGAGTAGTTTTCTTACTGAGGTGAGGGGAGTAGACCCTTAGCCATGTGATGATTAGATCAAAGTTTTACATGACTTTTTAGACAAAGGGTTTTTGGTTTGGATATCGACGATTTTAACGAAGTGATCTCTTATTTTCATCGCTTGTTAATCTTGGCAGATGCGACCGTAGAATCTAAGATTTAGAACTAAATTGATTACATCAAGATTTAGATGAGATCTCAAACCATTAGAATGATTGAACTAGGATCTATGAATGCCAGGACCAATGATTTCACGGGGAGTTCATCTTTTATGAATCATTTACAAATGTCTCGCATACCTTCCTTTATCTTTCTTATCGTGTAATTTCTTCAGTCCTATTTCACATCGGCTAGGGTGGTGAAATCCCTTAGCTTCAATATTTCTTTCTTTTTTATTAGTTAATCTTTAATTCAACATATTTGTTTATTTATTTATTTTAGTTTTAACAAACGCTTAATCTTCAATTTGGCGTCGTTGTCGGGGATGACACAGTTGTTTTTCAAATCTGGTTGCTTGTATATCTTGTATAATCTTGTTTCATATTCACTAACTTGTATAACTTTAGTCTTTTTTATAATTTCTTCTAGATTTCGTAATTTCTTTTTGTCTTCTGAGAACCATTCCGGAAGTGTATCTCTTCTTTCTGCTGAGTTTCCATTCCAGCAGTACTACTTTCTAGTTTTTTTTATTTTAGTTTATTTCCACAATTTTTTAGCTTTATAATTTTTAGTTCTCTTTGTAATTTTGACTAAATCCCTTATCTTGTAATCTTTCTACTCTCATGTGTTAATTGACATACCTTTCAGGAACTTTTTCTCAAATGGAGTCGGCATCCCAATATCCCCCACAATGTTATTATTGTGGTCTTTGTTGACTTGAGAGTTATACATTGTCTATATTTTAATAATGACTTAACCATTCCATTCATATGTATCAAATATGATTGTTTAAAATTGATTTAAGGCATTAGGTACATGAAAAGGATCAAATTACACAAGCCCTAGCTTGTCCAAGTTTAAGTTAAAAGCAATGCAAATGCACTTTTGTGGAAAATACTCTAAACCACCTCAGAATATTTTTGTAATCATTTGTATTGATGATATGACTTGTAACTAAGATGAGAACAAATTAGGGACACTTAATTCCATCATTTGTTCACTTAAAAATCACTTTGGAAAAATTGTCACAACACTTTAATCGGTCGAGTTTGGATCTCGACCGATATGTGATGGATTTTTGGAAATGGTTATATCGGTCGAGTTGTATAGTCACAGAACTCGACCGGCCAACTTACTGACCAAAGTTGATTTTAGCTGGCTGGTCGAGTTAACCTAGGACAAACTCGACTGACAATATGAAAATTAACTTTGTCAGATAGTTGATTGGTCGAGTTATCTTTATTGAAACTCGACCGAATGTACTATACGAAAAATACAAAAAAGTGATTCTAGCCATTGAAGAGTTGTTAGAAATAAAAATAGATCCGTTGTAAGTTGTAAAATGACTATTTTTCATTCTTAAGTGATCACACACTCAAAGGAACACCCCCTTCTATAAATAGGACCTCTTGAAGTTTATTCCAAGATTGCTCACTTATGTTATCCTTTGTCCTTACTGTAGTTGAGTGTGATACAACCCTTTGAGCCCCTTTCTCTCTCTCATTTACATATCATTTTGTCATTATGAGTGAGTTAGGCATGTTGTACGAGAGCTACCTTAGTGTTATCTTGTAAAGCTCTCCATCTTTCCATCTTCCCAATCACCTTTCTCAAAGAGCAAAGGTTGGCGTGATCTTCTCCGAGTGAAGGAGGAGTTGGTGTTCTTCTACTAGGCTGAAGAAGGTGTGAAGATCTTCTCCAAGTGAAGGAGAAGGACAAAGCGGAAGATCCAAGAAGAGTGGGTAATTCCTGCGAGGCCAAAGACTTGATGCAAGTGTGGGTAAGTCCTTGTTGAAGGCTGAAGACATCTTGATCAAGTGGGTAAGTCCTTGTGTAGGTGAAAGACTCTTGTCTTGGATAGGTAAGCCCTTGGATGTAAGTTGGTCTTCTTATATCTCTTATAATGGAATATAAGTATACATGGGTTGTAAAGTCCTAAAGATTTACCTCTCTAGGTAGTGGATTGACGGTCTTCTAGTTTGGAGATCGGAACCACTCTAAACACATTGTCTAAGTGTTTGTTTCAATCTCTCTGATCCTTGCTATGCTTGTTTAGATAGGACTTCAAATTCAATTTTAGCATTTGGTTTCAATTGATATAATTTGAAGGTCTAACTATTCTTCTAAGAATTTTGAATCTCTATTCACCTCCATCTAGAGCCCTAGATTCAACAAGTGGTATCAGAACAAGAATCTTCTCTAACAAATTTTCTATGAGACAAGAAGATGGGTGAGTACCTACTTGGTTCCCTCAACTTAGAGGGAGGCTTCTCCATGCACCTCCAGTCATTGACGACACCAACTTCCTCTATTGGAAGAGATGGATGTAATTCTACATTCAAGGGATGAACTTTGATATGTAGAAAGTGATGATTACATCCTATAAGGAGCCAACCTGAGCTGTATCAACTTGGAATGAAGCATCCATAAATAATGAACTGCTCAATGCCAAAGCAATTAGTATCCTCTATGCAGCCCTCACTCCATCTAACTTCAACAACATCTCTTCATGGGATACGACCTATGAGATATGGGACAAGTTGTACATCACTTATGAAGTCACAAAGTAAGTGAAGGGGGCAAAGATCTACATGTTGAATAACCTCCTTGAGAACTTCAAGATGGGGAAGAAAGAAGGAGTCGTCGAGATGTACTCAAGGCTCAACATCATCATCAACGACCTAGTTACTTTTGGACATACTTTGGATAGAGGAGAAATCAACTCAAAGATCTTGAGATCTCTTCCAAAGAGATGGGATTCAAAGGTGACCTCCATTGCAGAAGTAAGAAGCTTGGTGATCTTCCAAATGAGGAGCTTATTGGCAATCTACAAGCTCATGAGCCAAGACTTGACAAGTAAGAAGAGGAAGCAAAGTAAGAAGAAAAAGAATCAAGGAAGATCAAAGATAGTGCCTTTAAACCTCAAGTGGAGGCTCTTATCCTACAACAACAACTTGCTTGTTGGACCTCTCCCTCCTCCTCAAGTGAAGATGATGTCCCTAGTGAGCATGAAGCCAACTTCTCCAAGGGAAAGCACTTTAAAGTAAAGCAATCGACTTCATCTACTCCAAGGTGCTACAAGTAAGGTAAAAAAGGACACTACAAGAGTGAATGTCCTAAGGCTAGAAAGCCACACCACAAGAGTAGTTCCAAGAAGGAGAAAGAGTTTAAGAAAGATAGAAAATATAAGAGGAAGGACAAGAAGGAGAGGAGGCACAAAAACATAGCTCATGCAGCTTGGGAAGTATTATCCTCTAGTGGCTCAAGCTCTGATGAAGATGGAGAGTGTCACCTTGCACTCATGGCCTCTACAAGTGAAGATATTGGTGAACTAAGTGAGGTAAGTTTGCAAGAGTTAGCTAAAGAAACTCTTATTGACATGCTTGTTACTACCTTTCTTCTTATTCTGAATACAAATCTAAAAAGAAGAGGTTGGGTAAAATTATTGATGACTTGTATGCTAAACTTGATATTCTTGAGAAAAATGAGAAAATTCATCTTGAGAGCATTGATTCCTAGCGAGGCCAATTTCTTGATCTTGAGCTCCAATACAATGGAGTTGAAGTAGAGAATGGTGTCTATCTTAAGAATATTACATCTCTTAAGGAAGACAACCAAAAGTGCCTTATGAGATTAAGTTATTTAAAACTAAAAATGATGAACTTAAGCTTATTAGTGATGCGCGTAGAGATGAGAGGGATGTTTATCTCAAAGAAATTTAATTGTTTAAATTTGAAAATGCTAGGTTACTTGGTCAAGTTAATTATCTATCTTCTAGACCTATTTTTCCTAGTAATGATATTTCTTCCATTACTCTTGAAAAGGATTCCTGTTTGACTAAAGCCCTCTATTTAGAGACCGACATTGTTCATGCTAGATATGATCTTACTAGCTTGTCTTCTACTGTTATGTCTCTTACCGATGAAAATCATAGACTTAGAGCTTCTCTGTAGAAATTCCTCAAAGGAAAAGACTCCCTAAATGAAATCATTGACCATTCTATCAAACAAAGTGGTACTAGTGGTTTGTGATTTATAGGTGGATCTCCTCAGGGCAAGAGTAAGGCCAAATGTAAGAAAAAGAGTAAGGAAACTCCTCTTTTCATTGGAGAGTCTTCTGGCTCTAAGAACCCTATGATTTGCTCTCATTTCAAAAGTGACAATCATTACTCTATTTTGATGTAGTTGATCTATATGGTGACAATAATGAAGCTATTGCACAAGCTAAGGAATCTAGATCACATCAGTAAGCACATACAATAGCAGTTCCATCTTATACGAGAGATCGTACATCAAGTACATGTGAAGATTTGTAGAGTACCAACTGAAAGCAATGTGGCTAACCCCTTGACAAAAGCACTTTTGCAGCAGAAGCATGAAGATCATGTTAGATCACTTGAGATTAAGTTCATGGGTGATTGGCTCTAAGTGAAAGTGGGAGTCTATTGGTATGTATACCCATAGAACCAATCATATGATGATTGTAATGACATATCTTGTAAACGATTTGATTAATAATAAAGGCAATCTTCCATTTATTCTATTTTATTTAGTTATGAGATAGTGATATAACATAATAAATGTCTAAAGAATGATGTTACTCAATGACGTATGTCTTCAGGTTGAGAACATGAATAATGAGATCGTATAGATGTCAAGAGTATATACATTCTTGGTATGTCCCTAGTCGGTTGTTATTGTGGAAGCTGATAGACAACAATAACACATAAGACTAGAGTGTGTGTTGGTTGATGGTAGAATCTCGTTAAGTCATGATATGTGGTATCAAACCAAACACTTAGGTACTTGTTAGAGAATAATGTATCAGACAAGCCCACCTTGAGAGTGATGCATGGAAACCATGGATTAGTAGTCAGAATCATCCCTCATATTGATGGTGGTGATTGTGGTTCTTAGACTTGAAATCACTACGCTCATCACATATCGTTTGATATACTTTGACATTATTTAATGTATCGTTTGATATACTTTGACATTATTTAATGTGACATTGAATAAGAGTTACCATAAAGGTGATGCTCAGATGTATTGTGACACGTGGATATTGATTGTGAGTGATATAGACAGGATTTGTCCCTCCTACATGAGTATGATATATTGGCCACTTGATAAGCGAGACTGAGAAATACATGACCATGCTCATATGAGTTAGTATGTGATATTGAGCTTATATATATCTCAAACACTCTGCTCTAATTCAAGGAACATTAATTGAACGTTGAAGTGGATGACAATTTCATGCCTCGATTTTCAATATGAATATCAGTTACAAAGGAATTATACGATCGCTATAACACCAATCACATATTGCAGGTTGAAGTTATTCTCTAAATTTCCAATTACTTAGGTAGTAATGATGTCTTTCTAGATACCACTCATTGATTGTGATGACACATATTGATTATGGACATTCACTACCAGCGTAACTTGAAACCTATAGGGTCCCACACATAGGATACACATGGAATATGAGTTTACTCATGAATGAAGTTTAAACTTGATTACTAAAATGTTAGGTATTCAATTTAAACAAGATTGACAATAGCACTCTGAAATGACCGTTTCAGCAAGTGAACTGATCAGCTCAAATGTATGAACCACTAGTTCAGGTTGTGAATCGACTGTTTGGTTGATTAATTAGATTAGATACAAGATTGATGTTGACGTCATGTTGTGCTTTAATTGAATATTAAAAACTAATACAATAGAAAATAGAAAACATAGTAAAATGACTGATTCAAGCGTTGAACCGATTGACTCACATGTGAAACAATTGGTTCAGCAGTGAGCCGACCCGTTCATGATTTGCAGGTTCTAAAAAATTTATGAGATTCCATCCTTCGACTCCCAATCGATCTGGAAATTTTGATCATGGCCCTCCTATAAATAGAGGAGTAGTCGAGGCTTTCTAGAGACACAACAATAAGCTCTAATAATAGTTGTCTTCTTACATTGTGGTAACGTGAGAACCCAAGTAAGTTCTAACCATCAAAGGGAGGAGCAACAAGGGAGAGACAACTAAGCAGAACAAATCGACGGTAGTACATTGAGTAGAAGAGACAACTCCTTCTTGTCTGTTCCAAAAGAATGACAGGAGCTTCCGGTGGTTCACATGGACTATTATAGAGGCGAGGAGACATTTGCCACCAGTTAGGAGGACGCAATCAACCATTGTCCATGGTGATCAATCAAGAGGCCGCTCCCGACAGCTGTCTATGTGTGACTTAAAGAAAGAAGCACGCTGCAACAAGATATAGTTGTTGGACTTACTCCAGGATTAGATATATACTTTGCAATTCTTATTCTCAATTCATAGTTATTGACGTGATTTACTGTCTAAGAAGAATATGACAGTAAAGTTTTATTTCTGCTGTTATATTTTCCAACATTATACCAGTGCCCTCTCAAGTACTAGTGCCCTCTCAAGTACTGGTGTCTGATGGGCATGGGAGATAAGAAGGGTATTAGCCGACTGCGAGCACACACCCTGACATGGCGTGACGAAGCCTTATGTATTGCATTAGTCGTGTACTCGTGTAGATGATAGACTTTGCAACCTGGTCCTGGGCAACGGCGTGGTGATTCCAACGACGGAGATCACGGCAGGTTCCGACAGCGATAACCAGAACGGGAAGGTTCATTGGATTCCTTACTACTGCTTGTCGCCCAAAGGAGCATGTTTACTCAGCGCAAATCCTGGTCGTGTACAACCGGAAGGTGATCAACTACAACGTAATCTGCCATCTCAGGGCTTTCCTCCTTATTTTTCTTAGTCTATTGATTTGGAGGAGAACAAGCTCCTGCTGCGTGCAATCCATGTAGTTACGAAGGTGTTCCCCGATTGGGAAAATCATCCTTTCCTCTGTATTGACTATTGCAATCATACAGCTGAAAGTTGAAGAAGATAATTGCAGGGTTAATAAATGTTAGGGATCACTCGCAGTATGTGCATAGGTGTTATCTGTTCCTGGTTCATAATTATTTGGAGATGTGTGATTAGCAGTTTTATTGTATGTATTGTAGTGTGTAATAAAGTGAATGCTTGTGCTTTGTAGGAGATTCAACGTTACGTGTAATGAGTTGTAATAAATAATTATGTTGGACATAGTATATATCAACCGCATTGATCTGTATATTTGTACGGGTTGTCATAATTATGGAGAAAGGGTATGGATGGTCACTTTGCAATATTTATAATTTTGAAAAATATATTCTATTGAGTGTCTAATTTATGAATCTAGTTCAAACGTGTTAAATTGGGTCCCCAATATCTATTGGGGTGGGTACGGATTTGTAGAATATTGTATTTTCTCCACGTACGGATTCCGTCAAAATTTAAATGGGTATGATAGGTATAGATATGGGTTGCTCATACCCTCCCGTAGTTGTAGGAGTAGGGGTGACAATCGGGTTCGAGTTGAGCGAGTTTTATTTTTTGTCATTTCGGATCAACATTTTTTAACTAGACTCTAAACTTGTGAAAGATGGATTTTTGGGTCGAAACTGTTGACCCTAACCCGACCTGCAATTTCGGGTCTATGGGTCTGACTTGTAAATCCAACACCAAGACAATAGTTTTTTTAAAAAAAGTTATGCTTTTTCTAGTCATTGATAATTTCCTAGTGTAATTAACAAATTTCATTGTGATAATCTTACAATGTGATTGAGAAACACATATAAAGCCGATTGTAGTTTGTTCGAGAGTTTTAAAAATAAATTCATAATATAATTAGTATAATAAATCATACAAATTAATACAAAACCATGTACAATTGTCAAAAAAACTTCATGAGTGATAGATTAGTAATTTAATAGGCCATTGACTGTCTTAAAGTATAGTATTTGTAATTTTATTTGGAGATATAATTCTGATTTCGGGTCAATTCGGGTCTAAAGTCCAAACCTGGACCCGACCCTATATTAATTTTGGGGTCTTCAGGTTTGGGTCAAAACCGGGTCGGGTCAAAATCGGGTCGGGTCCAAAAAAACCTTAGACCCTAAATTGTTTAAAATTTTAGGTTTAGGTCGGGTCATTCATGTTGGGTCTTGTTTTGCCAATCCTATGTAGGAGGATCATTCGCGGCTGGATATGCTGAGGCACAATACCTTGAGATCCAGAGTCACATTAGACACCCGTCCAAGAACATGGGTTTGATTTTGGCTAATTCGTGCTACTCCAAGAGTGTGCCTACATGATTTGAAGTGACGACGACCTTGACTAGGAGGACAACTTCCCTATTAATCGCACGTAATCATTCTATTCCAGGGGGTGGAGCAGGAAGTGTAGGTCGAAAACTAGAGAGGTAAGTAGGATGGTGTTGGAGAGCCAGTAGCCGCCGAGACAGGCTGCAACCTAATATTTGTTTCAGCAATGACACTAGTGTTGGGCCTGCATTGGTCCAGCCCAAGCCCATTAGGGTTGTGTGTTGCTTCGGTGCGTGGGATTATAAATCCCCAAGCAGCCGCCTATTGAGAGGTGAACCAACCAGCCTCTGATTGGTATTTGGAGCAGCCAAAGTCAAAGAAAAGAAAAGGGCAGCCATCAAGCCATATAGACTGTGATGGGGTAAAAGGCAAAGAAGGAAGAAGGAAGAAAAAGAAAAGGAAAGAAGAAAGAAAACGGGGCAGGACTGTCAAGGCATCCAGGTGTCTTCTTCGGACCATCTACTACTGTGTACTTTGTGAAAGAGTGTATCTTCCTGGGAAGTTATGGTGTGGTAGAATTGTGGGGATCTCTTCCTACGATGTGGCATCTTCTTATTTCTCCTTCTTGATATATTATCTCGGATTTGGGTCAAAATTCAAGAGGTAAAGTTTGTATCTTTACTTTTTAGAGTGGATTTACTCATGGTTGCCCCGTGGTTTTTTCCCTCACACGTCGTGAGGGTTTTCCACGTAAAATTTGGTCTTTTTTTCTTCTATCTGCTTGAAATTATAATCTTGGATTTACACGCTCATTGGTGACGCTTATGTATATATTTCTTCTTTGTTGCATCTTGGTTGCATAACATAGTGCACGTTTTTCCCATCAAACAAACCTATCAAGTGGTATCAGAGCCCAAGTTGGGTGGATCTAGATCCAGATGGGGAAGGATGATGATGCAATGATGGTAAAGTTGAGAGTACTAATTGGCAGATTTAGAAACCCAAGATGGAAGATGTTGTTTATTGCAAGGATTTGTATGATCCGATAGAGGGACAAAAGTCAAGGAATGTTTCTGATGCAGATTGGAAGAAACTAAACAGAAAGACTGTTGGAATGGTGCGCAAGTGGCTGGATATTTCCGTGTTCTATCACGTATCAGAGGAGACTGATGCCAAAGATCTGTGGGAAAAGCTCAAAAAATTATATAAGTGGAAGACTGCCACAAATAAAGCTTTCTTGATCAGGAATTTGGTGAACTTGAAGTACCGGGATGGTACAAGCGTTGCTAATGAATTCCAAAGCCTTATAAATCAACCAGGGTCCATGAAGATGGTTCTTGATGATGAACTCCAGGCGCTACTTCTTCTGGGATCATTACCTGACAGTTGGGAGACGCTCGATGTGACGGTCAACAATTCTACACAAGAAGGTAAGTTGACACTTGACCGGGTGAAGAGCAATCTATTGAATGAAGAGACTCGACAACGAGCCTCTGGCGACAGCGGGTCACACTTCACAGAGAGTAGAGGCATTGATAGAGCAAAATATTGTGGAAGATCTTAGAGCCGTGATGAGTCCCAGGATGGCGGGAAGTCTCGTGGTAGATCCAAGTCAAAGAGTAAAGGGTGCTTTCATTGCGGAAAGTGGGGTCATTTCAAGAAGGATTGCAAGGTTTAGAAAAGAAAACATGGGTTTGAAGCCAAAGACAAGAAGGATGACAACAAGAATACTGCAGTGGTAATTTCAGATGAAAGGGACGATGATGACGATGTAGTCTTGTCAATCCAGGATTAGTGTTTGTGTGCAGAGGATGATGATTATGAGTGGGTGGCAGATACTATAGCTTCTTATCATGCTTCACCAAGTAAGGAGTTCTTTACTTCATACAGGAGGGGAGACTTCAGGAGGGTGAACGTGGGAAATTTCAACTTCTCTATAATTATCGGGATTGGAGACATTTGGCTTCAAATAAGTGTTGGTTGCACGCTCACACTCAAGGATGTTCGTCATGTTTTGAATTTGCGGCTCAGTTTGATACCTGGTTCTTTCTTTGATAGAAGGTTGTCATTAGATTTTGGTGGTGGAAAATGCAAGATCACCAAGGGGGCTTTGGTTATTGTACGGTGCAAATTGTGTTGCATATTGTACAAGTCCCAAGTTAAGGTGCTCAAAGGTGGCAGTATCAATGCAGTTGAGGATCACCGGGTAGATCTATAGAATAGACGGCTAGGACACATGAGTGAGAAAGGTTTGCAGTTGTTATCAAAGCATAGGTTGGTTTCTTTTGGCAAGGACAGTAGTCTCAACTCATGTGATTCATGTCAGATGGAAAAGCATTGATGAGTTTCTTTCAAGACAAGATCAAATGTGAAGCCAGATGTTCTACAGCTGATTCATTTGGATGTTTGTGGTCTGTTTGAGGTGGCTTCACTGGGCAGTAATAGGTATTTGTTGCATTCATTAATGATGCATCTAGGAAGGTGTGGGCTTACTGAAGATAAAAAAAATTAGGTATTTCAGTGTTTTCAGAAATTTCATGCCATGGTGGAGCGAGAGACAGAGAAAAAACTAAAATGTCTCTGCATGAACAATGGGGAGAGTACACCTCTAAGGAGTTCCAGGATCATTGTGTGTAGTACGAGATACATCATAAAAGGACAGAGTCTGACACACCACAACATAATGGTACAGCTGAGAGGATGAATCGTACCATAGTGGAGAAAGTCAGATGCATGTTGAAGACTATAAAGTTGCCAAAGACATTTTGGGGCGAGGCAGTGAGTACTGTCAGCTATTTGATAAATCGATCTCCATTAGTTCCTTTGGGTTTTGATATACCTGAGAAGGTATGGACAAACAAGGATGATTCTTATGCTCATATGCAAGTATTTGGGTGCAAGGATTATGCACCGTTCCAAAGGAAAAGATGTAAACGCTGGATGATAAAGTGGTGCCATGTATCTTGCTTAGCTATGGAGATCAACAATTTGGCTACAGGTTATGGGATCCTATAAAAAGGACCATGAGCAGACATAGAGATGTGATTTTCTAGTGAGAGTGACAATTACAGAGTTAGAAAGTGATGATGTAGAGGCTGCAGGATCAGGTGATAGTTCTTCGGATGATGAGTATGAAGATGCTTCAGCTTCTTCACATGTACAATCTTCAGATGATGAAGAAGAGTAGCAAGATCACCCTGAGTAGAAGAGTCATAACACATCGAGTGTTCCTGTTCCAGATGCACAATTAAGTGGTTCAGATTCACAGTTAGAGACTTATGGGCAGGGGGAGCAAGATCATCACCAGGTAGGGTCTTTGGAGCAGCAGTTGAGGAGGTTTGACAGAGTTCACCATACTAATCCAGATATTCGACATCTCAGTATATTTTCCTTACTGATCATGGGGAGCCAGAGACTTATCATGAGGCACAGACTCATAGGCATAGAGTACAATGGCATTATGTGATGCAGGCGGAGATGTCTTCTTTATAGAAGAATGATACTTACGAGTTTGTGGCGCTTCCCAAGGGCCAGAGAGCACTAAAAAAATAAGTGGGTCTATAGTATGAAGATGACAACAAGGTTATTAGATACAAAGTTAGACTAGTTGTCAAGGGCTTTGGTCAAAGACCAGGGGTGGACTTTGATGAGATATTTTCTCCTGTTGTGAAGATGACTTATATTAGATTGGTTCTATGCTTGGTTGCAAGCCTAGATCTGAAGCTTGGGCATATGGATGTGAAGACGACATTTCTTCACATTGAACTAACTAAGGAGATCTACACGGAGTAGCCAAAAGGTTTTCACGTCAAGGGGAAGGAGCACTTAGTCTACAGACTAAAGAAAAGTTTATATGCTTTAAAATAAGTCCTAAGCAGTGGTACAAGAAGTTTGATTCTTTCATGCAGAGTCATGAGTAATAGAAGATAAGCGCAGATCCATGTGTTTATATCAGGAGGTTTCCGAATGGCAAGTTCATTATTCGGCTACTCTATGTGGATGACATGTTGATAGTGGGACATGATGTTAGTTTGATCAAGAAACTGAAGACAAAGCTTTCCAAAGCCTTTGTAGATGAAGAATTTGGGACCAACATGACATATTCTGAGGATACATATCACAAATGACAGGGAGCAACACATGTTGTGGTTGTCACAAGAGAGCTATGTTGAACGGATTCTGGAGCGATTCAACATGAGCAAGTCCAAAGTTGTGAGTGCTCCACTATGATGTCATTTCAAGCTAAGTAAGAATGCATGCCCATCTACTGATGCAAAGAAGGAGGTGATGGTCATGATTTCCTATTATTCTATTGTAGGGAGTTTGATGTACATAGTGGTGTGTACTCGTCTTGACATTGCTCATGCGGTTGGTGTTGTGAACAGGTTTCTCTCAAACCCTAGAATAGATCACTGGGAGCCAAATAAGTGGATCTTTAGATACTTACGAGGCACTAGCAGCACATGTTTGATGTTTGGTGGTTCTGAACCAGTTCTAAAAGACTTCATTGATGCTGACATGGCATGTGACATTGATCACAGGAAGTCTACCTCTGGGTATGTTTTCACTTTTACAGGGGGAGTCATATTTTGGCAGTCTAGGTTACAAAAGTGTGTTGTACTTTCTATGATGGAGGCAGAGTACATTGCAATAGTGGAAGCATAGAAAGAAATACTCTCGATTGTGAGATTTTTGGGCAAACTGGGTATGAATCAGGTTGACCCAACTATTTTCTGTGATAGTTATAGTGTTATTGACTTGAAAAAGAGCACAATGCATCATACACGAACAAAGCACATTGATGTGAGATATTATTGGCTTTGCGATGTGATTGATAAGAAGATGTTGACTCTAAAGAAGATACATGCCTGAAGAATGTTTCTAACATGATGGCCAAAGTGGTGATAAGAGACAAGCTAGAGATCTATAAAGAGCTCAGCGGCATACATTCTCAGTGATGATTTTGTGATGACAATTTCCTCTTTGGGTTGGAGGAGGAGATTGTTGGGCCTGTATTGGTCCAGCCCAAGCCCATTAGGGTTGTGTGTTGCTTCCGTGTGTGGGATTATAAATCCCCAAGTAGCCACCTATTGAGAGGTAAACCAACCACCCGCCAATTGGTATTTGGAGCGGTCAAAGCCAAAGAAAAGAAAAGGGCAGCTATCAAGCCAGAAAGGTAGATGTGGAAGAAGGTAAAGAAGGAAGAAGGGAGAAAAAGAAAAGGAAAGTAGAAAGGAAGTGGGGCAGGACTGTCAAGGCATTCATGTGTCTTCTTTGGCCATCTACTACTGTGTACTTTGTGGAAGAGTGCACCTTCCTAGGAAGTTCTAGTGTGGTAGAATTGTGGGGATCTCTCCCTACGGTGTAGTATCTTTTATTTCTCTTTCTCGATATATTGTCTTAGATTTGGGTCAAAATATGAGAGGTAAAAATTGTATCTTTGCTTCTTATAGTAGATTTTTCCGTGGTTGGTCCCGTAATTTTTCCCTCACACGTCATGAGGGTTTTCCACGTTTGCAATTATAATCTTGAGTTTATACGCTCGTTGGTGACACTTCTGCATATATTTTTTTCGTAACATCTTGATTGCATAGCATATGTACACATATTTCCTATCAAACAAATTTGTCAACTAGTAGTAATGCACTTACATAAAAGAAGAGATCCGGACTATAGATTCATAAAATAATGGGTGTGGAGGGAGAAGTTAGAGGACCGGGGGAGTACTGAGAAAAAAACATAGTTAGAATCTATCAAAAAACTTATACACTGAGGATCTGTGCGACAAATCAATGAACCGTGCAGTGATGAGAGCAGAAATAAAGATTAGATTTTTTAGGAAGACCAAAATGCTCCTGGAAAGAAGCACGAGCTGAGTGTTCACTATAACCATAACGAAGATCTAACAGATCATTCGACCACAATCACCAGTTCATGCTATTACATGGCATATTTTGCTAAGCCTTCGTTCTTCATTCGTCCGGGCAATCAGAACAAGGACGCTACCACGCCAATACTAGGTAGGCCTACCATGAGCATTCACATGCCAGTAGATCTGCAACTCATCGTACCAATTGTCATTGTTACCGCATGGAAGCAGATCGTCGGAGTTTGAATATGTATGTCGTGACCAGACAACGTTTGATGGCCACCCCTAATGCCACCATCACACTTACTTGGATGCAAAGGACAATGTCTTCCAAGTAAATTATTTTTTCCTTTTTGTGAAATTAATTATATTATTTACAAATTATAAGATATGTTTTTTTTCAATTAAACAATGTATATGTTATATGGGAAAAAAGCTAAATAGCATGTTTTGCTATTTTTATTACCAATATGGTAAGATTTATAAAAATTCTCAAAATATCATATTTCTGAGACAATACTTTCCCAAAGAGGACATATTGCTCCCGGAGGGGTTAATACGTCTTCTCGGGAGACATATTGTTATTTTAAAAAAGCATATGCCTCCAACTGGGACACATTACACCTATTGGAGCAATACGCCCCCAATGGAGGGTGTATCGGTTTTTTTTTATTTTGCTTTATTTTTTAATTATGATACCATATATGTTATATATATGTATATATTAAATTTCTAAATAACTATAATCTACATCAACTTATATATATATATATATATATATAAAACAATACCTAAAATAACAAAAGAATATTATATTTTATTAATGCAAAATATTTATAAATATAGATAATAACATTCATAATTAATGAATACAATACTAAAATTATATAATAAAGTTAAAATTATAGAAATCAAGTATATATATAAACTTAGAAACAAAACTAAAAATTAACATAGTAAAATATAACACACTTGATATAGACATAAATACATCAATATATTTATTAAAGACATGATGTATAATATCAAAATTATAAGCATGTTAATTATGTAAAGCAAAATATATAAGAACTAATAACTATAAATAATGAAATTGAAATATATGATACATAAAATTTTCAATGAAATATATAATATTATAACATATTTAATTTTTGTCAGATTATATTTGTCCTAAACTGAATAAAAAGGTAAAAATATTATCATGTTATTATGATTTTTTTCATATTATATTATTTTTAAAGATATATAAAGAATGCTTTACAATATATTGTGATTTTTATTTGTTACATTTAATATTACATGTGTCATGCATTTCATTTTGATTATCAATTGTTATTGTTCTTGTATATTTTACTTTATATAGTTGACATTTTTATGTCTTTTAGATATTATGCATTGTGTCTTTTTATATATATATATATATATATATATATATATATATATATATATGTAGAGAGAGAGAGAGAGAGAGTTTATCTATGTATCGATGTGTGTTATATATTACTATATTAGTTTTTGTTTTTATTTCTGAGTATTATATATACAAATTTGAGTATTTCTTTAATTTTAAACTTTATTATATATTTTATTATTGTATCTGTTACTTTTATGCACTATTATTTGTATTTATAAATATTATATATAAATGAAATATAGTATTCTTTTACTATTTTATTATTTTTATGTATTATGTTAAATTAAAGAAATACAATTTCAGGAATGTGAAAAGATCACTTGAGAAATGACTATATCAAGAATAAAGCAGGGGTGGCGAGCATTGAGAAAAAGTTGTGCGAGGGCCGACTCAGATGGTACGGACATGTGCAACGCAGACCTACTAGTGTGCCTATACGAAGCAATGCTATTGAGCCAAACACTATAAATAGAAGAATAGGAAGGCCTAAATTAAAATGGGATGAGCTTATAAAGAGAGATTTTGAATCTCTACATCTCAATCAGTGGAGGCGCAAGAGGGGCGATCGGGGGCGGCGCGACGAGAGAGTTACGGATAACCCTAGAACACGATGGTGGGGGCACAAGGAGCAGCGCTAACCGATCAACACCGGCTACTCACTCGACCAGATCGGGGAGTCCGACGAGTCGGCAGAAGGTCGGGATCAACCTCACGTATAAGGGGATGAGGGGTAAAGGAATCTCTGAGAAGCCTGGCGACCCAAACCAGATGGAGGTAGATCGAGGCGGTGAAGAGGACAGGGCACCTGGTCTTGCGGGAACTTCTTCATCGGCTCCAGCAAAATCGTTCAAACAAGCGGTCACCGGAAATAGCGGGGGCAGCGGCAGACCCTTTTTTCATAGACGACGAACCGGAAGAGATAGTCAATCCTGACGACATCGAACTGGTCTGTGAGCGAGGATTTCCAGAAATCTTCGTGGCACCGGAGGCAGAAGAGGTAATGAGTAGACCATTCAAGTATGTTGTGATCGTCAAGCTACTCGACAGACATGTCGGCTTCCTCACCATGGTTGAACGTCTGAAACTCCTCTGGAAACCGGAAGGCCGATTTGAACTATATGAACTCGCCGAACAACACTATGTTGTACAATTCTACAGCAGAACTGATCAAGAGAATGTTTTAACAAAGGGACCATGGTCCCTCTTCGGAGGCTGTCTCGCCGTCTGGCCATGGGACGGATACTTCGAACCATCAAAGGGGCTTCCAAGCCACATTGTTACATGGATCCGAGTCGTAGGACTCCCCATCCATTACTATAACAGAGAGATGTTCCAGACCATTGGTCAAGCGGTTGGATGACTTGTGAGGGTTGATGATCATTCAATTAATCGCACAAGAAGCAGGTTCGCGCGGATTGTAGTAGAACTCGACACAACCAAACCCATCCATCCTGCTATTCTCATCAATGGTCGGGAGTACAAAATCGAGTATGAGTCGATGCCGAATATGTGCCTCAAGTGCGGCAAATTAGGCCATGATGAGGCTGACTGCAAGGGGACTGACAAACAACCATATCATCCTACCGCCGACCCGAATGAAGATGAGGAAGGGGTTAGATGGTT
This sequence comes from Alisma plantago-aquatica, assembly GCA_963693085.1. Classification (NCBI taxonomy): domain Eukaryota; kingdom Viridiplantae; phylum Streptophyta; class Magnoliopsida; order Alismatales; family Alismataceae; genus Alisma; species Alisma plantago-aquatica. Next base: position 69,050,505 of record OY856409.1, read on the forward strand.
AGAGGAGGAGGAAAAATGGCAGGTTTATTATGGCAGGAATGTGATGGCCCAGAAACCACAACGCAATAAAGAACCAAAGAAGACCAGAGGATCGGCCAATAAATTTCAAGCCTTAGACAGTGAGGAGGATGGCAATATCATCGAGATGGAGAATAACAATGAAGAAACACCTATGCAGGTTAGCCCAGTAGATGCCCGTGGACCCAAAGTCTGGAGGAAGAAGCAAAGAAGGAATGAAGATGTTGATGTGTCAACCAAAAATACACCTGAAGACCAAGTTACAAAGCAAGAGGTGCAACCTGTCCCGGAGGCCGATCCCAAGCACACTGTTGTCAGACCTACTGGTAATGAGGTTATTGAGGGGAGACCCGAGATTCACACAGCCACATCAAACACAATCACCCCAATCGTTATTGAGGAAGTTACACCATCTGCGGGCAGCACTAGACCCAAGACTGGAGTTGAGAAACCTGCTCTACCAGGAAGGAAAGCTAAAGAGAAAATGAACCATCCGGGCATGGGCAGCCCACAGACAGAACATCTTTATGTTAACAGGACCAGATCGAGGCGAGGGTCTGAGGCTAATGAGGGAGGGACCTCTCCATCAACCTAAACCTCCTTTCTTCATGATTAATACGATAGTTTGGAACATAAGAGGTGCCGACAAGCCGGAAGCTAGGCACTTCATCAAACACCTGGTTGCTATACACAAAGTGAAGCTTGTCTCCATTCTCGAACCTCGCATCTCGGGCTGGGAGGCACAATTAGCTATCCATGACATTGGCTTTGCTAGCTCACATAGAGTAGAGGCTAATGGGTTTTCTAGTGGCATTTGGTTACTTTGGAATGATAATGAATGTGACGTCCAAATTTTGGAGAGTCACAAGTACTTCATCCATTGCTGCATCGACAGTAAGACTCTTTGCACCTTCGTCTATGCCTCCCCTAGCCCTGGAGGGCACCCTGTTCTTTGGGAACACCTCATCAGGCTCAGCGAGTCGATTGATATGCCTTGGATTACTATGGGTGAATTCAATTGCATGTTAAACCCGGATGAGAAAATAGGAAGTAAGAGGTTCAATGTCTCTGAAGCCGCAAGATTTGGCACTGCCATCACTCAGGCTGGCCTCGCTGATATTGGCAGCACGGGCTACATGTTTACTTACAAGAAAGGCCTCCTCCATGAACGGCTTGACCACGCTTTAGCTAACAGGGAATGGATACAAGAGTACACACACTTTATATGTGAGAACCTCCCCAGGATTGGTTCCGATCATAACCCTGTTGGTCTTCTGAGTACCGCCCGGGTGAAGCAAGCTGCCCGGTTCAGAACCATAGCGTCTTGGACGCATGAACCTAGTTTTCACAACATTTTGGAGCTTTATTGGAACCCCCACGTTCCCTTCCACACTGCCCTTCAAAATGCTAAAGAACACATCATCAAGTGGGACACCAGGTCAAGGCACGATTAGAACAAGACCAAACAGCAACTTATCAATCAAATAGCTAGCATACAACGGGGGATGGAAAGATAATATAATGAAGAACAGGACCGGCTGTGCCATCAGCTCGAGAACAAGCTGCATGAATTTATTTTGAAAGAGGAAGAAAACTGGAAACAGAAGAGCCACATCGACTGGCTTGTGGATGGTGACAGTAACACTAAGTTTTATCATGCTTATGTCAACAATAGAAGAAGACGGAACAACATCAGAAGCCTAAAAGACAATGAGGGGAATTGGATATCCAACATCACTGACTTGAAACTTTTGATCTCAAATCACTTCGAAAGCATGTTCACTGAAACTAGGCCGCCGAATATTGCTACCATGGACAACATTCCCGCTAAGTTCAAAGCTCTCAAACCTTGTCAAATGTGCATGTTAGGTGCAACAGCTACTGAGTCGGAGGTCTGGAAAATTGTTAAAATGTCTAATCCCTTCAAAGCAGTGTGTCCCGACGGCACAGATATGCACTTCATTAAGTCAAACTGGAAGTCTGTCAAACACTCCCTCCTCATTCTGATCAGAAGTATGATGAACGGGAATGATATCCCGAGTACATTCGCCGATGCCGGCATCGTCCTCATTCCTAAAGTCAAACACCCTACCAACTGCAGCCAACTCCGACCGATTATGTTGAATAACGTCTGCCTTAAGCTGGCTTCCAAGGTCATAGTAGGTAGAGTTAAAAGATACATTGCTCAATGGGTGTCTCCAGTGCAGGCAAGTTTCATTCCAGGCAGGTGCATATCTGAAAACATCATCATCGTACAGGAGATCATCAATAATTTCAGGCGTAAGTCTAGTGCTCCCTACATGGCCATTAAAGTGGACCTCTCCAAGGCTTACGACTGAATTTCATGGAAGTTTATTGAGCACACGTTAAACAAGATGACTTGGCCTCCGCATATCAAATCTTATATTCTGAATTCTCTATCGTCTGGTAATACGAGCATCAACCTCAACGGTGAATCCCTCCCTCCTTTCAAAACTTCCAGAGGTCTCTGGAAAGGCGACCCTCTGTCCCCATACCTTTTTGTTCTATGCATGGAACGTCTTACGCAACTAATCAACCAGTTCGTGGAGGCAAAACAGTGGACCCTCATCAAGATCTCTCAACAGGGACCATTCATTTCCCACATCAGTTTCACTGACGACATCGTCATCTTCGTCAAAGCATCTCTGGAATAGATGGCTGCCATCAACCAGTGCTTCAATAGGTTCGAGGAAGCATCGGGCCAAAAAATCTCTATTGAAAAGTCCAAAATTTTCTTTGCAAGCTCTGTTAGTAGAGCAACCAGATCTGCTATCTGTAGAATCAGTGGAATCATGGAAACCGATGACCTCGGCAAGTATTTGGGTGTCCCTCTTCTGCATAAAAAAGTCAGGAAACAAACCTATTCCTTCCTTGCCAACAACCTGGAAGCCAAGGTTAATGGCTGGACAACTAGGACGCTCTCCCTTGCGGGGCGGATCTGTCTTGCCAAATCTGTCCTGGTGGCCCTCCCTACCTATGTTATGCAAACCGCAAGGATCCCCATTTCCACATGCACTAAACTGGACAGAGTTATCCGCAGATTTATCTGGGGAGGCTGCCATAAAGATAATCTTGTTTCCCTAGTCGCTTGGAGCAAAGTGAGCACTGCTACGAGCATTGGAGGCCTCAGCATCAAATCTATGGCTGATTGGAACAAGGTGCTCATTTGGAAGAATGGGTGGAATTTTCTAAACAACAAACAATCGCTTTGGGTCGAGGGGTTGCTGCACAAATATAAGAAGTATAATGGTCGTTCTGGCAGGAGGGCGACCCCTTTATGGAGAAGCATATATGAGGGGCTTGATTTCATCAAAGAGAATTGCATCAAAACGATTAACAATGGGAACACGACCCTGGTTTGGAAGGACCATTGGGTCCCGGGCTTCAGAGAGCTGCTTTATGTGTGCACTAATCCCATAAGTAGTGACATTGCCGATCTCACTGTAGATTACTTAAGGGATCTCAATGGCAACTGGGATAAGGACTTTCTCTTAAGTTACCTTCCTACTACCTACGTCAGTTGTATTACGGACCTCCCAGTACCTGCTATAAGCAAGGGAGAAGACACATGGAGCTGGATGCACAATGATAATGGTGAGTATACTACTTCTTCTGCCTACGACCTCATCCGTACTGATAACTAGTATCCCCAAAACAAGTTGTGGCAGGTTATTTGGAAACTGCAGGTGCCCAGCAAGATCAGAATTTTTATTTGGTTGGTTGCTCATGAGGCCATTATGACAAATATCAGACGAAAACAACAGAAGTTCACGAACTGCACTGTCTGCCCCATGTGCGAAGCCTATGCGGAAGACATTCTGCATGCTCTTTGGCTATGCCCTAATGCACAGGAAGTTTGGCTCAGACTCAATCTTACTACTCTGGCCAATCATACCCATATTACTATCCAGGAATGGCTCATGCACCATTTGCAAGTGGACGGGGATTACCCTGCCCAGTTCTCTGTTGTTTGCTGGATCATCTGGAAGACTAGAAATAAGACGATTTTTGACGAAATTCATGTCAGTACGACCAGACAACTCGTTCAGTTCGACGATCTCTGGAATAAAATTTCAACTGGAAGACACGTGAATGGCCCAGCTAAAACAAACCATTCCAATGATGACTATGATAACACAAGCATCCCTGATAATGTCAAGGTATGCTATGTTGACGCTGTTGTTAAAGGAAAGGAGGTTGCTATAGCCGTAGTGACTCTGGATGAGAATAAATGCTGGGTTGGTGGGATTGCTAACTTTACTCATGTCGATCAGTGACTAAAGCTGAGTTGCGTGCGATAGACTTGGCCGTGAGGTCTAAATTCGCAACTGATTCTGGTAATATTCTCGTTGTCAGTGATAGTACTAGAGCTTTGGAGGCTATTGAAGGTCATCCACGAAAGTTCCCTGCCTTCCACAGCTGGATTCGGTCCATTGAAGACAACATCAAAAGAAATCTGAAGATACAGATTGTTCACCGACCAAGAAAACATACTATCTTGGCTGATAATCTAGCCAAACACCACCTAAACCACTTCAAGGATGGTCGTTCTTACACGAACCCTCCACTCGACCCTGTGAGTCTCCCTATCTCTTTCCCCTTATGTAATGGTAGGAGTCCTACCAAATTTCTTTTCGTAGCTGATAATGTATTAAATTATCGTTTAATGTCTGCAAGAGGAGAGTGGGATGAATAAGAAGATCTCCTGACTTATTTTAAAAAAAAAAGAATATGGCCCATGATAGAGCTGAATGGAAATGAAGGATCCATGTAGCCGACCCCAACATGGTTGGGATTGACGCTTAGATGATGATGATGATGATGTTAAATATATAATTGAATATACATAATTTGATTTATATCATGGTCATTTATTAATTTAAAATATAAGTATATAACATACATTGTATCGTTATTCAAATATAAAGCAAAATAAAAAAATAATATGTCTCTGTTGGAGACACATTGCTATGCTTGCGTCCCAATCGAGAACGTATTGCTTTTTTAAAGTACCAATATGTCTCTAGAGGAGACGTATCGCCCCAACCAGGAGCAATACGTTCTCTTTGGAAATAAACTGACTCAGAAACATGCAATTTTGGGAATTAAAATATAGAAATCATGTTATATTGGTAATAAAATAGCAAACGTGCTATTTAAGTTTTTTGCCTATTATATATATACATATATAGAGATAGAGAGTCAGGTTGGAATACACTCGAGTGTATACGGAGCAGAATACACTCAAGTAGTTTTTCATGATGTAATATATTTTTCAAAATTTCAATATGCTGATCTTCTTAAACATCTTGTGAATAGCTCATATATAAAATTTGAGATATATATATATATATATATATAGAGAGAGAGAGAGAGAGAGAGACTCATGCTAGAATACACTCGAGTGTATCCAGAGCTGAATACACTCAAGTAGTTTTTTATGATGCAATATGTTTTTTTAAAATCTAATCAGTTGATCTTCTTAAACATCTTCTGAACAACTCATATACAAATAACACATTTCAAATTAGTTTCGTACGTTGATTTTATTACCCTCAAATGAGTGACTTACACTCATTCAAATGAGCTCAAAATTGGTATGTAGCCTAATTATAATATGACAATGAAGAGTTTACATTTTTTTTAAATAGTCTTGATATGCAAACACCACTTGAGTGTAGTGTGCGATTTGTACACTCGAGTGTATCCCAACCTGACTATATATATATATATATATATATATATATATATATATATATATATATATATATATATATATATATATATATATATATATATATATATATTCATGAATATGGTTGCCATCGTCGTGAGTGTTCTTCCGAAATTAAAATAAAGAAAAAAAGGATATTACTCTATGACTATTCATGAATGTAAAAAACTTGTCACTTCAAATACAATTGAATAGCTTCTTAGTTTATTCTATCTTCTTTACTCATTTTATGCTATTATTTCAACTTATAACTAGCAACACATCAACATGAAAAAAAATCTTAATGATCCGTCTTGAAAATTTAGTAACGCTTCTAGAGTAAAAAATAATTATCGTTAAAATTTTATTTTTAAAAGATTTACATGTCAATGATTTTTCTATATGTAAAATTAATTGCCACTTCCATTCCTCTATGTTATGAAATCATGGCAAGAAAACACTTTCTGCATATAGAGAAATACATATTTTGATTGCTCTTGAGTTGACATATGTCAAAGAGATGCAAGAATGATGAACTACATAAATTGTAATTGATTTTTTAGACAGTGAGCTTGGTTGCCTTAATACTAACTTTTCAATATACAAAATGACTTACTCTAACCTAATTCATAATGTTGTAACAACTACGACAACAAAAACATGTACGGTCACTCTTATGGTTGAAGTTTGAACCTATATACATATGGTAAACTTTTTTCCTTCTCATTAAATATAATTTTTTCTATTCTTTTTTATAAAACTAACATACTGATATGTACAGGTAGGACTATTGTTCTATGTTCATTTGACAAGTCCCACAAAAAAATATTATACCTACCGTCAACAAGGTCTTTGATATACACCTTCCTATAATTGTCATAGAAACACTAGCATTGTTTATATAGCAAGGTACTTATTGGCATAATAAATGTGATCGAAAAATATTTGAATCATGCATCATATTTTATGAAATTACAAGTGTACCCTAAAACTTCATTTGTAGGATGATAATGATATAGTACATTCTACTTTATTTGGAAGATAGGTAGACTAATTTTTCTCATGTGATCTTGTTGTTTGAATGTCACTTAATCCTACAGTAAGCTCATCGACATTGTATATACCAATATGTGTACTTACACATTTATACAATAAGTTCTCATGTTGTAAGACACGTGATCAAGTGGGTATCATCAAAAAATGACAAGCTAAGCTCACATTAATGAATCTCATGCTCCAAGTACAATTTGACATAAAGTATAAAAATTGCTAAATTTGATATTTTAAAAGTCAAAGAGAAAAAAAAAGCTAATGTTATGTCATCCCTACCATATGTTGTGTATTTTTAAAAACACCATCTATTTTGATAAATATTGTGTCAATATCCCCATATGATACGAGTGTAATAGTGACATGTAATACCATTGTACATTATTTCGATGAATGTTTGATGTTACTATTGAAAATCAATCGTAAGTCACTTGCACTCTACTAGTAACTATTAAACTCACACTTCTCCTTCTTCTGCACCCTACCAAACAGGGCTTAAAAAAGCCCAGAATTCCACTAGCGAACTAGACGGCCCATTTGTACATAGCCTCACCAGCCAAGTTGCTAGACCTATAAATGGATATCCGGACTCCGCATATTCAATTCGGATTCGAGTCTAAAATTTTGAAAAGAAGTCCGACATCCATCAAATTCGGATCGGATTTCAAATCCGAAATTTTTGGATTGAATATCAAATATTACTATATCTGCTTTGAAAAAAATTCTAAATTCGACAAATCTATACATATATCATTAGATATATATATTTATATATGTAAAAATATAAATATAGACACCTTATCACATATATTTGATGAAATATCAATATGTCATATACATAATATATTTATTTACATTAAATATATGGTTTTCGATTTGAATCATACATTTATCCAAACTCAGATATTCTTTTCGGATCAGATTCAAATGTTGTTGTACGATATCCATCGGATACCATATTAGATACCAGATCAATTTTTTTTCGGGATTCGAATATAATAGTATTTGCCCCGTATTCAATCTGTTAGATCTACAACCCTTATTTGGTTCGAGACTGGGATTTTGTGGTCATCACTGGGTTAGTCGAGTTTAGTCAGTATATTTGGATTGGGTTAGTCTGGATTTAGTCTGATTCTATTTTGCAAACCAGTCTAATTCTGCTCAGCTGGTCAGGATTGAGTCAAGATTCAGTTTGATTGTGTTTGCCAACCAGTCAGGATTCAGTCTGATCCTGTTTGACAACCAAGTCAAGATCTAGATGATTTTGTTAATATAGAACAGTTTGAAAAATACAAAACTATGACGACACTGCAATACAGAATAAAAATTTATAATAAATGTACATATTTATTATTTTATGTTATGAATATGATACGAGTATGATTATTTTATATGTACGACTTAAAATAAATATTACTTTACCTTCTACTGTGAGAATGCATAGCATATGTCTTGTTGTATGTATGTACACTTGTAGTCTTTTGTATAAATTGACAATTAACAAAATAATTGAAATTGTCATAATATATTGTTGTTGAAGCAGCAGGAATAATAACAATATAAGTTAAAACAATATAGGCTAAACACATGTACCATCACAATTTGAAATATAAAAAGTTCATATGATGTTAGGTAACAGTCTGCAAACTTAATATGTTTGTTATACAATATTGGTTCATCCATAAACAACTAAAATGTGTCGACTACATACTGAAAGCTTCAGTACAAAATGTTTAAAAATGGCAATAATATGCATTCACTTCACTCGTTGTCTGCATCATTATTGGCTCCAGCATATGATTGAGAGCTTTCCACTTGATCAAGTTGTAGTTGTATTGTCGGTGGCTAAGTAGGGGATTGGTCCAGAATGTGCGTGGAACTGCATCTACAATTTTTAACACTTTTCACCTTGTCTTAAACATATACATGTTTATGTCAGTTCTCCCAGTTAATGTATAGAAATCTACAAAGGCATCACACCAACCTTGACGTATATGAGGGACACGCAAGCATTGCAAGTAGTATTGATGGCCCAACACTGGGCCGAGTGCGACATCTGACTTGTCATCCTATTGAAAATGATTCATTGTGTGTGAGAGCTTTTGTAGCATAGTTTAATAACTATCAAAACCACTATATTTGATAACAAAGTAGCTGACAAAAATGCCCTTAACAAAATATAGATAATTGATACATGCACAACAAATGATACAACAAAATTTAATAGCACATGGTCATCCAGGGACGGTAACAAATTTTAATTAGATGTAGGATACAAGAAACTTGTTCCATAGACATAGATTAAAAATGTAACATCTCTGACCTGGGTTATGTGTTAACCCTAGATATTTTGCTTAATAAGGTTGAGTAGATTCTTAATCTTATCTTGGGAAAAGTAATTAGGGCTCATGAGAAACTTATGTTTCAATTTTGGTCCTATTTGAACAATGTTGAATCAATGTTTTGTTTGTTTTGGACTAAAGTGCAAATTACCCAAGTTGAGGGGTTTATGTATAAATTGTGCATGATAATATGTTCCTCATGTGTTGAAGAATCATGATAGTGAATATGATGTTGAGGTATGGCTTATGGAAGCCTGAATACCAAGAAAGAGCTGATAAAGCAGTGTTGTGCATTAAAACCTAGTTTTGGTGTAATGTGAAATCTACCCAAAAGCTAGGGTTTTATATGCAAATTACCACTTCAATAAAGTCCCTAATGTTTCTTGGCATCATGTAGAGCAAATAAAATGAGAGGGGCATCTCATTTTAATTAAGATGGAGGAGAGAGAATCTTGATATTAAAATAATCAAGATTTAATCCTAAGTGAAACCCTAATCCAATTTAGGGCAAAAATGAATGTATTAATTAAAGGGCCTTCAACCAAAATGTTATTGGTTGATTTTGAATAAGGATGGACGTTCTTTTGCCAAGATAATGAACGAAAATATCTAAAGGAGGTGAAACTCCACTCACTTTATTATAAAGGAAAGTAATTTCCACTCACATATGGGATATTAATATAATAAGCATTAAGGTGCTTATTTTCTTTTCCCTTAATTCATGGATAATGGAAGGGAGTTCAGTAGGGATAGAGATTCCCTTACATGCAAGAAACCAAGGGGGAAGTGGTGGCAACAATTTTGGAATTAAAAGACTTTTATAAAGTATCTTCTCTCTCGCGAGACGGTCGTCACAATTAAGTGGTATCAGAGCTCTAGGTTCGCTGAGTCTACAGAGACATAGGACTAAGGTTGTAGAGTCTGTTCTAAGTGTCTTCTAGTTTATCTGATAGTATCTTCTGCTCACATAGGAGAAGAAGAACTTGAAAATGACTGGAGAACATGAGGAACACATTGCTAAGGAGAATGTTGTTGCACCAGGAGAGGGTGCATGGGACCAGGAAAGAGGAGAACAAATGCCTGAGAATTCCCACCTTGACCTAATCAGGATAGAGAATCCTATGCTATGCTCTTGAAGAGCAGAATAAGACAACTGTAATTCATATAGAAGACTGGATACTAGTATCATAACCTAAGTTACCAGTCTTTAATGCATAAACTTTGGGCTTTGAAAGGATTCCTGAGTGATATGATCATGTTAGAACAGTGGAAATGTGGAAAAGATTAACATATGGCAAGAAAGTAGACTCTGCCATAAGTTTAGACAAACAGTACATTTGTGATGGTAGTGCCCAAGGAGGGGCCATAAGCTATGAATTAAGGTAAGGTCTTTACAATTTTAGAGACTTTTTCCTAGATATTTTGAAAAGCAAAAGTTTTTGGTGTTACCAGTGCACTAAATGCCTAGTACGCCAGGGCAGTAGCCACTAAGTAAAGACAAAAGTAGCAATATGAGATAATTGGACATTATGGGTTGAAATCAACCTAATGTGGTAGGTGACCTTGAAGGGTAATACTTAAATAAAATATATTCACCCTGATACTTCATTTCATGATTCTATGTGTTAAAGATATGAAAGTAGTTGTTTTTTAACTTCCTTTGACTAGTCCTATAAGGACACAAGAGAGATGAGAACTTATATCTTACTCAGTGTTCCTTAAAATGTTTTATAATCTCCCTTATCTGTATGTCAAAAGATGAAATATAGAAGTGATGCTTGAAGAAAATCTAGGAAATGGAAAATCATGTGTACAATGATATGAAAAGTGAGGAATACGATAGAAAATAAGGTGCATACTACATAATCTCAATACTTATATACCCTGGCCCGGTATACAACTATTGATGATAAGGTGAGTATGGAAACTCTTAGATTGATATCTTTTTTATTGCTCTAATCAAGCAGTCATTCTGATACAATCTAATGAGTATCATGAAATAAGAAATATGGAATCAATAAAGGAAGATGCTTTGTGCAATTCCAATAAAGGAAGATGCTTTGTGCAATTCCAATAAAGGAAGATGCTTTGTGCAATTCCAATAAAGGAAGATGCTTTGTGCAATTCCAATAAAGGAAGATGCTTTGTGCAATTCCCATAAAGGAAGATGCTTTGTGCAATTCCAATAAAGGAAGATGCTTTGTGCAATCCCAATAAAGGAAGATGCTTTGTGCAATTCCAATAAAGGAAGATGCTTTGTGCAATTCCAACCCTAAACAAAAAGGGAAAAGCTATGTGACATTCCTAACTAATAGCAAGAACTATGTGAACATTCCCAATTACATAGAGTTTTCTAAGTGAATTATCTCTGTTAGATATATATGTTTTTCCTTTTGATAAGTATTCTTGAGTGATTATTGAAGTATGTTCTTTTATGCTTCTTCCTTTCAATGACATGGACATCATATGTTAGGGGTTTATGCTTTGCATAAACATAAACAGTGATATGGAGGAATTAATGAAAGGATCTTTGTGTGGAATCAAAAAGTTCATAATATCTCTAGGATATTAAGATGATATGTGGAGACTTGAGGGCATGATTAATGAACAATCTGTTCCTCCTTTTCCTGGGATTTCGAGGACAAAATCCTTGTTAGGGGTTTATAATTTGTAACATCCCTGACCTGGGTTATGTGTTAACCCTAGATGTTTTGCTTAATAAGGTTGAGTAGATTCTTAATCTTATCTTGGGAAAAGTAATTAGGGCTCATGAGAAACTTATGTTTCAATTTTGGTCCTGTTTGAACAATGTTGAATCAATGTTTTATTTGTTTTGGACTAAAGTGCAAATTACCCAATTTGAGGGGTTTATGTGCAAATTGTGCATGATAACATGTTCCTCATATGTTGAAGCATCATGAGAGTGAATATGATGTTGAGGTATGGCTTATGGAAGCCTGAATACCAAGAAAGAGCTGATAAAGCAGTGTTGTGCATTAAAACCTAGTTTTGGTGTAATGTGCAATTTACCCAAAATCTAGGGTTTGATATGCAAATTACCACTTCAATAAAGTCCCTAATGTTTCTTGGCATCATGTAGAGCAAAGCAAATGAGAGGGGCATCTCATTTGAATTAAGATGGAGGAGAGAGAATCTTGATATTAAAATAATCAAGATTTAATCCTAAGTGAAACCCTAATCCAATTTAGGGCAAAAATGAATGTATTAATTAAAGGGAATTCAACCAAAATGTTATTGGTTGATTTTGAATAAGGATGGACGTTCTTTTTCCAAGATAAGGAACGAAAATATCTAAAGGAGGTGAAACTCCACTCACCTTATTATAAAGGAAAGTAATTTCCACTCACATATGGGATATTAATATAATAAGCATTAAGGTGCTTATTTTCTTTTCCCTTAATTCATGGATAATGGAAGGGAGTTCGGTGGGGATATAGATGCCCTTGCATGCAAGAAACCAAGGGGGAATTGGTGGCAATAATTTTGGAATTAAAAGACTTTTATAAAGTATCTTCTCTCTCCTCAATTTTCTTATAAAAGTACCTTTTCCAAGCCAAATGAAAGGCTTTTACGACCCCACTTCTTCTCTTTGCTTACAAAACCGACCAAGAAGGCTAAGGACAGCAGGGAGCACGTCCCCAACCTGTTGGTAAGCCTTTGATCTTCGTTCTTCATGATTTCATGGTGAAAATCATAAAACAATGTGTAATTCCTTCATTTCTTCACTCAATCTTCAATTTTAGCCGATCATTTCACTCCAAATCTTGAAGTTGAGCCTTGGAATAGTTGGAGAAGCTTCATCCACCATTAGATCCGTGTATCTTGGATCTTGTAGATCAGATTTAAGGTGGGTTTTATAACTCAAACCCTTAATCATTGATATTGCATCAATTCTTTGTACTTTGTTGATTGTTTTCTTTAAATTGCTACACTCTTGTTTCTTTGCTGCAATTTCCATCCAGAACGGTTGCTGTTCTTGGTTGTTCTAAGGAAGGGTATGATGACATCATCCTATATGCTTATCCAAAGAAAATTACCAAGCCAAACGGTTTTGATAGCTATTCCAAATCGTTTTAATTTGATTGGCTATGCGGTTTCAGCAAACCGTTTAAAGGCAAACGGTTTGAAACCGTTTGGGAGCAAACGGTTTCAAGACCATTTTAGATGGTTGAACAAGCATTGACCGTTTGGGATTTTTGTTCCTAATTATGCAGGCTAATTACCCACCACATTTGAGGGGTTAACTCCAAAGGAATCGTAGGTTGAAGGCCAACCAATTAGGCAAATCGAATTGAATTAAATGCTGATTTTCAACCTGATTAACTTGACCTGTTTGGAAAAACGGTTTCAAGACCATTTGAGTGAGTTGACCAAGCATTTACCGTTTGGTATTACTGTTCATAATTGTGTTGGTTGATTACCCTCAAAATTTGAGGGATTAACTCCCAAGGAATCGTGAGTTGAAGGCTAATCAATTAGGGAAACCTAATTGGATTAAGTGCTGATTATCAATCTGATATAATTAAACTTTTTGGTAAAACGGTATCAAGACCGTTTGAGTGAGTTGACCAAGGGTTTACCGTTTTATATTACTGTTCCTAATGATGTGGTCTAATGACTCACCAAATTTTAGGGATTAACTCCCAAGGAATCGTGAGTTGAAGGCTATTCAATTGGGCAAACCCTAATTGAAAACAGTGCTGAAATTCCAATGAGTTAATTGGATATTTTGGGTTGATTAGCCCAAACGGTTTCAAGACCGTTTGGGGATCACCCAAACGGTCTCAAGACCGTTTTGGGGTCACCTAAAGACCGTTTGAAGGTCTGGGGTCAAGTATAGTTGACCAATTGAAGGTCTAAAGGTACCAAATCATATTGCAATTAAGTGTTGATTTGTTGATCAACTCGATAGACCAAACCTTGATGAAATTTCACTAGAATCCAAAGGTTGGATGAGACAAACGGTCTCAATACCGTTTGGAGCTCATCCAAACGGTCTCAAGACCATTTGGTGGTCACCCAAGACCGTTTGGAGGTCTAGGGTTGAGTATGGTTAGGTGTTTGAAGGTCTAAAGGTACGAAGCTGATATACAATGCAATGCTGATTTGGTGATCAATCCCATGATCCAAACCTTAATTGGATGGCTTGGATTTGAGTGATATGATGGTAAAACGGTATCAAGACCGTTTGGAGGTCATCCAAACGACCTCAAGACCGTTTGGGGTCAGGTCATACCCAATTTGGATGATGGTTCAAAAGTTTCAAAGTAAACAATCTTGCATTGATGAGTGTTGTTGAATCATCGATTCTAAACCCTAATCCAATTGAATCAAACCCTAATTGATGACCAAGTGAGGGTCAGTTGAGGGTCAAATCAGTTGAAGGTTGACCTACTAAACTCAATTGAAGTATGAGCATAGGTCCAATTGATGATTGGTTCCATGAATTCAATGGTTGAAGATCCAATGCAATCAATTGAAACATAATTAGTAGCTTGACTGATGATCAACTTCAAAGCTCTAATTGTTGTTTATAAACCCTAATTCCATTGATATCAGACCCTAATTGAAGTTCCAATTAAGGGATGACTTCATGACTCAATTGATGATCCAATTGTTTGAGATTCCATAGATTGGAATTGAGTGTTGTTGAAGTCTTGATTGACTCTTTGGTCCATGCGGTTTTGAGAGGTTTGGACCAAACGGTCTCAAGACCGTTTGATACCAAACGGTCTCAAACCATTGAGACCCATGCGGTTTCAAGTCCATGCGGTTTCAAAGCTTTTTTCTTAAACGGTTTCAAACCATTTGTGATTCAATTTGGTTAATTCAATTGGATGCCCAATGCAATTGAAGGATCAATTGGTTAATCCAATTGAGTACTTAAATTAATTGAAGGAACAATGGGTTGATCCAATTGAGTACCCAATGAAATCAAAGACTCAACTGACTAATCCAAATAGATACCTAGTGCAATTAAAGGTTCTATTGATTAATCTATTTGGATGCCTCATGTTATTGAAGGTCCAATTGATCAAACCTTTTTGGAAACCTAATGTAATTAGGTGAGAGATACCTTAATGGTACTAATTAATAATGCATAACAAATGCATGGATCCAACACATGATGAAAACCCTAATTGAGGCTGATTCCATGTATAACCCTAATAAGAGGTTGTCTACATATGAAATCACTAATTAGGATGAATAGTAAACCCTAGTTGAGGGTGTATCCATGTAAACCATAGTTGAGGGTGCATCCATGTGAAACCCTAGTTGAGGGAGTATCCATGTGAAACCCTAACTGAGGGTGCATCCATGTGAAACCCTTATTGAGAGTGATTTCATGAGAAACCCTAATTGGAAATGATTAGTAAACCCTAATTATGGGCAACATGTTATGAAACTCTAATGAAGGGTGATGCTATATGCAATCCCTATTCTAAAAGAGGGGAGATGATATGTGAAACCTTAATCCCTAATGAAAGAATAGAATTCATACTTGAATAGGATTCAAGAGGTGAACTCATGTAGCACGACCGTGTTAGGCAGCACGGTTGTGGTATCTTTCCTTTGCATGACCGTGCAAGGTAGCACGGTCGAGGTGGATTCACTTTGCACAACCGTGCAAGGTAGCACGACCGTGGTGAATTTCTTTTCACGGCCATTCTTGGTTGCACGGCCGTGGTACTCTATGTTTGACTTAGAGTTTTTTTTGAATAGGACCTAACATGGTCTTTTTATTAATTCCTGACTTATGTATGAATCCATAGTATTGGCAATAGTTGTATATTCCAAGTAAGTGACAATTGATCACTACTTTACATGATGAATGTAATAAACTGGTGCATAAAGTATTAGGATGGGTAATACCCTAATACAAGCTAAGTATGTGAACTTAAGAAAGTTAATGGTGTTGAGGGAAGTGAGACATCAAGATATTATAGATATCATATCCAACACCCCAAATACTGGTATACCTTGTTGTGATATAAGTCCAATATGATTGGATGAATGATACATGAGATGTGTGATGGAAATCCTAATCCTAGTAAAGGATTAAGGGTAATACCCTTGAATTATTAATACATTGTTTTTGCATGATGTTGATACATAATTGATGTGCTGCTATCATATGTGCTAACCATGCAGGTATCATGAGATGATGGGCATAGCCAGGTATGCGCTGTGATATGTTATTAATTTGAATTTGTTTATTGGGCCTTGTGTGCCATAATATATCTTGTTGTCTGATAAGAGGTAGCAAGAGAGTTAATAGGCATCAAGTATCATACTTACCTTGGTCAAATGACCTAAAGGTGTTAGTTACCTAAGGAAGTGGTAACAATGCTCAGGTGATGAGCTAAGGGTTTAAACACCCAGAATCACATGGTTAGGGTATTGAAATTGTGAAAGGATGAGAATTTCCAGTGGTGAATTGAGGGATTAAGATCCCAACACTTTATAAAAGAATATGGCTATGGGCCATGACTCCACAATGATAATACCAGGCTTTAGATATATGATCTAATCCTGAAGAGAGTTAAAGCAGTGGTAATGATTTTGTAGTTTGAATAGATGTTATGCATGTTCTTTATATTCCTTAAAGGATAAATGACATGTTGATTCTATCAAGTTATAGTTGCAATGCTTCTGATATAGAATAATGTTCTAATCTGTTAGACATTAAAATATCTGCTGCTATACAAATATGATTCTTCCATTCATATTTATCTTCTTAAGTTGCAATAACAATGTTGTTGGCGGAGAGTTATAACTCTCGCTGGGGCAATTTTTATAATTGTCTCACCCCCGTGGGAACCACATTTTTAGGTGGATGCAGACGAGGAGATAGGAATCCTTCAATAGGTGAAGGACAACAATAGCAGCAGTAGAGACAGCAGTGAAGTCTCAGGTGGAGACACTGACTGTTATGCCTTGTATAGATGTAAATAGAGTCCTATGTGTCGTCTCTGTACTCTTAGGTCCTCGGAGTAGTAGTTAGTGCTTTCGAGATTTTGGCTTAGAGCCTCGAGATTTTATACTGCCTGTGTTTAGCTTGACAGGACAGTTAATGCTTGTAATTCTCAAAAGGAGATGATACAGAATATGTACCTGTGAACAAGAATGTAATTATGTTACTTTGGTTCTATGTGAGAAAGTTTTCCTTCAATGGATATTTTGATAAAAAGGTTTTAATTTTTAGTGATTTTCGCTAATCTGCTGCTTGATGAACGCTTCCGCATTAGTTAATCTTGTTTTCGCGAGACGGTCGTCACAAAAAACTACAAAACTATCATAGCCCAACTACGTATTGGACAAATACAAGGTGGCCCCAGATAGAAAAGATTGAAGATGGACAATCTCCATGAGTTGTTGTATGAGACCAAAGTTGTCAAAGGATTCTTTTGGTAGAGAAGTATTCCTTTATCTAGCAACAAAGATAAGGTTGACTTCAAGAGATAGAATTCATACGGTTCATGAGGGATTGATAATGAAGAACCAATACTGGTTGCTAAATTTAGTGAAGGAAGTAACATGATACAATCTGATTATGTTTGGCAATCTCAAATGTTGGACAGATTGTCAAACTAAATCATACTACATCATGTGACCATCCCAGCTAAATTTATAAAGCGGTGATGTTTCTTTCTCGTCAGTCTAGGGTGAACCATATGATCCATGTTTGTCAAAGTCTATCTCCTCTTCATTGCGGAAGAAATGTGAGACTCCTCTATCAAAAGTATCCTTTTACGCCTTTCGCGCCATGCAATAGCTCATGGTAGATGCCTAGATCCATATATCAACATCCACCCTACTTTGGAGACCAAACATTATGCTTCTCCTTTTATTTTTTTGATAAAGGCTTGTTTTGATCCCAAGTTGGGCCATACTAACTGTCCCACTTGAGGACCATTTCATAGTTTGTCCACATTTACCGAGCAACCTCTTTATGTGCTTTCTTGGCCTTCTCCATAGCCTCTTTCTTTAGGCAGACGAACAATAGGGTGTGATCTGTCATGGTCAATAACGCTATGTTTATTTTGAGTAGATGAATATGAACTAGTGGAGACGAGGGGGATGACATCACGGCCGCATGAAATTTTAGACTAGTCGACTACTTCCTCTGCCGACTTATCGACTTGTCCTTTGACTTGTTGTACCGCGACATATATAACATGATGAAAATTAAAGAATAATGAAAACAAGTTTGTCGATATAACATTATTATACTAATTCAAATTCGTGTAGAAGTACTTGTTCAACCAACGATACAAAAATAAACCGAACATTATCTTATTCAAATTGTCATTAAAACCAGCTTAGATGTAATTGTTCCATACAAAAATAGATTTACATAGAAAAATCTAAAGTTAAACTATGCACAAAAAAATGATAATAGCTTGTCTGAATATTGGGCAAATGTGGCATGGTCCAAGGGAGAACTGACAAAAAAGGAGCGGCATGTCCTAGGTAAAAGGTCATGGTGGATGCCTAAATATAGACACACCAAATAGTCTAAGATGACGACCAACCACTGTGGTGTCCATTCTTTGGTGTGGAGGAAGGTTTATGCTGATCCCAAGTAGGACCTTCCCAGTCTGTCCACTTTAGGGCCTCATCGTACTCGTACCATGACATGACACGGTCTTCATGCACTGTTGCCTTGTCCTATTTTGGTCAATCAAACAACAATAACAAATGATGAACATGGTGAGTAACCCTATCATTGCTCTACTCATGGTGATCATGTGTGGGCTCTTCATCCAAAAATGGAGAAGGAGACTGTGAAGGCTCGCAACACTTATACACAAGTTTTTCCATCACATATTTTTCGATCTTTCAACGTGACATCAACATCCTTTTGAACTTTGAATGTGACTTAGAATGTGACATCGACATATAGACATAATAATAAATAGAATTTTGAGCAAATAATGATAACAACAAACTAATGATGGCAATAATTTACACAAACTAGAAAAAAGGTTATGAGATATTTAAGTATATAGTTATATTTGACATCAACTTCAACATGTACTAGTTCACAATTATTGGACCAAGTACGATTTGAAATGCATAAAAACATAAAAGTTGGTGAGCAAACTGAAGATGACAATAATTACAATTATAGTTTGAGAAAATAATGTAGTAACAAACTTACAATGACAATAATTAACACAAACCATGAAAATGTTAACAAAAATTTAAATACATAGGTAGTGTATTTGGCATCAACTCTAACATGTAGTGTTCATAATCATTAGACCAGTTTCAAATGCTTAAAAAACATAAAAGTATGTCTCAAAGTTGGCGAGCAATTTCTTGCAACTTCATTTGTTGCCTTCACCACCTACTCCTGCAACTGCATTGTTGCTGTTTTCAATATTGTTCAAGTGTTCTGCAACTCTAGGGGGGTAAGTACGACGAGTCATTACGAAGTTGTGTGGAAACACCTGTTGCACGCCTAAGGGATGAGTAGGCAATAAATCTGCCAAAAGGAAACAATTTTGTCCAATAAACTCTCTCTTTAGGTTCTTCCAATGGGTTATCACCTCACTCAAAGATATGTAAGGCACCCCTGTTATGTTTTGAAAGTCACACACTGCCTCCCCTCAAGCCTCTCCAATATATACTCCATTGCCACATCTCCCCATGTCATATTGGTTTCCCATTGCATCAAGTAGGATCAGATCGTGCTTCGTACACCATATGCCATACGACCTCATGAATTGCCTAGCCATATTATAAAATTTGTATGTAATATATTTCAAATGTAAGATTGTATATCACAATTATGCAGATATAATATGATGATTCAAATTTAAATAACATACTTTGTCCTATCTAGTCAGACATAAAACATTAAACAACATTATGATATAAATTAGTAAGCTTATAATGTAACTCTAATAACATCCAATCTCAGGGGTCTGAGTGCATGAATTAAATATCATCCATCTATATCTAACATTGTCATTCAAATCTTGTGGAGTCATCAGAGGTGAAGGAATGTCCAAAAAAGACTACAAGTTTCCTCCAACTTGTTAACAGTAGTTTCTAGAACTTCATGCTCGTACTCTTTGGAGGTGTAAACATCTTCAACGTTGTGATTGATTTCAATAAAGTCCTTCAACTTCATTGCTTGGCCCCACACCCACTTGCACTCATCAATCAGTAACTTAATCTTAGCCTATAGAGAAGTAGCTGATGGGGGAGATCGATTGCCCAGTGGAAGTATTTGCATCGACTGTTTCCCTAAAATGTATCCCAATTTCGAGTTAATGACAATGAATGTGCAATCTACTTAGTGGTGCAACCTATTGTTTACGGTTTTACTATTGCACATGTCTGGTACAACATATGTAATACATTTTACCCGACCTTTCACTGAGAATGCCAAAGTCATATAACATGCCGTCTTCTGTGTTAATCCAAAATGATGCATTTAGGCCACAGAGACACCTACAAACTTTAGATGCATCCATTGACATCTACAATTTTAGTGTGCATTAGTAACATAATGTGGGGTTCACACCATAGATTTAATATCAAAATTGAAGTCTATTTGGATAGGACAAAGGACATAATTGACATACAACCGAAGTGTATTTCGATAAGACAAAGTATATTACAACTACGATGTATTCCCAAGTTTGCGTTAATGACAACAAATGTGCAATCTACTTAGGAAGTGCAACATGTTGCTTATGGTTTTACTATTGCACCTGACTAGTAGGACATATGTAATATATTTTACCCGACCTTTTACTGAGAATGCCAAAGTCATATAATCTTGTGAACTACATATGGATCCATTGAAACCTATAACATAATTGTTCATTAGTAACATAATGTGGGGTTCAAAGCAAAGATTACAAATCAAAACTGAAGGATATTTTGATAGGACGAATGACTATTCTGACATACAACTGAAGTTTATTTGGATAGGACATAGTATATTACAACTACAATGTATTGTACCCCTCATCCTATGTTGAAGAGCCACTATCTGTTAGTAGGTTAAGTCATTCACGAAGATATTGGTGCCACCTCCTGAGAGTCGTAATTGTAGTTACTAACCTATCAGTGTCTACTCTTGTAGAACATACAAAGTCACACAGTCCTTGCGGTCCTTGCGTGCACAAGTAAGTTGTGCTACCAGTGCATCCCTAATTGCAGTAAGGGTGGCCACAATATGTTGTACTCATTGTGCGGCAACATCATACAAAATCTAGTTTGAACAAGACCCCTACGACATGTAAAATAAGGCATGTGTGTGTTGTTGTCTTCGAATCGTCCATTAGACGCATCTGTGGCATCCATGTAGACTTGTACGGTGCATTGGAGGCCACGTGGACATGAGGGTATTCCATTCTCAATTGTAAGAAAACCTAATGAAGCATATAGTGACACTTTTAATTAGGAGGCATGTACAAATTATACATGAAAAAACTAAGGATGGTTCAGAAGAAGAATATAGCACATGTTATGTGAGGGATGAGTTTAAAAGTACTACATAAATGATGACAAGTACAAAACAAGCTCATTGAGTTTTCTAAATTAAATTAGAAATGTTTTCAAGCAATATGTCACCCTCTCAAGCATTAGCCTAAGTTATTTGCTGGAGGGAGCTCAAGTTGACTCCATTGCTAGGGAGGTTAGTTGGTGAACTGTCTTCTACAAATTCATCCATCATAACGTCTCCATCATTTTTGCGTCGTACAAAATTGTGTATAACAACACACCAATATTAGGCGACACTGTGAATGCACAGGATACATCACACCTTTTTTTAGGTAAGCAAATCGGCGCTTCAATAAACCAAATGTTCTTTCAACAATATTACGTAATTGTGTGTGACAGTGTTTGAACATCTATTTTTGTTGTTGTATGTGTGTTTGTTTCCCCGATACTCAGCTATATGGTAAGTTGTGTTGCGGTATGGTGTAAGGAACTGATGGCTGTTGGCATAGCCTGCATCATCCAAGTAATACTTTCCAGTGGGTACTTTGAAACCACATGTGGTCATGGCTGATTGTAGGATCCTCTAGTTTGCTGCAGAGTCCTCCCACCCTATCAGGACATACGTAAACTCCATGGAGAAGTCTATAGAAGCCATGACATTCAGTGAGACAAACTCTTTTCTATTTTGATAACTATTTTGCTTATCGTGTCTCACCAAAACTAGGATGTGTGTCCCGTCAATTACTCCAATGGCATCCTAAAACAAGGCAGTATAAGGTTCAACTTACAAAATAAATGTTGACATGCATCACAATTTGTGGTGATAATGATTACCTTGAGGTAAGGGTAGAACCTTAGGCTCTCTAAGATGTGATGGTGCGACGTTGTGGCTATGGTCTGCATGACAACATATTCTTGACACAAGGCACACACCCCATCCAAAAATTCATCGAACTTTCTACTTATTGTCTCACCAAAGTGAATGTAGTCCTCAGCTAAAACACGATTGGTATGACCATGGCCGACCATCTATAGAAAGTAGCATACAACCTCGATTGATGAGACACCTCTACTACTATGTAATAAGCCATGCCTCTCAAGCTTGTCCACGAGGCTAAAATGATATGTGGATGCATACAGTACATGTCATATGCCCTATGTTCTTGCCCAGTTATAAATTCTAAAACCTTTTGGTGCCCACTCCTAATGCTAATTGACCTAGGTATCGGGCGTTGTATGTCGTCAGCATTGGGATTGTCCAGGATGACGGTCACTATTGAGTTAGCTATTTCATCAACAATGTGATTTGCTGGCTGGTGTACATGTACGGTCATTAACAACCATCATGCCTACAATTAAAACGATGACAACAAGCCTAAAATAACATGAAATATGGTCCATAACCAAAGCTACTTTAAAAGTAGATAGGAAAATCAAATTCATATATATTGCTATGGAAGTACATATTACGACAATAATCAAATATACCCAATGTTCACAAACTTAACAAACAATACAACAAACATCTAACTGGGATATTGAAAGAAAGAAAATTATTTCTAAACCGGCAAGAGCTTATGGTGTGTGACCTCTGCTAGTACCACTTGTGCCAACATCATCACTACCAGTATGTGGCATGAATGGCATACTAGATGTGTTGTTGAAAGGCCAGGGGGGATTGCAAAGAAAATCCCTGAGACGACACAAAAGAGGGGGATGGATGGTGGCAATGTTGCATTAGCTATGCAGTACCTTTTCCAAAGGTCTTGCAACCATAAAAGAACTTTCATTGGGGTCAGTCATAGGCTGAGGTAGATATTGTGGTTGGTTGACTCCTTTATTGCATTAACACGATTTGTAAAAACACCAGCAAGGGAATCTGGGAAGGTTTCGTGGAAATACTACAAAAATGTTGCAAATTCTTCCTTTTCAATGGCTCGTGTGTCCTCCCCAGTGCCTAACTCGTGCACCTTTACATGCACCTTCGTGAATTTAGATACCACCTCACTAGTCAGCGTACATCATCCAAGTGTCATTGACGCACACTTCCTGCGCTTGTGTCTTGGAAGAGTCCTTGCCCCCAACACCTTAGTTATTCATGCTAGTGTTGTCTCCTTCACTCTGGGTGCCAAAACAACCCACATTTGTTTCAACTCCGGTGCTATTTACATTGTCGGAGTATCCAATGCATCTAAGTCGACAACACCATCATCTTTAGAGGCAATATCAGATGGTAGTTGTTTGTCGACTGAAGACATTGTGTGGTGGCCTCTAGCAATGTTTCTCCCCCCATCAACTCGATGTCGTAGTAATGGTAGAAGGGTCTGTTAATCAGTCTGGCTAGTCCTTGTTTCCCTATTGTAAAACACTCTCGATTAGGAGGTTAAATTTAAATGCAACACATGAATGTTATGTGTGTGTATTATTCTACATACCATAAGTGTCTCCCTCCACTCTGGGGTGTTTGGCACTATGGGCTTGTGTCTGTCCTCATCCCATCCAACACTGCTCTTGTTCGTCACAAGTTTCACCTTTGCAAATTCCTTCCTCAGGTTCTTCCACCTAGTTTTGAGCTGGTTCAATGTATAGTGCGCCATCCCCATCCTATTTTTCCAAACATGAAGTGTCTCCCTCTAAGTCTCCCCAGTAAACTAGCCATCTATACGCCCACCTATGTCATACTTCCTCCTCAATGCTGTAATAAGAGCCTCATCAGACTCCCTCGACCATACAATACGAAGCTTGGGGTCTGCGGAAGACATACTACCAATGGTGCTGCAATAGATGTTGCAATAGATCATGATAGTGAGCGTGTTTATATGAAACCTTTATGAACCATACATGTTAATGTAACCCACATAATAATACTAACAATTCAGTAATATATGTGGACCCAAATATATTATTCATTAACAAAATATCCATGTGTCCTACCATGAGTCCACACTAACTGCTACCAAAGGAATAAAGAGGTCTGCGCATAATGGGTATTCAGTAAAAGACAATGTATCATTTGAGCATATTGGGTCATGTATTTTTGTAAGTACTTTCAATGTGTATTGTGCAAGACAAACTAATTACACAAAATAAAAACTACCAACACCAAATGAGGCATGTGTATTGTAAAATGAGATCGTAACGTTTCCTGTTTAACACCCTTGTCAATCAGAGAGAAGATGGAAAACTCTCTGGTTATTCATGTTTAACAACTGTTGTAGCAATGAAAACTAGTACATTATTTATGGATTGTTTGCATACATGGAAAACTATACAAACAGACTAATATTGAATATATACAATTCTATTATTGCATATTTGGATGCATTAACATCTATGCCATAATATGGGTATATATCAGTAACATAATTGGATGCGAATTTGGATGGTTGTTAATTATGACAATGTCTTCTTAAGTGAGGCTCCTG
The DNA here is from genome assembly GCA_963693085.1 of Alisma plantago-aquatica. Lineage (NCBI taxonomy): Eukaryota > Viridiplantae > Streptophyta > Magnoliopsida > Alismatales > Alismataceae > Alisma > Alisma plantago-aquatica. The sequence goes on from OY856409.1 coordinate 69,075,563, forward strand.
ATTATGGCATTTGAGAGATTTTCAGAGGTCAGATATCTTCTTAGTTATATCTCCCGTCAATTATATAGATATTATAAAAATATCTAATGAAGTCTCCTAATCAATGTGTCATGTTCATTATATGCCATGGTACTTATATGTCATGTTAATTATATAGTATAATTATATCATTGTTAGTATGTACACATATGTATAAGTGGGGGGTATTTTACATATGACTGTCAATCCCCACTTCATTATAGTACAACATTAAATCAGGTTACCATTATATTGCAACATTACATCATACCAACATTATATTACAACATTACATCAGACAAACATTATATTACAACATACATTAGACTAGCATTATATTACAAAATTACATCAGACCAATGATGTCATCAAATTAAATTACAATTAGGGTTCATCGATATCTAGGGTTGATCATTACAATTGATTATTAATTACAATTGATCGATAAGTAGGGTTAATCATTCATGAAGGTTCTTATATCGATAACAACAATTAATTGCCATATGCTATTCAAATGCCATGACATACGATTGCCATATAAACAACAATGATCATGCTTAAATCATAAGAAGAAAAATAATGTTGGAACCATTTCCATTCCAAAATGAACACATTGCCTCAACACAAATTTTCCATTTCACACAATTTCCATCATTGGGAGCATGGTTAGTCATTTATTAGGATGCATTCCTTCATATTCATGGACATCTGCCCGATTAAATTTTAAGTGTTAGTGTGACCTAAATGACATGTCCCTAAGCCCCTATTTTTCAACATTTGTGGTGCCACTTATATTTGACCTCGAGCAAGTAATATTTGTCAAAGTTAGGTAACCTACCCTAAATCACTTGTGGCCAAGGTATTTGTCTCCCTAATTTTACATCAACTTGCATTCTCATTCAAAATGTATCCCTATATAAGCATTATATTATATACGCACGTGATCGGGGGGTATAAAAAGAGGAGGCTTTTCCTAAGAAAATTTAAAACCCAATCATTATGATTGACCATGTGTAGTTCAAGTACACGTCCAATTCATACATGTATGGGAAGCATGCTTTCCATGCTACTTACAAACATTCTAGGTTGGACAAAATGTTTTTACTAAATTGTAGATCAATTTCCATTTCATAAGAAATTTCAACCTAATCTTTATTGATTTTTTTCGAAGCTCAACTTTAATTGTTTTTGTTGCTGTTTCTGAATTGGGTTGTGATGACTTTTCATTAGATTTGAATGCCACATTTTCTTCATTTTGTTTCACATTATTGTTGTTGCAGTTTGATCTCATCATCCTGATACATTCAAGCCTAACCACATTTTGTATGCCTAGTTCAATTTTATCCAAGCTATTCACCAAACTGTGGTTGTGACTCAGATTTAAACCTAGCCCTTAAAAAATCTGATTTCCACTTGGCCCAATATAGTTGAACATGGCTATCTTTCATACGTCAACCAACTTGCATGATAGACTTTGCAATCATTCAAACCTGTATTAGGAGTCTGCTATTGGTTTGTGAATCGTGATGATTTTTCCCATGCTCAACTTTAATTATTTTTTTTTGTTTCTGGAATGCGAAGCCTTTTCCCATCGATTTAAACTACCGCTTCATTTCATGCCACATTTTCTTGAATTTATGCTCATATTCTTGTTATGTATTAACCACTAGTTTCTTCATGCGACATTTTCCTTATGTATGTACTGAGACAATTATCATGTTGACATAGTACGGTATGTAATGTTGATTGAACATCAAGTTTGATCTAATTAGCCCATGCATTGGGGTAGCTCTATTTTCCATTTTGTTTGCTTTTCCTAAACATATCGCCCAATTCTAAAGTTTAGCAAACATTAACTTTTAGCAAATCAAAACATGGCCTTTCCTAAGCCTTATTAAAACTAAATTCCTTATGAACAAGATTTAAACAAATCCACATTTCTTTACCAAGATATTTTGAGATATACACACAAATGATGTACATATACACACAAATGAATTACTTTTGTAATGAGACATACACCAATGATTGTGCACACCCAATTTGATTATGAGATATATCACTCACTACACCCTCAATATTGAAATGTATTGCAGTACCATATCCTATTCAAATGCTATGACATATGATTGCCATATAAACGACAACAAACAAGCTTCAAGAAGAAGAATAAAAACAATGTTCGAACAGTTTCCATTTCAAAATCAACACTTTCATTGTCTTGGAAAATCCAATGTTTCACCATAATTTCCATTTCACACAATATGACACACACACACATTGAAATCGTTTCACTATGTGAGAAGCTAATTTGGGGAAATGGTGGGAGGGAATACCAGGGATTATAGAAACACATCCACATTCGCCAACAAGAAGCGTTCATGTTGAGTATGATAAAGAACATAACAAAAAAACACATAACCGTTAGTATGATTCTATGATCAGGAGAAAGACTGCAACAACAACAATGTTGGACAAGTCGACCTACCTAAGCAGTGAGGAGAGCTCAGCCAAGGAAGAATCTGAAGCCTCCACGTCTGCGAGTACCTGAAGAACAAGGTGCAACTGTAGGAGGAGCAACTCGACTAACATTGCCCCTAATTTATAGCAGAACGAGAACCCCAGGCGGAAACTAGGGTTTCTCTCTTGCCTCTTCCTTGAAAACATGACCAAGTATGGTCAAAAGGACGGGAGAAGATGAGATTAGACCGATGGACAACACGACATACCTTTCAATTCACCGCATGCTAGCCCCTATTCTGCCTATGATGCAACTGCTGCTCACAAAGCCAGGGAGTAAAGACGAGGGTAGGGTTCACATCTCGCAGTCGGGACAGATGGCAGACCACGTAGAGGCTTCACTGCTAATAGTAGACGACGTGCAACACCACAGCTAACCATCGTAGCAGGTTTCTTGGGGAGCAGTCAGGCCTTGACTTTCGTCTTCCTCGGGAACAGTTGGTTTATGCAAATAGAGTAAAGTCGAATTGTTGGGGGAGTCGAGGGTGAAACGAGGAAAGTGGGTGCTGAGGAAGGCTAATCCAGACTAAGATTTGTAATCCTGTTCGGACCCAAACGACTTGGTCTGGATTTCGGGATAAGAGAACTTCAAAACAGGCGGTTCTGGGATAATGAACCAAACGTCAAATCGAGCCAACCCGGACCAGATTACCTGTCGTGACACTAAGCCCCTGTTTGGTTTGAGATCGAGATTACGAAGACTGGATCAGGTTAGTTGATAGATCCATATTAGTTTATCTGGATTCGGTCATGTTTTTGTTTGGCAACCCAATCCCATTATAAGCACTCATTAAATTGGACTGGCCTCATAACTTGTGTTTTTTAGTCTGGCAAATAAAACAAAATAACACAAAAGATAGAGTTAAATCTGGACTGGGATCCTGAAATCCTGCTGCTAGCAGGATTGACTTGGTATGGATTAGAGGGTTACAGAACCCAAAATGAACCTCGTCGGTCTAATTTTGCCAAACAAAATAAGACCGAATCTTGATTGTGTTAGTTGGGATTAACGCTTATGTGGCACAGACAAAGCCTAATCCCAATTAGATCCCGAACCAAGCGAAAATCCGAACGGGCACCAAACACGGGCACAAGTTGCTTGTGTAGTATCATTTTTCCTTGCAATGCCTATTTGACTATTTTGGACTTTGGCGGCCTGATATTCGTATTAGCACTGTAGCAGGTGTGCACTGCTTTTGCGGACCACTGGTTCTCAGGTCTTGCCCTATCTATGGTTTTTCGCGCTTAATCATTCTAAAAAAGCGGCAGGTGGTCTCTCCACTTCTCTGCTGAGCACCGAGCTATACCGGAGAAAACATGGAGATTCAGAGAGTTCTCATTGGGCATGTCGATCGCCTGTCCTGCATATATAGTCCGTCAACAAGGATTGCAGAACCGGTGGGAACCCTGATACCTTCTCGCTCCCCGTCGACCACCTCGTTGCCTCGCCGCCGCCATTCTTTAGGTTTGCGGTGCGCCGCGTCGATCACGGAGTCAAAACATCCTCCTTCCGAGGTTAGTCCGTTCATCCAACCTCTGTCTATTTTAAAGTGTTCTGGGTACTTGAGTAGAAACACAATCTTGTTAGGAAACGTGTGTCTGTCAGTTGGTTATGGTTGCAATACTAGACCTTCTGTCTGGGGTCTTCTGTCATGTCGATATTAAGTCTTTAGCCCATTCAACTGTGCTTTCCACTTTGAACAGATGAATATAAGCAATGGCAGAGCGCCAGATGAACTGGACTTATCAAGTTTGACGGCTTTGTCACCTCTTGACGGTCGTTACGGGCAAAAGCTCAAATCTTTGAGATCGTTCTTCAGTGAATACGGGCTTATACGTTACCGGGTCTTGGTCGAGGTAACCACTTCGCATAAAGTTCTCTCTTTTCTACTGACTGGTTTTGACTTTATGCAAATTGTGATCCTATATTTATTTTTGATATGTTAGATTGCCTTGTCTTTATATAGCAGCGGTCCAAGGTCCACGAGCCTTTACATATAACATTTAAGTAGAAACCTTCAACTTAAGTGGTATGCCGGTGAGCTTGGGGGCATATCTTGGGACGTCTACTAGTCCTTGATATGGTTTAATGAACAAATAAACATGTATCTATAATATGAAACTATAACTGCCTCTCAGCAGAAATCCAAGCACTGGGGCATATCTTGGGACGTCTACTAGTCCTTGATATGGGTTAATGAACAAATAAACATTTATCTATTATATGAAACTATAACTGCCTGTCAGCAGAAATCCAAGCACTGGTGTCTAGCTGGTGGATTTAGACTTACGAAGAGCATCAATGGCTCTTTGCCTTCCTCAAATATGCAGTGTTCTAGACTAGTGTGTTAATGCCAGAACTGGAAATGTTGATGAGGAGATTTACATTGGGACCCATGAGCAGAAGAAGGTTGTCCACTTATTTTATGGTAATGCTGTTGCAAAGCAGATAAAGTCCATAGCGAGGAGATTAGGCGTGACTCAGGATGTGTATTTGTAGCTTATTTCTCTCATAAAGTTGATTAGGAACCGTTATCAATGGCGCAGACTTGCAATTTGGGACGTAAACATCAAGGACGTGGTGCTGTGAATAAGGGGAAACTGCTTGTTTGTGGTTAGAGTGAGTCATTTCTTTTTGAGAACTTGATCAAGAATGGTAACAGCGGATCCTGGATCACTACACATGCAACTCCTGTTATAATCCTCATAACATGTGTCAAAGCAGGTAGTAACTACAGGTTTTCACCTATGTTTGATCAAAGGTTATCAAGAGTGCTAGGCAGTGTACTCTTGGTCTAGGGTGCTTAAACTGCTTACGCACGTTCAGGAATCAGGGTGCTTACTACTTAGGTATTTCTGGTATTCAACCAATAAGGCATCACTGCCTAGCATTTTTGATAACCTTGAATCAAGTAAAATGCCTTACAGACTGTCCTACATCCGACCTAATCTGACCTAAATAGGACTTCATATGCTCTGATTTGCCCATATTGCTCTTCATAAGAGCTAACTAAACCTAAACTAGACATATTTCAGCCAATTCAAACCTAAATTGACCTACACATGACCTAAACTAACATAAAGCATGCTCAAATTATTCCTAAACTGACTGATATCGCGCCGCAAATGGATCTATACACCCGCCCTACTCACATAGGCCCTAGGAGCTCAGGAACCAACTTGATCCTAGTGCATAGTAGCCTTGATAGCTCCGGTTTACTTGACGGAAGCATTGACATAATGTTGGACAAGGACATGAATGGGCACAAGATACAATCGTTTTGAAGCATATAGAATACCAACTCAACACGGAACACACAAATGAAAAAGTTAAATACTATCACAATTACTACTACTACACACATCCACACATAATAAAAGACAAACTTGCATGGAATATTCGAGCTTTGTATTGTCTTTATTCATTGCCATGTTAAACTAAAGCTTTTATGATCACAATATTCACCCCAAAGGTATTGCACAAGCCTTAAACTCAGAAAAAAAATCTTGTGTATTTTGTAAAAAGTAGTTAATAACAAAGGGTAACATAAGGTTTAGCAAACAAAAATATGCCTACTTCTTTAATGTTCCGTTTGGTAAAGCGATCGATTGCCCGGGCAACGATGGGGCAAGGTCGGGCAGGTCGCAATCGCTCGTAACCGCTGTTACCAAACACAAAATCACCCACCGCTTTGAATTTGTATTGTTTTTAGCATTGATTAGCATTTACCGATAACTTTCTTCCACCGGACAAAAATCTTGTGGTGACCCATCTCACCGCACCAAAGCGGTGGCACACCAATCGCGTTACCAAACACTGCATAAGATGGTGAACTATCTACTAAGTACTCATACTTCAGTTTAGGCCCTGAATCTGAAACTATGTTCGAGCAAGAAACATGTAGTTAGGGACGGGGTGGGGCAACGGATAGGGAATGAGTAGTTTGTGGCAGGTTGGTAGGGGCAATAATGACTTGGAGAAGGCGAGCCGTAGCGTATGTGTTGAAAGAAAATTCATGGAGGCACGTGCCACTCTGATATCTTGTTAGGAAGCAAAGTTGCTTAAGTAATTAAACTAAGGGTACACCTTACAAATATGAGGCAGAAATAAAACACAGATGTGATACTCACCATGTGGGACTAAAAGAAGAGAGAAAATAAAGAAAACAATAAAACATTTTAACACTCGCCATTCTAGTAATCAACTCTACCATCAACTTATGTACAATTAACCAAAGCTACATGTATTCCTTGTCCACCAAGATGGTCAACAAAGAAGAGTTCAATAATTTCAAGACAACCATGAAGGCAATATTGAGGGTGGTCCTCCAACACTTTGATTTATTGTTGCAACATCATATGACCCTTGATGCACGCTTGTCAACCGTTGAACAACAACAACACCAGCATGTCCATGATCAGAACGCCGCTGCCCCATCAACTAGTGATTCTCCTCCCCAACAACACGATTTCCAGCATGAGCACATCATCAAGATGGACGTGTCAAATCACACATGGGATTGTCCCCCTGAGGTGCTTCTCGACTAGTTCCACAACATTGAGAAGCATTTCCAGCTACATCATCAACTAATAGAGGAGCATAAGGTCTCTTTTTTGCGATGACAATACTTAAAAGTGACACTCTTGCATGTTGAAAATCCTTGCCACACCCTCTAGAGTCATGGGTTGCGTGCAATATGCCACATGGGAGCACTTCTTGCCTTGTTATAATCATCATTGCTTTTATGTCCAGTTCACTTTATTTTTGATTATACATACGTGCTGACGTCTGTAATGATGAAGCTGTCATGATTACAACCTTCACGGAAGGACTTCGATGACAAGATCAGAAAAAAATTGGCATCATTTATCTACTCAGGCTTCAGGATGTCGTGTAGGTGGCGATGTACATTGAAGATGAGTTACAATGACCTCTCGCTCTTCAACTTCACCAGCTCAGCATGTTCTTTTGCCGTCAGTGCCGATGGTATAATCTTGTTAAATCGAGACACAACCTTCCCCCCCTAGAAACCATTTGTACCGAAGACGGTAGAATGCCTCATATGCCAGGGAGTATGATCACCATTATGTGCAGTGCCCCAGTCGTGTCATGATGACTATAGTAGGGGGACATTTGAGTATGATGATGTTCTCCTAGACAATGAACCCAATGAAGATGAGGATGGGCCTGGGCAAACATCTACTAGTAGGTGGTGGACTTGCTCCTGATCCATGTCGCTCTTCACTGAGCTACTCTTACGCTGAGTACTAAGGCCGAGTATGCGCTTTCACTATTTATGGTGGTTGACCACCAACCTAGTCTTAATGACACTAATGACGCGCTAGGCCTATAGATAGATCCACTACCTTGAACCTACCGATTGTGTTAATTTGACAATACGTGCAAGGTTACACGATAATGTCTGATTCGCTTCCTGTATCATGATGTCTATAAGGATATCATGTATTTTGACGTCGTTCCCCTACATGTAGCTCATATTGTTGTGGGTCATCCGCGATAGTACATGCGTCTCTTTATTCATGACAGATTCTGCAACACCTACTTAATTACCGTGTCAGGTTACTCCACTCCCTGCACGCCACACCCAACTCCAATAGGTGTTCAACGACACTCCTACTGTCAATTGGAGAGGCCTCTTAGAGCCATCTCACCAGTGGCTCGTCTGTCGAACCCCCGAGAAGTGTTGCAACATGAGTGGTGCCACACGTTTAGCTTTACTTCGCTTTACATTTATAGTTGGGTTACTTTTTCTATTTACTGAACTTAGTTGCAAATTCTTTTGTTTTACTTTATGTTCGATTTGGAAATATTTGCGATCGCTTTAGGTCTAGGGTTTTGTGTGTTATTGATATTGACCTTGGGAGCTTGTTGCAGAGAGATGATTAAGATTTGACAACAAAGAACCTTTTTTTTTGTATCTTCACTCTTCACAATGCTGTTCCGCACCATATTGAGGCTGTAAACGTTTGGTTGAATCTATAGCAAAGTTTTATGAGACATAACAATGAATTATGTCCAATAAAAAAGCGAGGAATCAAACAAAAAAGAATGTGGCAAAGACAAAAATGTATAATAGTAGAGAGGACTTGCAATGAAATATTCATATCTTTGTTTACACAGTTGTTGTAGTGAATAGGGAGACTTGGCATAAGAAAATTATTGAACTAGAAGTTGCATGTGAAAAATGTGACATGATCAAATCAGAGTGTGGGAGGGAAAATTGATATCAAAATGATTTGAAGGGAAAGATTGATCTGTGTGGCTAATTCCAATTAACAAGCTGGAAATTCCAAGCTAGTCGCCACTTCCCATTAATGCTTAGTTGTTGTGGTTTTTAACTTAGATTTTAAATTTACTTGGTTTACATGTCTTGTTCAATTTAGTTTTATGTTGTATTTGTCATTGGTTGGCATTGAGTATTAATTGAAATTTCCTTTTTAATCCGGTATGCTTGTATGTTGATGTTTCATCATTGAATTTTCGTTTTATTGTTGCTAAATTGCATGAATTCCATGTCTATAAATACAGACAGTCTTTGCTCAATTCAACCGTGGATCCAGATGCTTTTTCAGTTTCTTTCTACCTTATTCATCTTATATGTTTTTGCATGCTCATCAATGTAGATCAAGTGGTTATTGGAACTTTCCCAAATTCCCGAAATTACAGAGATTCCAGAATTTACTGAGGATGCTCGTCTGTTTATGGAAGGTATCATACATAATTTTAGTGTAAGCGATGCTCTAGAAGTGAAAAATATTGAGAAGGTGACCAATCATGATGTCAAAGCTGTAGAATATTTTTTGAAAAAGAAATGCCAGGATCATCCAGAGATTGCAAAGGTCTTTTTATCTGTCTGTTTTGCGATTTCTTTGTGTTATATGGGCGAGACATTGCAGTATTCTTTTCTGTAACTTCTTTCATCTCCATTGAGTTTAGGTGTTGGAGTTTTTCCATTTTGCTTGCACATCTGAGGACATAAACAATTTGTCCCATGCATTAATGCTGAAAGAGGCTCTCAATGATGTCATATTTCCTGTTATGGTGGACTTAGTTGAAGCTATATACAAAATGTCCAACCAATACTCTGACATTCCTATGCTATCACGGACTCATGGCCAGGTAAGTATGTAAGTCCTATTTCAGGCCATCTGCAGGATGGTTTACTAATACTCATACTCAGATTCATACTGCACAATAATCATCATTATTCAATGACCTCCTTTTTTCTTTTATTTGGTATAAAAAATAATGGAATAATATCTTTGACTGTTTAGACTGCTTCACCTACGACTTTGGGGAAGGAAATGCTTATTTTTGCGCACAGATTAAGCAAACAAGGGGAGGAGTTTCCTGGAATTCATTTACTGGGCAAATTTGCTGGTGCAGTTGGAAACTATAATGCTCATATCGCTGCATATCCAAATATCAACTGGCCAAGTATTTCTGAAAAGTTTGTGACATCATTGGGGATAAACTTCAATCCATACGTAACACAGGTGATGGTGATACTTGGTCATCATGTGTTAGATTGTTATCCTATTGTGTTTTATTTGTTCCTGTCTGTTTGCTATGTTGTTCCATGCAGCAAGTCATAGAAATTTTGTTTATTAGAACTCAAACAATTTTTCTAATGTGGCAGATTGAACCTCATGACTACATTGCTAGACTTTTCCATGTCTTTGTTTTATTCAACAACATTCTTTTGGATTTCAACAGAGACGTCTGGAGTTATATCTCCTTAGGCTATTTCAAACAGGTTAGCAAACCGTCACTAAGTTAGAACTGATATGTTAACGTAGTTAGTAAATCTACTGATGTTGAAAGATATATACTATCCTTTTTCATCAAGGCTCTTGATTTTCTTTTCTTGAAATGTTGCAGATTCCTAAGGCCGGTGAGATTGGGTCATCAACTATGCCTCATAAAGTCAATCCTATTGATTTTGAGAACAGTGAGGGTAATCTGTCTCTAGCTAATGCTTTACTGGCTGGTATTGGTTCAAAGTTGGTCATTTCTCGCTGGCAGGTAGATTTTAAGTAGTTACCAACTCATATTTAGTTAAGAGTATAACAATTTTTGTGAGATACGCCCTTCTAATTTGCTATGGGTAATAGTGAGTAATTTTGAATTTAACCTTATCAGTGATATCGACACAGTCTGAAAAGTAACCTTGTTCTGGAGACTTGAACTTTGTTAATTGTTACTTGTTTAATTGTGCACTTATGTTGAATATAGACACATCCATGGTTGTTTATTTTGCTTCATCCATGCAGAGGGATCTTACTGACTCGACCGTTTTAAGGAATTTGGGAGTGGGTTTAGGGTATTCCCTGCTAGCCTATAAAAGTGCTTTACAGGGTATCAGTAAGCTCCAGGTAAGAGGCAGAACACCGTGTTTAGCTGAGAAATTGTCAAGCGTTAATAGTTCTTTTGTAATGTGTTATGTTAGCACAAGCGTTACACCCTACTTCTCAATTGTTAAATAATTTCAAGTATATGAATTCCTATTACAGGTTAATGAATCTCGATTGTATGAAGATCTGGATCAATCATGGGAAGTGCTTGCTGAACCCATACAGACGGTAAGTGTTTCGCACTTCTACAGTTGTGTTGTGTATGTAGTTTAGTTTGAACCTCAACCCTTATTTTCTGACTGTCCCCCATTCGCTGTCAGTTTCTTTAATATGTGTTCACTGTCAATTTTAGCTTTAAGTTGTTAATAGATGTGATGTTCATGTTAAATAGACTCTTTAAATGAAAATTTTGAATCTCAGTACCTGCAGTTATATTCCAGTTTATTAGAAACCGATGTATGCATGTTGGTATTACCACTCAATACCAGCTGGTATACCGATAAAGTTCCTATCAAGGTTTTCATTTTGCTCGACTAGTATGCCTCTGAATATGAAATAAAACATTTTGCAGGTTATGAGACGATATGGCATTCCTGAGCCATATGAGAAACTTAAGGATCTTACTAGAGGTAAAGCTGTCTCCAAGGAAAGCATTAGAGAGTTTATTCAAGGCTTTGATCTGCCTGAAGAAGCTAAGTCATATCTTCTTGACTTGTCTCCCCATTCTTACATTGGAGATGCTGCAAAACTGACGAAATCTGTTGATTATGTACTGGAGTTGTCGAAAGGGTTTAAAGTTAAGTAGTTGAACATTTCATAGCACTGTGGACTGTACATTTAACATGGTCATGGAAATGGAAGGTCCTTCTAAAAACAATTGGCTTGTGCGCTACAGTCTTCAGTTTACCACCTACCGTTATCACTATCAAAAAGGTCTGTTACCTAACATTCTGATATTTTTTTAGGGAAATAAAAAAATGTCTTTTCTTTATTACAGGTCTATCGATCGTATAATGCCTTATCTTCATGCCCTTTTTCCAATATCGAGCTATATTCTGTTTTAAATGGTATTCACATATATTGATAGAATTGGTTCAGGTGTCCGAAATAAATTCCAAACTCAGATACATAAATTCATTTTAAATAATTGCTAAAAGTTTGTTAGGAATTGCAGACTGCTATTCAGAGAGAAGTCGGGATGAACCAAACTCTATTCATGATGTGCACACATATGCTGTTGTCAACTACCTTACAAGTATTAAACATACAAAAATCTCAAAAGTATAAGACATCAACTGAAAATTAGCTTTTTAGGAAGTCAGGAGGTCCTTTTATTCATCTCGTCCTCCTACGAGCGGTTCAAAATTACTACAACAATCTAAATTATGGAAAGCATTAAACCTGGCAGTACTACTGTCATTACATTCTCTAATCAGAATTTCATTCAGGCATTCTGGTGGACGGGTGTAGTGCATCCGTCCTTGAGTTTGTTTTTGATGGTATTTCGCTAACGCATCAGCAAGATGGTTGCGGTCTCTCTTCACATGGACAATCGACCAACCTGGCTTCATCATCCTCTTAACTTTGGACAATGCTACTGTGAACCGCGGGGCATCGGCCTGTTCTCCTTGAAGTAATTGAACTGCGAGCCTGCAATCTGACTCTACAATCACCTTGTCTAGCCCTGCCTTCTCTGCCTCTTCCATGGCTATGATAATGGCTTTCACTTCAGCTTCGAGAGCATCTTCGGCAGCAACTTTGATTCCCTTACCCACCAACAACCTCCCTCTCCACTCCCTGGCTACATAAGCGCAACTACTGCCATCCTTTTTAAAGGCTGCGTCAACATTCAGTTTTATCCACCCTTCCTCCGGCGACTCCCACAGCAGTTGTTGATTGTTATTTGCTAATATGCAATTAGAAGACGATTTGATTAATATTTGATCAATCATTGAATATTTCTTGAAAACCGATTCATCTGTTCTTCATTGTCATCTTCATGATCACTATCTCAGCCTCAACCATGTTGGGGTCCGTTACAAGGATCCTTCTTTTCTTATCAGCTTTATTATGGGTAATATTCTCATCAAAAGGTAATGATCTAAAATGTGTCATTATAAGCTCCTCCCAAGTTGATTTATGCTTGCCTCTAATTCTTATAACCTTGCTCAACTAAATAGAATTGCTTTGAATTGGTGCATTTGTCCGCTTGCTGTGGACATGTTTATAGCTATACCATCTCAGGCGGCCCTTAACTTGTCTTCGATGTTTGCCACCACCATTTTGTTCCTTATGAATCTACTTCTCAAACAATTTTTTCTTGTCTTCCCACCACATATTTCTGCCACATCATCTGGGATCCACGTGATTTTCATCTATTATATACAACCCCAAAAAATCACTTATTGTATGTATTTAATTAACTACAGAATTTTGTCAGTAAGCCCCAATTTTTTTTTATTGATCTTTTAGATTGTCCTTGCGCTCTATCCCTGAAGTGAATATGCATAATCAAAATTGCTATAAACACGGATGGTGTTTGACAAGGAGACCTAATTTCTCATCGACTTTTCACCATTGTTTTAAAACAAAACTTTAAACTATAAGCAATGGAATTCTAGAAGGCAGATACATCAAATCTGCAATGCATGAGGTATCAGGGTACTCTGATATCTTAAATACGCAATTGCTTGTCATGATTTCTCAGCTGACAATATCAAGGCTTTAGGGTCTCTCAAGCAAATTCTCAGACAGTTAGAAGCTAAGGGGATTGCATGTGAGTTAAGGTAAACCAAGACTTCTGATTAGCATCACGCAGAACCAATGTTTTTGGAACCCAGACCGGTTGGAACGGTGTTGACTCAGATGGGATTGAGCCTGGTTGAACCATAGTGAGCGAACCGGTTGGACTGGAAATGACATCAGCATGCCATCAACAAAATATTGAATCGGAAAAAATTGAACGGTCACTATATTATAAGGCAATTAGCGGTCAGATCAATTGAACCGGACGCATACATATATAAATATTATATATATATTATATGTTTGTGCCCAGTTCATATATGTATCACATAATAAATTATTTGGTGATGCATACCTTTATAACAATGAAACATATAAAAATCATTTTGTTGGTTACTTGGTATCACTATAAGTTATCAATATTTACCAACATGAATCTAATTCAACAACAACAATTAACTTGTCCAAATTTTAAAATTAAGTTGAATTTTGTCAACGTGAGAAAGTAAATTTACTCCCAACACAAAAAGTAGCAACACGCTCCTAGAAAATATAATAACGAAATGCCATCTTCATAATCGTGGACTGTGGTTTGCGCTGTTGGATCGAGGGCTCTAGAAGGGGGGGTGAATAGAGCTTCAAAATTCTCACAAGAATAGTTAAACCTTCAAATTATATCAATTGAAACCAAATGCTTAAGAACAATTTGTAGTCCTATCTAAGCAAGCATAGCAAGGGTGAGAGAGATTGAAACATATACTTGGACAAGGTGGTTAGAGTGGTTCCAATCTCCAAACTAAGAGACTGTCAATCCACTACCTAGAGAGGTCAACCTCTATTACTTTGCAACCCATGTATACTTATATTCCATCATAAGAGATATAAGGAGTCTACCATACATCCAAGGACTTACCTATTCAAGACAAGAGTCTTTCACCTACACAAAGACTTACCCACTTGATCAAGATGTCTTCAGCCTTCACCAAGGACTTACCCACACTTACATCAAGTCTTTGGCCTTGAAGGAATTACCCACTCTTCTTGAATCTTCCGCCTTTACCTTCTCCTTCACCTGGAGAAGATCTTCACACATTCTTCAACCTTGAAGAAGAACAACTCCTCCTTCACTTGGAGAAGATCACTTAAACTTTTGCTCTTTGAGAAAGGGGATTGGGAAGATGGAAGGAATGAGAGCTTTACACGATAACATGGAGGTAGCTCTCTTACAACATGCCTAACTTACTCATAATCACAAAATGCTTTGTAAAAGAGAGAGAGAAAGGGGCTCAAAGGGTTGCAACACACTCAACTATAGCAAGGACCAAGGATAGCATGAATGAACAACTTTGTAATGAACTCCAAGAGGTCCTATCTATAGCTGAGGGTGTTCCTTTGAGTGTGAGATCACTTAAGAACGAAAAATAGCCGTTTTACAACTTGCAACAGATCTATTTTTATTTGTAACAACTCTCTAACAGTTGGAATCATTTTTTTTGTGTGTTTTTCGTACAGTACATTCGGTCGAGTTTCAATAAAGATAACTCGACCGATCCACTAATCGACAAAATTAATTTTCAAACTATCGGTCGAGTTTGTCCTGGGAAACTTTATCGATGAGTCAAAATCAGTTTTGGTCAGTGAGTGGGTCAGTCAAGTTCTGTGAGTGTACAACTCGACAGATTGTTTCATTTCCAAAAATCCATCACTGATCGGTCGAGATTCAAACTTGACCGACAAAGTTGTGACAAATTTTTCAAAATGATTTTAGAGTGACCAAACGTTGAAATTAAGTGTCTCGGATTTTTTCTCATCTTAGTTACAAGCATGGAACATGACTTTGACTTCGAGCCGACTTCGACAGGTGTGGACATGGAAGTTTATGGAAATGTCGAGGATTTTACAACCAAACTTCGATGCAACTTCGACAAAAATTAAGCTAAAAATATCCATTTTGTGATGAAAATCGATAGATTTCATCAAATCTAGCTAAAAAACACAATATATGTTTAAATATAGCCATCCATACAGGTTTACATATGTAGATAAATGCACGCTTACATACAGTTGTCTCCGAACTACGGAGTTCTTCCATATATAAAGTTTGTGACAATAAACAAACTACATAAAAATAGTGTAAATCTATGGTAGATTTAGCAGAGAGAGGGTCGGTCTATTACTATTAGCTTAGAATAGTAAAAGCTAACATCAAAATCATCTTACCTCAAGCTCCAACACTTTTTCCCCCTCACACAGCCAACTCCACAAAATACCAGAAGAATGTCGCCAACTTCGACGACTTCGATAAATGTCGAGGACATTGTGGAATTTTTGTATGGACTTGTGTCAACTTCGCCTACATATGGAGAAATGTCGACAACTTTGACGAAATGTCAAGGATATTGTGGAATAAGGATGTTTGCATGGATTCGACGTCGCCGACCGTCGACATCGACATTATCGGCGAAATTTCGCCCCATGTCGACGACATTTAGTTCCATGGTTACAAGTCATATCATCAATACAAGTGATTGTAAAAGAAAGCAAATCGTTGTATTAGATAGGAGAAACCCTGCTCCTATAAATAGGAGAACAGGGAAGCATACAAACTTAACTAAACCCTAACGGGCCAAGATACAGTGAGGCCCATATTACAAGGACAATATAAATAACTAATAAACAGACTCTCTAACACTCCCCCTCAAGCTGAAGTTGGGAGAATCCCAAATCAACTTGCAGATAGAGAGTCAAACTAGAAAACAAATAGACAAAAAAAAAAGGATAAACCAAGCCCATACAAGAAATTGCTCCCCCTCAATATTACAATAAAGCACACAAATACTCATACACTCCCCCTCAAGTAGATACTCCAAGCAAGCAGACAAGTAGGTCACAAAAGCTTCTCGATCATCTGGAGTAGAAATAAGCAGCAACACAATCATCTGGAGCAAAAGATATAATAGTTGATAGGCACTAAGGTCTTCATCAACGTCGTCGTCGTAGTAGCCAGAGAGTGTTGGGTCACAGGCAGCAAAATCCAGAGAGTGCTAGATCACAGGCAGTAGAGGTCAACGTACAAATAAAGTACGGACGGGTCAACGTGCGAAATAAAGCACGGACGAGCCAAATAGTGCTGGTACACAGTAGTAGAGAGTCGACATGCAAACAAGACAGAGACATGCCAGAGAGTGCTGGCGCACAGCAGTAGAGAGTCGACGACGTAGGCAGATAGAAGGCCAGTATTGCAGAGTAGCAAACAAATACATAACTCCAGTAGACGGAGCTCCATGTAAAGTCAGCAACAAATGTCTTCATCATCTTCCCTCTTCATAAAGCATCCAGCACAATAGCAGACGTCATAAATCCAGAGAGTGTTGGTCCACAAGGTAGAAAGTCAACGTGCAAATAAAGCACGGACAGCAGAAAGTGCAAAAGCACAAAGCAGCAGGTAAAGTGTGCTAATCATAGCACAAGTAGCAAAGATGACGTCCAAGTATGCAACTTCATAGCAGTAGTCGGGGTAGATGATGATTGAATAATAATAACAACAGAAAGCACTAAATAGCAGCAGATAAATCCATATATCAGCAGTTAATGTGGCATGAAGCAGCATAACATAATTCTTCTCTTTTTTTTCTTCAACTCTCCTCCATCTCATCTCTTCCCTCTACTCTTTGTCCTCTATTCTCCCCCTCACGCCAAGCACGGAAAGAGTAAAGGAGTGGTTGGCGTGGACAGTAAAAAACAATGGTAGAGGCAAAAAATTTCTATAGGAAAATAGGTGGAGGAGGCAACCGATAACATAAATCAAGGTAGAAATTGATCCAGACAAATACATTGCCTTTGGACAGCAACTGTAGACCAGAAAAGGGTCGTGCTACAATACTCCGCCGGTGACAACGGCTGGGAAGAATTACCAATGCCTCCTCTTTGGAGTACCTTTGCCCTTGACCTTCTTGGGCAACGTAGCAGGGTCCGGGGCGCCCCCTTTTGATCAGATTTAAGAGGGGAAACCATGGTTATCAAACCCGAACCGAACCGGCCGGTTCAACCGGTTGAACCGGGAACCGGCCACTCTACTGGGTCGAGTCTCTCTAAAAGCCAGAAATGGCCAAAAACCGCTTTTGAACCGGCGACCCGACCGGTCGAACCGGTGAACCGGTCCGGTTCCAGCCCGACCGGCCGGTTCCTTCACCTGTCGTTTAAGTGGCCGCGTGAGTGTTTAAGTGCCCGCATGAGCGGCACGTGCATCTCAAACCCAGGCAGGCGAGCTAAAACCCCGACTCCCTGTTCAACCCCCCGCACCCCTGCTCGCGATCTGCTGACTTCCCTCGCGGAAGCTGAAGCCCTAAGCAGCAAGCGCACCGCAGTCGCAACCACAGTTGCCGGAAGGTCGCCGCAAGCCACAGTTGCCGGAAGGTCGTCGGCGGCGAGTCGCGGACCGGCGGGGGTGCGTCGTTGACCGGCGGGAAGCCAGCCTGAGCCCCGGTTGCCGCCATCGCTGGAGCTGCTCGTCTCCGCCTTCTTTGCTGCACGCCGCCGGAAGCACGCCAGGTAACTTCCTCATCCCTCTCTTCGTCTTCCTCTTCTTCTTCCGACCCCTCTTCTTTGTCCACTCTTCAATTCTTCCACCTCCGAGCAGGTAGGCAGTTGCTCGCCCCTTCCTTTTTCTTCTTGTTATCTAGCAGCTTGCTAGTAATTTTGAAATTCCCTCTTCTCCATTCTCAATTCCTCTTCCTCATCCTCCATTCTCACTTCCTCTTCCTCATCCTTCTCATTTCTCACGTTCCCTGACTTTCCCTTATTTGTACGTGAATACAGAACTGAATTGTATTGGGTTGGTGTGCTTTTGCTCTTGGGCTGAGTTGACTTGTTGTGCCTGTGCATTTGTGTTGCTGATTGCGTGTATTCTTCTACAACCTTCAAGTGAGGTATAATCTCACTCTCCCAATGTGCATAATTTAACTGTTGTTGATTAGTGTGCATTTCTCTTTAGTCTTTATTTTTAGTGTTTTGCTATTGTCTTTATGATTAGTTTATCACTTTATTGCTGTATGAATTCAAGTAATTAGTAATGTCAATGTGATTGTCTCTATTGTATTATCAACATTTGTGGTTCCTTGTTGTCTTTGTGTGGTTTTGACGTTTTGTTAATCTTGGTTGGTTTTGTATTATTTTGGTGTGGTTGTAATTGTGAAATAATATTAGCCTTTTCATTAGTAGATATGTCTTCTCCACTTGAAGAGACAAGTGCACCATGTGTGCGAGGAAAGACGGATCCTGCTTGGAAGTATGTCTCAGAAAGAATAGATCCTGATGGGAAGAAGTATTGGGTATGTCTTCTCTGCATGAGCACATTCAAAGGTGGTGGTATTCATAGGTTAAAACAACATATGGCTGGCGTGGGAGGACAAGCACAAGCTTGCAAAGGAGTGTCTCATGATGTGCGTGAACAAATGAGAGCTATTCTAAAGGGCCATCAGGAGAAGAAGAAGCAGATGGCAGATCGCTATGAGGAGATCAATCCTTTTGGTCCAAATTTGGCACAAGTGCACGACTCTGATGATATCCAAATCATGGATAATCTCTCTTGTGTTCAACCATCTAGGGTTTCATCCAAGTCTTCCGCTTCTGTGGATAAAAGGAAAGGGCAGGTTGACAATTACTTTGCTCCAAGAACCACTCCAGGTTCACAACCTTCTATTAAGGCGGCATTCCTTACAACAGAAGCAAGAGAGCAAGTGCACTCTCTAATAGCTGAATGGTTCTATGATGCAGGTATTCCTTTCAATGCTGCTAATTCTCCATTATTTCAAAAAATGGTAGATGGCATTGCAAGTGCAGGTCCAGGTATCAAAGGACCTTCATACCATGATCTTCGGTTAAATCTGCTAGCCAAGTCAAAGAAAGAAATTTCTTTATTTGTAGATTCATTTAGGTCTACATGGGAGGAATATGGATGCACTCTTATGGCAGATGGATGGCTAGATAAAAGGCAAAGAACATTAATCAACTTTCTGGTGTATTGTCATAAAGGAACTGTGTTCTTGAAATCTGTTGATGCTAGTGAGATAGTGAAGACTGGAGAAAATTTGTTTAATCTGTTTAAGGAGGTGATAGATTGGGTTGGTCCTAAAAATGTGGTGCATGTTGTGAGTGATAATGCTCCCAATTATGTTCTTTGTGGCAAGCTAATTGAAAATGCTTATCCCTCTATCTATTGGTCTCCATGTGCTGCACATTGTCTTGATTTAATTTTGGAGGATATTGGGAAGTTGGTGCAGGTGAAAGATGTTGTAAGCAAGGCTGCAAAGATATCCATATTTGTTTACAATCACATCTATGTCTTACATTTATTGAGGAAGAGGCCAGGATGGGTGGAGATTATACGCCCAGGACCAACAAGGTTTGCTACCAATTTTCTTACTATGCAGAGTGTCCTTTCTCACAAGATGGACTTGCATGCTGTTTTCTTGAGTAGGGAGTTCATTGACTCTAGGTACTCCAAGGACAAAGGCAAAGCTGTCCAAGATATCATTGTTGATCGGTCTTTCTGGAGTGAGTGTGCAACTATAGTTCATATCATTGAACCTCTTGTTCGTGTTTTGCGTATTGTTGATTCTGATGAAAGAGCTGCTATGGGCTATTTGTATGAGTCTATGGATAAGTCAAAGGAGGCCATTAGAAAAGCATGTGGGGGGAAGAAGAGACTTTATAATCCTTATTGGAAGATCATAGATGCCAGATGGGATAAGCAACTACATAAAAACCTACATGCTGCAGGGTACTGGTTGAATCCAAAATTGAACTACAACAAAGCCACATTCTCCAAACATCCTGAGATCACTGGTGGGTTATATGATGTGATTGAAAGAATGTGCCCAGCTGATGATTCGTTACTTCCAAAGTTTACCAGAGAGATGAGTATCTTTGAAAACCAAGAGGGAAACTTTGGAAGAAGATTGGCACAAGTATCATTGCAATCTGAAATGCCTCATAATTGGTGGCATCTATTTGGTGGAGATTGTCCTAATCTGCAGAGGATTGCTATTCGGGTCTTGAGCCAAACTTGCTCCTCATCTGCTTGTGAAAGAAATTGGAGTGCTTTTGATCACATTCATACAAAGAGGAGGAATAGACTAGAGCATGAGAGGCTGGATTCCCTAGTCTATGTGCGATCCAACTTGAGATTGAAGCACAAGTAAGTATTGTGAAACCAATTTTCTTTTTAGATATTAATGCAATCTTGATTAGCTAGTATCTATTATATAAAATGTGTAGGCACATCTTAAAGGATCAAAATCTTGATCCAATTGACATTGGCTCCATCGATGTGGTTGATGATTGGGTGATGGAAGAAGAGGAAGAACCAGTAGCACTTGATGATGGTGAGAGGAATGATTTATTCACCGATATTGCTAGGCCTCAAGTGAAGAGAAAGAGGCAAACCGACAAAGATGTTGAAGAACTTGGAGGTAATTATCAAATAATAACATGAGATTGAGTTTTAAGTCCGAAGTCCTAATTTAGACATGGGGAAATATGAATCTAAATTTTCTTTACTTGTTTGTTGTTTCAAAAAACAGAGGGCATAGACATTGGAGTGGATGACAATCCAGATATGGAAATAGGAGATGATGTTGGTGATGAAGATCAAGATGCTGAGGATGATGACTACGTGCCATGATTCATTATGATTTATGAGTCTATGACTTGTGACTTTATGAGTCAATGATGAATTTGAGGATAGACCGATAGAGTCATTTAGTCACTTTCTTTAACTACTCGTTTGTACTATGACTATATCTGGTTGAAGTTCACTTTTTGATACTTCATCCTTTTTGTGGGTTGTGAACTTGTGCTCATCTAAAATTTGTTATGTGACTTTTATCTATTCCACAAACTTCTTGTTGTTGAATCATTAGGCTTCATTTTGATTTGAATCTTTGAGATATTTGATCATGGATTATTACTTATTAGTTTATTACTATTTAGTTTAGTTAGTATTTATAATTGTGCACTTGATTACATCAATATGATTTTTATGTTTGTGTCTCCTTTATATGTTGAGTTTGCAGAATTTTTAATATTTATATATTAATTAATTACTTATGACGTCATGCTGACGTCACCGGTTGAACCAGTCGAACCACTGGTTGAACCAGTGAACTGAGAACCGGAGGCCTCACCGGTTCGCTCACCGGTTCGGTTCTGACAACCATGGGGGAAACAGTCCTCTACACCTTGTTTGTTGAAGCCGTAATCTGCTGCAATAAGAGGCTGTTGACAGCAGCCCATACTCTTGCTGATTTGAAGAAGAAAGAGGGACATAGCAGCTAATCGCAAGCACCATATGGCAGCTACAACCAAGGGAAAGGTCATCCCAAAAGGGCATGACCTAATATAAACCGGTGTGAGAGCAGCAACCACTACAATGGCCGCCGTGCTACAGTACGACACTGTAGCGGCGAATGATAAACTCCAAGCTGCTGCTGTTCCACATGATTGTAGACCTCAAGAAAACTTCCTTGGAGGGATTGACGACTCTCCTCGGGTTTCCCCTATGACTTTGATGTGGAAGACAATTGCGGAAGCTCGAAGAGGACCAAACTGATTTGGAATGATGGGAATTCCCTGCGGGCAGCAAGCACCGCCAAGGGCGGCGACCGCCTGCAAGGGGGGCGCTTCTACTTTTCTTGCTCTCTCTCACGTAGGGTTTTGGTCCCTAGGACGGCTGCTCTGATACCATGTCAAATAATAAAAGAAAGCAAATCGTTGTATTAGATAGGAGAAACCCTGCTCCTATAAATAGGAGAACAGGGAAGCATACAAACTTAACTAAACCCTAACGGGTCAAGACACAGTGAGGCCCATATTACAAGGACAATATAAATAACTAATAAACAAACTCTCTAACAGACTTGTGTCAACTTCGCCGACATATGGGGAAATGTCGACAGCTTCGACGAAATGTCAAGGATATTGTGGAATAAGGATGTTTGCATGGATTCGACGTCGCCGACCGTCGACATCGACATTATCGACGAAATTTCGCCCCATGTCGACGACATTTAGTTCCATGGTTACAAGTCATCATCAATACAAGTGATTACAAAAATATTCTAAGGTGGTTTGGAGTGATTTTCCAAATTGCACACTTGCATTGCTTTTGACTTGAACTTGGAAAAGCTAGGGCTTGTGTAATTTGATCCTTTTCATGTACCTAAAGCCTGAAATCAATTTTAAACGAACATATTAGATACATATGAATGGAATGGTTAAGTAATATAGAAATGTGGACAATGTATAACTCTCAAGTCAACATTCTCCTCCTTTTTGACAATGGCAAACCATTCCTCAATCATATTGAAAAAGATATGTGAAGTTGTACGTTAGCCTTGCGAATTGCAAGGGGATTCATAATTTTAACAATGTGAATTGCTCCCCCTCAATCTATGCTCAATCTTACCTGCATAATTAGTCTTTCTACACAAAGCAATATAACATATATACTATATGGTCCTTTAGCAAGTCACATGATAAAGCATATATTGAACAAGAAAAGGATCACATAGGCAATAAAAATAATATGGTTGAACTTCAAGACATTTAACTTCTCTCCTCCTTTTAGCATTATCAAAAAAGGAAGGGGGGTAGAAGAGCACAAAAACAGGTCTTCTCCAAGCACAACCAAAACATTCAATCCACAAGATAAAACATGCAACCTCATAGCACACATCAAACAGAGATGAGAGAGAGACAAGCAAACCAAGTCATAATCAAAATATGGGAAACATAGCACCAACTCATGAGATATAGTCAATCAAAGAGTTAGTGTACTGTGTACATATAATTAACATTACAACACTGAAAGCATGTCCTCTAAACAACTACAAGTCAAAACGATGAAAACAACATAACTCTTCAAATCTTATAGGAACAATGGGCAAGGGTTTATCTTTGTGGTCATTTTTTGCTTGTGCTATGAGAAAAAACGTTGGTTGTTGGGTGTGTGAGTATTTCCTATCACGTAATTGGAATTTGTGTAATTAGTTAGATAGGTCAAGAGTTATTTTTGTATTTTATTTATATATTTTTCCTTTAATTGAACCACTAGTTCGGCCTACCATTCGGTTGGACTGTGTCGCGGACCGATTCGACCAGAAAAGGAGTCATGACCAGTTTTTTAGACTTCCAGATCGGTCAACCACTGTTCACCGTTCTGACCGGTTAGACCGACCGCTTCTGTCTGGTTCGAAAACACTACACAGAACCAATCACGGAACACTCAACCGATCATGGAAAACTTGGCAATGCTTTGGGTCTTGCTAGAGTTTACTTCCAAATAATATACCTAGGGTTTCTATTTGGTGGGAGGGAAGCCCAAAGTGGAACATGTCGCTGATCACTTAGATGAGTTCTCTGCATCCACATCTAGGTGGAATGGGATCAAAACTTTTCTTGGCAGCAAGAGGGTACATGTTCAAATGGTACCACAAAACTATTTTATGTATTGGCTTCAGTAAGATGAGCAACCTGCATGGTTAACTCACATAATTCAGACAATTATAGTTGATTTCTTGTGGTTGAGGTGCTTCTGCCAAGGAAGAAGGATGGATTAGGCTTCTGTAGCCAGGATGATCTAAAATCTCTGACAATGGCACATATGGTAGTCTGCTTCCTCTGTGGAAGTGGTGCATGGGTGGAGTGGAGTTTGACGAAATACATGAACTCCCTTGTTGCGGAACCTGGATCTCACGGCTTTGAATCACAGATGTGAAGGGGTATGAAAGGAGATTGGTTAAGATTATAATTGGGTGCTAGTTGGGGTGAAGATGGTGCTCGACGAGCACATTCTGAATTGTGGGATTTGGTACAAAGTAGAGCAATTGAAGACTGGAGAGCTCGGTTGAGTTGGTGCTATGCGTGTTTCATAATGAAGCTGTAAGTTTTGAAAAGCGGGTTTTGAAAAGCGGAAAGCGATGGGCCAACCTTCCCTTAGTGCTTACGCATGAAGCAACTAATTAATCAAACACTTTATGAAAAAGTGGATTGTGATGTGGACATGGTAATAAAAAACCCACCGTGAGGTTTACACCTCTTGGCGAAGCTATCATAAATGTGCCTCGAGGCTTGCGTCCCAGTGTCCTAAACTGAGGCTTACGCCTGACAATGTCCGAGGCCCACCTCAAAGCACTGAGGCTTTCAGGCTTAGTTGAGTCGCACACCTCAATTTGTCTTATGTTAACCACCAAATCGTCTACTTTTAAGATTATTGCAAACAAATTTTTCAAATAAAATTTGGAGTTCTTGTAGTTAATTTCCATTTTATTAATTAATATTTAATCATCATTCTCTGAGTGACATCTTTCAATCTTCATTGTTAAATTTATCTTTGTTTGCTACCTTCTTATTCACTATGTTTGTGAATTTCATGTCATTGTTAACTAATTTTAGTTCCTTGTTATTCGACTAATTCGAAATTCTATCTTCTTTAGTTTTTCTATCAATGACATCTTTTATTCTAATAGTATAAATAATTAATATCTCATTATTTTTTTACGTATTCATTTTGGTATTGTGGTGGGTCTTTAGCCTCTAACTCTCTATTATCATTATTAAGTTTCACAAATAATTTCTATTTCATTTGGTTATGCTTGTATATACCTATTTCTGTTATACGCACATGTATATACATAACATATACTATATGTGTGTTTGTATATATATATATATATATATATATTTATATATATGTACAATTTATTTTTTTATGACCGCCTCACATATTTTGAGGCTTACGCCTCAAACTCCTCGAGGCTTAGACCCAACCTCATTGAGACAAAAACGCCTCGTTACGCCTCGCACACTTTACAACCTTGGCTGTGAAACAATGTAGATATTTACATTTCATTAAATTATTGAAAACCACACAATAACCCATAATATGATTTGCATTCATTAGATTATGGTAGGCAATGGTAAATATGTAATTATATGTATTTATTTTAGTTTCATGAATTATAATATAAAGAAACATCATGCTACTCGGTGAATCAGGCGCTTTTTAAACCAGTGATGGATTGGAGCCTATGTCCCTAGAAGGTGCTGAGAAGCTTGACTGCCTATGGACCGGCTAGTTTGCTGGGGAGTATCTAGATCAGGCAGGAGCCGTCCAAGCAAATACCCGGATGAGATATCACCCACCTGTTCTTCATATGCGTTTTCTTTTTGTAAACATACAGAAAAGGTGTATCCTGGAGTGTGGTATGGTTGGTAGTCCTTAGACTTAAATGAAAGCACAAAGCTAGACACATTCAGAGGAACACATGCACAACATGCCTTTTCTACCACCCTCGATGCCATCTGCCACTACATATAGGCGGGAAGAAAATAGGATGCTTTGTGAACGAGCTAGCTTACATTTGACACATTTTGTAAAACTGGGAGTTTGTTGGAATTGCTAAATGGTGCTTGGCATTTATCTGTACTCCACCACAGAGAGATGGTGCGTTCCTTGTAAGACACGTGGGCATACTGGCTAGATTTGTTTGTGGCATTCTTTTCTGTTTACTTTAGATCAACATACCCTTTGATTGACTGATAGATACGTTCTATTAGTATTTGATTATGTCCAACACATTTCTATTGTCACAGGCATGACATGTAGGACGTGTTCATGACTTCATGCTATAGGGGTTATTTAGGCATCACTTTCTTTTGTAAATCAATGTATTTATATTTTGGGTTATTAAGCTGTGGTTTGGTCCAAAGTCACCTACCATACATAGTGATGGGCTGGGGCCGCCTATATATTAGGTTAATACATAATATATAGGATGCTTTGTGGACAAGTTGCTGCAGCAAAATGTTTCTGTTTTGAATCCATCTGTAAGGCTGGGGAAGTGACATCCTTCTTATTTGGACAATGTGTTGGCCCTCTCACATTTTCTGAAAGTGGGGAGTTTTTGTAATTGCTAAACGGTGGTTGGTAGTTATCTTTATTCTTTTTATTTGGGTGAAATTCGCATTTCATTGAAACGTGCACGAAGGCACGGCTCGAGTTACATTACAATCACATCATCAAATCCATATGGTGGATTGATAAAATCAATAAAGTGAACTGTTGAGGATCGATGCAACTTGGCAAGTGTGTCAGCCTCGTCTACTTGTTGCCTAGATCCTTTATAGAACTGAACCTGGAGCTGGAAAGTATCCAAGTGATGGAACATAGAAGTAAGCGACGTCTGTAATTTAGGCAAAGTGGTATGCCTGAATCGAATTATCTGAATAGCTGTAGAATTATCAGATAACACTAACTTTCGAAGCAGTGGTGTTCATCAGGTTAGATAGCGCCATCTGTATAGCATCTCAAGCACTGAAGAAGTGTACACTTTTTTAGCCCATCCTCGTATCCATGCTCCTTTTGAGATCGTGCCACAGCAGCAATGGTTGTACTTGAGATGTAACTGATGCATCGGTTACAATTCTGATACATGATGCAGAAAGTGAAGTTGGTAGTAGTGCATCTGAACGAATTACTGGTGCATTATGTGTACTTTGTTGATCACACGGCCAGCTTAATGAACCCTTCAAAGCTAGAGCAGCAGTACATGTAGATGCCACAGAACAACTTCTAACATGAAATATGTGTTCATTTCGGGCTTGCCAAATTTTGTAGCAAGCCGAAACAAAGACATAAGATCTCCTGCAAACCCTTCATACGCAAAATGGTCCATGATTCATAGGCAATACAGATACAACTTGTAGTTTCTTCCACACATCTGTTGCAAACTTGCAGTCTCTCAAAACATGACGGATTGTCTCATCAAATGCAGCACAACGAGGACATATTTTATCTTCTGTGAAATGCCGATTGGCTCTTCTAACATTTGTCATCAGTGCCTGATGTGATATTAGCCATAAGAAGACTTTCATTTTTGGTGGAAGTCTTAATCGCCATAACTGACAGGGTGACGTCATGGTCCCATTTTCTTTTTAACCTGATCATTGATTAAGAGATGATATGCAGATGATGCAGTAAACTTTCCATGAGGAGTCAAGGACCAGACCCAAGCATCTTTATCATGCGATGGTATAGGGCATGCGATACATAAAATGATATCAGTTATAGATTGTAACATAAATTCTGTATCCATCTGTGGTCAGTTGTCATCATACTAGCAACAGCAAGGTCTGATAACTCAGAAGATATTGGAATCAAAATATTAGCAAATTGGTTGTATACTTGTGAAATCCAAGGAAAAGAGTTATTGAAAAGTAATTCTGTATCCATACATTGGTATATATACCATTTTGAATAGCACGAAAGAGTATTGCGAATTAGAGGTAACATTGAACTAACTTTGTGCCAGAAAGCTGTGCAGTGGTATCCAAATTGAGGTCTAAAGAATTTATATTTTTGCTCAAACCTTCTGCCCAAGAAATATGATGTCTAGTGAAAAACTCCAATGCTGACTTCATTAATAGGGCCATGTTCCGTTCATGCATACTACGAACTCCCAAACCTTCATCTTCTTTGGTAGACGACTTTATTCAGCCGTACAGAGGTGGTGCATTCCTTATGAGACAAGTAGGCATACCAACGAAATCTCTTTGCGGAGTGATTAGTCCTATGACGGTGAGAACATGAGAGGCTTCAAACAACTCTTTTGCTGATCCATTTTTTGATGATTCAACTGTATTGATTAAACACTTACCACTGCATTTATCTATCTGTGAAATCTCATATATGTTGACCTGTTTATCGATGGACAACTCTTCAACATTGAGTATTGAGTTTTGGGTCTTGATTACTGGATGCAAAATATGTAAACTCAATGGATCGATCCAACTGTTAGAAGATGCTAATGAGGAATCAACTGATTAAATTCTAAATTAAATAATTAGCGACTCAATGGGAGCTGCTGAAATTTTGTATAAATTTCAATCATTCAGTCTGCCTTTTGAAGAAGCCTACAAGGCCTAATACATAGGTGGCTCCAACTGATCACTGTGGTAGGGGACGTGGGATCTAAGATAAATATTCCCAAACAAAAGAAAGTGATACCTAAATAACACAGCATGAACACGTCCTATAATGTCAGGCATGTGATAATAGAATTGTGATAGCTATAATCAAATACTAATAGAACCTATCTATCTTTTAATGAAAGGGTGTGCTGATAGGAGGTAACAGAAAAGACTGATAGCCTAAGACATCTTATCATTTTCGAGAGATTGTCACACTATCTGTCCAGAATGTTTAGGCTAATATTACCGTTGATTGAAATGCAATATCTCGATCATATTTGCCCACTTTTAGAAGTAATACATTCGCTGTCTGTGAATGCACTATAATTAGGCTATGGTTGGTTCACTGGAAACAGAAACAGCCGGGAAATTGGAAGGATTGGTAAAGGATTGGAATGTGATGGAAATGATGATCCAAAATACTATGTTGTGTTTGGTTATCAGCAGGAATGGAAAAGGAAAACAAACAAAACATGTGTAGCGCATCGTGTAGCCAGTTTATCTAGAAGTTACAAATTTCATTCAGTTTTGCATCCCTGTGAAGTCAGTTATGCATGTATGCAAAGACGGATTTGATGGGATCCACATTGATTGAGCAGCGGACTAGAAATCCTAGAGGGTTGGGTGGCTTTTGTGTAACCTGTATCTAGAGGAGTATCGGCTTGTTGGGAAAACTGATTTCCCATCCATCCATGTGAAACAAACAACGAAAATTGAAAGCAGAGGTGGACTTGGCATCCCTTCCCCCCACCTAATGATGGCAACCAAACATGCCGTTACACCTGAAGGCCTCCTAGTACTAAATTTTGGGTGCTTGCTTTATTCCATTCATATGCAACCCAGTATCACTGTCTATCAGGATGTGAGATCAAATATAGTGGCTGGATATTAGATATACGGACGTCTCGGAATACACCATAGACATGAAGCGCTTCTATAAGGTCCCGTCCCGTCTAGCAACAGTGACTTAGAATTCCAATGGTCTGTCTTAGATAGGACATAAACTACCAACAACTAGTGCAGTGCTGCATTGCATTTTATCCACTGCAAATGTGGTACTGACAATACACCCCATGTCTGGTGGCAGACATTGTAACTGCCAACACGTGCTTCGTTTCAGCTTGTTTAGAATGGCGGCATTGCCATATGTGAAGGCTGACGGACTAATTTTCCAGAGGCTGCTGCCAGTTGAATTACTTTCTCCCTCAAATTAACACAGACTTATAGGATTTAGGCTAACGGACTCATCATTTTCCACGAGGCTGCTGCCAGCTGAACTACTTTCTCCCTCAAATTAACACATAGACAACTAGGATTTCTAAAAACATAATCCAGACGGCCCTAATTTTACTTTGCATGCTTGCTATATACAATTCAGATGCTCTTCGCCACTTCACGTTTTCAGTTGTTTTGCTTAATTTAACTTTTCTTCCACTGTCACGAGATTGTCAGCAAATTGTTTTGTTTGTAGGAAAGCTGGAGACACTGAGAAGCATGTGGAGAATTCACCTGATGAATAACATCAAGTATCTGCACAATGTATTATGAGAGACACAGTTGTTAGATTTTGGCCCCTACTTTGTGTAACTGCACTTAACAATGCTTTTCATTGTGACATCTTCATACAAGATGGTTTGATATAATTTGTGGAATTTTTCTTTATGTATGGTTGGATGCACAGGTCTTCTACTTATTTCTGAAATCATTTCTTAGAGATGGCTTGATGTTATTGGTGGAATTTTTCTCTGTATGATTGGATGCACAGGTCCTCCACTTATTTCTGAAACCATTTCATAGAGCTTCACCTTGTACTTTCTTTTTTTGGTCGCCATTCACCTTGTACTTTCATAGCGATGGAAATACTGTATTAAATGGTTGATAGACATAATTAGAGAACAAGGCCATGAGGCACCCCAGTTTCCGAAGCTAGGAGCTAGCAATGAGTCCAAATAAGAACAAAGCAGAAGTAAAAATTGTGAATCGCCATGCAATCGATCCTTGAATGAGATTTTGATATAACCAGTAAAATGAGTCTGATGTACAGTAGAATATTTAATTTTGGATACTGCGTCAGCATCTGTGCGGCATGTTTTAAAGCCGACAAAACAGACATGTCAATACAGATGACGAAAAAAAGTTATTTTTTAGGTTACTTCGATGATTGGTGAAAAGCAAAGACACTAGTGGAGAGTTTAGATTTCCGCTCCTGCTAATGTGTAGAGGGCCACTATCAAACCAATCTTATATTGTAACTACACTATGGTCGAGGTATATAGATAACATAGGTGCTGTATCGTAGCTGTAACTTTAGTTTATTTGGTTGAACCGAAATTGAAAGAATAACATAACCTTCTTTGCTGGCTTCAGGTTCTTATTATGGAATTTGTGTGAAAGTGAATTGTACCCTGTACTTAGTTCATATGAAAAATTATGTTTTTTTTAATCAAATGCTGATTTTTGTAGATTTTTTTTACTAAATTGATATTTAC
This sequence comes from Alisma plantago-aquatica, assembly GCA_963693085.1. NCBI lineage: Eukaryota > Viridiplantae > Streptophyta > Magnoliopsida > Alismatales > Alismataceae > Alisma > Alisma plantago-aquatica. Next base: position 69,106,741 of record OY856409.1, read on the forward strand.
TTTCTATCAAACAAAGCTATGGACTCAGCAAGAGAGTGATAGCCCAAGAAGCAAAAGTGAATTACAAAACTATTTGTCGCATATGTGAACAGGCTCGCCTGCGTTAGTTCAGTATTGGTTTATCACCCCTAGATAACAACTGTATGGAGGCACCATGGGCGGGAGTAAGGAAATTGTGCATTAAAACACTAACCATCCACTGTGCTAAAAATTCATGAAGTTGTAAAATCAACAGTAATTATAGCAAATCATGGTACTGTGTTTATTAGGATCAAAACTAATAGAATAAAGTCTGACAAGATAATGTTTGGGCCATTTTGCTTAGGTGCATATTGTGTTCTTGGTTAGATTTAAAAAGGTCATGTTGCCATGGTATAACACATGCAGGTGGTGCGGAGATGGGGTAAAAGATATAGGTGCAACAATGTTTATGAGGCAAATTATGAAACCCATTGTAAAACTTTGAAAGGTTGATGAATAAACATAATAAACATACATTTATGACCACATATTCAAGTAATGCACCGAATTATGTGTGGGGGAAAGTGTTAGGCTCCCTCACATGTGCAGAATAGGTATTGCCAATCCCGAAGCAGAAAAATTGAATCTTCATTAATGAAACAAGGCGAAAACAATACCTTAAGTAATAAATTTTGTGCATTTGTGTATAAGGGTTGAAAGGAGGGTTTGAACAACAATTGATTACATAGAACCATTAATCCATGGTGGTCATATCATCATTTCATGGTGGGATCTGAAAAAGTGAGGAAAATGAGTGGGATCTACATTGTGACACGTCGTCACATAACTTGCTTGGATGTTTTGAAGATAAAAGGAGCATGTACTCCTTCATTCTTTACAAAGAGTAGTGGGTTTTGAGATGCCATGAAGCTGACTTACTTTTATTGATCCCCTCTAACTCTAACTTTAGGGGTTGCTGTAGTGTTTCTATCCTTAGAGGTGATGTTTGGCTGAATTTAGGTACGTTGGCGTGCTAGGGTTCATAACCCAAAGTTGCTAACCTATGTAACTCATAGTCATGGGGTCATTTTCACAAAGGTTAGTTGGTTTAGGGTTTGAAAGTAATTAGACCTTACCTTGTTTGTAATTAGTAAAATTAATTTAGAAAATGCACGTGCACACTCGTCAAGTGCAATGACTTTGCATGTGATTCCTTGAAGATTTGCTACATGATTTGGTCAAAGTTGTTATCGCAAAACAAACTAGGTGTGGGTACGCTTTGATGGTACACCCGCATGTTTGTTCAGGATATTGCGCGATAAAAGTAGGATAACTATATGCATTTCATGATATAGTTGGACACTTAAAATGTGGGCAAACTCCCAAAACATGTCCAAGTTGGTATGCTGCCTCAAAATGTCATTTTGGGACTATAGGGGTTTGAATTCCACAAAATATTAGGAAACAAGTGTGGGTGTCTTCCAACTGGGCCCTGACGTTAACAATCATAATTTTCTATTTGGCCTAAAATTTGGTGTAAATGAAGGATCCTATGGGTAGGATAGGCTGATCATGAATTTATGGGATATTCATGAATGAATTTTGGTGTTTTGGCTAAGATTTTGAGGTAGATCTTGGTGGAACGATTGAGTGCGTTGGGTTTGAAAATTAGGCTTGAGTCGTTCTCTAGTAGCGATGCTCTTGCAATGCACTCCATGATAAAGTATTAATTAGTTAGATGTCCATCTTGACTTGCTTCTTCCCCATAGTGGGGATTGCTTTTTGAGTTTATGAGCATGATGATAATCATAGGAGATACTAGGATCATAACTCTAAGAACTCATGTGATGATGATCAACCGTCATGATTTAGAGTCATTTCAGGTTCCCTACCTTATGTTCATTCAAGATTCACATGTTCTGTTGGATTACATGAGCATTGCATAAAAGTCTTATCATGTCATACATCCCTCAGGATGTATCTCGTGAACATAAGAGGTTCTTATTGCTTTCCTTCAATCCAATGCAGCATGTAGTGCCTTCCAACCAAATTTAGGTAGTTAAGGTTACATCCATAGTTTATGACTGATTCTATTGTGATTTGAACATTTCTTGGGCACTCTCATTTTGATTCACTATCATTTGGTGTTGGATATCATTTTGAAAACCAATTACAAAATCTACGAGACACTCATGTTGACCTAGAGGTTGTACATTACCTATATTTTGATAATGACTTAACCATTCCATTCATATGTATCTAACATGTGCGTTAAAGATTGTTTGCAGACATTAGGTACATGAAAAGGATCACATATACAAGCCCTAGAATGGGCCAAGTGCAAGCCAAATTGACTACAAGTGTGCAATTTAGGATTTCCATGTAAATCACCTTAGAACATAAATATAATCACTTGTAACGATGTATATGCTTGTAACTTAGAAGAGAAAATTATTTGGGACAAAATTCACCAAGTGCTAATCACTTTTATTGCAAATTAGAAAATCCATTTCAGGCACTTGGTCGGTCGAGTTTCCCACCCTGGAACTCGACCGATCATCCTGAGTCGATTTCCTGAAGATTGCAATCGGTCGAGTTGTGCACTCACAGAACTCGACCGATTGGGTAGTAGGCCATTTCCAGTTGAAATGGTCGGTCGAGTTTCCTCAGGACAAACTCGACCGATCAATTCAATATCGGATTGCCTGCTACCTGATCGGTCGAGTTACACCCATTGATACTCGACCGAATGCACTGTACGGAGTTTGCAGAAAAAGTAATATGACAGTTGGTGAATTGTTTTGGGCAAAAATATGACTATTTTCTTGAAGGAAAAATGACCACTTTTGCACCCAAGTGTCCCACAACATAAAGGGCCACCCTCAACTATAAATAGAACCCCTTGGACTTCATTCCAAGCTGCTCTTCCATTGCAAACTTGGTTCTAGCTTAGTTGAGAGTATTCCAAGCCCTTGAGCCCCTTTCTCTCTCTACCTTCAAGACAAATTCGTGAGTGAGATAGGTTCCTTTGTATGAGAGCTATCCTTTGTGCTATGTAAAGCTCTCCCTTCTTTCTTCCCTCCTCAAAATCAAATAGAAGATTGATTGAAGCTTCTTCTCTGAGTGAAAGAGGAGGTGCTGCTGTTCTTCTCCGAGTGAAGGGGAAGATGTGTTTCTGATCTTCAAGAGTGAAGATTGATCTTTGCTCCAGCTCCCTTGGTGAAGGGAAAACGTGGGCAAGCTCTCCAAGTGAAGGAGAGGTGCAAGGCAAGCTCAAGTAAGATAGGTAATTCCTGCAAGGCTGAAGACAAAGGTGAGATTGGGTAAGTCCTTTGTAGAAGGCTGAAGAATCTCGCTTTGTGGGTAAGTCCTTGGATAGGTTGAAGATCTTAGCTTGTGTAATTAAGCCCTTGGTTGTGTGGTTTATGTTTCTTGTAATCTTATCGTGATAAATAAGAGGACCAAGTTGCAAATCCTGGAGTCTAACCAACTCTAGGTAGTGGACTGACATAGCTCCTAAGTTTAGGACGTGGAACCACTCTAAACCACCTGTCCAAGTGCATGATATTCATTATCTCTTATCCTTGCTTTGTATGCTAGAATAGAATATCAAATTGCTGCTTGCATTAGTTTTTACACTTCATTTAAATTGGTGGTCTAATCGATTTTGTGAAGTGTGTGTAGCTCTATTCACCCCCCCCTCTAGAGCCCATCGATCCAACAAGTGGTATCAGAGCAGGTCTTCTCCAAGCTACTTCTACAAGTAGGAGAAGATGGGCGATTCGGCTCTTGGGTCACTCAACCTTGAAGGAAGCTTCTCCATGAGACCCCCGATCTTCAACGGCACAAACTTCTTATATTGGAAGAGGAGAATGCAATTCTATCTACAAGGGGTGAGTTTTGAAATGTGGAAGATTGTCCATCTCAAGTATGAGGATCCAAAAGGCGACATCACCACATGGATGGAAGCGGAGATGAAGCATGTTCAACTCAATGCTAAAGCCGTGAGTATCATCTATGCCGCCCTTACACCATCGGAGTTCAACCGCATCTCTTCGTGGGACACGGCGCATGAGATATGGCACAAGTTGTGTGTCACTTATGAAGGGACCGAGCAAGTCAAGGAGGCCAAGGTCTACATGCTTGGTGGTCTTCTTGAGAACTTAAAGATGGGGAAGAATGAGAGGGTAGCAGATATATACACAAGGTTAAATGTCATCTTGAACAGCCTTGCAGCCCTTGGTAGTGTCATGGATAGAGGTACAATCAATGCCAAGATCTTGAGATCTCTACAAAGAGATGGGAGCCAAAGGTCACCTCTATTGAAGAAGTCTACAAGCTAAGCGAGCTATCAACCGAGGAGCTGGTTGGTAACCTTCAAGCCCATGAACCTAGGCTTGACAAGCAAGAGGAAGAGGAGAAAAGAGAAGAGAAGGAATCAAAGAAGATAAAGGACACCGCCTTCAAAGCTCAAATTGAAGAAATGGTCCGACAACAACAACTTGTTATGAAGTCTCCCTGCCCTTCCTCAAGTGAAGATGAAGGTGTCAATGATCATGAAGCCAACTACTCAAAAGGGAAGCACTTCAAGAGCAAGCCCTCCTCCTCAACTCCTAGGTGCTACGAGTGTGGCCAAAAAGGCCACTACAAGAGTGACTGCCCAAAGGCCAAGAAGAGCCATCATAAGAGCAGCCACAAGAAGGATGACAAGTACAAAAGAGAAGCAAAGTACAAAAGAAAAGACAAGAAGGAGAAAAGGTCCAAAGATGCAGCTCATGCGGCATGGGAGTCTTCTTCTTCAAGCTCCTCAAGCTCCGATGATGGAGAATGCCATCTTGCCCTCATGGCCTCAACTAGTGAAGATGTAATTGAGGTAAGTGAGGTAAGTAAGATTAGCGATGTTAATTTACTTGAGCTATCTAAGGAAACTCTCATTGATATGCTTAATGAATGTCAATCATCTTTTGCTAAATGTAAATCTAAGAGAAAAAGATTAGGCAAAATAGTTGATGATCTTTATGCAAAAATTGACATTCTTAATGAAAATGAAAAACTGCATCTTGATAGCATAGAATCCTTGCAAGGGCAATTTCTTGACCTTGAACTTCAATATAATGGAGTAGAGGTTGAAAATGGTGTATATCTTAAAAACATTGAAAATCTTAAGATAGAAAACCAAAATTGCCTAGATGAGCTTGATACTATTAAAATTGAAAATGTAGAACTCAAGCTTATTGATGATGCTAGGAGAAAAGAAGTCTATGCCTATCAAAGAGAAATAGTTGTGCTCAAATCTGAAAATGCAAAATTGCTTGCTCAAATAAATGATTTATCTTCTAGACCTGTTTTGCCTAGAAATGAAGTTGCTAGCTTAACTCTAGAAAAAGACTCTCTTCTTACTAAAGCCCTATGTCTTGAGGCTGACCTTTTGCATACTAGAGAAGATCGTGCTAGTTTATCTACTACTGTTATAAATCTTAGTGATGATAATGCTAAATTAAGATCTACTTTGCAAAGGTTTCTTTCGGGTAAGAAATCCCTAAATGATGTCCTAGAGCACTCTACCAAACAAGTTGGTACTAGTGGTTTAGGATATAATGGGACTACCCCAAAAGGTAAGAAGAAGAAGGGTAAGAAAAAGAGTGTGGAACCTCCAATTTTCAATGGAGAGTCTTCCGGCTCTAAAAACCCCATGGTTTGTATTCATTGCAAATGTGATGACCATTATTCTACCTATTGTCCTTACAAGCCCAAGGGGACCAACCCAAAGATGAAATGGGTCCCCAAGCTAACCCCGGATCCCAAAGTTTGAGTTGGGTTCCGACATCCTCTTTTCTTGCAGGATTAAAAGGAAATGGATTGTTGATAGTGGCTGCTCTAAGCATATGACTGGAGAAATCAACCATTTCAACAAATTTGTGAAAAAGAAAGGAGGATCGGTAACCTTCGGGGACAACAAGAAGGGTAAGGTTATAGGTGAGGGTGATGTAGGCAATGAACTATGCATTAAAAATGTATTGCTTGTTGATGGCCTACATCACAATTTAATTAGTGTTATCCAATTATGTGATAATGGTTATCTTGTGCTATTTACTTCTTTAGAATGCTTGCTTCTAGATTCCCTGTCCTACAATGTTATATATAAGGGAACTAGAAATGGTAATCTCTATGTGATTGTTCTCGATGCTCTTAAGCCCATACTAAATAGATGCTTAGTTGTGGATAAAAATGATCTTTCTCTTTGGCATCGTCGTTTGGGTCATGTGAATTTGCATCAAATGAAGAAATTGAACAAAAAGGACTTGGTTCGAGGACTTCCTAAATTGGATTTCAAAAAGGATGAGGAATGCCAACCTTGTACACAAGGGAAACAAACCAAATCCTCCTTCAAATCCAAAGGAGTCATGAGTACCAAGAGAGTTATTGAGCTTCTTCATATTGATCTTTTCGGACCAATGAGAACACAAACGCTTCGTGGCTCCAAGTATTGTCTTGTTATTGTTGATGATTTTTCTAGATATACTTGGACTTTCTTTCTCGTTTCTAAAAGCGATACACTTGATGTTTTCTCGAGCTTTTGTAAACGATTTGAAAATGAAGCTTCTTGCCATGTTGTTTCCATCCGTAGTGATCATGGGGGAGAATTTGAAAATGATCTTTTTGAACGTTTTTGTGAAAAATTGGGTTATTCGCACTCTCTTCTCCTCGCACACCTCAACAAAATGGAGTTGTTGAGAGGAAGAATAGATCGCTACAAGAGATGGCTAGGACCATGCTTCTTGAGTATGACACTCCTAAGAAGTTTTGGGCTGAAGCCGTTAGCACGTCATGTTTTGTGCAAAACCGAGTTTTCACACATCCGACTTTCGAGAAAACCCCCTGTGAACTATGGCGTGGTAGGAAGCCGTCTATTGATTTCTTTCATGTTTTCGGATGTCCTTATTTTGTTTTAAACACTAAGGATTCTCTCGACAAGTTTGATCCGAAATCATACAAGGCTTTCTTCCTAGGCTATAGCACTACTAGTAGGGCATTTAGAGTATTTAACATTGAACTATCTAAAATTGAAGAATCTATAAATGTTAAATTTATTGAAACTAACCCTGTTATTGGCAAGCATATTGGTGATGATGATGTTGCAGATGAAATAATTCCTATCTTAAAAGATCTCAACATCAAAGACAAAGGCAAGCAGGTTGTAGAAGAAGAAAAAGAAGAAGAAAAGAAGGATCCCACTCCCCGCTTTGCAAAGAATCACCCCAAGGAGTTGATCATTGGCAATCCGTTTGAGAGAGTGAGGACACGAGCTGCTCACAACAAAGAACAAGCAGATAGTGCCTTCATCTCCCAACTAGAGCCAAAGAACATCAAAGAGGCCCTTGGTGATGATGAGTGGATCCTTGCCATGCAAGAAGAGCTTGAGCAATTTGAGAAGAACCGTGTGTGGACTCTAGTGCCAAGACCAAATGATAAAAAGATCATTGGCACCAAATGGGTCTACCGCAACAAGCTTGATGAGCAAGGAAAAGTGGTAAGGAACAAAGCAAGGTTAGTAGCACAAGGTTACAACCAACAGGAAGGTATTGATTTTGATGAAACTTATGCTCCTGTTGCTAGATTAGAATCTATCCGTATGCTACTTGCTTTTGCTAGTTATAAAATTTTTTTGCTTTATCAAATGGATGTTAAAAGTGCGTTTTTGAATGGTACAATCGAGGAGGAAGTATTTGTTGCTCAACCTCCGGGCTTTGAAAATGAAAAATTACCCAATCATGTTTATTTGCTACAAAAAGCTCTCTATGGACTCAAACAAGCACCTCGAGCTTGGTATGAGAAATTAAAGAACTTTTTGTTAGATAATGGGTATGTCATGGGCAAAGTTGATTCTACTTTGTTTCTAAAACACACTTCTAACCATTTTCTTATCATACAAATATATGTTGATGATATTATTTTTGGCGGAACTGATCTTGATCTTTGCAAGGAGTTTAGTTCTCTTATGCAGAGTGAATTTGAAATGAGCATGATGGGTGAGTTGACCTTCTTCCTTGGCTTTCAAATCAAGAAAACAAAGGAAGGAAACTTCATCAACCAAGGCAAATATACAACTGAACTACTCAAGCGCTTTGGGATGGAGAACATGAAGCCGATGGATACACCCATGTCAAACACCGTCAAACTTGATAAAGATGAAGAAGGTGAAAAGGTAGATGAGAAGCTCTATAGAGGTATGATAGGAAGTTTACTTTACTTAACTGCCTCTAGACCTAACATTATGTTTAGTGTTGGATTGTGCGCTCGCTTTCAATCTTGCCCTAAGAAGTCGCATCTCACTGCTGTTAAGAGAATTTTGAGGTACTTAGCCAAAACTCAAAATCTTGGTCCATGGTATCCTAAATCAAGGGATTTTACTCTTACGGCATATAGTGATGCGGATTATGCAGGGTGTTTGATTGATAGAAAGTGCACAAGTGGCACTTGCTTCCTTCTAGGACCATGCTTAGTGTCTTGGTTCTCCAAGAAACAAAGAACAGTGGCACTATCAACTACCGAAGTTGAATACATTGCAGCCGGGAGTTGTTGTGCACAAGTCCTATAGATAAAGCAAATGCTCCAAGACTTTAACATATTTTTTGATGCTTCTCCTATCTATTGTGACAATACTAGTGCAATTAACCTCTCTTATAATCCTATATTGCATAGTAGAGATAAGCATATAGAGGTTCACCATCATTTTCTTTGCGACCACATTGCCAAGAAAGATATCTATATCACACATGTGGACACAGAAAATCAGTTGGCGGACATTTTTACAAAACCCCTAGCTAGAGATCAATTTAACTTTATTCGATCTAAACTGCTCATTATTGATTTAAATGATATTGCTATGTGATCTAGCTAGTGATATCTATCCTATATGCTTGCTCATGTCATTCTTCACCTTATGTTGCCTACATGCTTGCTTATGCTTAATTTGTCAATCAATATGCCTAGCTTTTTCTTGTTTTTTGGGTTTTTATCGAATTTCACGTTTTATCGCTAAATAGTGCCCAATGATGAGCAAAATGTGCCTAGGTATGTTATTTATGCATAATAGAATGGAAAAATAATTTTAATAGGCATGTATGTGGCTAGAATCTAAGATTTAGATTGCTAGGTCAGGTTGACCTTCGGTCGAGTTTCACCCCAGAAAACTCAACCGATCAGGAGCCGAGAGTGGTTCTTCAGTGGACCGATCGGTCGAGTTGTCCTGTCTCAGAACTCGACCAATCGACGGGCTGCGCCAACTTAAAACTTAGGATCGGCCGGCTATTTTCCCTTGCAACTAGAAAATAGCCGACCGATTCCTCTTCTCTTGGCCCGTGCTCTCCACCCTAGCCCTAACCCTTCCCCGTTCCCAGCCCTAGGGTGCCTTAGCAGCTTGCTCCTGACCTTCCCAGGCGACGGTTGTGTGTTCTTGTTGGGTTTCGAGGTTCGTTTTGCTTGTGTGCGCATTTTCTTCTCTTGCTTTTGGTTCCATGGCTTCCCACAGGAGAAAACGACCCGCCCCTAGCAATGCCCCAGCTTCTTCCTCGACCCAACGGTTGATTCCTTTTAATAACACTACGTTTGTATCTCTAGAGGCTGTCAATAGGTATAAGGATCTCCTTCCTAGGTCTCCTTTTCCTTTCCGCCCCCTAGTTGGTCCAAATCGTTTTCAAAACCATATCAACTCCATCGCACAGCTTCTTGCACATCACAACCTTTCCGCCCTTGCGATCGAGAGTGACTGCTTCAACAATCAGTTAACTAGTACAAAAGCAGTTCACGAGTTCTATGCTAATCTACGCTGGAACTATGATTCGATTGTTCCCCCGCCAAATACCAAAATAGTCCTAACATCGATGATCGCCGGTCGTCGGTTTCAACTCTCCGAGGAGACTTTCAATCTCTATCTTGCCGGAGATGAAGAAACCACTACTTGGCGCCGGGGCTATGACGAGTATTTTGATCTTTTAGACCTGGAAGCCTTTTACAAACATCATGAATTGACTTTACCGGATATTCATCGATATTTGAAAAAGCCTGACGTGGCCTATAAGAAGCGGTCCACCCTTCCCTCCTCTTCCCTTGACCTCCAGAAGCGCATCCTAGCCCTTGTGCTTAACTGCAACATCCATCCAAAGCGAAATCAAACGGATATTGCAGAAAACACAGCGGTTTTGATGTATTGTTTGTTGAACAACATAGGTGTCAAGTGGGCTCATTACATTCTTCATCATATGACCTGCTTTGACAAAGGCAAGAACACCAAGGGCACCCACCCTCCCTATCCAGCCTTAATCTGTGGTCTCTTCCAGTTCACCACTGACAAATCACTCTTTTCCAACTTCCATTACCCGGTTGCTCAAAAGGGAGTGTGCATTAGTGAAACCACTCTTCTAAAGTCTGTGCCTGCCCCTGGTGCTTCTGGCTCTGCCTCTGCCTCCGCCCCTACTTCTGGTGCCCCTCCCACCTCCACCCAGGCTCCACCCCCACAACCCCACCCTCGCCCTAGCCGTGCGTCTTTCAGAGCATCAAATGAAACCCTTCTGGGTTACATGATGCATGAACAGGCGTACAATCGCCAGGTCCAGGATCACCTCCATCAAGATTTGTGTTCGATCATGTCTACCATGAACCTATCTTGCTCTTCAACCTACCCAGCATACCAGCCATATCCGGGTAGTGCTTATGCCTCCTATGCATATGAGCAATACTTCCCTGCTCCACCACCTTTTGCTGCCGAGCCTTCCGCTGCTGCTCCACCTCAGTATCCCTCTGGTAGCTTCACTCCTGCATATCTACCGCTACCTGCTGGCCCCCTGGCCTCTCTGCTCGCTTCCTTGGGGGACTCTGCTCCGTCCTTCCCGCAGGCCCAGGAGCTTCTAGCTCTTGGCATGTCGTGGGCTGAGCAGAATGCCCGCTGGCTCGGTCACTCCTTTGGTCCTGCTGACGAGGAGATGCCCGACCAGGATGAGGATGCCGATGAGGATGCCGACGAGGATGCCGATGATGCTGATGGTGATGGTTCTTCTGCCGAGGATGGCGATGATGGTGCTGGTTCTGCTGCTGGCACAACTGCCCCGCCTTCGGATGGTGATGAGGACTACAACCCCGACGATGACGAGGACACAGTTGACATAGATAGCTTAGATGTCTAGGAGGTTGTCTTAGATTATAGTCTAGCATGTCTATTATATATCTTTCTAGACTCTTTTGTATAAGCAACATCCTGGCACATTAGTCTGAGCTGTACTATTTTCTTATTCTCTATTTTCTCACTTTTTATGGTTGTAGTCGCTTATGAGAACATATGTCTGAGTTGGAATATCATTGCTACACTTTGGCTATTTCATCCATGTTATCTTCTTCTTGGTTTTTGATGAGCTATATTTTGATTCTGACTTGGATTGTATGTTTCTCCTCTGTGGTTGTATGTTATATGCCTTTACACTGTTGTTTATCATCTTTTGCATATATGTGTGGTTGAGTCTTGGAGAAGACCTAGATTTTGCTCTTCTACACCCCCTTCCTTTTTGATAATGTCAAAAGGGGGAGAAATATCTCATGGTCTGAAACTCAATCATATTGTTTTTATGGTGATAATACTATTGCTTTCTTGCCTAAGTGATCCTTTTCTTGTAAATTTGCTGATTGATCATATGACATGTAAGGGATTACATATTACATGGATATTGGTTTTGCTATGTATAGAAAATCTAACATGCAGGTGAGAGGAAGCATAAATTGAGGGGGAGCAATTCCAATTGTTCTTATCATGAATCCCCCTAATTCACAAGACAAAGGTTTAATTTTCTTATCCTTTTCAATATGTTTGAGGAATGGTTTGTCATTGTCAAAAAGGGGGAGAATGTTGACCTAGAGGTTGTACATTATCTATATTTTGATAATGACTTAACCATTCCATTCATATGTATCTAACATGTGCGTTAAAGATTGTTTGCAGACATTAGGTACATGAAAAGGATCACATATACAAGCCCTAGAATGGGCCAAGTGCAAGCCAAATTGACTACAAGTGTGCAATTTAGGATTTCCATGTAAATCACCTTAGAACATAAATGTAATCACTTGTAACAATGTATATGCTTGTAACTTAGAAGAGAAAATTGTTTGAGACAAAATTCACCAAGTGCTAATCACTTTTATTGCAAATTAGAAAATCCATTTCAGGCACTTGGTCGGTCGATTTTCCCACCCTGGAACTCGACCGATCATCCTGAGTCGATTTCCTGAAGATTGCAATCGGTCGAGTTGTGCACTCACAAAACTCGACCGATTGGGTAGTAGGCCATTTCCAGTTGAAATGGTCGGTCGAGTTTCCTCAGGACAAACTCGACCGATCAATTCAATATCGGATTGCCTGCTACCTGATCGGTCGAGTTACACCCATTGATACTCGACCGAATGCACTGTACGGAGTTTGCAGAAAAAGTAATATGACCGTTGGTGAATTGTTTTGGGCAAAAATATGACCATTTTCTTGAAGGAAAAACGATCACTTTTGCACCCAAGTGTCCCACAACATAAAGGGCCACCCTCAACTATAAATAGAACCCCTTGGACTTCATTCCAAGCTTCTCTTCCATTGCAAACTTGGTTCTAGCTTAGTTGAGAGTATTCCAAGCCCTTGAGCCCCTTTCTCTCTCTACCTTCAAGACAAATTCGTGAGTGAGATAGGTTCCTTTGTATGAGAGCTATCCTTTGTTCTATGGAAAGCTCTCCCTTCTTTCTTCCCACCTCAAAATCAAATAGAAGATTGATTGAAGCTTCTTCTCTGAGTGAAAGAGGAGGTGCTGCTGTTCTTCTCCGAGTGAAGGGGAAGATGTGTTGCTGATCTTCAAGAGTGAAGATTGATCTTTGCTCCAGCTCCCTTGGTGAAGGGAAAACGTGGGCAAGCTCTCCAAGTGAAGGAGAGGTGCAAGGCAAGCTCAAGTAAGATAGGTAATTCCTACAAGGATGAAGACAAATGTGAGATTGGGTTAGTCCTTTGTAGAAGGCTAAAGAATCTCGCTTTGTGGGTAAGTCCTTGGATAGGTTGAAGATCTTAGCTTGTGTAATTAAGCCCTTGGTTGTGTTGTTTATGTTTCTTGTAATCTTATCGTGATAAATAAGAGGACCAAGTTGCAAATCCTAGAGTCTAACCAACTCTAGGTAGTGGACTGACATAGCTCCTAAGTTTAGGACGTGGAACCACTCTAAACCACCTGTCCAAGTGCATGATATTCATTATCTCTTATCCTTGCTTTGTATGCTAGAATAGAATATCAAATTGCTGCTTGCATTAGTTTTTACACTTCATTTAAATTGGTGGTCTAATCGATTTTGTGAAGTGTGTGTAGCTCTATTCACCCCCCCTCTAGAGCCCATCGATCCAACAACTCATATGTGAGAAAACAGAAAAGTGTATTAATAGTTTACCCCTCAAGACAAGGATTGAGGCATGGTGGGTGAATCCACCCATTATGAGGAGTGATGTCTAGAGACTGATTAAAAGCTATTTTGATTGATTTACGTTTTCATTATTGACATTAAATGTTGGCTTTGATTGAAAATTGGATAAAAAACCAAAATAGCACACTTTAATAAAAATATGTACTGAAATAACACCATAGTCATCTTATTTCCCATAATAGCCCACTTTCTCGTGAAAGCGCCAAGAAATTGGTGTTTTTCTTGTTCCCGGGACTAAATGCGCCAATTGGTCTGGCGTTTTCAGTTGAAAGTGCCCAAAACTAGGCGTTTTCAGCCAAAAGTGCCAATCGATTTGGCGTTTTCACATGAAAGCGCCAGAAAATTGGCGTTTTATCCGAAAGCACCAAAAAGTTGGCATTTTAACTGAAAACGCCATAAAATTGGCCCGTGATAAGGACGGTCATTCGTCCCTCAACTCCGCTGGTGCTGTCTCTCTTTAGCTCCTCGGAGGCGCGGACTAGAATGAGGATGTGGAGGAGGAGAAGTACCGGGACCCTGTGTCAATGAGCGACTTGAAGCTCAGGCCGTGAGGGCGATGAGGATCGAAGGAGGGCCCATAGGAACATGGTGCTCGTCGAGGTGAAGCATCGATGGAACTGCATGTTTATGTTGTGGCCACTGTGCCCCATCTTCACCTTGCCTGGGGTAGAAGGGATCAACTTTGTTACAGGTAGAAGTGGAGCATAAGCTAGATGATGAGCTGAGGTGGAGACAACTACAAGCTGTTGCGGATTGGTAGCTAGGCAGTTGGTTGATTAGAAGTATGTAGTGATACTGTGGCGAATATAAATAATCTGCTCAGATCACTATGAGGGATCATCGTGTATTTTGAGGATTTGAATAATATCTCTCCCTCTCTGCGATACTCTTATACTCTTATTCTTCTTTCTCCTTCCTTCCGCCGTTCTCCATCATCCTGGATGATTCCTTCTTCTTCTAGTAAGCTTCCCTTCCAAAGCATCGTTACTATCTCCGTAGAGAAATTGGTATCAGATTCTGGTTGGATTCCGATGGCGCTGGTAGGAGAAGAAACCCCGCCGCCGACCTGGATGTCTCACGCGGAAGTATGCGACCTGCTGGATCTGATGAACAGAACGGTGGACCACCATTATTCAGAGAACGTGGGAACGACGAAGCGTGCCTGCAACGACTTGAAGTTGGCTCGTGGATTGGAATGTAAACACCAACTTTTTGGCGCTTTCAGATGAAACTCCAATTTTCTGGCGCTTTCATGTGAAAACGCTAAATCGGTTGGCGCTTTTGACTGTAGTTTTGGGCGCTTTCAACTGAAAACGCCAGACCAATTGGCGCCTTTAGTCCCGAGAACAAGAAAAATGCCAATTTTTTGGCGCTTTCACGAGAAAGTGGGCTATTATGGGAAATAAGATGGCTATGGTGCTATTTCATCACATATTTTTATTAAAGTGTGCTATTTTGGTTTTTTATCCTTGGAAATTTCTAGATGCACAAATGGAGTCAACTTGTTTCAAATTACCATCATTTTCTCACCTCAACAAGGATTTAAGTCATGCTCACCTTGATAAGTATTCGAAGGTTCTTATCCCAATAAGGCTTAAAATTGTGTGCTTGTTGCAATAAGGCTTTAAATTGGACACTTACTGTAATAAGGATTTTTGATTGATAGATGTGGCTCCACAATTGGATAAATTGGGTGATTCAATTAGTATCCAATTGATTTCAGAATATGTTTATTAGATTGAATGCCTCTCTTGAGGCTTTTAAGGGATTTACATTTTGAGGGATCCAAGAAAAAATGTTGTGGAAAAAAGTCTTCCTATTTTCTTTTTGTCTTGATGGATCATGAATGGACTAAAGGGTTGAACCAACTCATTTCAGATAGCTAAATGTCACTTGCCTCAGTAAGTCCTAAAGTGGTGTCTACCTAGATGAGGTATGAAGTCGCACCCATCTTAGTGAGGTTTGAAGTCACACTCACCTTAATGAGACTTGGAGTTGTGCTCACCTTAGTAAGGCTTTATTATGTGATCATATTAGTGCGACTTTAAGCCATGCTCACCTTGAGGAGGCTTGAAACAATGCTTATCTCGGTAAGGCTTGGAGTGATGCTAGTCTTAGTAAGGCTTGAAGTAGTATTTATCTTGGTAAGGATTGGAGTAGTTCTTAGCTTACTAAATCTTGGAGCATTTATTAGGTCAATCAGGTTTGGAATGATTCTTCTCAAGAAGCCTTTAAGTCATTTTCATTGCACTACGACTTAAAATCATGCTCACCTAAGTGATGCTTGAAGTTTATCTCACATGGTGAGACTTGATGATGTGCTTACCTAGGTAAGGCTTGATGTTGTGTGCAACTCAGTGTGTCTAGATATCATTCTCACCTTGGAGGGGCTTGGAGTTGTAATTACCTTGGTGAAAGTTAATGACATGCTCCTCTTAATGAGACTTTTGGAGTTATGCTCACCGTAGTGAGGCTTGATGCCACACTCACAGTAAGGAGACTTGGTGTTGTGCTTACCTTGGTCAAACTTGATTTTGTGCTTACCTTGGTAAGACTTTAAGTTGTTCCTACCTTAGCGGGGCATTTAAGTATGCCTACCGCAGTAGGCATTGAGACATCCATGAGGAAAATGCATATGTCATAGTACTTTTTTCATTAGAGGCATGGACTCTATCAAGGTATTTTGTAAAGTATGCCTTTTGAGGAATTTATATATGCTAATGTGCCTTTATTGAGGGCCTAAAGGTTATGCAAAAATATTAAACTGGAGACAAGACCACATACATGTGGGTTATAAGTGAATTTGGAAAAGAACATGATTAGTCATGACATAATGCATGACGCGGTGCCATTATTGTGTTTGACTGAGAAACAACCCAAGATGTGTAAAGGACTTCAATAAAAAAATGAGTATGGGTGTTTTCTTTGTAGTCTATATAGAGTACACAATTGTAAGGAGTGAGACCTGAGAGGGATTTGACTACTTACTTAAGGAATATAACTCACCCAACCACAACACACTAATACATATGATGGATTAGGTGCATTATTTATTTTTCAAAAGAATGATATACAAGAAACACGAATATATATCTGCGAGGAAAATCACAAAAATAACATTATCCCAAAGTCTTCCATACTTAAATTCTCACCACAAGGGTTAGGGTTATAAATGGGTAGGGTATTACCCATTTACCCACCACCCATACCCCTGTAGGGTAGGGTAAGGGTAAGCATATTTTTTACCCACCAACCATTTACCCTTTACCCGCTTTACCCACATCTAAAGAGGGTATGGTAATGGAGAAGCTTTACCCTACCCCCTTTACCCAGTTACCCATTAGTATAATTTTGAATTAATAATTTCAGATTCTAATACATGTATTAATGGATACTTAGAACTTCAACGAACAACACTGTACTTTCTTAATTTGTACTATTATGATTTACAATACTTAAGGAAATGATAGATATCATTTTACACCTTTTATAGTCATCTATTTGAGAGAAAAATGAGTCATGAACCAGAAATAATATATTAAAAATGCTACACATTTTAAAGAAAAAAACAGGTTAAATAATACTATTTTTATTGACAAAAACACAATTATTACTATATAAAACTAGTTTTAATTGTGCATTATGTTTGATATAGGGATAATATGAAATTGTTGTTGAATATCTCGTATACCTTTCTTCATGTTGCTTTGCCCATTTCACAAGTTACCCTACCCATACCCTATAGGTAAAATGGTGCAATACGAGTAGGGTAAAAGTTTATAGGAAAAGGGTAATTACTTTACCCGCTACTCACACTTTGATGTAGGTAAGGGTATGGGTAAAAGTTTAACCTACCCTACCCTACACATATACAACCCTAACAAGGATGGTCTTATGAATAAGAATCTTACAAACTACACTTGTACAAAGCATCATTTTCAGAGAGAAACATGACCATCTTAAGCTATCCTCTAAGTACTACTTTGTGATACATGCTCCACCTGAGCCATATTCCTCTAAAAACCTATATCTGGGTGGGTTGGGAACAACATCTAGAAAGAGAAAATAAAAGAGAGTATGAACCAATAAAAGCTGAGTATGTGCAATGTAGGAACATTTGGGCATTCAATAAGAAAAAGTAGAACAAATAAGAAAGTTGCCAAGCAAGAGGGGTTCACAATATTTAAGCAAGTTCAAGAGAAATCTCATTCAAGAGAATATTCTAGGTCAAATAGATGAGGCAGTTAATGTATTAAGAGATATCATTATCATAGAGAAAACTTGCCTTAAAAAATTTCAACAATATAACAATAATAATTAGTGCATGCAATAAAACATAGACTAAAAATACTTAAGCATGTATACTACACCATAAGATCTCATGCTAAAAG
The DNA here is from genome assembly GCA_963693085.1 of Alisma plantago-aquatica. Taxonomy (NCBI): domain Eukaryota; kingdom Viridiplantae; phylum Streptophyta; class Magnoliopsida; order Alismatales; family Alismataceae; genus Alisma; species Alisma plantago-aquatica. The sequence continues at coordinate 69,124,590 of OY856409.1, forward strand.
TGTGGGTAGAAAAGGCTCACCTCAGCATAAATAGCGCTCCCATATCTAAATCATTGGAAATCACACTCTAGAAGGAAACATCACTCCCTATCATATAGCTGTACAGACATACCACTACTCGAAATAATAATAGTTTAAATGTCATATACAATAGGGAACACAAGTATAAGTTCAATCATTATTTCAAATAAAAGGGGATGAGAGAATCCATAATGTGTCAAATTGAGGTTAAAAGACCCACCAATAATAATATTTTTATAGGCTTCAATAGCCAATCAAAGAGGAAGTCTCAAAATAAAGGTTTTTTTCTCACTCAAAAGATTGCAAGAGTTAAACAAAAGATAACGAATTTTGAAAATATACCTCATATAAAAAATTAGATCTTAAGTCATCATAATGCCTAAAAGAAATTGAGTAGATGCACATACCTCCAATTCTTATCTAAGAAGTATGATGTTAAAATCCTAGGTATAGGCCAGGGGTCCAAAATATATTCATAGGAAATTAGGGTTAAAATCAATATAAACACAAACCCTAAAATTGAATTTTGAAACTAGTCAAACCATACCTAAGAACCACATGGTTGGCATATCTCATTTTCATATTCCAAAACATAACTTTACTTAATTTTTGGATATAAATATAACTAGTAGTATTTTTTCTAGAAGAATACGACTAAGGAATTTGTTAGTTGAAAACAAAGGAAATGACAATGTTACCCTTGCATTCTATTTAACCACCTTGATGTGTGGCATGGTTATAATATAGACTACAGAAACATAAGCTCCCCAAGGGTCAAACATAAATTAATGAGAAAAATGGATAATATTGCCCTTATCAATGTTGTGGTGCTAGATAGAAGTGAGGCAACCATGGGAAAAATTTCAAACATCTTTCTTCTCCTCTTACCCTAGTGAGACCACCATATATGACAAAGAGCATCTCCTTTCTTGGCTCCCTTGATATGGAAAACCATCCTAGGAAATATCCTAAACTCTGAGAACTACCAACAACCATATTGGAGCCTAGATGGGTTTAAGGAAGAGAGAATGGCGGTCTATGAGGGGACAATAGACAAGCAAAAAGCATGGAGGGGACCCTACAACTATGGTGTAAAATAAGAAGGCAAGAGTATGGAATAATATAACTCAAATAATCAAACTGATGGAGGATCAGTGGAAGACAATAAGTCCAATCTAAATGATAACCAGACAAACAAATAGTGATAATGGTCGACCAACAACAAATTAGTCTCTATGGTTTCTGAATAGTGTAAAACTCCAAGAGATAATGCTTACTAAACCAACTTGGAAGTTAAACATAAAGAGAAGCTTCCCCACCTCTATATAAACCTTTTTAGAGGAATCTCCAGATGCTAAGAGGCTGTAGATTCTTCTATCCTATCCATTGAGTGGGTGGGTTGAGTTTGGGTTAGGTCATTATGGGTTTGAGTCTTATGAGTGTGGGTTAAAAATATGTAGTTCTAAATGGATAGAACAAAGACAAACTCAAACCTGACCTGGCGGGTTGCAGGTCAACTCATAGGTACCCATATAATATGTGTTCAACAAATTTTTTTAGAAAATTGCTAAATAGTAAAATAAGACACTTCTCTAGTGTTTTATGTGAAATATAGCACACAAATAAACATGCTACTATACATTGCCTCTATCAAACAACAAAGTTGTTTGTTCATTTTTTACAAACATTCATCCACATACTTTTCTTTGATGTAAAATTTTCTAATGTATGATTATACTAAACAGAATTATAGTTATTAACTTGTAATACAAATCCATAATAAGTTTGATAGAGAAATCATATAATGTACTAGACGTAGATCCATTTACCTCTATTTCTCTCTCTTAGTTCTCAACTCTTATTGGGAAACTTTGAGTTTGTATTAGAACTAAAAAAATTAATGGGTAGTAGTAGATCATCATTTTTGTTTTAAGTAGCATTAGTTCATTATATTTATTCTAATAAAATTAATTAACTAAACGAGTCACCTATTGGTGTACATGGGCCATATGTAAAACTTGGTAACTAAATGAGTGGGAATGGGTTTGGGTAGTTTTCAGTAGGTTGAAAATTTCATCACCCAAATCCAACTTAAATAGGTCGGCCCATGGGTGTCTATAGATTTTGACCCAATTTGACAGGTGTAGATGCTCCTTTTGACCCACAACCAATGAGGAAGTACGATTGAGTTTAGGAAAGGCATCAACATAAACACATTTAGAGATAACCAAATGAATTTCTCACTACTAATAAGGAGACGATTCCATCGCGATGAATTGGAAGGAAGGGGTTAGATGTCCCAAACTCCCAGCTTCTAGGTTGAAGACAAAATAGAAACATGGTGATGCTTATTATACCATATATCCAACCCAAAGTAGAGCTGATATGTACATAATACTAAGGGGAAAATAAAGGCAAAGAGATATCAGACAGAAGTTGATATTGAAGAGGGTAATCACATAGAGTAAATCCATTCATGTTATGCATGCGATAGTAGGGAGACGATCTTGGGTAGGAGACAAACTCACTACCTTCAGTTCAAAATTTGATAATCAAGAAAGGCCATATATCAGCTCAGAAACTAGAAGCCATAATTATATTGTGTCAATTTGAAAAATTGGGAAATTCAAATCGATTAAATACAATATATTTCCTATTTTCTTTTCCCCCTTCATTTTTCTCTATTTTATTTGAGTAAACAAACATCATTTGTGGTGTCTCCATATTCAATGCCTTGACCACATGTGTGACGTTTGAACTGAAACCCTCACCTCAGCTAGAATCCCAATTCAAACTCACATACTAGGCCAAGAAAGAAAATCAAGGGAGTCAGAAGGAAACAACAGTAGAACATGCACATGAACAATAAACAAACCACACAATTCAAGATCACCATTCAACATATAATTACAAGATGACTTGTTACAAATTGATGTTACATATTGAATGAAAAACTTTTACATATGCACATATTACATTCTAAAGCAAGATCTTTTAGACAATAGGTTCACCTGTATATCTTCTCACCACACAACTTTTAACTATCCCGAGTCTTCAAGATCGTATAACCACAAACCTACGTCAGCACGATATACTAAAATATTATGCTGAGTACGCCTACATTTTCTTTTAAATACCTCTTTCATATTATGACTTGGCAATAAGATAAAACTAGAACTTGTCCGTAATAAACAAATATAACAAAGAGTACTTGAACAAAGAGTGTTTATTAACAAAAGAGAACACATATTTTAGGCAAAATTTCCATTACATATCCATGCATTGACTGCCAAAGGTTTTGATGCATTCTCTTGACTCTCAAGGAGTTTAAGATTAAGGCCTTTATGATCGACCACCAAAGAGTTAGATCATATGTACAATGTGACCTACTACCAAAGAGTTAAGTTACTTCCAAGCATTATACTACCAAAGAGTTTAGTGCTTTCATATAATATAATAAATATATTATGTTTGACGTGTTCAGAACTATATATACATAAAATCAAGAAAGGTAACATACAAGATCAATTATTTCATCCAATATCATATGCCAAGTATTTTGTACACATATATTACAACCATACCATTTAGTAGGCCAAGTAAGAGGTAAAGCGTACCTTAAACTGAGATAATCTATACCACATTCCTGATGTCATCTATAACTCTTGGTCAAACCCTGATTAAGATAAAATAACACATGTCTTGCATTATTTCTCATCTTCTTACCCCTAATTAGCTCTCCATTAGGGTTTTACTTAGATCATTATGATATTCCTGTCATTATTGCTTGTCTTATCTTCTTATACCTATCTCATTGGTCTTATTTTATAATTATGTGTCAGACCAAATAGATCATCTGATCATTATGTTGCATAATAATATATGCACATATTAACCCTATGTTACATGTATTGATCAAGTTAGGGTTTTATCATCATTTTAGGGTCTTTAACATGTTACATGGTGAATATGCATCCTTTTGATCTCATAAACATATAAAGGGTTCTGAATAGTGATATGAGATTATACTGAAGTTTCAAGGATTTATCTCCCATTATAATGCTTATTTCATTTTATTCAGGGTAACTCTAGCCCTATATAGCTATATCAAGCAAATTACATCATTTTCTGTAAAATATCATAAAATATGATATAATATGGATTATATATCCTATTTGAGAGTTATTGGTACATTATCATAATTTTAGGTTATCGTTTGATATTTATTGAACATGATATAAGCATTATACATCTTACTTAAGGTCTATGTTATTTAAGCATCAAAATACCAATTTGAGAGTTTCATATTGTTTGAATCACTTTACTAAGAGTATTGATATTTTTTGGGAATTATTGGACATCAGAGATATTAATAATGAATTATGCCAGGTGTGGTCATTAAATTGAGTATTTACCTTTAGCAGCCAATCAACATCCACAACGTCGCTCCTCATGGTTTGTCACTCCTTGCTGTTGGTCTCAAGTGAACCAACAAATCACATATGAAGGGACAGCGATCTTCTTAATGATTTAGTGGCTGGTTTAGCCAATTTAAGAATGATGCAGCCCAATCGCTCTCTCTTTTTAATCTTGCACAACACTAAAGTCCACATGCTTCGAGCACCCAAACTTGTCTCTCTGTCTCATAGAAAATGACCACAGTCACAAGGTCCTACTCCAGTGAGCAATCAACCATGATATCTTCCTCCTCAACTGAAGGTCTTGTCTCCTTTTGATCCAACACCCATGTGCAACCATTTTCGGCCTCTCAAATCTCCAGGTTTCACTTCAGATATCCTTTTCTGCTAGGTCTCCATCACTTGGATCCGACTATAGTGGAGAAAAAGGAGTAAATGACCTCCACATCACTAAACTACTACCTAATATCTCCAATAGAACCTCTAGGTTTCTGTTAACTCCACCGAGGCTCCAAAACTTAGAGGGAAAACCCATTGCAGCCCTCCCTGAACTCGATCTTCTCCTCTGACGAACATCTCTTCATCAACTACACCCATCACAAGGTCTGGAAACACACTTCTATGACTCTCTTTACCTTGAACTTTGTTTACCTCTCTTTGTTTCCCTTCCAACTATGTTGTACTTCCATTTTTTACTCCTAGACACCACCTACTAATTGCGGTGGAGAGCATGAGGAAAGAGGAGTCCATTTTTTCTCCCCACTCAACCAACCACCACAAACAAGGGGTTGGTAGTCTCCTTGTGATGAATAGAGTACAACTGCCCTGTTAGTCTCACACTTTAGCCTCGTTCCTAGGCGTGAGATCGTGGACCAATTATGGTTGTAAACATCCCACTGCCTTGCTCTAACTACAAGGTAGGAGATAACTAGAAACTGTCTGATTAAAACATCCAAGGGTTAATGAGGTTCCAGATCTCCAATCCATTGCCTCTCACAACAAAGGCAAAAAGAGGCCATGACACTATATACATATCAAAACCTTGATGATAAACCTTGGTCTTTAAATAATCAAATATGCACATCATTTCACCATATTCAAACCTAAATATCATATCAAAACTTTATGAAACATTGACCATAGATTTATTATCATCCAAGATATATTCTGTACAATTTTGGTCCTATCAATCCATTAAATACCTAAAAATGCATTAACTTAAGGATATTAATTATGATATGAGCATCAATGAACACTCATACTTTACCAAAACAATTGTACTCTGAATAAATCTAAACACACAAATTCAAATATCTCTTTATACATATAAAGTCTTCAATAGTTTACACAATCACGTCCTACACACTTTAAAAGAAAATTTGTCATTGATATTAAACCAAAAGCCAATCCATCACATCATATACATCTTAAAAGAAATTTCATCCTCAAAATTGTACCATCCTCTTACTCAAAAGAAATACAAAAGGTATTCACTCATATGTAGGGAACCACTCTAGGTGTGACATAACAAAAAACAAAGAGCTCCAGATCTATATACAACCCACTACTAGGGGAATTTTAAAAGCATCTAGGGTGAACCAACCCTTCACACTTAGTTTAGGTCATGCTATCTTCTGCATTTAGGATTCTCATACTCATTTTACCCAAGCATTTAGATTCCCAAATTAATGTATACTTTTTTATCAGTCAGTTAACTATAATTATCCCATATTATCCGTCTTATCCAAAACAAGGTGTCATTATCAATTCATTGTGCCAGTATTTCAAACCATAATAAATATCTTTATTCAGCACCAATGTTGAAACATGTGATATATATGATCTTATTTCACTTACATATTTGATTACAAACTTTATTAGTGACTTCATCACCAGATTCACCACTTATAATGTCATCTCTTTTCATGCATATGTCTAACCATTTATATATTGTAACTATTGAACCATCTCTAAGTCTCCATCATGTCATATCATATATCACATCTCGAGACTAGATCTCATTCTTACATAAATTACATCATGGTTGTGCTAAAGAACTTATCCAAGTGACTTTCCAAACATATCTCAAAACTTCATCTAATCCAATTGAGGTTCTCCTAATCCTTATCCTGAGGGTAGTGTCATGCTTAATCTCTATAAGCAGACTCATCTCTGTGATTATCACATAAGCAAAAAAATTATCTTCCCTCTTTGGTCTAAGGTTATCAAGTATACCTCATTGGTACTAATGATTGACATTACAAGATTTGGCCACTCAATCACAAACCAAAACAAAACATGTCATGACATTCTCTTCACATGTTCTTTCTACGCATGAAACATGCTTACTTAAAACTTTATAAAATATGCAACCACTAGATTCCTAGAAGGAACCACCAACCTGAGCATGAGGATTTGCAAAAATTAACACAATTACTTCCTCTAGGGTCTTGGGACTCTCTCTCCCTCACCCAGACGACATGTACTCATATTCATATTCACATGTATAAAGAAATCTCTCTCAAATTCTAGGGTTTGGTCCTCCCAAGGAAATCTAGGTTCAACAAGACTATATGAATCATGCATAAAACAACTCAGCTCATTCACTTAGGAGTTTAGGTTCTCTGACCTTCTCCGTCTGGGTCTCACTCTCTCTGGAGTTAACCCTATAACTAGTCCCAACACTAGAGGTCCTCCATTGTAAAAGAGATTGAGGCTCATGCTGACTCACAACTATTTAATACTCAGCTTGTCTTATCTCAAAGAAGCACATGTACCAGCATCATCAAATCTAATGTCAAATCCTCAAAATTGAAATCAAGTCTCATATCCAAATTAGATCATCATAAACCATATTATCTCATTTTGATAATATCATCTAATAATATTTCATCTATTTCATGTAACACATATCCCAATGAGGCTTTAGACATCTTATCTAGAACTAATCTCTCTTCTAGACTGATATCACTCACTTTCACTTAGGTGCATGGCTACATCCTACTCGTACATGTGTGGGGACACATTTTGTATTTACATATATATATATATAATAATAATAAAATATTATATAGTTTTCTCTAGTAAGACAAGTGTCAGAGAAAACTATCAAGTCTCGATCTGATTGGAATCAAAACCAAATCAACAAAATGAGTGTCCAACACACAGTAGAGAGTCTAGTTCCATGTCACCTAGTGAAAAGGATGAGAACATGTTGTAGACTAGTGTAGCTACCCAAAATATAGATGCATCACATGTTAAGGGTTTCTCTTCCCGTGATGCACATCATCTCCAAATAACACAATATCCCACCCCGCTATATTATAAGGAAAGAATGATACCTCAGGACCTGCTACATAACAAGCACCAATCTAGACCTAATTATTAGACATCTAGGCTCAAACATAGAGGCTAGGCACATCTAGTCTCTAAAATATGACTGATCTAACCCTAAAGATTTTAACTTCAAGGTTGGATTTAATTTTGAGTTGCATAATGAGCAAATGCCAGGCTTTGCTACTATTCATGCTCTAATACCACTTGTGACATCTCCAAACTTCAATGCCTTGACCACATATGTGACGTATGAATTGAAACCCTCACCCCAACAAGAATCCCAATTCAAACTCTCACACCAGGCCAAGAAGAAGAAAATCAAGGGAGTCAGGGGGAAACAACAATAGAACATGCACATGAACAATAAACAAGCCACACAATACAAGCTCACCATGAAACATATAATTACAAGACGACTTAGTACAAATTGATGTTACATATTGAATGATAAAATTTTACATATGCACATACTACATTCTAAAACATGATCTTTTAGACAATAGGTCCACATGTACATCTGCTAACCACATGACTGTTAACTATCTTGAGTCTTCAAGATTGTATAACCACATACCTAAAACAAAGATTAAAAGAGGTACATGTTAGCATAATATACTAAAATATTATGCTGAGTATGCCTACATGTTCTTTTATATACCTCTTTCATACTATTACTATAAAAAACAAATATAACAAAGCACACTTAAACAAAGAATGTTTATTAACAAAAGCAAACACAAAATTTAGGCAAATTTTCCATTATATATCCATGCATTGGCCGTCAAAGGTTTTGATGCATTCTCTTGACTCTTAAGGAGTTCAAGATTAAGGCCTTTATGGTTGAGTACCAAAGAGTTAGATCATATGTACAATGTGACCGACTACCAAAGAGTTAAGTCACTTCCAAGAACTGTACTACCAAAGAGTTTAGTGCTTTCATATAATGGAACAAATATATTATGCTTGAGGTGTTTAGAACTATGTATACAAAAAATCAAGCAAGGTAACATACAAGATCCGTTGTTTCATCCAATATCATATTCCAAGTATTTGTACACATATAATACAACATAACATGTAGTAGGCCAAGTAAGAGGTAAAAAGTGTACCTTAAACTGAGATAATCTATACCACATTCCTAATGTCAGCTATAACTCTTGGTCAAACCCTGATTAAGACAAGATAACACATGACTTGCATTAGATTCTCATCTTCTTAACCATAATTAGCTCTTCATTAGGATTTTACTTAGATCATTAGGGTATTCCCGTCATTATTTCTTGTCCTATCTTCTTATACCTATCTCATTGATCTTGTTTTACAATTATGTGCTGATAAATATAGATCATATAAATATTATGTTCCATATAAAAATGCAAACATTAACCATAAGTTATATGTATTAATCAAGATAGGGTTTTCTCATCATTTAGGGTCTTTAACATGTACCATGATTCATATGAATTATTTTAATCTCATAATCATATAAAGGGTTCCAGGTAGTGATATGAGATTATACCGAAGTTTCAAGGATTTATCTCCCATTAGAACACTTATTTCATTTTATTTAGGGTAACTACCCCTATATAGCTATATCAAGAAAATTAAATCATTTTCTATAAAATATCATCACATCTGATATAATCTGGATTATATATCCTACTTTGGGAGTTATTGGTCCATTATCATAATTTTAGGTTATCGTTTGATATTTATTACACACTATATAAGCATTATACATGTTACTTAAGATCTATGTTATTTAAGCATCAAAAGAATCACTTGAGAGATTCATTTTGTTCTACTCGTTCCTTAAGAATATTGGTATTTTTTCGGGAATTATTGGACATTAGAGCTATTTATCATGAATTATGCAAGGTTTGGTCATTTATTGAGTATTTACCTTTGACAACCAATCAATATCCACCACAATGCTCCTCAGGGGTTTGTCACTCCTTTTTGCTGGTCTCAAGCGAACCACCAATTCACATCTAAAGGGAGGGCACTCTTCTTAATGATCTAGTGGCTGGTTCAACCAATTTTAAGGAGGATGCGACAAGTCACTCTCTCATTCTGGTCTCATGCACCGCTAGAGTTAGCACGATTCATGTGTCCAGACTCATCTCTCTATCTCGCAAAAAACAACCGCTGTCACAAGGTCATGCTCCAATGAGCAATCAACCACAATCTCTTCCTCCTCAACTGAAGGTGATATCTCCTTCTAATCTAGTGCCCATGTGCAACCATCTCCAACCTCTCTGATCTCCAAGTTATGCTTCAGATCTCCTTCTCTACTAGATCACCAACACATGGTTCTAGCTCTGGCAGAGAAAAAGGGGTAAATGGCCTCCACATCACTAAACTTCCACCTAGTATCAACAATAAAACGTCCAGGCCTCCATTAACTCCACTAAGGCTCCAAAACTTAGAGGAAAACACCCTTGAACTCGATCTTCTCCTCTGATAAACTTCTCTTTTCCATCTAAACTGACACCACCACAAGGTCTAGAAAACACATCTAGGACTCTCTTTACCTTGAACTTTGTTTACCTCTCTTTGTCCCCCTTTCAACTACATTGTAACTCCATTCTTTACCCCTAGCCACCACCTACTAACCACAGTGGATAGCATGAGGAAAGGGGGAGTATGTTTCCCTCCCCACTTAACCAACCACCACAAATAAGGGGATGGGAGTCTCTTTATGATGGTGAGAGTACAATTTCTCAATCGGTCTTGCATGTAAGTCTCGTTGCTAGGCGTGAGATAGTGGACCGGTTTTGGTTGTAAGCATCCCAATACCTCACTCTAACTACAATGTAGGAGATAACTAGAAGCCGTCTGATTAAAACATCCTAGGGTTAATGAGGCTCAACGTCTCCAACACGTGGTCTCTTGTAGCAAAGGCAAAAAGAGGTCATGACATAGTATAGAAAATACCAAGACTTTGATGATAAACTTTGGTCTTTAAACAATCAAATATGCACATTAATATCTCCTTCTAGGAACATAAAAACATTATGAAACTTTGACCGTAGCTTTGTTATCATCCAAGCTACATTCCACCAATGTTGGTCACTAAATTCAACTGTATGACCAGTCCATTAAATACCTAAAAAATGCATGAACTTAAGGATCTTAAATATGATATGAGCATCAATCAACACTCATACTTTACTGAAACACTTGTTACTATGAATATAATCCAAACACCCAAATTCAAATATGTCACTATACATTTAAAGACTCCAAAAGTTCACTTCATCACATCGTACACACCTTAAAAGATTTTTTGTCCTCAAAGTTAAACCGAAATCCAGTCCATCACATCATTTTAAACATACAAAAACCAACTACTACCCTAACTAAGGTATGAGAAATATGAAAATCGTATTAGTTTCTAGTTTAGAGATGTGTGTTAGGTCATTTATTAGATTAGGGATCTTTAGCATTATCTCATTATTTTCTTTTGTAATTCATTTAGGTAACTGACATTATCAAATTTAAGTAACATTTAACATGTAGAGTAAACATGCATAGAATATGATTTTAATGTATCTTTCCTATTTTGAGACCATATATCAAGCAATTTGTCTTAGTAAGGATTTTTAGTATTATTTAAATAATCATTAATACACTTATTAGTTGGTTACCTTGTTTGAAATTTATGATTATTTTGAGGTTATCTATCCATTAGACATTTTTTTAAACATTTATATCCATCTTTCATTAGTATCTACTCAACTTTCCACATTTGATAGTTTTATAATATATAAATCCAAGACTTGAAGGTGAAGTGATCTTTTATTATATTTATATCTTCCTTTAGTCACTTGATCCCCAATTTTAGTTTTTGAGTCTTCCTTTCTCTCATCTAGTTATAGGAAGATTTAGAGAACCAAGTTCAAACAAAAATGTATTATGGTGGTAAAATTATATAACTAACCCATAATAGTTATATTATCTTAATCTCTTACATTTAAGACTCAAATATGATGACTATTAGTTAAAAATCATATTTTCTAGAATTCTAAACATATAATATACTCAACATATATAATATTAAGGAAAACACTTTTATAAAAGGAATAAGGTAAGGGAGGATTAGGATGGATACCTAGAGTTGGGTATCTTGCGAAACTCCGCCCCTTGAAGAGGATTTTGTGCTTGAAATCCAACAAACTATAACTAGTGTGATGTAACTATGTCAGTCCAAACATCATGTAGACACTATTTTCTCACACTAAAATATAAGATAAAAGGGTTAAACCAAAACCTAGGGTTCTTGTTGTATGTTCTACTTATTAGGGTTACCTATATTGTAATGGTAGCTTTATCATCATATTTTATTATACATCACTTGCATAATACTTTCTCAGTGTTGAACTTTCATACATGCAGTCGGTTGGGTTTACTAAAGTCTTGTACCATTTAAGCAACATAATCTAAATTACATGAATAAGGTCCTTATAGACTCAGTCATAGGTCTAAGTTAAGTATTGACACCCAATTTTCACTCACTTCGACAACAAATCACAAATTGTTTCAATTCTCTATCTAAAAATGGAATCTTTTCAACATCCTACCCAATTTCCACATTTCCCCACAATTTCCCATATTTTTCCACATATTTAAAGCACCCTTTTTGTCCACTTTCACCCAGTTCGAGCCCTTCTACAAAGGAATATTCTTTCAGACTAAAAGTACAATTGTTCTTCAATTTTACCTTAAATATGCTATCTTTTCATAAATTGTCTAATTGATTTTTTGGAATTAAATACTCCCTTTCCAAATGCCTTTTTCAAAAAATAAAAATATAACCCCGACTTATCTTTCTGTGCAAGTTTTCTCCAATTTTCATCAGAATATTCCTAAAATTACTGGGGAAATAATTTTTTTTCTTTTTCTTCACATGGGGACACCAGGCAGATCAAAGCCATCCGCCAATGTTATGTTGGAAGACCTCCTTGATAAACGTGCCATGTGTGTCACATCAACATGATCTGTCACCTCTTATCGAAGGTTTTATCCAAAATTTTGAATTTGAATCCCAAATTATAAATAGCTCCCCATACCCAACATATTCCAGCCCCCTTTCATCTCTCCTGACACCAGAGAAATGACTACATCTCTCTTTATTTTCATATTGTTTGTGATTAGAGTACTTGTCCTCTAGCACCACCTACTCTGCTAGATCTGTAGAATGATAATTTGTACTAACTACTGCACCTAACTTTTGAATCTACTGTCTATCTACTACAATTGATTTACTGCTCTTATAGTTGTTTCCTTTTTACTAGCTTATAAAAGAATCATATTTAGTTTCTTTTGCTAGTCATCCTCTAACATCCTACACATTGATCCTAGTCACTAATGACAAATCTCCATAGTGGGAGCTTCTGAGGTGATCATGATAAAAACACACCTAAAAATTAGGACTTTTGGGGCCATGAAAGGAAAGTCATGAACATCTTCATCCCTAAAATCCCACCCACAATAAAAATCACTTTTCTTACTATTGTTCTCATGTGTTATTTAACTTAACCATCTTGAATCACTCAATTTCCTTACAATCCAACAATGTTTTGCTACCAATTTACCACACATTATGGGGGTGTTAATCCTTCCCCACTTATAACTAGATCCCCATATTTGATATCTAGTTTTTACTTTTATTTTCTATTTTTTTATCCAACATGGAGAATTGCTCAGTTTACACTGTCTCTCTCATGATACTTCTTTTTCCTCATTTTTGTATAAAACATGGTGGCGACTCTGACCAACCTTTTTTATATCTGAAGTTTCACTACCAAAATGAGAAGAGTTTTGTTTTATGAATATCTCTCTTTTTCTCCCTTTATTGGGCATGGTGCGATAGAGTGACGACTCCATTGGGGAGTAAAGCCAAGTTGATATGAGTCAAACTCCTATTTTGTTTTGAGGATTGAGAATCCACAAGACTATTTTTTTTCTTTGTAGTTTTCTTTTTCTTTGGCCTGTTGGGAATAGGGTGATGGGTCACCATGATCCACCCACTCTAGGTGCGTGGATCAAGACAACCTGCTATCCCTGTCCCTTTTTTTTTCCTTTTTCAGGGTGCTTGGCCTTAATCCTAATTTTCCATTTTGGCTGCCTCGATCCTCTACCAATCAGGGTTTCAGTTGTGCTTCCCATTTAGGGTTTTGTCTTTTTTCTTCCCTCTCTAAAAAGAACAAAAAAAAATTAAAGGATGCATAATAGGTGTAAGTTGAAACAAAATATATATTTTCCAGAAATATGCTGCTACTATTTCTTTATCTGTATATCTATGACTATCATGAATTATGGGCTTGCTTCTGAAATTGCTAAAACTTAATACGTGCACTTCAACCCCTAACAAAACATGTGTCATGGAAGGGGTTCCAACCTCATGTTGGAGCATGTAAAGAGGCAAAATCACCCCCTTACTAAAATTTCATGGAAAATACACAACATCCATCTCTTATGAGAAATTTAGATTATGAAGGATGCATGCATAATAAATCTATTTAAATAAGCATGATCTAGATACAAAAATGTCAGCAGTAGAAGCGGAAAGAAAAGACTAAGATATTATATTTATTTGAACGAAGTCTACTACATGAGTTTCATCAAACATAAACTAGAAAGGAAACTATAGGATCTAGCAGTAGCAAGCTAGACATCTCAACAAAATCTCCTTGAATCTACTCCTGGGTAGGTACACCTTGGTCATGTTTTACTCCTTATCATAGGCCTGGGTGGTTGGGATCACCCATCAAGAGGAGAAAACAAGGTATGTGTCACTTTAAGGAACAAGAACAATATAAGAACAACAAAGGAAAATACAGGGTAAGAATATGGAGAGTCAAAGGTATGAGGCACATATCCAAATAATCTTTCCATATCAGATAATAAGAAATTCTGCATGAATTACTAAGTTATACTAAATTCACTAAGTAGGGTTGAGGCACCTATCGGACCCCAACCAATAGGTGAGGAGAAAGTAAACACATTACTAGTCACCTACAAAATATTTATATATGGGGGAGAATAAACACATTCCCCATGGTGAAATAACAAATGCCCAACTATGGGTGGTTGTACATAAGTACCACTACATTAGCTAATAAGTCAAACAAATCATCATGCTAAAAGAAATAATATGGCAAGGCAACATTTAACATCAAATAATAGAGATATGGTTAGTGGGTCAAAACCCAAGCAATAATAAAGTAATTGCACCAAAAAGAGCATTAATAGGAATCAAGGTTTTGGTCTGTGCCTCATTGGAAAATTAGGGTTTGGATAACAAATATGCCCAACTAAAAGGGTAAGATGCACATACCTTGACTTGAGTATACAAATTAGAGATCAAATTCTACCATTCCAAGTCTAAAGTCACTCAAACCTACATATAATGTTTTGTTCATTAGTTAAGGTTCAATGTATGTTATATAGGTGGAAAATCCTAAAAATCCAAACCTTCAGAAAAACCCTAAACTGACTCTTGATCTTGACATGATCTTGGGTTTAGAATTTATTTCTAATATCTTGACTCAGAATCCCAACTTTATAAATAATTATGTTTCCTATAATTATTATTAAGGTCATGAGTAAAATCGAAACACTAAAAGTCTAGAATTTAAAACTTAGAAATCAGGCGACAAAAGTAATACCAAAAGATAGAGAAAGTTCTAACGATTCCAAAACATAATTTTGTGTTAATTTTGGAGTTTCAAGTAAAAATTTATGGATTTTGTAGTTCTATATATTTTTACTGATTTTAGTATGTAAATGATGTTTTAAAGAACATACTGGTCTCATATTATCATTCTGAACTATATACCATGATATGATATTTCATGATATTATCATACCATCATTCAAATGATAAAAGAAAAGATGGAAAATGTAGGAAGACATAAATACTCATGCAGCAAAAACACTAGAATTAAGGTCATGGGGGCGAATTGGAGAAAAAACATAAGAATCTTCTTCTAGCTCTGTTCATGCCATGACAGACGACGTAGAGCATGTATGGGAAGATGAAAATTGGAGCATTGTTTGGGTGAAATCAAGTTGTATCAACAACTTAGAAATGAAGAAGAGGGTATAGAGAACCTTATCTGAAGATCTATTGAAAACTGCCATCAGCGAGAGAGTTTACGGCGGAGAGAAAATCAACTTGGCAACAACATATGACGATGACTTGGGTTCAATTGGAACAAAAGAATGAGTGTACAAGGGATTGCATAGGCCTGGGTATAGGTATATATAGATGGGGTTTGGTTTTGGTGCTTAGGGAGGTAGAAACTTCTAGATCTTTGGAGAACAAGTTTGGATGTTTCTCAAATACACAATTTTAGGCTTCGAATTGGATATGGATGGATGCGAAATTCAATTTGCATTCTAGCACAACTTGTTTCATGAAATTTAATTGAGAAACAAGGGAGTTATTCCTAAAATACCGGACCCTTTTAGTCCACCGGTTACTGTTCACGTGGCAGATGTGCAATGAAAGTTATTTAATACTACCTTCCAACTTTGATCTTTTGTTGTGTTAAATGTACAAAAATTTCTATAATTATTTAAGAGTAAAAATGAAGTTCAACAAATCCAAATTTGGCATGTTAGCTAATTTTTGAATGAGGAGTCTGATTTAGCATGAGTTTTTATTTTTGAGGACTTTAGTATTTATTAAATACTTCTAAATCTTATCACTCATATTATTCCTATAATGAATTAGAGACATCTAAAAACTCTCTAAAAATATGAAACTTGGCCTATAAGCAATACTAGATGTGAGGAACATTATTTTATCATTAATTATGTTTTTCAATATATTATTTAATATTTTGTTCTTTAAATTATATTCTCTTTCCTAAATTAACTAAAATATTTAAAATTGTCCAAATTAGATGAAAATTTACTATAGGCTAATTTTGGCATGTAGATTTCGAATTTGAGATTTATTGTCTCTTTTGGAGTCATTTAATAATTTATTTAATATATTTGACTCTTACTCTTATTTTCTTTCCCTGTTAAAATAAAAATAGTTATTATAATGCAAATATTGTGAAACTTCACCCCCAAGTAAATTAAAATATATGGAATACAAATTTGCCATTACTTTAATCCCTTGAAGTTATTTATCACATTATTTAACATTTTGGGCTTTTACATACTTTCTCTCTCCTAATCTACACATGAACATTATAGATTATCCAAATTGCATGTAAATTTAACAAAAGGCTATTTTTAATGTGTAGATTACGAATCTAAGATTAGTTGCTACTTTTGGAGTCATTTAATGACTTATTTCATATTTTGGAGAAAACTCACCTTTTCTTTTTTAAATAAAATAGATATAGTTATTATTGTCCCAAAATTTTAAAACTTAGCCTCCAAGCCATATCAGATCCAAAGAATTCGAATGTAAAGTTATTTTTATCCAATGAGTCTCCCTTTTATGAGTTTTTATCCCCTTTACATGTTATTATCACTATTTGTCATATTAAATTATTTAATGCCATATTATCATGTTTAAAGCTTTTATGTTTATTCCTTTTTCTCTTCCTTGCTCCATAAGGCTAAGGGATGTTCTGGAATGAAGTTATTTTAATAACATATCACTTAAGTGGTAATTTTGCATCTTAGACCCTGGTTGAAATGTTAACTGAGGTATTTGTGCATAAACCCATATATTGGCATGATTAGAGATCAAATATACTCCAAACCACTAATAATTCCAAAAATTCAACATCAAGGACAAAAAGGATTGGAAAAACTTAGGAAAAGGGCTAGATTAAGAATATACCTAGATTTCAATTCATTATAGAACCATAGAAATGATGTGGGATTCTGATAAAGGTACATGCATAGTGTTTACATAGATGTCCAAAGGCCTTGAAAACATCCCACTCTCCTAACACTCACGACTGGTTGTGAATGTCGTAGGTAGGAGGTCTATTGGGAGCAATATCATTATATGCTGAACCCTAGATACCCCTCGATGAGTGCCATCGATCCATAGAGAAGGTAAGGACTCACCCCTCCTATACAAGTCATGCTTGATAAGGTTGTAACATAAATCTAAACTCATGGACTAGAAAGGGGGATGAATGTTGCCTATGCATATGTCTTGTCTTTACATTTAGAATTTTATTTAGATTGTTTCTAACCCTTTTCTTGTGCAGATTTCAAACAACAATTTTCAAAGATTAAAAATCTAAAAATCTAATTTAGAGCAATCTTTTCAAAGATTAACAATCTCAAACTCAAAATTTGAAACAATGTTTTCAAAGAATAGCAATCTCAAACTCAATTTTCAAACAATCTTTTTTCAAAGATTAATAATATTAAACTCAAAATTTCAAATGATATTTTACAAAGATAAACATTCTCAAAATCAATTTTTGAACAATTCTTTTCAAATATTAACAATCTCAAACTCAAAATATAAACAATCTTTTTCAGACTAACAATCTTAAACTCATAATTTCAAACGACCTTTTTTAAAGATTAACAATCTCAGATTCAGATTTCAAACATTTTTTTTCAAAGATTAACAACTCAAGCAATCTTTTTAACAAACTCAAAAAGAGGTCCATCCCCTAAACTCATGTGAATATGGAGGTCCCTCAATGTTGTGTAAGACATTGTTCGCCAATGTCGGGCCTACCCCACAAGGTCCTAGATTATGAACTTAAACTAATCCCAGTTTTATTTTCAAATATTTTTGGGTCCTGGACCATGACCTAAAATTGGCCCAATCATACACTTCATTTTCCCAGACAAGGTCCTAGACTATGATCTAAAACTATACCAAAACCTTTCATACATTACAAAAAGGAGAGGCCAAGCCGAGTCTTCCTACTTACCAACTATTCCTCACAAGGAGTATCCAGTGAAACCCCTCGAGCTACGAGGAAACCAGGGTGTCATGGATGCTGCCAAGGGTTTCAGTTTGGTAAACATGCTGGATGTTAGGATGCCCCAGGGAAAAAGTAGTTGGTTAAGAACAGTCACATGACTCAGAGAGATTCACCTTACTCTCGACCAACCACTCAATCCCCACTTTCCATACTAATTTGAATGATTCTTTTGGAGAATTTCCAAAAGGAATAACACACCCACCATATTTTTATTTCTTCCATGGCATTTGCAAGTGCTTCTCATACAAAAGTGGATAGGTTCCCTCAAATAGTTTAAGTAGGGGAAAGAACAATCACCAAAACTATAGGTGCCTTTCATTGTGATAAGAGTGCAAGAAAACCAGGAGTATCCCGTGCACCTCCCTCGCTAGGGCAGGATCCTTTTCAATTTCTTGTCTAAAATGGTACTTGCAGAGGGACCCGTACCAAAGCATTCAATATATTCTCTTGATGTTTCACCCTACTTTTGAATCCCTCTAATGTTCTTTTAGGCTCCGATTGGTTTGTTGTAACTGGTCTAGAAAACTTATGAATTGGAGTTCCTATAGTAATTTTTCATGATTGGTTTAAAGTAAGTGCTGGAACTTGAGTTCCGTCAATTATGGTGAGTTACAGAGTTACATAGAGAATAGAGTTCCCAAGTTCCTTCTAAAAAAGAGTGGAAAAGGAGTTTCAGAATAATTAACAACATTTCCTCTACAATTATATTTTTCATTCTTCATAAATGACACATGTAAAATATTTGTGGCTACAAATGTTAGCAGTATGGATATGGTTTATTGCCAAAATCATAACATGATATGAGAAAACATTGTACACTATAAGTGGCACTATATAAAATATTTTACACCACAAATATCATTATCATGTTGGTCTATAAAATAAAAAATATACAAACACTATGAAAAGTAATCACACCGCACCATGTGAAAAAAATATATGATCTATCTAACATATTTTTATATTTCATGTTTAAATAATATGATGTGAAACATGGTAAGGAACTATGTACGCTAAGAATATACTAAAAATTAAGTTGTACATTTTTTTAAACAATGATGAACGAAACCTTATATTTACAAACACATAAAATGTAAATATAATTATAATAGTTTGTACATACAAAGTGAAATAGAAATATTCATATGATTTGAACCATAATATTTTTATAAAAAATATAATTATACCAAATTTAAATATTTTTAAAGGAGCAACATCCACATCATGACCACTTGTTGAGGTTATTATGGTTGAAATATATTATGATTAGTCACAGATATGATTCTTTCTTTATTTCCTTATCGTCCTTGTTATATATTACCCAATAAAATCAACAATTTTTTAATTGATTTCCATATTAACACTTACAACAGACCAATCACATAGAAGTGAATGGAACTTAAGTTCCAGAAACTGAACTAGAGTTCCCAAAAAATGAGTTCCACATAACTTATCACTCACACCAAACCAATCGAAGCCTTAGGGCATCACAGGAGCAACAAGGAGCCCATACCTCACCCAGTCTCGTCAATGATCAATCCAGATGACCGAGAGCAGTAGTACCGACTGATAGTTTGGTGGTACTTCCAAAGGGGAGACCCTCCACAACAAGCAAGACAAGCTAGAAGAGGTTGGAAAAATCAAGGAAGCCGCCATCCTGCTTGGAGCATAGCCGCTCAAGAAGGACATCCCTTTGAGTAGCCCTCCAACATGCTTTTTTTCCTCTGACAAGCTCATCATATACATGGATGGCACTACTCAGGGTTCGACAGATAAGGATCTATGCCCACTGAGTCATCCATGTCATTCTTCCTATACGGCATGTGGGGTTCCCACACACCTCAACTAGAAGCATTCTAGCCACAACTCTATTAGAGCTCATCATTCATGAACATTGGGTCAATCCTGAACCCTCAAGAAGAAAAAATGACCTTCTTAAATCCTAAGGGAGAAGCTAGAGGAAAGAAGAAAGACAATGAAACTGTAGCCATGCAGGAAGAGCCTCAAGTGACTGACACCATCACAAAGGTTTAAAATACAATATCTAAATGGCCGAAGAACACTCCCTATTCTGCACTCCATGTATATACCACCCCCTCCTAGTATAATTTGTACACAGGGGAGGGTATGGATTCCCAACACCAATATATATGGCACCACCAGTAATAATCAAACCACCAATTATATCCAGGGTGGCCACATGTTAAGAAATTGTCTGTAACGCCCGGGCCCACTGCCCAAGGCTCTAGTAGAGTTTCAGGAATGACGACTGGCCCCACAAACCACCACTAGCCTTAACTGCGCACTTTGATCACACTGACGCGCAAGCCAGGATCAACTTCTCGACTGGTCACCCATCCTAGTACTACTCCAAGCTGAGCACGCTTAACTATGGAGTTCTTTAGTGATGGGCTCCCGGAAAAGGAGGTGCACCTTGGCGATATGGGTAGTCCAATCATTCCTTTTAAGATCATGTTATCCGAGGCCTCAAATCCTGGGATGTTATAATCTCCCCCACTTAGACTCTTGACGTCCTCATCAAGGCTCAACTATAAGGCCTCATAATCGTTTCCCCATTTCAGTGCAGACCCACAATGGCCCATGGACACCCAGCTCCCGATCACAGAATACCAACGCGCAAGTGTGGCTACGTCAACCATGGACAACCCTTTCCTATATGCCTAGACCGCACAGCTCAAGACTGGCATGCCATGTCCATGTGGGCCCCACCTACTGGAGGGGAATTGGCTCTGATACCATTTGTAACGCCCGGGCCCACTGCCCAAGGCTCTAGTAGAGTTTCAGGAATGACGACTGTCCCCACAAACCACCACTAGCCTTAACTGCGCACTTTGATCACACTGACGTGCAAGCCAGGATCAACTTCCCGACTGGTCACCCATCCTAGTACTACTCCAAGCTGAGCACGCTTAACTATGGAGTTCTTTAGTGATGGGCTCCCGGAAAAGGAGGTGCACCTTGGTGATATGGGTAGTCCAATCATTCCTTTTAAGATCATGTTATCCGAGGCCTCAAATCCTGGGATGTTACATTGTCACACAAGAGCCTACTATAGAAGATCCCCTATTGCATGATATCATACAAAGATCAAGATGCTAGAGGGGAAGAGGGACAATGGAAAGACATTCAATGATTTTTGCCACTTTCCAGAAGAAAAGATCCCTGACAACTTTACCATGAAAAAAATCCATTAATATGACGGAAAGGGAGACCCCGTGGCCCACACTAAGGCTTACTTCTAAGATGTAGTGGAAGTTCAGAATGATGACAACGTAACAATATGCTATTTCACACAAACCTTGACTAGTCTCACGTTGGCCTAGTACAATGAGCATGATATGATTGCCATCACCACATGGGCCAAGATGGCCAAAAAGTTCATTGATCAATATGTCTGGAATCTAAACCAGTTCCCAACCAAGGAGGATTTGGAAGAACTACAACAACACATGAACAAGAGCTTCTACCAGTTCGTTGGATGATGAAGGGATCTTTCTTCTCAGCTGGAATTCAAGCCCAGGGATAAGGAGGCTCTTGAAATGGTGACCATAGCCGCCATGTCAGCTCTCACTACCTGCTTACCTTACTAAGGTACAATACGTCCCCGGAGCTCATACAAGCAGGTGTATGGATCGAAAGTTCAATCAATTTGGGGGGTGGACTACCAAAACATATGACTCAATTTCCAACCATTAACTGCTTCCTCAGTGAATAATCAGAAGTCCAAATGGGAAAAAAAGACATAAGATGCCATAATGGGATCAATACTTGTCGTTGCTGGGATGAGAATGTGACAACCACCAACCATACAAGTTTTATCGGTGTAGACATCAATGACTTAAGATGTATGGGCTCTGGATCCTCAAACACAATAAGCTCAAGTGATGCCACCCAATTGTCAGCCTCAGTACATGCCCCCATAGTAAGAGTTGCCACCAAATAGATACTATGGGTACACACCACCACCTTTCTAGTAGGACCTGCAACAGACATCCACAATCACTCATTCTGTAGTGCGTAATCTGACATCTCATGTTGAGCTAGCAACAACCGCTCGATCAACCGAGGAGCCTCCCAAACTAAAGAGGAAGTTCATACCCTTGGGAGCTTCTCTCAACACTATGCTACCACATATCAAAGGCAAGTGCGAAGCTAAAAGTACAAAAGGTCTGGATTCTTTAGGAGACAATTCATCCAAATTCTCACCATGCAATTGTGATATTAGCCATAACAAATTCACCTATCACACCAAAGGGAGATCAATGCTCTGCCTCGCCAGAGGTACCATTGGCCCTTGACAACTACAAAAAGAAAGTGATTACTTACATAAGATTCTGTACTACAATTATTGAAGAGGGGCCCAACAAGGTCTCCATTCCAACTATGGATACCAAAAAGGTACCACCAATGCCTGAACTTTGCACTGAGACTGATCCCATAAATTCAGACACTATTTGATTCCTCAACAAACTAGAGGGGGAGGTAACACTGACAGAAGTGATGTAGAACTCTCCAGTACATCGAGATGCTATCATGAAGACTCTTTAACGGGCCTACGTCTCAAAGGACATACTTCCATAAGATCTAGAATCCACCAATGGATTGATTATGACCCCACATTTGATCTCATTTTTTGAAAATGAGATTCTGACAGGCAAAAATCACAATAGGCCCCTATTGATTACTGCAATATAAAACACCATCTAGATGCCCTCCTACTATATCAAGAATGGCGTATGTCTCAACATGCTCCCTTAAAGATGCTAATCAGGCTGGGAAAGGATCCTTTCGACCTCCAGTCAACAACAAAGAAAGCAAACTCCTTCGACAGAGTAACCAAGGACGCTCTAGCATAAATCACACTGAAGCTTCAAATTAGACCCCAGACATTCACCATCCCATTCGTCATTATGAAGTTGAGTTCCTACTTCAATCTCCTCCTGGGGAGGCCATAGGTTCAATAATCAGGTAGTTCCCTCATCCCTACATTAGAAGTTCAAGTACTGGTTAGGCCATGCCATCGTCATAGTTCATGATGATGATCCTGGTACCATAGAATGCATCACTGAAGATAATCTCCTTCTTTTCTTTGAGTACACATCACCAAAATAAACTGGGTTCCCCCACACATGAGGACACTTTATCTTCCCTACAACCCCATACAGTTCACACGACGGCTATAGGAGATGAATATCCATCCATAAAGAGCACTTGGACCCCAATGACAAGAACACACATAGATCATCTAGGTCACTCACAGATAGAAAAGGGTGGGCCTCAGGTTCTATGGCCCATCCTACACACGACCTCGATTCACCAGGTTCATGCTGTATAGGAAGCCGACAACATTGTGGCCTACTATGAGGGACTCAACCCAAAGAGGTTACCTTAACAACCTACCGATAGCCTGAGATCTGAGTCTCAAATTCTGAAGCATCCAAGAAGAGCATCAACCTAGGGTGTTGTATCGGTGGGACCTAGGCCCTGAGTGCAAAGGTCCCCATCTGTACTTCTCTTGTGTTATGGCCATCACTAAAGACCATTTAGATACAAGGAACACAATCATTACCGTGACATCCTTACTCCGTACAAGAGGTTGACAACAGCGACCAAGAGGACTATCCTAGGATTGTTTCCAACATCAGAGAGATCGCCCACTGACAAAGACTAGGGCGTTAAACCACCCAAAACAATCAACACTCTGAGACCAAAGTCATCCCTCAAAATAAGGATGCAATCACAAGATGTCTACTCTCATTGTCGATAAGCAGTGCCTTGAACACTCAAACATTAGTAGTATAATCACACACCATCAAGATGGCCACGTTGGCCAGGCAAAAATTTTCCAACCAACAACATAAATGGTGGAGACACCACCCAAATAAAATGGCTACAATCCTATCTAGATCTTCTTCATATTCCTAGCTAAGATGACGTTGACACTATAGATGCCAAAGTAAAAAGAAGACTATGGTGTCATGTGGGATGACTACGATGACATCTATGACATGATTGAAAGATGTGGTGTCAATGACATCTCTGATTCCAAGGTCATGGAAGATGCCCAAATGCTCAACAATCATCTCCAGAAAGGAGAGAAATTCCAGAAACAGTGTGTGGATGACCGCAACGTCCTAAGGACTATGTCTCCCCTCACACCTAAAACAAGCATGTTAGAAGAGAGACACCCTAATGTGGGAGAGATACTAAGGACGAATTTTCATCATGCTCTGCCACATCCCCACTCATCACCACAAAATCCAAAAAACTACAAAATACACCAAAACCCAAAAAAAGTACAAATTTAGAAAATCCAAAAAGATTTGAAGAGAAGCAAGATCTTCAAGAGTTTGCTAGATACTTCACAGAGGTGGCATAGATCTACAATGATGAAGATGTAGAATTTGAAGATGTCCATATCCTAGAATATATGACAAAGGAGCATCAACCTTTTCATATTGAATACAAGATAGAGACGATCAATCTCAGCTTAGGTTGTGAGCCATACAAAGTCAAGGTTGGGACGTGTCTACCTCAATGCATCAAAAACCAACTGATACCATTACATTGACATGTTTTCTTGAAGCTAAGCCAACATGCCTGAGCTAGAAAAAACAATCACTATCCATCGAATACCCATCACCCCCAGTGTTCCCCTCATCAAATAGAAGGCTAGACATCTGCTACCAGAATGGAGCCTCAAGATCATGGAGGAAGTTCAAAAGAAATACAATGTTGGGCACTCAACTATCCTACATGGATCGCCAACATTGTACCCGTTCCAAAGAAAGACAGAAAGGTACAAATGTGTGTAGTCTATCACGACCTCAATAAGGCATCTTTGAAATATGACTTCTCGCTTCCACACATAGATGTACTCATTGATAACACAGCCGAACATGCAATGCTCAACTTCATGGATGGATTTTCTAGCTACAATTAGATCAAGATGGATAAAGAAGATAAAGAAAAAAAACAACATTCATCATAGAATGGGGGTGTTTTGTTATCGATTCATTCCTTTTGGTCTCAACAATGCCAGAGTTACATATGAAAGGTTAATGGTTGCTCTTTTTCACCATATGATTCACAAAGAGGTGGAGGTCTACGTAGATGACATGATTGCTAAATATAGAAGTCCTGAATACCACCTCACCAACCTCGAGAAGCTATTTCAACAACTGTGACAATTCTCCCTATGCCTGAATCCTGCTAAGTTCACCTTTGGGGTTGCATATGGTAACCTACTGGGATACATTGTCAGCCATAGAGGAATTCAAACAAATCTTGGGAAAGCATGGGCCATATGAGAAATGTCATTTCCAGGAACTGAGTAGGAGATACGAGACCTTCTCAGGCGTATCCAATACATCAGTTGCTTCATTGCCAGACTTAGACCTATATGTGAGCCAATTCTCAAGCTAATAAAGAATAACTCTAATTCTAGATGGAATAAACAATATGAGGCATGCTCTTGAAGCTAAAAAATTACATCACAAATCCTCCAGTGTTAAGTCCGGACATGCCTGGGTGTCCTCTCATTCTACGCCTATATTTCTATGAGACAACAATGGGCAAAATCTTAAGTCAAGCAACAACTGATGGTGATCTTGCTATCGATTACTTGTCCAAGAAGTTCAACGACAAAGAGGCTCACTACACTACAATCAAAATATACTTCCTGACCTTGATCCATGGAATGAGATAGCTATGCTACTATCTAATGATGTATCCTCTACAGTTCATCACCAAGCATGATCCACTCTGACATGTATGTGATCGTCCAACTCTATCCAGGCGATGTGCTAAATGGTAGGTTATGTTGTTAGAGTTAGACATTACCTATCTCCCCACAAAGACAGTCAAAGCACATGCCCTAGAAGATGTTAGCTTAAATGCACAAGTTCTAATATTTATAACTCCAACACTAACCCGCAAGTATACGGGTAGGCACAAGAGTATTGATCTTCAACAATCTAGATCTTTTTAGCAAGAGAGGTTATGTTAAGTTAACTAAGCAATCAAAAGGAAATGAACTAAAATAGAAATCACTTGTATTAAGAATCAATCTGTATTAGGAATTTTTGAAAGAAGGTTTCACATCCACATCATAACTTTAATAACAACAAAGATCAAGAATACTAGAAATAACAGAAGGGAGGTTTGTATCCTACACCCACCTCCCAGTAGTGTAGAACATTCCTAACTTGTATAACACTCTCCTAGATATACTCATATTCAAACTATAAAACTTTGTTCCCCAACACATCCCAACCACTCCCGTGGTCAAGGTAGTGCATCCAAGGTACATCTCCTTTCTCCTGTGCATATCTTTCCAGATTATACAAAGAGCATAAATCATACACACAAAGTGGCCAATAAAGCATGTAAGAAGAAATCAACACCGATGAACCTTAGAATAGTGAAACAACTAGCATTATATATAAAATTCATGTTCCACATAGTTATGACATGGGAGTTACTCCCCAATGCCCCAAAAAGGAGATCTACTCACCCATGGTTGCAGAAAGTAGATACAAGCAGTAGAGAACAAGGGTAAACATCATAATAGAAGGAAATAAAATTGGATGTTCGTGGAAGAAGTAAGATGCACTTGGAACTCCAGTCAAGGAGTCACAAATCCGTACTTGCTACAAGAAACTCTCTAGAAAGATTCATGCTAGAGTGGGGAGAAGAGAACGACAAAGATCCCTGCTGCAATTGTTGGAGAAGAAGGAAGATGAAGTTTCCCTCCCAAGAAACCAAATTTTCTCCCTTTGAAAGCCTCCTGGCTCTCCCTTTCTTGAGTCCCACTCCAAATGGTGCAAAACAGTCAGTGATTCCTGGCCCAAGAGGCTTGGGGTCGTATATATAAGCATGGGGTAGTCCCATTCACATTTGAGTGAAATCTATAGGTGACACAACGTGTTGGATGGCCAACATAGTGTGTTCGATGTGATAACTGTAGCAGAACTACCTCATTCAATGATGTCATGGCTTGTTGTTTGGCAAACACGACATATTGCTACCATCTGGAAAGTTCTGAATCCAACTTCTGGAGAATCACACGTCATGTATAAATTCGACACATCATGTTGCTGCAATTCAAGGAGTTCTAGATTCAAGTTCTAGATAGGGACACGACGTGTGTTTTTCTAGACACGGTGTGTCTGAGGTCTGTACACGGACTGTGCTATCCTGGACATAGCGTGTCCATGATAGTTTCAACAACATTGATTTTTTGAATGTTTACATGATTAGGGAATGTATTGATGGATGATATGATGCTATTTTCTCCCGATTTTGATGCCAAAATGTGGTACCTACAATCCAAACCATATAGCAAGTAAAAATAACAATAAAGTGGAAAATATAACATGATTAAGAGTGAATATGGGTGAAAATGATTTAGTAATTCAACCAAAATTGATCTAAAAGATGATATAAAATACACACATCAACAGATCAACTAGCAGATTCCCCACTACAAGAAGAATTTACTCATGAGCACAAGTTTCCAGACGAAGATATATGGATGTTTAACCCACTAGGCATGGGAATCCCTCTGATGTTGACATGTGGAAAATCTTCTCCGATGGAGTTGTAAATTGAAAAGGAGCTAAAAATGGCACAATTCTACAAAACTATTGGTATTTATGACCAGAGAGCCAATCATATGATGATTGTAAAGTGGCATTTACTTGATTTGATAATAATAAAGGTTATTCCTTGTATTGGGTTTGTTTCAGTCATGAGATGATGACACAAACATACTAGATGTCTTAAGAATGATGTTACTTGATGACATATGTCTTCAGGTTGAGGATCTAAACAATGCGATCATATGTGTGATAAGAGTAAATACATTCTTGTTATGTCCCTAGTCAGATAATATTGTGAAAGTAAAATAGACAAAAATATACATACGATTATAATGTGTGTTGACTGATGACAAAGTCTCCTTAGTCATTGATGCAACCCTATTTTAGGGCTTCATCTCGTGTATTTTTGCACTATTATCACATTTAGACATTGTTAGAATGCAAGTTATTCCCCTAATATGTGATTTCATGTCAAATGCACTTATGGCCTTTTTTGTGTGTTTTTCAGGCATTTGCACATGCATTGGATGTAAATGAGAGAGAAGGAGAGGATCCTTGGGTTTCTACACCATGAGATTTGACCCAGTTCTTCCCCAAGCATCCCTTGAATAGGAAAAAATTGGTCCAAGACAAAAAACAACCATTTGGAGGAGTTAAGAGAAAAGATAAGTAGCTAGGCCCTCAAAATGAGCCGTGGTATATTGCCATGGCCGTGGCCAAAATGGTCAAGTCATAGGAGAAATTCAAGCTACAACAACACAAACACAACTGCCATGGCCATCAAAATGTCCGTGGCACTTCAGAGCTACCACACCCGTGGTAGCCGCCATGACCGTGGCGAGGAGCATTGATGCGATGATTTTTGAGTCGCATTTATAGACTTATTTTACTTGCGTTTTATGCGTGTATTGGTCATTTTGGTGGTTAATATTGCATAATTCACTTACTTTAGTCTGTGATCCTTCTCAGTGTCAAATCTCTCTCATTTTTTTTGAGCATAAATGATTACGATATTAGGTTTTATCTCGGCTGATGTGGTTTTGTTTTGCAATTTTAGGAAAAACACATATCTGCTGCTGTCGATACCATCGACAACAGTCGATACTATCGACACAGCCACATGCAGGCATCCGTAAGGAGCAACGCAGAGTCGATACCATCGACATGGAAGTCGATGGTAGCTACATACCATCAGGTTGCTGGCGACCAGTCAGTCGATACTATCGACCCCAAAGTCGATACTATCGACGCGTGTAGCTTCAGTGACGAAAAAGGGATAAAACTGACGTTAAAGGAAGTCGATACCATCGACCTGCATCGATGGTATCGAGCCAACATGAGGTGCAACGACAGAAAAGAAAGAAGGCTTGCCAATATCGTGAGGGGTCGATACCATCGACGCCGTCAGATTAAATTTTGTTTCAGATCGACCCAAATCTGACGGCTGTGATATTTTTGCAACCTAACTCGGTGATTATACCTAATGACGGCAGCCAAGAGCAGGGGAGCACGTCATTAGCCGCTGCACACGTCTCGAGAAGGTGTGGAGAGAAGAACGGAGCCCAGAAGCACGCCCCAACCGTTCCAGAAGTCGAAGAAGACATTTTCCACCACCGAAAGGTTGTAGATCGCACATTCTACGCTGAGGAATGCTTGGATCTTCTCCGTTCAGGGGTTTCATCACTTATTCACGTTTTTCTCCACGTTTCCCCTTTCTTCAACCATGTCTTGCTCTGAGATGAACATGCGGGGCTAATCCCCTTTGTCTTTAGGACCGGGAGTAGCCCGGGGAAGCATTGTATGACATTTTTATCATAGTAATTTATAATTTGTCTCTTAAATCCGTGGTATGATTTCGTTTTCTCAATTATATTGTTATGCTTGATCACCATAATGATAATCTAATGCCTTTAATTACTTTGAAAGAAGAATTAACGGTTGAAAAGAGACGAAGTTCACATTAACTAACAAATCCCTTGAACAAGGTGATGTATGGTTAATGGTGGAAACTCAGAGGTCGATTATAATGCACCTAGTTTAGGGTATAGGTTATTACGACGGTGGAACCGACCTAGACTTAGGTAGTGAATTGTACCATGACAGTGGACAATTATGACTACAGGCCACTACCCGGATTGAGAGGTGAATCTGATTAACTATGTGAAAATTCATACAATGAAAACCCACGATGAAACCGCAATCCTAAAGATCTCCATTTGAATTGATTAAACTAAACACTTAATCGATTGTTTTGTTTTATTTTATTTTCTTTTATTTCACAACAATTCTCATAACCTTTTTATTAGTCTAGCTGATTGTGAGTAGTTAGTAGTAGTCTTCCGATAATTTAGTGTCCTTGAGTTCGACTCGGGCCTCACAAGGGCCTATACTACATTGATGCGTGCACTTGCATTATACGCACGATAAAATCGTGTCAAACATCCTTGACAATAAGAAATTAGACCAGAATGGCCATGGTGCTGCATGTCCACCTTGCCCGTGGCACCACACCCGTGGCACACAACATCGACAACGACCACCCCTAGCAAAATGGTTGTGGCCATTCCCTCCACCATTCCTATTCTCCATGGCATGACTGTGCCACCACTCACCCATCACTGCTGTGGTGCCCATCATGACCATGCTCCATGGAACGACCGTGCCACCACTCACCCAATACAGCTGTGGGGCCCACCATGACCATGCCCACTAAGCCTCCAAGACTTCATTTTAACCTATCATTTTAACTTCTCCACCTCACTCGTGCCCATCCACCATGACCATAATGACCTCCATCCACCACGACCGCGGTGACCACCACCGCCGTGGTGACTACCCAACCCTAACAACTTTTTTCTACTACATTTCCAACAATACCCCAACTTACCTTAGTGCTTCCCCACCACCTATATATACTAAGGTGGCAGATGTAGCATGAAGGTTAGCCACTCCTATATCCTCCTAGCATTCATTTCTACCTTCTTGAGATCTCACCTACTCCCATCCATCATCCACTCCATTTCCACCTTCCACTACCTCAAAACTCTTGTTTTCTAGGATTTCCACCGCAAAACCTCACTTTTCCATGCCATCTACCTACCTTGGAGAGAGGCACTCGAGCTACAACAGCTAGGAAGTGAAGAAAGGAGGAGATTCCACGAGGTTCCATGTCCATGTTCCTCTTTATTCTCTCTTTTGCTATTTTGTTTAATCATGTGTAGCAAGCCCCCTTAGTGGGATGCTTGGGGGATTAAATGTCACTTTGATACCATGTTGGGGGAATATTACTTGTAATGAACATAATTTCATTATAGGATGGCTATCTCTTTCTTCTGTCTTGTTTCCCACTATTCTGCTTGTGATTTATGCTTCTAAACATGGATTGCTTGTTGTCTGATGCTTGAAAACACCTAGATTCTAGGGTAAAACAAATTGTATGTGGCTATCTTAGGAATTGCTCCTAGGTCCAACTAGTGGATCCCTAGCTAGCACCCTATCTTCCTATATACAAATATCTTCTCCTACAACTAGGTGTGAGATATAAGTATCTAGTGTAAGAGTGATTAGTGAAATTGACTAGAGTTTTCTAAAGGCTAGATGGTGGAGGTGCAACACCCTCATCTATACTCACCCTTCCTACCCTTGGCTCTTAATTTCCTTAATAATACTTAGTCTAGAAACCAAGACTTGCCTAGTCCTATTATAATTAAACCTAATCCCTATTTCAATTGAGCCTCATAAGGTTGGATGGGGTATGCAAGGGTGTAATTCCCCTACACACACTCCATACCACCCATGGCCAACTAGTAGCTTAGGATAACTCAAATAGTATTTATCTTGTTGTTTGGTTTGGAAATCTAGAATGAAAAGATAGGATTTGAATGATATATCACCCCTCTAATTGGATTCAGGTGACATTCCCCCAAAGGCCCACTATTCCCATTACTTGCTTAAAACCCATCTTGGTCTCTTAGCTATTTCATGCTAGTGTAGTTGGTTTCTTTAATTGCTTGTTAGTTAATTGTTTAGTTCTTGGTAGTTAATCATTCCTAGGATAGTTAGTGCATATTTGTACTTGCTTAATCTAGATAGTGGTGGTTTAGGTCTCTAATTGCTTTAGTGTCTTAAATTATAGTCTAGTGTAGTCTTGTGCTTTTACTTAAGTGGTTGTTTCCTAGAATTGCTTGTTTAGGGTTAAACTTAAGGTTTTCACTTGTCTTGCTTGTCTTACTTCCTTTCTTATTAAATTGCTTGCCTCTGAGTGTAATCAACCCAAATCCATATTAAACCCTAAAACCCCTAATCTCCACCTTATGAATGTATCTCACACTAACTAAGCTCTAGTTCCCCTCTCTCCCTACAGATCAACCCTTATTTTGCCTCTTGCCTATACTATCACACATCCTTGTGCGCTTGCGGGTGAAGTGTGATCAGTCTAAGTGAGTGCATTAAATTAGAACCTTATAAATATCAAAAGATCAAAGTTTGTTTATTGTAAAGGCACATCTAATCCAAATTCAATGGGTTAGGAGTACCTGAAGTGAAATCGTACCAAGCTTTCTGGCGTCATTGCCAGGATAAAATGTGCCATAGCTACCTAGTAGTTGTGGTGTGACTCTCCCCTTTGGCACCAATTTTTTCCCAGTTTGTTTTATTGCATTTGAGAAACACACCAAGCTTTCTGGCATCATTGTCGGGGAGAAAAAGCTCCATAGCTACCTAGTAGTTGTGGTGTTGACTCTCCCCTTTGCAACCATCTTTTGTTAGCTTGTTTTTTTGTGTTTGAGAAACACACCAAGATTTCTAGCACCATTGTCAGGGATAGAAAGTTCCAAGATACCTAGTAGTTGTGGTGTTGACTCTCCCTTTGGCACCATCTTTTGCTAGTTTGTTTTGTTGCATTTGAGAAACACACCAAGCTTTCTGGCACTGTTGTTAGGGAGTGAGGTGCTTGGCCTAGCTAGTTAGTGTAACTTAGCTTTTCCCACTACCATCACTATTGCTATTCTTTATTCTTTGTTTACTTTTGCATATTTTTCTTGTAATTTAGCCCTTTTTGCTTGTTTATGCCTTGTGTAGGTGACATTTGTGCATTCTTGGGCGACGTTCAACTTCTACTGACTTGGTTCCATTTGATCCAAAGATAGGTAGAAGGAGACCGATGTAGACAACACCAATATGCTGAAATGGTAGAAGATGATGCCCAAATCTCTCCACCACCCAAGCCAATCCATGAGTACTTCACTCTAGGGAACTACACCTCCCCAATAGCCACCCATGTTGACCAAATGTTGGGTCAATAATTTTCCATTCCACCAACCCTCCTTGGACTCCTACCCACCTTCTATGGGTTGGAGAATGAGAACCCATACCACCACATTGATGAATTTTTGGAGACATGCTCCGCTTTATGCACTCCATTGAAAATAGATGATTCCATGAGAATAACCCTCTTCCCATTTTCACTCAAGGAGAAATATAAAAATTGGTACATGTCAAAGCCAGAACTAGTTACTTGGCTGGAAATGAAGAATGAGTTTTTGAAGAAATTCTACCCCATATCAAAGCTGACAAAAATGAGGAGGTATATCACATCATTCACTCAAAAGGAGAACAAGACATTTCATGAGTTTGAGGAAAGGTTCCAGAAGCTTCTAAGAGATTTCCCTCACTACAAGGTTCCTATCTGGAAACTTGTGTAATCCTTCTGCATCGAGCTGTCTGAATTGGGTCAAATGATGGTTGACCCCTTTTGTGGTGGAACCTTCATGGATAAGCCCCTGGAAGAGTCATGGCCACTCTTTGAGCGCCTAGTTGAGAATTCACATCACCGAGCCTCTAGTATGGGTGTGCATTGTGATAGGAACTGGACCCCTCCTCCTCCACCTCCTCCTACTCCGGATAGAAATGACAACAACCCCCAAGTGATGAAGATTCTTACTGACATGATGAATTTACTGAAGAATCAAGTTGGGATTCTACCAGCCAATCTGCTATGGCCATTGATTCTATTGATGAAGAGGTGAAGGTTCTACATGCTTTTGGAAACTGTAACAACCAAGGGTCCATGTCTAACTCCTATACTCAGAATGGAGGAATCATCCCAATTTTTCTTGGAAGCCACATGGTGAAGAAGGAAAAGGACAAGAAAGGCAACACCAAGGGCCAATAAATAGTTTAAGGTTTGAAGAAAAAGTCTTTGGGAGACTGCGAAACCTGGATGGAGTAAAGAGGGACGTGTCCTCCCATGGGCAAACAATTAGCCACCTCAAGAAAAGGCTAGATCAAATCTCTCTTTCACTTTCCCACCACGAGGAGGGAAGGCTCACTTCCCAAACCATAGCCTACCCGAACAGTGATGGTGGTTTCATGAGTACTCCTCAAGGTGCCTATGTCCCACCACAAGGGCAAGTCACAACTTTGCAACAGGTTCAATGACCTCCTCATCCATATGCTCCTCCACCTCCACAACCCCTTACAACTACAAATACGCTCCACCTCCACCACATTCTTACCAACAATACCCACCCCAACATCAACCCTCTCCACAACAACCACCTTCACAACAACCTCCACAACAACCAGCTTACACCCTCCAAAATCCTAATCCACTTTACCAAAGCCACCATCACCAACACCATCATCCTCACGAGCTCCCCCTTCTCCCCATGAGTAAGTAAATATGGTGTCTGTTGTATGGGGAAAGAAGGAAGTTGAAGAATTTATGGTAAGAGAAAGGAAGGTGGCCAAAGAGCATGATGGAAAGATGTGGCCAGAAAGTTCTTGCAGAGATGCTACTAGCATCGAAGTCCTTGCTGCCCCTCTTGTAGTGATGAAATACCACAGACTGACCCACCATTGATTGAGAATAAAATACCATGTTTCTCACCTCCAAATGAGGCAATGATACAAGCTGTACCATCATTTTTTAGAAGTACCAAGTGCACTATGTTGGGAAATACGACATCAGGTAGGGGGCATAAACAAAAATTTTACTGACATATTTCCCATTAACCAGTAGATCCTGTCAATAACTATGCAATGGGAAGGATAGTTTCACGAAAGATATACCTAGTGTTGGTATGTATGACCATAGAGCCAGTCATATGATGATTGTAATGGCATACTTTGTAAATGATTTGAATAATAATAAAGGAAATTTCTGTCTATATGTTTAATCTATTTTGAGATAATGATATAACATGTTAGATGTCTAAAGAATTGTATTACTCAATGACATATGTCTTTGGGTTGAGGATATGAACAATGAGATCATATGGATGTTAAGACTATACATTCTTTTCATGTCCCTAGTCAGTTGTTATTGTGGAAATAACCATAGACATCAATAACACAGAAGCCTAGAGTGTGTGTTGGTTGATGACATAATCTCATCAATCATGATATATGATATATGATATCAAACCAAGCACACATATGCATATTAGAGAATAGTGTATCAGACAAACCCACCGTAAGAGTGATGCATGGAAACCACACTTGATTAGTCAGAATCATCTCTTATAGTATTGGCGGTGACTGTGGTTCTTAGACTTGAAATCACTGCACTCATCACATGTGAGTGGGTACACTTTGACATCATCAAACGTAGTCCTAAAACATGGGTTGTTATAGCGGTGATGATTGGGTGACTTTGACACATGGGGACTTGACTGTGAGTGATAGATATGGAATTTGTCCCTCCTAAGGGAGTGTGATATCCTGGCCACTTGAGGAGTGAGACTGAGAAATGCATGACCATGCACATGTAAGTCAATATATGATATTGAGCTTACATATATCTCAGGCAGTCTACTCTGAGTCAAGAAACACTGATAGAATGTTTGTAGAGGATGAAAAGTCCATGCCTCGAGTTCAATCTGGATATCAGTGACTAAAGGACTATACATTCACTGTAACACCAATAATAGATTGTAGGTTGAAAGTTGTTCTCCAACTTTCCTCTTCACTTGGGTAGCACTGATGTGTGACTAGGCACCAGTCTTTGCTTGTGATGTCATAAATTAGTTATGGACAATCACTTCCAATGTGAAATGGAACCTATAGGGTCACACACACATGATTAACCTAGAAGAGGAGTTTATCCATGAATGATGTTTAGATTGATTATTAAAGTGTTTGGATACTAAATTAAACTTTCAATCAATAGACTTGACTCGGAATCATCAAGTTCAAGTGTTGAACTAATTGATTAGAGTGTCAAATTGATTGAGAACTGCATTGACTGATTTCTACACAACCTGAACCACCAACTGACTGGTTCACTTGGTGAACCGATCGACTCATGGTTAGTGAGATGACCAGTTCACACTAGTGAACAGATTGGTTCACATGGACCAATGGAGCAAGTGTTGGGTTTCTCGATTTGTGAGAAAAGATTTTCATTTCACTTGTTAAATTTGACTGGGACAAGAATTAATCTTTGCATTAATTAGAAACAAATAAGGAAAGTCAATTGTGGACAAGTCTGGGAAGTGAAATGACCGGTTCACTAAGTGAACCAATCATTTCACACTCCCAACCGACTGGTTCAAAAGTGAACCGATCGACTCACTTGCCCAAATGACCAGTTGAGTTGTGAAATGATCGGTTCATCTGATGCAGTACAATCAGTTTGTGGAAAATCTGGACCCTTGTACTCCCGCACAGATTGGGAACCCTGACCCTTCCCTCTACTATAAATAGAGGGGTACGAGGGTCTTCTCAGAACACACAAATCAGAGAATAAGTTGCTCTGTAAAGTTGTTGTCCTCTCTGATTGTGGTAACTGAGAGCGCCCAAGCAAGTTCTACCTATCTAGGGAGGAACAGTGAGGGAAAGACAACTGCAGAAAAGCAACTGGTTGTGGGAGAGTGTGTCAGTGACTAGTACGCCGACAGAAGGGGATGACTCCTTCTAGTCTGTCCATCAGGACGACTAGAGTTCCCGGTGGTCCGTGTGGACTATCTATAGAGGCGGGAGATTTTTTCCGCTTTGGAGGATGACTGTCAACCCCTATCTGGGTGAAGACCAGGAGCTGCAGAGACGTCATCGAAGACTAGGTGGTTGAAGACCACACTGGTTGTGAGGTATTGTCACTGAGCAAGCCTCAAGACTAGGTATATCTCGCTAAACCATCTTTCCTATTGCATAGTTGTTGATGCAATCTGCTGGTTATGGGTTTGTGGTTAGATATTTTTTTTTTCACTGTCTTTTCTGTCCCACAAAACCCAATAGTGGTATCAGAGCCACGCCAACATACTATGTTTTAGGATAAATTTATATGATCGGATTTTGGTTTTTTTCCATTTATTTATTGCATGCGATGCAAATAGTTAACTGGATAATGTACATATCTGATTAAACACCATAATCCCTAAATACATATATGATATGGTATATATATACAATCGATACACATCTCCTTAAAATGGTTTTTGATGGTGGATGTGTAGTGTGGTTATGGACTATAAACCCCTATCTGTGTGCATGGTTGGTTGTGGTTGTTTTCATCTCGGTTTGCGTATCGAGTCCTTTATTTTATTCCAGATGTAACATGAGATAACTTGAGCCTTCTCTTCTACCTTTACTCCCCCGAATGTAAATAAGGGTTTCCCAAAGAAATTTGTAAAAGTAGGATAGTTTTATTTCCTATTATGTCAAAGATCGATGGGCGCCCAAACGAGCGGTTGGAGGTCTGAGACGACTGACTAATGGTGTGAGATGAGCAGCTACTGGCCTGACGAGTAGCATGACGACCCAATGAACTGATTGTCTGGAGGAGCCAGATGATCAGTTGGTGATAACCAACTGACCGGACAGGAGGCGAGTTGATCAACTCAGAATAGATAAAGCACAGATCTTCATCAACTATAGGTTGCTGCATATGATGTAGACCTAGATGACCATAATTCCTTTGGCTCAAGGAATTATTATAGGATGGCCATAATCATCACTTTATTGCTTAGCATGTATATGATACATACTATATATGTGGTGATTGGATATGTATATGTATATAAATATCAAACCCCTCAATTTAAATATTAAGTTTAAGATGCCTTCCAAAAGCAACATACATGAAAAGTTTGATCGACTAAGTGTGGGCATGCCTTCACGTAGCGCACCATCCATCTCGTGGAAGTGTGATGGTGGGTATGTGGGTCTACCTTTGCAGAGTGCGTACTCATCGTGTTGGTTTCTGGGAACAGACTTAACAAGGTGATCTTAATATGATTAAGCACCTTGAGGCATGGAGATGATCATGACAAGGAGTTGTGCATGACACCTATCAAGAGTTGCATATGATGCAATTGGCAAAAGTTGACTACATGAAAGAATCTAGTTGTGGGTCTGAGAGGAAGTCAGGGTCTTGCTCACTAGAAGGTTGTACGCCTACAATCTTCTGAATTGATACATGAGGATTATCAATTTGATCAAAATAGTGGGATCGATAATTAATCAAAGGCATAATTCATATCTTCAAGTTTATTCAAATCAAATCAAATCAAAATGAGTTTTGACAAAATGCAAATGTTTTCTCATGTAGAATCAAATGGCAAAGAAATCATCGTTTAAATTGGGAAATTTAATTGAGATAAATTTCCATAACTGGTTAAGGACTATGAGAAGTGTTTTGCATATTCCTAAGATACCAGTGGCTGTAAAATCCGCTCTATGTATGCTTAAGGCATTGTTTGAGGCACAAAAGAAGAAGGATAGTTCTATGATAGTGATAAGTGGAATGGAGTCCAAGGACACATGCAAGGCAGAGAAGTGTTCTCCTGTCAAGCTGAAGTCCAAGTCTTCTGTGCTCAAAATATGGATAGGATTAAGGGAATCAAGGAAGATGAAGCAAGAGATAGAGATCTCTACTTTCACTGTATACATGATTTAGATTAACTTTACTACTTCTTCATCATGGGTACTTGATACCGGATGTGGATCACACATTTGTTCAAATGTGAAGGATCTAAAAAGAAGTAGGCCTTTAGCGAAAGGCGAGGTTGAACTACATGTTGCTAATGGAGCAAGAGTTGTTTCCAGTGCAGTAGGAACCTATGAGTTATCTCTACCAAGTGGGCTGATAATAGAGTTACATAACTGCTATTATGTACCTGCCATAAATAGGAATATCATTTATGTATCTTGTTTGGATGAGGATGGATTTGAATTTCTAATTAAGAATGGAAAATGTTCCATTTCTAAATATGGGATGTTTTATGGCAGTGCCCCAATTTCTTATGGTCTATACTTGATAGATCTACAGACAAGTGTATACAATGTAAAAACCAAAAGACAACAACTCAATGACTCAAACAAAACATACCTTTGGCATTGTCGTCTAGGGCACATAAATGAGAATCGCATATCTAGACTCCATAAGGATGGTTATCTGGACTCTTTTAATTATGAATCATTAGAGACATGCAAATCTTGTTTATTGGGCAAGATGACCAAGGCTCCTTTTTCAGGAAAAGGTGAGAGAGCGAGTGATCTATTAGGACTCATACATACTGATGTATGTGGGCCTTTTAGAACAAATTCTAGAGCTGGGTATCAATACTTCATTACCTTTACTAATGATGTCAGTAGGTATGGTGATGTTTACTTGATGAGATATAAATCAGATCCCCTTGAAAGGTTCAAGGATTTCATGAATGAAGTATAGAACCAACTTGGAAAAAATATTAAGGCACTTCGATCCAATCGAGGTGGAGAATACTTAAGCTAAGAGTTTGAGGACCTTCTGAGAGCCCGTGGTATTGTATCACAATAGACTCCACCTGGAACACCATAACATAATGGTGTGTCAGAAAGAATGAATCGCACATTACTTGACATGGTGTGATCTATGATGAGTTTTTTCGATCTTCCAACTTTCTTCTGGGTTTATGCTCTTGAAACCGCCGCATATACACTTAATCGCGTACCATCTAAATCAGTTCAAAAGGCACCATATGAGATATGGCATGGGAAGCGTCCCGATGTGTCTTTTATGAGGATTTGGGGATGCGAAGATAATGTCAAGAAAATGTTTCCTGGAATGCTTGGACCCAAATCAGATAGGTGTTACCTTGTTGGATATCACAAGGAAACTAGGGGATATTACTTTTTCACTCCATCTGACAACAAAGTGTTTGTTGCTAGAATTGGTGTATTCCTAGAAAAGTAATTTATTTCCAAAGGAATCAGTGGGAGGAAAATAGAGCTCGAAGAGGTTCGAGACCAACAAGAAAACATTGAACCAATAGATGTACAAGAGGAACATAGAGAATCACAGGTTGTTGTCGAATTTCAAATTCCTCAAGTAACACATGAACCTCATAGATCTTGTAGGACACACCTTGAGCTTGAAAGATTTGGATATCTTGTGACTCAAGAAGGCATTGAGTTGGTCATAGATGATGAGCCAACTACCTATCTAGAAGCTATACATGGACCAGATTTTGAGAAATGGCTTGAGGCCATGAGATCTGAGATGGAATCCATGTATACCAATAACGTATGGACCTTGGTGGATCTTCCTGAAGGGGTAAAAACCATAGGGTACAAGTGGTTCTTCAAGAAGAAGACCGACATGGATGGCAATGTGCAAACTTATAAAGGCAGATTGGTTGTAAAGGGTTTTAGACAAGTTCAAGGTGTTGACTACGACGAAACCTTTTCTCCAGTTTTCATGATTAATTCCATCATGATCATGCTTGCTATTGCAGCCTACTATGACTATGAGATTTGGCAGATGGATGTTTAAACTGCATTCCTTAACGAGAATCTTGTTGAGGATGTGTACATGACACAACCTGAAGGTTTTATAAATCCAAAGGATGTAAATAAAGTCTGTAAACTACAAAGGTCAATCTATGGATTGAAGCAAGCATCTCAGAGATGGAATCTTCAATTTGACGAAGCAGTCAAAGAGTTTGGCTTTAGTCAAAATGAAGATGAACCTTGCATGTACAAGAAGGTTAGTGGGAACATGACTACATTCCTTATATTGTATGTAGATGACATACTGTTGATGGGGAATGACATCCCTACTTTAAAAAAGGTAAATGCATGTCTTGGAAATACATTCTCAATGAAAGACTTGGGAGAAACATCCTATATCTTAGGAATCAAGATCTATAGAGATATATACAGAAGGCTTATTGGACTAAGTCAAAGCACATACATTGACAAAGTGTTGAAGAGTTTCAACATGAAGAACTCAAAGAGAGGAAACATACCCATGGTTCATGGAGTTCCCGTCTCTAGATCTCAATGTCCCAAATCTTGTGAAGAGAGGGAACACATGAGTGGGATTCCATATGCATCAACAATTTGATTTGTCATGTATGCAATGTTGTGCACCCATCCCGATGTCTCGTATGCACTCAGCATGACAAGCAGATACCAGTTAGATCCTAGAGATACTCATTGGATAGCCGTGAAGAACATCCTAAAGTACTTGAGAAGGGCTAAGGATCAGTTCCTCATCTACGACGGTGAGGAAGAGTTGGTGGTAAAGGGTTACACCGATGCAAGCTTCCAAATCGATAAAGATGATTACAGATTGCAGTCTAGATTTGTGTTTTGCCTTAACAACAAAGTTGTGAGATGGAAGAGTTCCAAGTAAGAGACAGTTGTGGATTCTACAACAGATGTCTCATATGCAATGTTCCCATCTCTATAGCTCAATGTCCCAAATCTTGTGAAGAGAGGGAACACATGAGTGGGATTCCATATGCATCAGCAATTTGATTAGTCATGTATGCAATGGTGTGCACCCATACCGATGCCTCGTATGCACTCAACATTTACAAGCAAATACCAGTTAGATCCTAGAGATACTCATTGGATAGCCATGAAGAACATCCTAAAGTACTTGAGAAGGGCTAAGGATCAGTTCCTCATCTACGGCGGTGAGGAAGAGTTGGTGGTAAAGGGTTACATCGATGCAAGCTTTCAAATCGATAAAGATGATTACAGATCACAGTCTAGATTTGTGTTTTTCCTTAACAACAGAGATGTGAGTTGGAAGAGTTCCAAGCAAGAGACAGTTGTGGATTCTACAACAGAGGCTAAGTATATTGCTGCATCCCATGCAACAAAGGAGGCTATGTGGATCAAGAAGTTCATCTCTAAACTTGGGGTGGTTCCTAGCGTCTGTGATGCAATTGAGCTTTATTGTGACAACAATAGAGCTATTGTACAAGCTAAAGAACCCAAATCACATCAGCGATCCAAGCACATACAATGACGCTTCCATCTCATACGAGAGATCATATAGCGAGGAGATGTGAAGATTTGCAGAGTACCAACCGAAGACAATATTGTTGATCCCTTGAATAAGGCACTTTCATAGCAGAAGCATGATGGTCATGCTAGATCACAAGGACTGAGGTTCATGGGTGATTGGCTCTAAGTGCAAGTGGGAGTCTGTTGGTATGTATGCCCATAGATCCAGTCATATGATGATTGTAATGACATACTTTGTAAATGATTTGAATAATAATAAAGGCAATTTTTGTCTATATGTTTAATCTATTTTGAGATAATGATATAACATGTTAGATGTTTAAAGAATTGTATTACTCAATGACATATGTCTTGGGGTTGAGGACATGAACAATGATATCATATGGATGTTAAGAATATACATTCTTGTTATGTCCCTAGTCAGTTGTTATTGTGGAAATAACCGTAGACATTAATAACACAGAAGACTAGAGTGTGTGTTGGTTGATGATAGAATCTCATCAATCATGATATATGATATCAAACCAATCACACAGATACATGTTAGAGAATAATGTATCAGATAGACCCACTGTAAGAGTGATGCATGGAAACCACACTTGGTTAGTCAGAATCATCTCTTATAGTATTGGCGGTGACTGTGGTTCTTAGACCTGAAATCACTGCACTCATCACATGTGATTGGGTACACTTTGACATCATCAAACGCAGTCCTGAAACATGGGTTGTTATAACAATGATGATTGGGTGACTTTGACACATGGGGACTTGACTGTGAGTGATAGATATGGAATTTGTCCCTCCTAAGGGAGTGTGATATCTTGGCCACTTGAGGAGTGAGACTGAGAAATGCATGGCCATGCACATGTAAATTAATATATGATATTGATCTTACATATATCTCAGACAGTCTACTCTGAGTCAAGAAACATGGATTGAACGTTTGTAGAGGATGACAAGTCCATGCCTCGAGTTCAATCCAAATATCAGTGACAAAGGGACTATACATTCACTGTAACACCAATAAAAAATTGTAGATTGAAAGTTGTTCTCCAACTTTCCTCTTCACTTGGGTAGCAATGATGTGCAACTAGGCACCACTTTTTGCTTATGATGTCATAAGTTAGTGGACATTCACTGCCAACATGAAATGGAACCTATAGGGTCACATACATATGATTAATCTAGAAGAAGAGTTTATCCATGAATGATGTTTAGATTGGTTACTAAAGTGTTTGGACTCAGTTAAACATTCAATCAATAGACTTAACTCAGAATCATCAAGTTCAAGTGTTGAACCAACTGATTAGAGTGTTAGATTGATTGAGAACTGAATTGACCAAATTCTACACAACCTGGACTACCAACCGACCGGTTCACTTGGTGAACCGATCGGCTCATGGTCAGTGAGACGACCGGTTCACAATAGTGAACCGATCGGTTCACATGGACCAACCAAAAGGTGTTGGGTTTCT
Source organism: Alisma plantago-aquatica (assembly GCA_963693085.1). NCBI lineage: Eukaryota > Viridiplantae > Streptophyta > Magnoliopsida > Alismatales > Alismataceae > Alisma > Alisma plantago-aquatica. The sequence goes on from OY856409.1 coordinate 69,168,635, forward strand.
TGGTTTGTGAGAAAATATTTTCATTTTACTTGTTCAATTTGATTGGGACAAGAATTAATCTTTGCATTAATTAGAAATGAATAAGGAAAGTCAATTGTGGGCAAGTCTATGAAGTGAAACAACCGGTTCACACTCCCAACCAACCGGTTCAAAAGTGAACCGATCGACTCACTTGCCTAAACAACCGGTTGAGTTGTGAAATGATGGGTTCGTCTACCGTAGTACAATCAGTTCGTGGAAAATTCGGACCCTTCTACTCCAGCACAGACTGGGAACCCTGACCCTGCCCTCTACTATAAATAGAGGGGTACATGGGGCTTCTTAGAACACACAACTCAAAACATGAGTTACTCTGTAAAGTTGTTGTCCTCTCTGGTTGTGGTAATTGAGAGAGCCCAAGCAAGTTCTACCCGTCTAGGGAGGAACAATGAGGGAAAGACAACTACAAAAAAGCAACTAGTTGTGGGAGAGTGTGTCGGTGATTAGTACGCCGATAGAAGGGTACAAATCCTTCTAGTCTGTCCATCAGGATAACTAGAGTTCCCGGTGGTCCGTGTGGACTATCTATAGAGGCGGGATATTTCTACCGCTCAAGAGGATGACTATCAACAGCAGTTCGAGTCAAGACCAGGTGCTGTACATACACCATCAAAGACTAGGTGGTTAAAGACCACACTAGATATGAGGTATTGTCATTGAGAAAGCCTTAGGACTAGGTATTTCTCGCTAAACCATCTTTCCTATTGCATAGTTGTTGATGCGATCTGTTGGTTATGGGTTTGTGGTTAGATAAAATTTTTGTTTTTACTACCTATTCTGTTCAAAAAAACCCAACAACTAGTCCTAGAGAAAGTCCAAAGACCATCCTCGTCGATGTAGATGCACTCTCTATCTTGGACATCATCTATGCAGCTCCTAGTTGCACTGGGACTCGTCTGACTTCTCCTCCTAGGACAGTAGACTTAAACAACTGTTGCAGTGGCTTCTCTAATCTTACCATAGACTATGAGTTGATGTTGCCCTCCTAGTAGCAAGCAAAGGACTCCTACCTCTAGAGTACTCCATAGGGACCAACTAGAACTCCTATCATCCTACTAGAATGGACAGTAAGGAGTTGTCCCTCCTATTGGCGTACTAGTCACCAACCTACTCTCCCACAACAATGATCCTCAGTTGTTTCTCTCCTGTAGCTATCCCTCCCTAGTCAAGTAGGACTTGCTTGGGCTATTTTGGTTACCACAACTAGAGAGTACAATGTTTGTTAGAGTAACTAATTCTCAATAGTTTGTGTTGTGCTATGGGAAGGCCCAATACCACCTCCATCTGTAGGTAGGGTTTGGGTCCAGGTTTCCAGTCTGTGTAGGAGTGGAAGGGACCAGAAGATTTTGAATTTTCATAAAAATTCTAGAAATCTCACAACCTACGACAGCCCATACGGTCATCTGGCAACCCAGACGGTCGTCTGGCTATTTCCCAATTGTACACGAAATTGGCAACTCAGTTCCCATCAATGTTAGACATTGATTTCCTTGCACAACAAGTAATTTAAAAACAAAACAAACATGGAAATGTCTAGAAACTTTCCTCAACTGAACTGGACCATGTCACCCATGTGAGACGACTATCTCAGTCACCTAGATGGATGTCTAGTGACCCAAGTCAAGCCATCCACTTGGGTCAGTTTACTTTTTAGCCAATTTTAACTCAAATCAACCCTAACTCTCCAGACGCCCATCTCAACACTTGAGACGTCCGTTTGGCACTCTCCAAATGCCCATCTCAACACTTGATATGGTCGTTTGATAGAACTATCAGGTTGCTTGTTGTGTGAATCAATTACCTAAACACTTTAGCAATTAATTCAATCGTCATTCAAGATTCAACTCCTCTTCTATATAAGTTCCTATGTGTGTGACCCATTAGGTCCCATATTATGTTGGCAGTGAATGTCCATAACACCTTATGGCATCATAAGCAACAACCATTCCTAGTCACACATCATTTCTACCCAAGTAAATGGAAAGTTGGAGAACAACTTCAACCTACAATCTACGTATGATGTTACAGTGTTTGTATAGTTTCTTTGTCACTGATATCTAGATTGAACTAGAGGCATGGAGTAGTCACACTCATTATTATTCAACCTTGTTCCTTGAACCAGAGCAGACTGTCTGAGATATATGTAACCTCAATATCACATATTGACTCACATGTGAATGGATGCTTTTCTTAGTCTTACTAATCAAGAGGCCTAGGATATCATACTCCCTTAGGAGGGACAAATCCCATATCTATCACTCACTATCAATCCCCATATGTCACAGCCACCCAATCATCACCTTTATAACAACCTATGTTTGTGATGAGTGCAGCAATTTCATGTCTAAGAACCCCAACCACCACCAGCACTGTGAAAGTTGACTATGACTTCCATTATGATGTTTCCATGTGTTAGTCTCACGATGGATCTGTCCGATACACTGTTCCCTAACATGTATCTGTCTGCTTGGTTTGATATCACCATATCATGACTAATGAGATTCTGTCATCAACCAAATCACACTCTGATCTTATGTGTTATTGTTGTCTATCTACCTTACACAACAACAACCAATCAGGGACATATTGAGAATGTATATACTCTTAACATCTGTATGATCTCATTCTTGCAAGTCACATACTTGAAGACATACATCATTGAGTAATATCATTCTCTAGACATTTATTATGTTATTTAATTATCTCATAATTGAACAGACATAATAAATTGGAAGCTTGCTTTTTATTAATAATTAAATCATTTACATTTATGCCATTACAATCATCAAATGTTTAGCTCCTTGGGAATATACACCAATAGACTCCCACGCGCACTTAGAGCCAATCACCCACGTATCATATACTGAGTGACCTAGCATGACCATCATGCTTCTGCTATGAAAGTGCCTTTGTCAAGGGATCAACAATATTGCTCTCAGTTGGTACTATGTAAATCTTTACATCTCCTCACTGTATGATCTCTCGTATGAGATAGAACCACCTTTTTATATATTTGGAACACTGATGCAATATGGGTTCCTTAGCTTGTACAATAGCTCCATTGTTGTCATAATATATCTCAATTGTGTTGTTGATGCTCAGAACTCTCCAAGTTCTGATATGAACTTATCGATCCATACATCTTCCTTTACTGCATTCAATGTAGAAATATACTTGGCCTATATTGTAGAATCGAAAAATATCTCTTTCTTGGAACTCTCCCTACTCATAGTTCTGTTATTTAGGAAAAACACAAATCTTGATTGCAATTTGTAACCATCTTTGTCAGTTTGGAAGTTTGCATTGATGTAACCTGTTACAACCAGTTCTTCCTCTCCATCATAGACCAAGAACTGATCCTTAGTCCTTCTCAAGTATTGTAGGATGTTCTTCATGGCTGTCCAGTGAGCATCATGTGGATCTGATTCATATCTGCTCGTCATGCTCAAATCATATGAGACATTTGAACGGGTGCACAACATCACATACATGATTATCCAATTTCTGAAGCATATGGAATCTCACTCATGCACTCCCTTTCTTTACAAGAATGGGAACATCGACTCTTAGAGATGGTCAATCCATGCAACACAGGTAGGTTTCCTCTCTTTTGAGTTATCCATGCTGAGCTGCTTCAACACTTTGTTAATGTATGTTCTCTGACTAGGTTCAAAAAGCCTTCTTGATCTATCTCTATATATCATTATATCGAGGATGTAAGATGCTTCTCCCAAGTCTTTCATGGAGAATGTATTTCCAAGCCATGTTTTTACCTTTTATAAAGTAGGGATGTCATTCCCCATCAATAGTATGTCATCTACATATAATATGAGGAATACAACCATGTTCCCACTAACCTTCTTGTATACACAAGGTTCATCTTCATTTTGAATAAAGCCAAAATCTTTGTATGTCTCATCAAAATGAAGATTCCAACTCTGAGATGCTTGGTTCAATCCATATATTGAGCTTTGTAGGTTACATTCTTTATTTGCAAACTTTGGATCTATAAAACCTTCAGGTTGTGTCATATACACATCCTCAATCAGATTTCTGTTAAGGAATGTGGTTTTAATATCCATTTTCTGAATCTGATAGTCATGATAAGTGACAATAGCAAGCATGATCCTGATGGACTTAACCATGGCCAATGTAGAAAAGGTTTTGTCATAGTCAACACCTTGAACTTGTTTGAAACCCTTTGCAACCAATCTGCCCTTATAGGTTTGTACTTTACCATCCATGCCAGTCTTCTTCTTGAAGACCCACTTGCACCCTTTGGATTTTACTCCTTCAAGTAGTTCCGCCAAGGTCCATACCTTATTGGTATACATGGATTCCATCTCAGATCTCATGGACTCAAGCCATTTCTCAGATCCTAGTCCCTCAATATATTCTAGATAGGTTGTTGGCTCATCATCTATGACCAACTCACTACCTTCTTGAGTCACAAGATATACAAATCTCTCAGGTTCAAGGTGTGTCCTACTAGATCTACGAGGTTCCTCTGTCACTTTGGGAATTTGAGATTCCATAACACTTTGCAAGTCTCTTTGTTCCTCTTGTACATCTATCAGTTGAATGTTCTCTTGTTGGTCTCGAACCTCTTTGAGTTCCACTTTCCTCCCACTGATTCCTTAGGAAATAAATTCCTTCTCTAGGAACACAACCTCTCTGGAAACAAACACTTTGTTTTTAGATTGGGAATAAAAGTAATATCCTTTGGTCTCCTTAGGATATCCAACAAAATAAAATTTGTCAGACTTAGGGCCAAGCTTTTCAGAAAACATTTTTCTAACGTAAGCTTCACATCCCCAAATCTTTGTAAAAGACACATTGGGACGTTTCCCATACCATATCTCATATGGTGTCTTTTGAATTGATTTCGACGGTACATGATTAAGTGTATACATTGCGGTATTAAGAGCATAACCCCAGAAGGTAGTCGGAAGATCAACAAACTCATCATAGACCGCACCATATCCAACAATGTGAGATTCCTTCTTTCTGATACACCATTATGCTGTGGTGTTCTAGGTGGAGTCCATTGTGATACAATACCACAGGCTCACAGAAGGTCCTCAAACTCTTGGTTCAAGTATTCTTCACCTCGATCAGAATGAAGTGCCTGAATACTTTTGCCAAGTTGGTTCTTTATTTCATTCATAAACTCTCTAAACTTATCAAGATCTTCTGACTTATGTTTCATCAGGTTAACATAGCCATACCTATTGAAATCACCAGTAAAGGTAATGAAGTACTAATACACACCTCTAATAGTTGTTCTAAAACCTTTCTTCAACTTCCTAGGTTCCCTTATCCTTCTCCTTATTCTGAGTGCAGAAGTCTTGGACTTTGTCTTAGCCACAAAATGCTTCTTGGATTTTCCTTTGTCCTTGGACTCAACTCAACTGATCATCATGTCAGATTTGTCCATCTTCATTTTTGCTTTGACACTTATCAAGATGTCAAGCAACTCTGAAAGTGGTTTAGCCATGTTACTCAAGTGATAACACTCAATAAAGTGGTTATATTATTTAGGCAACGATTGCGAAATCATATCCGTGGCCAACTCTTGACCTAAAGGAAATCTCAGTCTCTCAAGATGCTTCATATGCCCAATCATATTGAGCACACGAGGCTCTACTGGATATACCTCTATCAGTTTGCACTCAAATAGCGCCTTAGAGACATTGTACCATTCATGCTTATCATGATGTTTATGGAACTCATAGTTCATACAACCTGACATAATGTTCTTGATGTTCACAAGATCATTGGAATGCTTCAAAGAAGAATCCATGTCAATCTTAGGCAAAATTGGAGCGGGTATTGGCTCTAGTGTTTCAGGAACATGCATAACATTTCTCAAGGTCCTGAACCAGTTAAGGAAATAAATCTCATTTAATTCGTCCAATTGCGATGATTGAGTGTTTTTCATTCGATTCTATAAGACAAAATTGCATTTGTCAAAAGCCATTTTTGATTTGATTTGAAAAGTCAATATTAATTAGCTCTTTAGTCAATTACCGCTCCCACTATTTTATTCAATTTGATATCCCTCAATATCGATTCAGAAGATTGTAGCATACAATCTTCTAGTGGGCCAAGATCCAAAAACAATTCAGTCAATACCCAACCAACACAGACGCTCATGACCAATTATTAAGGTAGGCAATATTTTCCAATTGCATCATATGCAACTCTTGGATAGATGATATACACAACTTCTTACCATAATCATTTGCATTCTTTTTGGCTTAGACTCTCTAAGAATCACCAGTTAAGCCTGACCTAATAACCAACATGATAATAATGCATTTTGCTTGGCAGACCCACATTGTTACCATCACACTTCTACGAGATAAACAACGTACCACCCTTGGGGTTCCTACAATTGGTTGATCAAACTTTTCATGTGTGTTGTTATTGGAAACCATCTTAGACTTAATATTTTATTGAGGGAGTTTGTATAATACATATACATTACCAACACCACATATATATAGTACATATCTTATACATGCTATAACCCACAATGAAAACATGCAATAAATGAAAAGCAATGGTTATGGCCAGCCTAATATAATTCCTTGGAGCCATAAGGAATTACCACATCTAGGTCCACAACACAAGTATAAAACTTTTATTGATGAAGATCTGTGCTTTCCAATCTGGGTTGATCGGTTCAACCCTTGAACATGTCGACTTACCTCCTGTCCAGTTGTTTGGTCATCTAGTTTTATCAGTCCAGCATCTGCTGGCTCCTCCAGCTGATCGGTTGGGTCCACCAATCGATCCGTTTGGCTCGTTCATCAGGTCCTCCATAATCCTTCAGTCGGTTGGCTTGTCGTCGGGACATCCTTCTTCTTCATCATAATAGGAAAGTAAACTATCCTACTATTACATCAGTATAGGAAAACCTCGAGTTACATTCGAGGGGAACAAAGGTAGAAGAGAATAATACTTCTACATTGGGAAGATAAGATAGAGGCTCAGTTTGTAGACCGAGATAAATAGGAAAAACCAACCACACAAACATGGACTGATAGTAGAAGTTTTTAGCCATAACCACGCTACACATCCACCATCAAAACTCACTTTTAGGGTGATGCATGTTAATTGCATATATATCATATCATATATATATTTGTTTGGGTTATTATGTGGTGATTAGTAGGATGTGCACATCAACCAGTTTAAATATTCACATTGCATGTAATAAATAAACTTAGTAAAACCAAAAAATTGATCATATTAATTATCCCCAAACATAATTAATTGACATGACTTTGATACTACTGTTGGGAAATATGACATCAGGTAGGCAATAAAAACAAAAAATTTACTGACATATTTCCCATTAACTAGCAGATCGCGTCAATAACTATACAATGGGAAGGATGGTTTCACAAAGATATACCTGGTCCTGGAGAAAGGCAAATGACAATCCTCATCGATGTAGATTCTCACTCTATCTTGGAGGATGTCTGTGTAGCTCCTAGTTGGTCTGGGACTCATCTGACTGCTCCTCCTAAGATAGTAGACTCGGACAACTGCTACAACAGCTTCTCTGATTTTGCCACGGACTGCGAGTTGATGTTGCCCTCTTAGCAGCAGCTAAAGGAGTCCTACCTCTAGAGTAGTCTACATGGACCAAATAGAACTCCTATCATATTTCTAGAACAGACAAGAAGGATTTGTCCCTCCCTTTGGCATACTAGTCACCAACCTGCTCTCCCACAACAATGATACTCAATTGTTTATCTCCTCTAGCTATCCCTCCCTAGTCGGGTAGGACTTGCTTGGGCTCTCTTGGCTACCACAACCAGAGAGGAAAAAGTTTGTCACAACAACTGATTCTCAATTGTCTGTGTTGTGCTCTAGGAAGCCCCATTACCCCCTCTATTTATAGGTGGGGTTTGGGTCCAGGTTCTCAGTCTGTGCGGAAGTGGAAGGGACTAGAATATCTTGAATTTTCACAATAATTCTAGAAATCTCACAACCTGTGATAGCCCAGACGGTCGTATGGAAACCCATATGGTCATTTGGCACAACCCAGATAGCCGTTTTGCTATTTCCCAGTTGTACATGAAAGTGGCAACTCAATTACCATCAATGTTGGACATTGATTTCTTTACACAACAAGTAATATACAAGAAAACCAAACATGAACTGGACCATCTTACCCATGTGAGGCAACCATCTTGGTCACCCAGACAGATGTCTAGTGATGTGAGTCGAGCCAGCCGGTTGGGTCAGTTCACTTCTTAGCTAATTTCAACTCAAATCAACCTTGACTCTCTAGACGCCCGTCTCAACACTTGAGATGACCGTTTGGCAGTGTTGTCAGGCTACTTATTGTGTGAATCAATTACCTAAATTTTTTAGCAATTAATTCAATCATCATCCAAGATTCAACTCCTCTTCTAGATGAGTTCCTATATGTGTGATCCTATGGGTCCGATATTACATTGGCAGTGAATGTCCATAACACCTTATGATATCACAAGCAATGAGTGGTGCCTAGTCACACATCATTACTACCCAAGTAAATGGAAAGTCGGAGAACAACTTCAACTTACAATCTATGTATGGTGTTACAATGTTTGTATAGTTCCTTTGTCACTGATATCCAGATTGAACTAGAGGCGTGGAACAATCACCCTCATTATTATTCAATCTTGTTCCTTGATCTAGAGCAGACTGTCTGAGATATATGTAAGCTCAAAATCACCTATTTACTCACATGTGCATGCATGCTTTTCTCAATCTCGCTAATCAAGAGGCCTAGGATATCACACTCCCTTAGGAGGGAAAAATCCCATATCTATCACGCATAGTCAATCCCCATGTGCCACAGTCACCCAATCATCACCTTTATAACAACCTATGTTTTAGGATTGTGTTTGATGATGTCAAAGCTTACTGAACAACATGTGATGAGTGCAATGATTTCAGGTTTAAGAACTACAACCACCACCATCACTGTGAGAGATGACTATGACTTCCATTATTATGGTTTCTGTGTGTAAGTATCATTGTGGGTTTGTTTATACACTGTTCCCTAACATGTATTTGTGTGCTTGATTTGATATCTCCATATCATGATTAATGAGATCCTGTCATCAACCAACTCATACTATGATCTTATGTATTATTGTTGTCTATCTACCTTCCACAACAACAACTAATCAGGGACATATTGAGAATGTATATACTCTTAACACATGTATGATCTCATTCTTCCAAGTCATGTACTTCAAGACATATGTCATTGAGTAATATCGATCTCTAGACATTTTTTTTTGGATAAGGTAAAATATACTAACCATCAAAAGAGCTACAAAAGAGCGTATAGGAGTAAAACACACTCTGTATACTATACAAGGTCAAGCCAGACCCCACATCAACCTGACCACGGGTTTGACCTTCAGCAAGGTACCCGGGTTCGCTTTATAAAACCAAGCCAAGTTATGTTATTTCATTATCTCATAACTAAATAAATAGAACAAGTTGGAAGATTTCCTTTTATTAATAATCAAATCATTTACATTTATGCCACTACAATCATCACACGATTGACTCTCTGGGCATATACACCAACACACACAAGTGCTTGCTGCCCCTATTCCTATCGAGAAAATGTCACCCAGTATCCCACCGCTATTTGAGAAGGCAAAGTCACTCATCTCACCCCCAGTGGAGGTCATTCTACTAGATGTCATACCATTTCATGAACGTCCCAAGGGAACTATAAATTTTGTTTTCTCCCTATCCTAGGATGAGATAACAAGTGCTTCTCCACATTCTACTGAGATGATACCAGTCTGGGAACCACTACAATCTATTTATGGTGACTTGGAAAATCCCCATCTCCCAAAGAAGAATGATTATGTGGTAAGATCTACAAAGAAAGGAAGAACACACTTACCAACCTTCATGTCTCTGATTAGAGATGTGTTCACCACTAAGAGAAGGGTGGTCAAATATTTACCTATAGAAATCATTGCTATAGAATGATTGAATTTCATTTTGAGAAGATACTTCCCTAAAAAGAGGGGAGACCCAGGGATACCCTATATCTAGTATTGCATTGAATGTCAGCACGTCGAACATGCACTTGTAGATTTGGGATCCAGAGCGAGTATCATATCCTATAACATGGTTGTGCAGGTGGGCATAAAGAGAATGATGCCAACAAATTGTGTTCAATTGCTAGCTAATGGGTCTAGGAAAATGCATGTAGGCATCTTGCACAATCAGACAGTCTCAGTTGACAATAGAATGAGGAATGCTTACCCGAAAGATCTTCTCATTGTACAATTCGAACCCTTGGATGGAAAGGAATACAACATCTTGGGGAGGCCCTTCCTGTATACAGTGGATGCGGAAATCAAAGTGTGCATTGGTACTATGATAGTCACTTATGATAGGAAGAAGATAAATGCTTTCATGTTCATAGAGGAAGAAAGATTAAGGATGAAGTAAGATCTATGCACCAACTTAGATTATATCAACTTTCATGAGAAGTGGTTGGCAAACAATAGTTACAAAAGCATGCATATTCCTTGGGATGATGCCATTTTGTGAGAGCCCTTAGAAGGACCACAGTCGGGGGACAATAACACTTCAATTGTGAACTTTTGAGGATGGTGAACAAAAAGCTCAATTGTGAAGGTAAATACAGCATCGATAGGCAGCAAAACAAAATTTTACTAACATATTTCCCATTAACTAGTAGATCATGTCAATAATTATAAAATGGGAAGAATGGTTTCATAAAGATATACATGGTCCTGGAGCAAGTCTAGTGAAAATCCTCGTCGATGTAGATGAGCACTCTATTTTGGATGGTGTCTGTGCAGCTCATGGTTGCATTGGGACTCATCTGATTGTTCCTCCATGAATAGTAGACTTGGACAACTGCTGCAGCGGCTCCTCAGATCTCGCCACAGACTATGAGTTAATGTTTCCCTCCTAGAAGTAGCCAAAGAACTCCTGCCTCTAGAGTAGTCCACACATAACAACTAGAACTCATGTCATCTTGTTAGAATGGACAGGAAGGAGTTGTCCCTCCCATTGGTGTACTAGTCACCAACCTTCTCTCCCACAACAATGATCCTCAGTTGTTTCTCTCCCTTGGCTATCCCTTCCTAGTTAGGTAGGACTTGGCTTTCGTGGTTACCACAACCAAAGAGGACAACAATTTTTAGAGCAACTGATTCTCAATTGTTTATGTTTTAGTTGTGTTCTAGGAAGCCCCCAATACCCCTCTATATATAGGAGGGGTTAGGGTTCCCAGTCCCTAGCCAATACAGGACTAAAGCAGTAATGGGAAGGATTGGAAGATCTTGAATTTTCACAATAATTCTAGAACTTTCACAACCTGAGTGCACTCAAATGATCATCTCACACGTGATACAATCATTTTGCTAAGAGAAATGGTTATTTTGCACTTTCCTATTTTTGCACATATGTCAACAATTCAATTCCAATTAGTACTCAACTTGACATCAACACCAATCCTTGATGCAATCGAATTGCACCCTCGAGATGCCCGTTTGGTGCATGTGAGACGGGCGTCTCACATCACCTGAGACTGTCATCTGGACAAGCCAGACGGGCATCTCACAGGCCTAGGATGAATTCCAACCAATGTATAATAAAATCAACTCGACACTCCAAACATAAGTCTCAACACTTGAACTGATCTTTTGGCAGTCTAGTCAGCTCATATGTTGTGTGAATTGAAAAACCTAAACACTTAAGTAATCAATTCAATTATCATTCAAGATCAAACTCCTCTTCTAGATGACTTCCTATGTGTGTGACTATCCATAACAACTTATGACATCACAAGCAAAGAGTGGTGCCTAGTCGCTCATTAGTGCTACCTAAGTGAATGGAAAGTTGGGGGGAAACTTCAACCTACAATCTATGTATGGTGTTACAATAATTATATAGTTCCTTTGTCATTGATATCCAGACTGAACTAGAGGCATGGAGTAGTCATCCTCATTATTATGCAATATTGTTTCTTGAACCAGAGAAAACTGCATGAGATATATGTAAGCTCAATATCACATATTGACTCACATGTGTATGACCATACTTTTCTCAGTCTTGCTAATCAAGAGTTCTAGGATATCAGACTCCTATAGGAGGGACAAATCCCATTTATATTACTCACAATCAATCCCCATGTGTTAAAGTCACCCAATCATCACCGTCATAACAACCTATGTTTTAGGACTATGTTTGATGATGTCAAAGTGTACCCAACGACATGTGATGAGTGCAGTGATTTTAGGTCTAAGAACCACAACCACCACCATCACTATGAGAGCTGACTATGACCTCCACAATGATGGCTTCCATGTTTCAGTCTCACACTGGGTCTGTTCGATACATTGTTCCCTAACATGTATCTGTGTGCTTAGTTTGATATCGCCATATCATGACTAATGAGATTCTATCATCAACCAACTCACACTATGATCTTATGTGTTATTGTTTTCTATCTACCTTACACAATAACAACCAATCAGGGACATAATGAGAATGCATATACTCTTAACATCTGTTTGATCTCATTCTTCCAAGTCACATACTTAAAGACATATGTCATTGAGTAATACCATTCTCTAGACATTTATTATGTTATTCATTATCTCATAACTGAATATACAAAATAAATTAGAAGCTTGCCTTTATTATTATCAAATTAGGTATCTACTGCCACATCCCAATCATCATATGATTGGCTCTCTGGGCATACATACCAACATATTCCCACTTCACTTAGAGCCAATCACCCACAGATCTTATCCCGAGTGATCTAACATGACCATCATGCTTCTACTGCGTAAGTGCTTTTATAGTGGGTTTAGCAATGTGTGCTTTAAGTCATCATTTTTCAATTTTCACATCTCTTCACTGTATGACTACTCATATGAGATTGAAGTGTCATATTATGCTATCTGAAGTTCCCAGCCTAACCAATAGTTCCATTTTTGTCATCAATATTTCTACTGTGTCATAAACGGTTGGAACCTCAAACAAGTTCATCCATATGAACTTCTTGGTCCATATAATATTCTCTGATGTTCTTATAACACAGAGATACTCAACTTCTTTTGCAGATTTGAACAATTGTCATTAGCTAAGAACCCTTTCTAGATTAGAGTTCTTATTTGATGTCAACCATAAATTTAAATTGTGACAATTTTGTCAATTTGGAAGCTTTCATGGGTGTAACCCTTTACATCCAACTCTTCCTTATTACCATAACCAAGTAACCAATTCTTTAAGTGCTTCACAAACACCTAAGGATGTTCTTTATGGTAGTTCAATGACTCTCACTGGTATCTGACATATACCCTCTCGTCATGTTTGATACATACGAGATTGCTAGGCATGTATATATATGTCTTCTCATCATGTCAAATACATATGAGATGATTGGATATCCTCTTGTCATGTCTAATACATACGAGATTATTGGATATCTTCTTGTCATGTCAAATGCATACGAAATAAAGGGATAAGTACATATCATTGCATTCAAGATACATCCAATTGTGAATGCATATGGTATCTATCCATGTGTTCCTATTCTTCATAAGAATTGGGACACTAGGATGTTGAGAGACTAACTGCATGGATCATGGATACATTTTCTCTCATTGAGTCTTGCATGTTAAACCCTTCAACATCTTGTCAATGTATGTGACTTTATTTAAGTCAAGAAGCTTTTGAGATCTATCTCTATAGACCTTGATCCCTATCTCATAGGATGCTTCACAGAAACCCTTCATGTAGAAGGTACTTTTCTTGCCAGGTTTTGACATATGCAGAATAAGGATGTTATTCTCCTCATTATGTGGAATATTAAATATGCTCCCACTAAATCTTTTGTAAACACAAATTCCATCTTCATTCTGACTCAAGTCAAACCCTTTAACTGTCTTGTCAAATAGAAGATTACATCTCTGAGATGATTGCTTCAATCCATAGATTGACCTTTGTAGCTTATAAACTTTATTTGCATTAATGGATTTATAAAACCACTAGGTTGTATGACGTATACATCCTCTTAATTATTCCAATTGAGGAATGCAATTTTAACATCCATATGCCAAATCACACAGTCATATTAAGCTGCAACAACAAGCCTAATCCAAATTGATTTAACTGTGGTAACTGGTGAGAGGACTTCATCATGTTCAACATCTTGAAATAATTTAAAACTATTTTCAACAGATTTACCTTTCTATGTTGGTCTTCTTACAAAAATCCAAATGCACCCTATGAGTTTTACCCCTTCAGGGGGATCCACCAAGGTCATACCTTATTGGTTACATGGAGTCCATCATTGATCTTATGGCCAGAAGCCATTTCTTAAATTTTGGTCCATCAATAGTTTCTAGGTAGGTTGTTGACTCATCTCTATGATCAACTCTCCACCTTTTGAGTTATCATAATCTTTCAAAATTAAGGCGTGTTCTACTAGAACTTTAAGTTATGTGTGTTACATAAGGAACTTGAGATTCCACAACAATTTGTGAATCTCCTTGTTCCTATTGAACCTCTTTAGTTTCATGTTTTCTTATTTGTCTCGAAAATTTTGAGTTCTACTTTTACTCCCACTGATTCCTTTGGAATTAATTTCAATTTGGGAATTCAGCCATCCTAGCAAAAAACACTTTATTGTTGGGTTGGAATATAAGTAGTATTCAACAAAAAAATATTCATGTGATTTGTGGATAAAGCCTTTTAAGAAACTATTTTATTATATAATCCTTCAATCCTAATCACTATAAAAGACACATCGACACTCCTCCCATGCCATATCTCATATGGTGTCTTTTCAACCATTTTAGATGGTACATTGTTTTAGTGTAAAACATGTGCCCAAAAGTTATTATAAGATCAGTTAGATTTTATTGATAATTCACCATGACTTAACATGGTGTGATTCCTTATTTCTAATACACTCTAATGGTACATTATCATTGTGTTTCAGGTGAAGTTCGTCATGATACACTACCATGATTTCCCAGAAGGTCCTCAAAATCTTGGTTTACATATTTCAACATCGATCATATCGAGGTATCTTAATACTTTTACCAAGTTAGTTACGCACTTCATTTATGATCTTCTTGAACACTTCAAGCGATCCAAACTTGTATTTCATTAACTACAAATTATCATATCTATTGATAACATCAGTAAATATAATAAGGTACTTGTAACTAATTTTAGCATTCATTCTAAAAGGTCTTGTGTACATCAGTATGTACTAGATTAGTCGATCTCCCACTAAATCTAATGAAGATGATTTTTTCATATTGCAAAACAATTAAGACATGCTTGTCTCTATTGGTTGAATAACCAAAGGAGTCTAGATAACCATCATATGGATTCTAGAAATGCATTTCTTATTTATGCGCTCTAGATGACAGTGCTATATGTATTCGGTTTGTTTGAGTTATCAAGTCATTCAATATATGTGTCATACACATTTTTCTCTACATATCAAGTATAGTTTGTGAGACATAGGGCATTGCCATAAAATATCATAATGTTCTTGTCATACAAACAATATGATGTACACAATAGCAATTCACTAATTACTATGTGCCTATGAATGACAACCTTTAACTATAGTGGCAACAACCCTTACCCTATATAGTTCTATCTTACTTCTTCTCAGGTCCTACATTGGAGATCTCTATCTCTATCTTCTTCCTGAGATCCTCTATAAGGAGGATAGTTCTTTCCAATGTTCAGACAAGTGACAATGGAGACACTTTCTTTTCTTTATCCTTCAAATGAAAAGGACAAATTCTTTTTACACTTACCCTTCTCCGTATATTGAGTGCAAAAGACTTGGACTTTAGATTAGCCTCTAAACACTTCTTTGCCTTGCCTTTTCCCTAGGACACGATTCCGCTAATCATTATCATGGATTTGTCCTTCTTCCTTGCTTTGGCATCAACATGCCAATCATTTTTTAAACTGACTATATGATTCATGCAATGCTTGCATAATCATATTCATGGTTAACTCTTGACCTAAGAGAAATCTCAACCATTCCACATGTCCAATCGTATTAAGAACATGGGGTTCCACTGGACCTCCCTTTGTCACTTTGCACTCAATTAGCACTTTAGAGACATTATACCTTCTTTGCTTTACATGATTATTAAGATGTGTTACCATATCAAGAATCTCCATGTATTTATGTTGTTCATGCAACTCATAGTTCATACAACATAGCATTAGATATTCAAATGTCTATGGTATCATTGGCATGCTTCCAATAAGAATCCATTTAGCATTAGGTGCATTTGAAGCGGGTTCCTCTGGCATAGGTCTATGAAGGACATGGAGCTTTCTCTCATTGATATGAACATTTCTCAAAGTCGTTAACCAATTGTGGAACTTTATTCTATTTTGTCCTTCTCAAGGATTGATCAAAATTTGAATGTGTTTTGTGTTTGACATTTGATTCCACAAAGATATATTGCAACCCTTTTCAAACCATTTTTGATTTGGTTTGATTTGATAATTTTGACGATATTAATTAGGTCTTTAATTATTATCACTCCCACTATTTCATTCGAATTGATAGCCCTCAATATTGATTCAGAATATTGCAGCGTATAATATTCTAGTGGGCCAAGATCCATATTTCATCAAGTCATGACTCAACTTTGGCTGATCACTAACAACTTGATTATTTAGGTAGGCCAACTTGCCAATTGCATCTGAATGAAACTCTTAGATAGATGATATGTGCAACTCTTTGCTATAATCATCTGCATGCCTCTGGCACTTGGTCTCACCAAGTTATCACCAATCAAGCCTGAGCCAAAATCTGACACAATAATAATGCACCTCGCTTGGGTGGAAACTACATTACTACCATCACACTTCCATGAGATAGACAATGCACCATGCATTGGTGTGAACTATGCTTAGTCGATCAAACTTTTCATGAATGTCTCATTTGGAAGGCACTAAGACTTTGATATTATATTTGAGGGAGTTTTTATGTATATATAAATATATATACTTTATCCAATCACCACATATATAGTATGTATCATATACATGCTATAACCACAAATGAGAACATGCAATAAATAAAACAAAGAATCGATGGTTATGGCCATACTAATGTAATTCCTTGAACCCACAAGGAATTACTACCACCTATGGTTCACATCATGTAAAACCTATTGTTGGGTAATATTTGTGCTCTAACCAATCCAGGTTGATCGATTCAACTCTTGAACCAGTCGACTCACCTCTTGGTTGCTCAGTTGAGCTCTTCTGAAGCAATCATCTCATTCTCAAGTCCAAGAAGTGTTAGGACACCTCTAGGTGGTCAGTTGGGCCACCAGTTGGTCGGTTCATCCTCCTATCATATGAGCTCCTTGATCCTCCAGTTGATTGGGTCGTCTCACAAGCCGCTCATTTTTCCTTTGTGCCTATCATCATTTCACATCAAAACATAAATTAAAACTATACTATTTCTTATCACATTGTATATGGGGTAAACCTCGAGTTACAATTGAGGGGAAATAGGAAGAAGAGAATTAATTTACATTTGGAAAGGAGAGACATGCTCTGTACACAAATTGATTAATGACAAGAATAAATAACCACAACCATGCACACATAGATCTAGGGTTTTGGCCATAACCATTCTTTACATCCACCATCAAAATTTATTTTATAGCGACCCATGTCAATTTCACACACACACACACACACACACATATATATATATATATATATATATATATATATTTGGTTGGGTTATTATGTGGTGATTAGACAGGCGTGCACATCAATCAACTTAAATATTTCCATTGCATGAAATAAATAAACACGATAAAACCAAAATCTGATCATATCGATTATCTAAAAAGATAATTAATTGACGTGGCTTTGATACCACTATAGGTAAATACAACATCAGATAGGCAGAGGAAACAAAATTTTATGGACATATTTCCCATTAACTAGCATATCATGTCAATAACTATGCAATGGGAAGGATGGTTTCACAAAGGTATACCTGGTCTTAGAGCAAGTCCAACGATAGTCCTCATCGATGTAGATGTGCACTCTATCTTAGACGCTGTCTGTCCAGCTTCTGATTGCAGTGGGACTCATCTGACTGCTCCTCCACAGACAGTAGACTCGAACAACTGTTATAGTAGCTCCTCAGATCTTGCCACAGACTGCGAGTTGATGTTTCCCTCCTAGCAACAACCCAAGGACTCCTTCCTCTAGAGTATTCAACACAAACCAATTAGAACTCATGTCGTCCTACTAGAATAGATAGGAAGGAGTTGTCCTTCCTATTGGTGTACTGGTCACCAACCTGCTCTCTTACAACAATGATCCTTAGTTGTTTCTCTCCCTTGGCTATCCCTCCCTAGTCGGGTAGGACTTGCATGGGCTCTCGTGGTTACCACAACCAGAGAGGACAACAATTGTTAGAGCAACTGATTTTCAATTGTATGTCTTGTAGTTGTGTTCTGGGAAGTCCCCAGTACCCCTCGATATATAGGAGGGGCTAGGGTCAGGGTTCCCAGTCCCCAGCCAATATGGGACTAAAGTTGGAGTGGAAAGGACCATAAGATCTTGAATTTTCACAACAATTCTAGAAGTTTCACAACCTGTGTGCGCCAAAATGTTCATCTCTCCCAATGAGATGGTCGTCTCACACGTGAGACGGTCATTTCACTAAGAAAAACGGTCATTTTTTACTTCCCAATTTTTGCACATATGTCGACAATTCAATTCCAATTAGTACTCAACTTGGCGTCAACACCAATCCTTGATGCAATCAAATTGCACCCCCGAGGCAGCCGTTTGGTGCATGTGAAATGGGTGTCTCACATCACCTGAGACAGTCGTCTGTTTAAGCCAGATGGGCATCTCACTAGCCATTTCAGGCTAAATTCCAACCAATGTACAATACAATCAGTATGACACTCCAAACAATAGTCTCAATACTTGAACAAATCGTTTGACAATCTAGTCAGCTGATTTGTTGCGTGAATTGAAATACCTAAATACTTTAGTAATCAATTTAATTATCATTCAAGATAAAACTCCTCTTATAGATGATTTCCTATGTGTGTGACCCTATAGGTCCCATATCACGTTGGCAGTGAATGTCCATAACAACTTATGACATCACAAACAAAGAGTGGTGCCTAGTCACACATCAGTGCTACCCAAGTGAATGGAAAGTTGGGGGGCAACTTCAACCTACAAACTGTATAAGGTGTTTACAATGTTTGTACAGTTCCTTTGTCACTGATATCCACATTGAACTAGAGGCATGGAGCAGTCATCCTCATTATTATTCAATCTTGTTCCTTGAACCAGAGCAAACTGCATGAGATATACATAAGCTCAATATCACATATTGACTCACATGCATATCACCATACTTTTCTCAATCTCACTAATCAAGAGTCCTAGGATATCATACTCCTATAGGAGGGACAAACCCCATTTCTATCACTCACAGTCAATCCCCATGTGTCAAAGTCACCCAATCATCACCGTTATAACAACTCATGTTTCGAGATTGTGTTTTATGATGTCAAAGTATACCCAACGACATGTGATGAGTGAAGTGATTTCAGGTATAATAACCACAAATAACACCATCACTATGAGAGATGACTATGACCTCCACAATGATGTCTTCCATGTGTCAGTTTCATGATGGGTATGTCCGATACACTATTCCCTAACATGTATATGTGTGCTTGGTTTGATATCACCATATCATGACTAATGAGACTCTATCATCAACCAACTCACACTCTGATCTTATGTGCTATTGTTGTCTATCTACCTTCCATAATAACAACCGATCAGGGACATAATGAGAATGTATATACTCTTAACATCATTATGATCTCATTCTTTCAAGTCACATACATGAAGATATACGTCATTGAGTAAATCATTCTCTAGACATTTATTATTTTATTTATTATCTCATAACTGAATATACAAAATAAATGGGAAGCTTGCCTTTATTATTATCAAATTAGGTATCTACTGCCACATCCCAATCATCATATGATTGGCTCTCTGGGCATACATACCAACAATTTGAAGGGGTAAAACTTGGTGCTAGTGGGAGGCAACCCATGTTGGTTTGAGACTCTTACTCTCAAAACCCCTTTTCCTACCGTACTTTTATTTTCACAAGAAATACACACACACCATACTTGATGGTTTCTCTATTTGTGAATCATGTTAATATAGGTTAATAGAGGAAAGATAATGAATGAAGGAGATAGAAAAGGAGAAGATAAAAGTTGAAAAGAAGAACATTGCAAATCAGTATAAGAGATACAAGAAGGAGTTTAGAATTGTCATGCTCCGCAACATGACTATGTGGCTGGCAAGACAAAATGGTTGTGTTTCTGAACATGGTCGTGGTGGCACTTCCATTCTCACCTAAGACTACATTGACACTCCACCTCTTTAAGGTTGTATTTCATGACTCCAAACCCTTTACCCTACTACTCTAAACTTCTATTTTCATGGTGAGGACAACATGGTTTAAACATCTGGGGTGGTAGGGGGTAAGCCCTTATTTTGCCTCATTTTTATCCATGTACCTTGTTCTAAATTTGTGCTGAGATTATCAAATAGTTTGACTAACTCTTGTACTTGTCTATCCTGACTTTGTGTGTGCTTGTTTGCATTCATGCATACATATAGTTCTTTTTCATGCATTTTTGAGTAATTTAAAAAAAAACTCTTTTTTCCATTCCATCTCATGCATTTCCTCATGTAGATTTTGGTAGTTCTTGTGTGTTTTAGTTAGGATTTTCTTGCTTTATGTTGTCTTTTCCCTAAAAGTAGGTTTGTATGTGATCTATTGCAACTTGGCACCATTTTGGCCAATTTTTCCCAAATTTGAATATTCTTTCCCAATAGTGTGTTTCAATTGAATCTCTATCTGTTGTGAGGAAATGGTTTAAATTTTGGGTAATGCAACCCATTGATGATGTTTTTGATTAGAATGAATCACTATGTATGAATTTTGCATGTGCTTCAAGACTCTTGCAAATAATTTGTTGTTTTGAATGGAAGTTTGAATCTTGCAAGTCTTGAACATTTGGTTTTATTTGTTCTATGCGAAAAGAATGCAATCTACCATATTATTCATTTTATGCATGGCTTGTTTGATTGGTGAATGTTACATTGAATAACTTGCTTGAGTGAGATTATACATGATTTCCACTGCTTGTGACCCGATACTTCTTTTATCATCTTTTTACCTCTCCGCCTCATGAAAGGATGCCAAAGTGCACGTATTAGCCTTGGCCACCCCTCAAAAGTTTGGGGTGACCATGTCTATACCTACCCACTTCAATCTTGTCATCATATGACCTCCTTACACATGGGGCACAGAAAAATAAAATAAATAATGGATGGCTCTATGTAATAGCCTTTGAAGAAAAGAAAAGAAAAATGAGTGCTCCTATGTAATAGCACTCCACTCTCTTCCATAACCCTTTCTTCTCTTTTTAATACTAGTAGGGATAGTGTATATCAACTCGAGACCTCATACATGTATACAAACCAAGTGGTTCATGAGCAGTGAAATGAAGTGTATGAGGTATCTCTAGCAAGTGAAACAATAATTCTAACCATTTGAATGTATTCCATGCATGATACAGACTATCCAGAGCTTTATGAAAATTTCATCACCCGCATATGTGAATGGTATCCCATATTCTAAGTTCCTATCTGTATGCTAGATTCACACTTAAAAACTAAAAATGAATAGAGAGTAGTGGATTGCATGCCTAATTCATCATGTTAACTCATTTTATTCAATTAATATCACAATGATTGCATTCTCCATGAATAACTTGATTGTATTGAAAGAGAGATTAAGTTGGAGAATACTTGAGGACAAGTATGCTTTAAGTTTGGAGTGGTGATGCAACCCTATTTTAGGGATTCATCTCATGTCATTTTGTAGTATTATCAAATCTAGACATTGTTAGAATGCAAGTTATTCCCCTTTCATATCAAATGCACTTATGACCATTTTTTGTGTGTTTTTAGGTAGTTGCACATGAATTGAATGTAAATGAGGGATAAGGAGAAGATTCTTGGGTTTATACACCCCGAGATTGGATCCATATTTTCCCCAAGCATCCCTTGAATAGGAAAAATTTGGTCCAAGGCAAAAAGCAACCATTTGGAGGAGTTAAGGGCAAAGTTAAACAGTTGGGTCCTCAAAACAGGCTGTGGTATATTCACACGACCATTGCCAAAATGATCAAATCATAGGAGAAATTCAAGCTACAACAACATAGACACCATGACCATGGTCATTAAAATAGTTGTGGCACTCCAGGGCAACCACACCTGTGGAAGCCACCATGATTGTGGAAATGAGCGTCCACAATGATCAACAATCAGACTAAAATAGTTATGACTGTCAATACCTCTATGATGTTGCATGCCCACCTCACTCATGGTGATCACCACGCATGTGGCATGCGACATCAACACCAACCACCCCTAGAAGAACAACCATGGCCATTCCCTCCACCACACCGTGCTCCATGGCACAATCGTGCCACCACTCACCCAACACGGTCATGGTGCCCACCATGTATATGGTCACTAAGCCTTCAAGACTCCACTTTAACCTGTCATTTTAACCTTCCCCACATCACCCGCACCCATCCACCATGACCGGGATGTCCTCCAACCACCATGGTTGTGGTGACCACCACAAACATGGTGACTACCCAACCCTAACAACATTGTCCATTGCATTTCCAATAATCCCCCACTTACCCTAGTGCTTCCCCACCACCTGTATATACTAAGAGGCAACTGTAGCATGAAGTTTATCCACTCCTACAGCCTCCTAGAGTTTATTTCCACCTTCTTGAGCTCTTACCTACTCCCATACATCACCCACTCCATTTCCACCATCCACTACCTCAAAACCCTAGTTTTCTAGGGTTTCCACCACAAAACCTCACTTTTTCATGCCATCTACCTACCTTAGAGGGAGGTGCTCGAGCTACAACATATAGGTGGTGAATAAAGGAGGAGCTTCCATGAGATTTTGATGTCCATCTTCCTCTTTATTCTCTCTCTTTTGCTATTTTGTTTGATCATGTGTAACTAAGCCCCCTTGGTGGGCTGTTTGGGGTTAAATGACATTTGATAGCATGTTGGGGGAATATAACTAGTAATGAACATAATTTAATTCTAGGATATTGTCTCTTTATTATATCTTGTTTCCCATTATTCTATATGTGATTTATGCTTCTAAACTTGGATTGCTTATTGTTTGATGCTTAAAAACACCTAGATTCTAGGGGAAAACAAATTGTGTGTGGCTATCTTAGGAATTGCTCCTAGGTCCAACTGGTGGATCCGTAGCTAGCACCCTATCTTCCTATATATATATCTCTTCTCCTACAATTAGGTGTGATATCTAAGTAGGTAGTGTAAGAGTGATTAGTGCAATTACCTAGGGTTTTCAAAAGGCTAGATGGTGAGTAACATGAGGTGAAACACCCTCATCTCTACTCCCCCTTCCAACCCTTATCTCTCAATTTCCCTAATAACACTTACCCTAGAAACCTAGATTTGCTAATCCTATTTGAATTACACCTAAGACCTAGTTCAATTTATCCTCGTAATGTTGTATGGGGTGTGCAAGGGTGTAGTTCCCCTACACACACTCCATACCACCCATGGCCCACTAGTAGCTTAGGGTAACTCAAATTGCACTTATCTTGTTGTTTGGTTTGGCAATCTAGAATGAAAAGATAGGATTTGAATGTTATATCACCCCTCTAATTGGATTCATGTGACATTCCCCCAAAGGCCACTCTTCCCATAACTTGCTTAACACCCATCTTTCTCTCTTAGCTATCTCATGTTAGTTTAGTTGCTTGCTTTAATTTCTTATTAGTTAATTGTTTAGTTCTTGGTAGTTAATCACTACTAGGATAATTAGTACATATTTTTCTTGCTTAATCTAGATAGTGGTAGTTTAGGTCTCTAATTACTTTAGTGTCTGAATTTCTAGTCCAGTGTAGTCTTGTGCTTTTGCTTAAGTAGTTTCTTCCCTTGTTAATTAGAATTGCTTGTTTAGGGTTAAACTTAGGGTTTTCACTTGTCTTGCTTGTCTTACTTACTTTCTTGTTCAATTGCTTGCCTTTTTGTGTAATCAACCCAAATCGAGATCAAACCCTAAAACCCTAATCTTTGACTTAGGATGTATCTCACACTAACTAAGCTTTAGTGCCCCCTCTTTTCCTACGGATCAACCCTTGTCTTGCCTCTTGCCTATACTATAACACAGCTCTGTGTGCTTGTCAGTGAAGTGTAATTGGTCTAATTGAGTGCGATAGACTGGGACCTTATAAATTTCAAAATATCAAAGTGTGTTTGCACTAAAGGTGCATCTAATCCAAATTCAATGGGTTAGGAGTACCTGAAGTAAAATCACACCAAGCTTTTTGGCATCGTTGTCGGGGACAGAAAGCACCATCACTACTTATTAGTTGTGGTGTTAACTCTCCCCTTTGGCGCCATCTTTTGCAATTTTTTTTTGTTGCATTTGAGAGACACACTAGTCATGATATAGGATATCAATTCAAACATATAAGAACTTGTTATAGAACAATGTACTAGACAAACTGACCTTGAGAGTGATACATTGATACCATGGAATAGTAGTCACAATCAGCTCTCAAAGTGATATTGGTGATTGTAGTTATTAGACCTAAAGTCACTACACTCATCACATTGTTTGATGAATTTTGACACCATCCAATGTGACATTGAATAATGGTTGCCATAAAGGCGGTGCTCGAGTACATTGTGACACATGGGGACTGATTGTGAGTGATGTAGATTGCATTTGTCCCTCCTAATGGAGTTTATATCCTGGCCACTTGATAAGCGAGACTGAGAAACATATGGCCATACTCGTGTGACTCAATATGTCACATGTGATCTCACATGCATCTCATACAATCTTCTCAAG
Source organism: Alisma plantago-aquatica (assembly GCA_963693085.1). NCBI lineage: Eukaryota > Viridiplantae > Streptophyta > Magnoliopsida > Alismatales > Alismataceae > Alisma > Alisma plantago-aquatica. Next base: position 69,193,770 of record OY856409.1, read on the forward strand.
TTCAAGGAATGTGGATTGAATATTAAGAGGATGATGATTCCATGCCTTGAGTTCAATTTGGATATTAGAGACAAAGGAACTATACTGTCATGGTAACACTGGTCATGGATTGTAGGTAGAAGTTGTTCTCCAATTTAAAAATTACTTGGGTAGCAATGATGTGTTGATAGATATCACTCACTTTTTGTGATGTCATAATCTGTCTATGGACATTCACTAGTAATGTAATTTTGGATCTATAGGGTCACACAAATAGGATTCACTTGGAGTAGGATCTCACTCGTGGATAATGTTTAACTTGGTTACTAAAGTGTTTAGGTAATCAACATAAACAACAACAACTAACTACTAGCTGACTCGAGTGTCTAGTAGACCGACATGGAATGGGAGTCGACCGAATGAAAAGTGTAGTCGTCTGATTGGATGATCAGTAAGACTAGATCAAGGAATTGACGTTGACATCATAATGTGCATTAATAATTGCATCAAAATCTAATATTTTTGTGAATAGGAAATCATTCCAATACTGATAGGGAGCCCAGTCAACTGATTCGTGATTTGCATCGGCCAAAAATTTATGAGATTCATCCTATCGTATCCTCAGGTTTGTGGAAACCCTAGACCAATTCACTCCTAAATGGGGAGGGGGGGTTGGCCAAGGCTCTCAGGACAACTCTCATGATCTCAACATTGCGGTAACGTGAGAGCCAAAGGCATCTTACCCATTAAAGGGAGAGATAGACAAATGGGACAAAAGTCAAAGATAGCATGTTGAGAACACAAAGGAGTGAATCCTTCCCATCAATTCTAGAAGAACAATTTTCAATGGTCCACGTGGACTACGTAGAGGCATGGAGTCCATTTCCATTACACTAGGAGGATGTCATCAACCACTATTTGTGGTTCTACACTAGGATACCGCCACCAACAAACATTTGGGTGGTACTTGAGAAAGAATAAAAACTCAATAAGGATCGTCACTGGACTTGTTCTAGGACTAGGTATATGCCTTGCAACCCTCCTTCCCAATTCATTGTTGTTGATGAGATCCTCTAGTCATGAGGAATATGGATAGAAAATATTTGTTTCCACTTCCATTTCTCTCTCTCCATATTTCCCTACAGTGGTATCCATGCCACATCAAATTACTATGTTTTGGTATTAAATCGATCTGATCGAATTTTGTTTTTATCATTTTTTTATTACATGTTATGTGAATATTTAAAATCATTTATGTGCATATCCGATTAAATATTATATATGCTATGGAATGTCACGTAGATCCTATATATATGATATGATATATATGCAATCTATATGTGTTGCACTAAAGTTGTTTTTATGGTACATGTATGTGTGGTTATGGCTAATACCCTCCAGATGTGTGTGCTTAGTTGAATGATTTAATTCATATCTTTTTAATTTGATTTTCATAACTAATCTCTCTCTCTCTTTCTCCATATGTAAAAATTAATGCTTTCCTCCCTAGATTCCCCTCAAATGTATCTTGAGGTATCACCTTTTATAGTGCAATAGATAAAAAGGATTAGCTTTAATTTCTATTTCAACAAAAGAGAAGATGTTCTGCACTAGGTGAGTTGACCAATTGGGAAGTCAAGTCGGTTTATCGAAGGACCAAAGAGGTAGCATATTGGAGGAGCTAATCAATCGGCTAGAGGCCCAATTAACCATTTGGAGGAGTCTAAAAAATTGCTTGAGCCACAAGCCAGTCGACTGACCAACGGAGACCAATCGACCGACATGTAGATAAATTGATTGACTTAAAGAGTTGAATTGACATAATTGCTTCTAGCACATCACCTTTTCCTCTACATGTTGGAACATATGATGTTTTACCTTAGGTGGATATAAATGCTTTGTGGCTCTAAAGAATTGCATTAGTATGACCATAACCATCACTTGTATGTTTGTTATTGAATGTTTTCATTTTTTGATATATTGTATCTAAGAAGTGTTCTAAAGCCAGCCAAAAACCCACATCTTCTACACTTAAAGCAAAGGGAGGAGTGAGTAAGGAAGGAAAGTGTTACCACTGTCATCAGCGTGGACACTGGAAGAGGAATTGTCCCCTTTATGTAGAGGAACTCTAGAAGAAGAAGTAAGAGATGGAGATCTGCATTTCAAGATCTGAGAAGAAATAAGCTAGATAAGGTGGAACTGTGTGGAGTAAGAGTTGTTGCTGTTACACTTGGAACCTATCATTTATCTCATCTCAGTGGCCATGTAATAGAATTAGTGAATTTCTATTATGTACCTGCCATTAATATAAAAATCATATATATATATATTGTTTGGACAAGAATATCATGAATAATAAATGTTTTATTTTAAAAATAAGATCCTTTATGACATTACCCCAATGCATCATAGTCTCTACTCGATAGTTCTAGAGATAAATATATATAGCATATACTGAATGACTCCATGAATCAATGATATATAGCTATAGCATTGTTGTCTAGGGCACATAAATATAGAACACATTTCTAGAATCCATGAGGATGGCCATCTAGACTCTTTTAGTTTCAAACCAATAGGGCATACGAGTATTGTGTGTTTGGCAAGATGAAAAAAAATCTCCTTCCACTAGAAACATTGATAGATTGAGTGATCTATTAGGATTCATACATACTAATGTATGTAGACCTTATAGAACCAATGCCAAAGGTGGTTACTAGTATTAAAACACTTTTCTATGATCTATGTGGAGAATAATTGAACCAAGAGGCTAAGGATATTTTGTGAGAATGTGATATTGTGTCGCAATGGACTCCACCTAAAATATAATGATGACTCAGAAAGAAGGAATCATACCCTATTACAATCATCGATAAGTCTAGCTAATCTTTTGACTTCCTTCAAGGAATATGCTTTATAAGCCACAATGTTTACACTAAATAGTGTATCGTCTAAATTCGTTCAAAAGATACCATATTGATATATGGCATGGGAAGTGTCCTGATATGCCTTTTGTGAAGATTTAGAACAGAAAGCTTACATAAGAAAATAGTTTGAAAATCTTGATTCCAAATTAGATAAATGTTATTTTTTTGAAAATCCTAAGAAAACCAGAGGATACTACTTTTATGTTCCATACAACAACAAATTGTTTATTTCCAAGACATGTGTATTCCTATAAAAGGAATTTATTTCCAAAGGAACCAATGGGAGAAAAGTAGAACTTGATAAGTTTGAGACCAACAAGATAATATTGAACCTATAGAGTCACATTAAGAATAAGAAGAATCACAAACTATTGTGGAATCTCAGGTTCCTCAAGTAACACAAGGACCTCACAGATCCAATAGGACACACCTTGATCTTGAATGATTTAGATATCTTATGATTCAAGAAGGCAGTGAGTTGGTCATAGATGATTAGCCCACAACCTACCTAGAATCTATTGAGGGACTAAAGTATGAGAAATGGTTTGAGGCCATTGGATCTAAGATGGACTCCATATACACCAACAAGGTATGACCTTGGTGGATGCACCTGAAGGGGTAAAACCCATAGGTTGCAAGTGGGTCTTCAAGAAGGAGTCCAACTTGGATGGTAATGTACAAACCTATAAGGATAGATTGGTTTCAAAGGGTCAACAAATTTCAAGGTGTTAAACATGAAAAAATAGTTTCACCAGTTGCCATGGCTAAACCCATTAATATCATGCTTGCTATTGCAACTTATTATTACTATGAGATTTGGTATATGGATGTTAAAACAACATTCCTTAACAAGAATATTCATGAGCATGTGTGCTTAACATAGCTCAAAGGTTTTATAAATCCAAATAATGCAAATATAGTTTGTAAGCTACAAAGGTCAATCTATGGATTGAAGCAAGCATCTCAGAGCTAGAATCTTCAATTTGACAAGAAAGTCAAAGAGTTTGACTTTAGTCAAAATGAAGATGAAACATGTGTTCATAAAAGGTTAGTGGGAGCATATATGTATTCCAAATATTTATGGGATTGACATCCTTATCCTACAATTGTTAAAAAAACCTAACTGGGAAAGTACCTTCTCTGTGAAGGATTTAGGAAAAGCATCCTATATCTTAGGAATTAAGATCTTTAGAGATAGATCTAGAAGGCTTCCTAACCTAAGTAAGAGCACACACATTGGAAAGATCTTAAAGGGTTTCAATATGCATGACTCGAAGAGAGAAAATTTGTCCATGTTCCATGGAATTAGTCTCTCAAGATCTGAGTGCCCCATTTCTTGTGAAGAATAGGAATGCGTGAGTAAAATTCCATATGCATTTGCAAATGGATCTATCATGTATGCAATGTTATGTACTCATCATGTTGTTCTAAGAGGATATCAGTCAGATTCTTATGAAGGTTATTAGACTACCATAAAGAAGACCCTTAAGTACTTGAGAAGTACTAAGGATCAATTCATTATTTATGGTGATAAGGAAGAGTTGGGTGTAAGTGGTTACACCGATACAAGCTTCCAAAATGATAAAAGAAGATTAAGGATCGTAATCCAAATTTTTGTTTGACCTTAATATAGAACTATAAGATGAAAAATTCTAAGCAAGAAATAATAGTTGGTTCTACAATAGAAGTCGAGTACCTTGCTATTTGTATGGATCAATAAGTTCATTTAGATGAACTTGTGGGAGGTTCCAACCATTGATGACACAGTAGAAATACTTTCCACAAAAATGGAGCTACTAGATAGGCTAGGAAACCCAAATAGTATATTATGACATTTCCATGTCATACAAAAGATTGTACAACCAGGAGATGTGAAGACCTACAAAATATCGAGTATAAGCAAATGTTGCTAACCTAATACAAAGCACTTACACAGTAGATATGTGACAGAAATGTTAAGATCACTTGGAATAAGATTTGTAGGTGATTGACTCTAAGTTCAAGTGGGAGTCTGTTGGTATTTATGCCCAGAGATCCTATCATATGATATTGTAATGGGGAATTATATATTTTAATTGATAATAATTCTATCTATTGTGCCTATCTCAATCATGAGAGGATATCACAAACGAATTGATGTCTAAAGAATGATGTTCATCAATGACATATGTCTTCGGGTTGAGGACCTGAATAGTGAAATCATAGGTATGATAAGAGTATATACATTCTTGTTATGTCCCTAGTCAGATTTTACCATGGAAGAAAAACAGACGACAATAATACATTAGAATAGAATGTGTGTTGACTAATGACAAAGTCTCATTAGTCATGATATAGGATATCAAGTCAAACATATAGGTAGTAGTTGTAGAACACTGTACCAGATAGACCCATCTTAAGAGTGATACATGGATATCATGGAATAGTAGTCACAATCAACTCTCAAAGTGATAATGGTGAGTGTGGTTCTTAAACCCTAAGTCATTACACTCATCACATGTCGTTCAATGAACTTTATGCCATCCAACGTGACCTTGAATAAGGGATTCCATAATGGTGGTGCTCGGGTACATTGTGACACATGCAGATTGATCGTGAGTGATGTAGATGGGATTTGTACCTCCTACATGAGTTGATATATTGGGCACTTGATAAGTGAGACTAAGAAATGTATGGTCGTACTTGAGCTCACATGCATCTCAGACAATCTACTCTAGTTTAAGGAACGCGGATCAAATATCAAGAGGATGATGATTCCATGCCTTGAGTTCAATGTAGATATCAGCGACAAAGGAACCATAGGATCATGATAACACTGATCAAAAATTGTAGGTTGGAGTTGTTCTCCAACTTTCTAATTACTTGGCTAGCAATGATGTGTTTCTAGATACTGCTCATTATTTGTGATGTCATAATCTAGTTATGGACATTCAATGCCAACATAATTTGGAACCTATAGGATCAAACACAAACAATTCACTTGGAGTAGGAGTTTAGTCATGAACAAGGTTTATGTTGGTTACTAAAGTGTTAAGGTAATAAACTTAAACAACATTGGTTGATAGTTGGCTAACTAGAGTGTCCAATCTAATGACTGGGAATGCGACCCGACCGACTGGAGTGTCCAGTCAGCCAAATGAAAAGTCCAGTCAACTGATTGGACGATTAGTTAGACTAGATCAAGGAATTGATGATAATTCCATAACGTGCATTAATTTTTGCATTGAAAGAAAATATGTTTGTGAATAGGAAAAATTCCAATCGAATAACTAGAGTGTCTAGTTAGCAGACTCATGACATGTAGTGGAAAAAAATTCTTGAGATTGATCCCGTCATATCCATGGGTTTATTGAGACCCCTAGCCCATCCACTCCTATATAAGGGGGGTGACCAAGGATCTCAGGACAAGTCTCCTAATTGCAACATTGTGGTAACATCAGAGCTAGAGGCATCTTACAAATAAAAGGGAGACATAGTCAAAGGGGAGAGAAGTCAACACTAGCACATTGACAACAAGAAGGGACAACTCCTTCCCGCCGATTATAGAAGAATGAAAAGAAGTTCTCGATGGTCCGTGTGGACTATGTAGAAGTGTGGAGGCCATTGCCATCACATTAGGAAGACGTTGTCAACCACCATCTATGGTGCTACACTAGGAGGCTGTTGCCGACAACCGTCTATGTGTTTCTTGAGAAATAATCACAACTCTACAAGGATTGTCATTGGACTTGCTCCAGGACCAGGCATATTCCTTGCAACCCTCCTTTCCAATTCAAAGTTGTTGACAAGATCTTCCGATTATGAGGAATATGATCAGAATTTTTCTGTTTCTACGATCGTCTCTTTTGTCATATTTCCCTACAGTGGAATCAGAGCCACATCAATTTACTACCTTTTGGAATTTAAACGATATGTTTGATTTTTGTTTTTATAATTTAGTTTAATGCATGCGATGTGAATATCTAAAATGACTAACGTGCATATTTGATTAAATACCACATACACTAGGGAATGTCTGATACATACTATATATGTGATATGATATATATGCAATTTCTATGTGTCTCCTTAAAACCATTTTGATGGTGGATGTATGCATGGTTATGGCCAATACCCTCTAGATGTGTGTGCTCAGTTGAATGGTTTAATTCCTATCTTTTAAATTCAATTTGCATACTGAGCCTCTCTCTTTTTTTCTCCATATGTAAGCTAATGTTTCCTCCCTATAATCCCCTTGAATGTAACTCGTGGTTTCACCTTTTACAATGTAATAGATAAATAGGATTGCCTTTACTTTCTATTTTGGAAAAAAGAGAATACGTTATGCACCTAAGCATGATGTTTGATTGATAAAAAGTACACAAGTGGTACTTGTTTCATCTTAGGACCATGCTTGGTGTCTTGGTTTTCCAAGAAATAGAGAACAGTGGCTCTATTAACTACCGAGGCTGAATACATTACAAATGGGATTTGTTGTGCTCAGGTCTTATGGATGAAGCAAATGCTCTAAGACTTTAACATTTATTTTGATGCTTCTCTTATCTATTATGGAAATACTAGTGCAATCAATTTATCTTAAAATACTATATTTCATAGTAGAGCCAAGCATATAGAGTTTCGTCATCCTTTTCTTTGTGATCACATTGCCAATAAGGATATTTATATAACACATGTGGACATGGAAAAATAGTTGGCGAACATTTTTACTAAACCTCTAGCTAGAGACTAATTTAATTTTATTAGATATAAACTACTCATAATTGCTTTGGATGATATTGATATGCCATCCTATATGCTTGGCTTATGTCTTGATCACCTCTGCTTGCTAAGTGCTAAAATTTCATGTTCTTATGCCTTATTTTTTGCTTGTTTTGGGTATCTTTCACAAACAAATGTTTTATCAAAAAATAGTACCCCATGATGAGTGACATGTGCCTTAATATGTCTAACATACAAAATGGACTAGAAAAATAAATTTAATTAGCATCCAAATGGCTAGAATCTAGAATTTCTAATGTTGTGACAGACTTTCTATCGGTTGAGTTGCCAACTCGACCGATCTGTGGCCGAGGGCTTATGTAAAAAGTCATTCAGTCGAGTTTCTCTCCCTCAAAACTTGACCGATGGCCAGGATGGACCAAATCTTAAATAGGTTTCAGTCGACTATTCTCCCTCTTAACTAGATAAAAGTTGACCGATTCTTACTCAAACTCCCATAAACTCTCAACCCTAGGATCGACCTTCCTTCTACTAGCCCTAGCCAGCCTCCGTTTGACCTACCTAGCACCTTTTCCTATCTGCCCTAGGTGGTTAGATGACCTTTGGTGGTGATTTTCTCTTGTTCAGTCTCTCAATCTTCTCCATCTCTCCTTCATGGCCTCAAATAGAAGAAAGAGGGATGCACCTGCTAGAGATCCATCTTCATCCTCCATCTCACACCTCATTCCATATGATGACACCTTCTTTGTTTCAACCAAAGCTCTAAACAGGTATAAGGAGCTCCTTCCTAGGAACCCTTTTCCTTTTTGTGCCTTGTTTGAGCCTCACCTACATAAACAAGAGGTGATAGATGAGGTGGATGAGTTTCTCTATGACCATCACCTAGAAGCCCTGAGTATCGAACATCAGTGCTTTCACAATTCTATTACAACCACTAAGGCGGTCTATGAATTTTACGCCAATCTTTCATGAAACTATGACTCTCTTGTACTCCTCCTAATACTCAAGTGATTATCACTTCTATGATTTTTGGTAAGAAATTCACTATATCAAAAGATACCTTGAACATATTTCTCAATGGTATTGAGGTCACTGACACATGGAGGAAAGATTATCCTGAGTATTTTGACCTGCTTGACCCTGAGTCTTTATATAAGCACTATGGTATTACTCTCCCTGATAGTCATAAGTTCTTGAAGAAGCCTCAAATACCCTACAAGAATAAGTTCACCATACCATCCTCTTCCTTGGGTCTCAAAAATTTCATACTCACTCTGGTCGTCAACTGCAATATTCACCCCAAAAAGAATGATCTATGGTCTCTTCACCTTTGTGGCTGAGAAGTATCTTTTTCGTGACATCATTACAAACCCTCTAGAGAAGGAGTTTGTATTAGCAAGACCACAATCAAGAAAACTTTTTTGCCTACATCCTCTTACACCACACTTGGAGCCTCTACCTCCCTCCAGGCACCTCCTCCTCTACCACCATCCTGACCTGCCTGCACCTCATTCCGTGTATCCAATGAAGCCATCATGGGTTACATGGTGCATCAATAGGCGTACAACCTACAGGTTCAGGAGCACCTGCATTAGGACCTATGCCAAATCATGTCTACCAGGAACCTATCATGTGCCCATCCTTACCCTGCCTACCAGCCCTATCCAGGTGGTGACTATGCTTTCTATGCATATAATCACTTATACCCGACCCCTCGACCTACTGCTTCCATTTCTACACCCTCTATTGCTAGTGGATCTTCCACTGCACCTACCCCTAAAGTTCTACCTCTTCCTGCTGGTCCCACTGCTACCCTACTTTTCAGCCTTGGCACTTCTGCTCGCTGTTTCCCTTAGGCCCATGAGTTGCATGACCTTTGCATATCTTGGGCTGAGTAGAATGCGATGTGGTGTGGTAGTGATTTCGGTCCTTCTGTCGATGAGGAGATGCTCGACCAGGATGATAAGTAAGCCTGTACTAATGATTAGGTTACCGAGGATGATGGCTCAGTTGATGGCTCTGCTGATGCCTGATGGAGCTTCCACTTACGTGGAATTGCATGCGCCAACTAAAAATCCTAAAGATAGTAAGTCTTTAGGTTTAGCCTTGCTTATACTAGATAGAGAACTCCACCCACGTATGCTAAGATACGTGGAAGTCTTATCGTAGTATAGTTAAGGGTCGAATCCATAGGACAACGGTCTTGTTGCAAGCAACAAGATGGAAAATGCTAGAACTTCACTTAGTCTCTTAATAGTGGGCACTTAAGTCGAAAGGTTGGTTTTGTTGTTTTAAACTAAGAACATGTAAAGTAAAGCAAGCGAGTAAACTTAAAGAGGTTAAACAATGATAAGAAGTCACTAGGGTGAGATCAGTTTTTCACCGCCACTACACATGGATCAAGACATGCAAAATAAAACATAACCTGCAGCAAGAGTTTAGTCAGTTAGTATCTTTGTAGACTTAGTTTCCTTTCGAAGAAATAACTACAAGAAGTGTGGGAATGATGCAATGCCAGCCATCCCCGAACGAATGGTCAACTTCTTTGCATCATTCCCTTCTCAAAGTGTGTTCCTCGACTTACCAAGGTTGTACTTTTATACATCAACTGATTCCATTTTCATAGTATGAAAGTACAACATTTGGAAGTGAGTTTACTCCACTTCTCGAAAGCACTCCTGGATATCGAACCAAGCACATGGTGGATACATGCACCAAGAACCAACATACAAATGAGTTTCGAATCCAATAGTATAAACATAGACAATTCATACTAAAAGATAAAAGATAACACAAGTTGGTGATCAAGCAACAAGCATTCATTAAATGTTTGATGTTGAACTGAAAAGATATAAACTCTATATTACAAACTATGGATTACATTTACATGATATGAAAACATGGGTAGCGGGGCTACTCCCCGCACCCTAGTGAGAAAGACTACTCGCTCATAACTAGGACAAAGAAGGAGGCAAGAAGAGAGAGAGTGTGTCATCCCCACAAAGGAGAGAGGAAAGTCAACCCCTTGGAGAGAGAGAGAGACGATCCACCAGCTTTACATGTTGCTTGATGATGAGGTCCCCTCTTCCCACCTTCTTTGGCGGAGAGAGAGAAAGCAGCTTTGAGATGGAGTGTGGGTCTCAGACCGGCAGCCCCTGGGCGGAGGATGGAAGTTGGATTTTCTCTGGAGTGATTGAGGCAGCCTCTGGACGTTTGAAACTTCCTGTCTTTTAAAGGACCCTTGGGGTCTTATTTATAGGCCTTAAGTGAAGTCCAAATGGTTTGGAGACCATTTGGACCTCAAAACCGTTTGGACCTTAAGACCGTTTGGGCCTCATGCAGTCTTGGGACTGTGTGACTCCATGCGGTCTCGGGACTGATTGGCTTCATGCGGTCTTAGGACCGTGTGACTCCATGCGGTCTCGGGACCGGTTGGCTTCATGCGGTCTTGGGACCGTGTGACTCCATGCGGTCTTGGGACCGATTGGCTTCATGCGGTCTTGGGATCGTGTGACTCCATGCGGTCTCGGGACCGATTGGCTTCATGCGGTCTTGGGACCGTGTGACTCCATGCAGTCTCAGGACCGATTGGCTTCATGCAGTCTTGGGACCGTGTGACTCCATGCGGTCTCTGGACCGATTGGCTTCATGCGGTCTTGGGACCGTGTGACTCCATGCGGTCTCGGGACCGATTGGCTTCATGCGGTCTTGGGACCGTGTGACTTCATGCAGTCTCGGGACCGATTGGCTTCATGCGGTCTTGGGACCGTGTGACTCCATGCGGTCTCGAGGCTGGTTGGGTCTTTTATGATTTTTGTGTCTTTTTTTCTACAAATATGAAAGGGAAAAGTTAGTCTAATAGTATATTTACAATAATAGGGAATATTTAGGGATTATTTATAATTTTAATTTAGAAAGAGTGTGGAAAACTAAAGAAAAGACTAAGAAAATCATCCAAAATTGGTGGTTATCACCCCCCCTAACTTAGAGTCTAGCTTGTCCTCAAGTTAGATAGAGCTGAGGCATGTAATGGCGAGGCAATTTTATTTAGTTAGGATTTCCATACTCTTGCTTCAATTCTCAACCTGAGTTCTCCTAAGGTCATATCAGGTCTTATTGCTTGCCTTGACTCTTTTAGGTTTTGAGAGTTGCTTGGGTCTCAGGTTCCTTCCGTATCTCGTAGCTTGCATCATGACCACTTTTATTCTATGCATGTTGTTGACTCTAATCAGCTTTATACCTCTCTGAAGAACCTACTGGAAGCTAGAGTGGGTATGAGGGTTGGCTAAAGGCTTGAAGTGTAACTCCCCCTTCAAGTGGGGGAGGGGTTGTCTATGCTTTTAGAATCTCACTACCGGGCACGACACATCTGCCTTTGTGAGGGCAGCTGAATGTACCGGTCGGGTGAGTCCTTTATAAGCCTTTCATATATTTAGATACCTTAGGGTTTCACTACCAGGCATGACACATCTGCCTTCGTGAGGGCAACTGAATGTTCCAGCTAAGTGAGACCTTCATCGGTTCTTTATATAGATCCTTATTTATGGCACAACTCTCATAATTTTATTCAACTCTTTGGCTTTTATTCGAAGACTCGCAGGCTTGGGTTTTGGGGTTTTTTCGGGAAATTGTTTTGGGCGGCCAAGCCTCTTTTATTTGAAGAGAGGAAAGTTGTTCTTAGAGTTTTTCAACATGCACATATTTGACTTTTTTTGTGATCCTCTTGCAAGACTTCTTGATTTGGAAGTTGCCTGATGCCCCTCTCATCCTTGAGAGCTTGGCTTATTTCTGCCTTGATATTGACCTGTGGAGAGTCAGATATAGAAGTGAAACAAAAACATGAAAATCGATAGTGGAGAGACATTATTAAGTCGCCATTATATGTCTAAGTGCTATTTACTTTTGAGGACTAACATGATCCTAAAGTTAGCTGAGGGTGACTTTATTCCAAAAGAATTAAATTAAAAAGAATGTGTAAAGGAAAATAATAAAATATGTACAGATAAAAAGGAAAGAGAATGATGGAAAAGGAGGGGTTAGAAATGATACCTCGCCCTTGTCTAATGTACCCACCCTAACTTATCACTCACTCTGTCCTCAGAGTGTCAAAGTGATAGGTTGAGAAGTATGATGACAAGGGCTACAGGCTAAGTTAATCCGAATTTTTCCCCTGGTGTTCAGAGTAGATTAGTTGCAAACTGTCCGCATAGAGCGTGATAATCCACATCAGTCATATCCTCTACTGGTCTTTGGAGGACCATGATGGTGTACATCCAGTAGAGGATGTGGAAGCCACAGTCATTTGATTCCCGGATTTGTTGTGGGCATTTGTGGCTGAAGGAAGGGCGATGAAAATGTTCTTTGTCGTAAGCCCTTGTATGCTGACTTAAAAAGGTGATTAATTTGTCAACACATTCCTTCGTCACTACCTCTGTGGGCGTCTTTGGTGTTACGACATAATTCTTCTGCCGTGGATTGTACTGGCTGTCAGAACTATTATAGATTGTAGTTGTTCCTTCTGGTAGGTTTGTTTCCAGGAGCATCCAGTGTTCATGATAAAGGAAGGGAAGCATGATGAACTTCGACGTTGTGTGTTGTAGAAAGGAGATCAGTGCTTCTGTTGTTCCGAAGTTCTTTAGCTTTAAAAGATCATCCTTCATGTATGGGGACGCCATATATGTTGTGGGGTTATTTTGGCCGAGGAGAAATTGATAAGCGGCCATTAAGCTTACAGAGAGAGATCCTTTAAACTGTAAAGTCTCTCGAAGCATGTCTGCCATTATTAAAATGTCACCCGACATGAATATGAGTTCATCCTTCTCGGCAGAAAGCCTTGACATGATGAGGCATAGTTCAATGTCGGAGAGACTGTTGCAAGCGCTGAGGTCAAAGTCCGGGAAAGTTGGTTTTATGGCAGACAAAAGATCTATGTCACTTTTTCTTTGCTCGGGAGATGTGGCTGGCTCCTGGGACTTCTCCAACTCTTTCAAAGTTTGGCAGAATGGTCGCCTCTGCGGACGTTGTATTGCTGAAAAAAGGTAACGAGGGATGTCATCTGATGCCATTGTCGGGTCCTTGAAGAACCTTCTATCACAAATGAGCTCCATGGCGTAACGCCCTTGCAAGGAGTGAAAATCTTCAGCAACTAGATTAGTAAAAGGGATTTCTTGGTTCAGCGCTTGGATGTGACAGATGGTGTAGAAAGCATAGTCCCCAGATCCCTCAGCGGCTTGAACTTGTGGATTAATTATTTGGAACCAGGGTTGGCTCCAGTCTTGACGGAGGGATGGGCGTGCAGCCCAAATTAACTTAAGCAGCCGGAAGGGTATACATCTCGCTTCGCCTGCTGCTTCACCAACAAAATTTATTGTACCGGCAGGAAGCTCAGTGCTGCAAAAATTATAAACATTGGCGTCTCGAGCCTCGGTGTCTACAATCATAAATAGTCAGTGATCCGAAACTTGAAAAGGCACGGTAAGATAACGTGCCCGTCGTGCTAAACCAGCATGCAGCCGCTCGATTGACTTTACTCATATGTCTTTGCATAAAAGGCCGATAGACAAAGCAGGTGAGGCGTTAAAAACTGGTTGCTGCCTCTTAGAACTTCTGTACACTTCTATACAGTTGGCGAGAAGAACACGGAAGATTACTATTGGCATCGTGGACCGTGGTTGCAGGATGTTGCAGAAGTCTTCTCGTGTCAACTTGCGCTTAGTTTTGGTGTTATGGTAGATGATGTCTTCCCCCGCCTTTGCATCGTCCACAATAGTGTTCAGTATAAAAATGTCTTGAGCATCTAATGTGGAGATGGCCGCCATATCTAGATCATGCATCTTATGCGGTAGAGGTGGTGGCGGGGGGAGCTCTTGCGGGGGGGGTGAGGAGGTTTGTTCCAAGACTGTTGCATAGTCTTGCATATCGTCATCCGAATCAGAAGCAGAATCAAGTTCTTCGTCTGTATCTAAACTCACTCGTTCTGACTCGTTCTGACTCGTCCAGGTCTTGAGGGGAAGGTACTGATTTGTCAAGTGCGGAGGAAGGTTGAGCGGTTGTTGCTGGTGGGCTTGCGCTGGTTCTTAGTATACATTGGTGGAACTTAGTGAAAGCCGCGTCTTTAGCAGACTCCCCAATGGATCCCAGAGCAGAATAATCAAGGAATTGGTCCCCATAAGACATGTTTACATTTTCATTGTGGGGGGACTTGGGGTGATGTCCACCTTCTTGGTGACCTTTGTCGAAACCTTTCTGAGAAGGTTCTGCTGCTTGGCATGGGTCCTCTCCATCATCAGATTTATCACCTGAGGAGGTGGTATCATTGTTTGAATCAGCACACGAGTCGGAGTCTTCTTCTTCGTCGTTATCACCATCTTTGTCAGCCGCTGCCTTTTCTGCTGGCTTCTTGTGTGCGGTCTTTTTGCACCGCCGATGGACGGCTTGTAACTCATCGAATGCCACTTGCACATGCTCGTGTGTTTTGAGCAGTGCGTCGTGTGTTTCTTTAAGGTCGTTATATCGGCCCTCGGCGGAGAGGAGTCGTGTTGTGAGATCTATTACTTGAGCACGTAGTTGCTGGATTTCATTATTTGATGACTCCTCTTGGTGATTGTTTAGGTGTGTGACGGTGCTACTGATTGTGACCAAGCGCATGCTAAGAGCTGCTTGTTGCTGCTTGAGCTCGCGGAGAGTCTTAGGAAGAGGTTGAGTCTACGTAGAGATCTCATCGACTTGCTTAGCCATCGCTTCTTGCTGGTGCTTCGCTCCAAGGACCAGCTCGGGCAAGTTGTTGTAGTGGTTGTTGATGTGATCAACTTGCTTAGCCACCTCATCTTGTCTTTGCTGAAAACCTTGGAGGATGTTGGGCAAGGCACGGTTCTATTCGTCGATTGTGGCCACCTGTTTGGATAATCCCTGCACACAAGAAAAAATAGAATGTAAAATTTTAGAAGGATCGGTGAGGAGGTTTCAGATGACGTCTGAATTCCTCACCGATATTGGAAAAGGGGACCCCAGAGGCGGAAGGGTGGGTTGGTTGGGGTCTGTGTGGGAGGGTGGTAGTGCCTTGTGGAAGAGACACTGAAGGTATCGCGAACTGCGTGGTGACTGTGGATGGGGTCACCAGCGGTGTCGGGGTGGTGGTGGATGTGAAAGGTGGTGGTATCTCTGGTGAAAGAGGTGGGAGTGATAGTGATGGGGTAGAGACTGTGGAGGTAGAGGGGAAAGTGGTAAAGTCGGGCATAGGAGTGGAGAAGGGAGAGCCCGAAGGGGAAAGGGGTGAGGAAGAGGATGTGGGTGGTTGTGTAAATGTGGTCAAAAAAGGAAGAGTGGTGGATGTTGGAAAGGTGGAGGGTGGTGAGGTGGTGGCGGTTAGCTCAGCATTTAGACTCATAATGAATGAGTCTAAAGATGAGGAGGTGATGTGATCGTCGGGAAGTGGGTTGTCTTCTGGATGTGGTTTTGAAGTTGGTGTCCCCGACAGCTGTTGATTCTGTGAAAGTCTTGTGGATGGTCGTTTCACAGGAATTTTTGATATTCTAGCTGTCGGGGCGTTGATGCTGAGTTCAGTCTGCCCTGCCTTTATTTTCTTTGCTGGTATTTTTACCGTAGCTAAGAGTTTGGTAAGCTCCTCGTCAGTGAAGAGGAGCTTTTCCTTGTCGTAGTCTGCGAGCTCCGGCAGCGGTAGCAGGGTTCTGGATGATTTGACTGTAGGGCAGAAAACATAATGTAGTTTCACATCCTTTCCTTGATAATGAAGGAGTTCTTCAAGGTTTGTTCGTTGGTGAGGATGTCGCCCTTTATTTGTTTGCATCTGGGTAGAGGTCTGTCCATCTTGAGATATTTGACGATGGATGTGACATGACCTCCCATGCAAATTTCCCTTTCCCAGGGCGTAAGCAGATAATTTATGGATCATATGTCATCCAATGTTGACTGGCATTCCGTTTAGAATGGACCAGAGAACAAAGAGACCGAGATGATAACATTTCCTCCTTCTGTCCTGGGGAAGAGTGCGCCTGTGAGGATTTTGTGTAAGGTGCGCACTAGTCCAGAATGTATATTCGATGCTTTGCATGTCTTCGCATCATAGGTGGAGATCCCTGTCAGAGATTTCCAAAAGCTGTGCCTATTGAAATTAGGATTCTCAGTTCACACAGTCTTGGCTTTCTTTAGCTGCTCCTACAATAAAAATTTCATTCAACATGTTTTCTGTTATGACAACCTAACTGTCGAAAAGTTTGGTGACCAACCTATGGTCACCTCCATCCCGTGATCTATCCATGATGTCGACGGGCTCTTTGTTAAGAAAGGTGAAGAATTCAGTTGTGGGTTCTGAGTATGAGATCTCAGGTACCAAACACAGCCTTGCAAGGTTGGCTTTGTCTAGCATGTTTAAAATTCGGTCATGGATCCCCATCTTAAGGAGTACGCTGGAGCAGACGTACTTTGTGGGTTTGAGGATTTTGTCAGTGGACTGGATGGTGTGGATGAAAAGGTTTTCTGGTGGTGGTGCAGTGGTGGTGTGGATTGAGAAGATGGGGGTGGTAGCAGGAGTGGTGGTGGTAGGTGCTGCAAGGGTTTGTTCCCTTGCAGTGACAGGCCGAACCTGCTTTCTTGCTCTTTTCTTGGAGGGTTGTCCGGTTGCAGTTTCCTGGACTTTTCGTTTCCCCTTTGATTTTTCAGCTGGGGATTCCTCCTCGGAGTTTGGCTTGTATTCCGAGCCTTCATCACTAGAGGATATTTCAATTTCTTCTTCAGGCGCCTTAGCTAGACATTTGTTGAGGCGGTCAATGTCACACAATACGTCTATGATTTTGACCTTTGGTGGGGCTTGTCCAGTCCTGTTGTAGTCATCTCTGGTCTTCTAAAGTTTGGCCAGGTCTTCCATCATTTTCTCCTTTGTCCAGAAAGGAGCTTCGTCAGATCCTGTGGCATGCTTGGCTGGTGATGCCATTTCTGAAAAGTAGAAAATCATGAGTAAGAATACATGCTTAGAAAAGAATTGGATTTTTATTTGTATTTATGTGGTTTTATATTTTTATAAAACTTAAACGAATGTGGAAGGCCAAACGGTTTGAAGACCATTTGGTCCCAAACGGTTTCAGGACCATTTGGTCCCAAACGGTTTCAGGACCATTTGGTCCCAAACGGTTTGGAGACCGTTTGGAAGGTGAAACGTCGGGTGAAGCGGCTGGCGAAAAGAGGATCGCGGCGGAGCCGACGGAGATGGAGAAGGCGGAGATGACGGCGATAGAGGCGGAGCTGACGATGGAAAATGTGGAGCTGACGGCGATAAAGGTGATGGTAAAGATGATCGCGGCGGAGCCGGCGGTGATAAAGACGAAGGCGGCGCCGAAGATGTTGACGGAGGTAAAGATTGTTGTGGAAGCAGAAAGGTCAGAAAAATTGCCGCGGTCGCACATGCAGGCGTCAGTGATGGTAGCGGGACTACCTTGTGGATGTTGGTGGAGATGACGGCAGAGAAGCGGAGCGGTGGCACTGAGGTGAGGTCGCCGTGAAGAACATGGAAACCAGGTCGACGGAGGCAGAAGACAGAAGAAATGGAACAACACTTGTGCAAAAGTATGAGAAAGCTCGAGAGTCAAAGAGAGAAGAACGAGGGGGTAGGGTTTATATTTATAGGAAATGGGGATCGACCCTAGGTCAAATGGTTTGAGGACCGTTTGACTCCAAATGGTTTGAGGACCGTTTGGCTCCAAACGGTTTCAGGACCGTTTGGCTACAAACGATTTCAGGACCGTTTGGAAGGGTAAAGGTCAAAAGGATTTTTATATTTTTATGTTTGTTTTGGTTATGTGAATTTTTTTTATATATATTTTCATAAGATAAACCTAAGGTAATTAAAAGAATGGAAAATAAAGGAAGAAGCTGAAATATTGGGTTGCCTCCCAAGTAGCGCCTGGGTTTTACATCGCTGGCCCGACGAAGCTTTGATGTTGTTATGCTGATGGCGTGGCGGCTTTGATTTCAATGGTCTGTCTTGGCATTTTATTTGCTGGAGTGTAGTATTTCTTTAAATGATGACTGTTGACCGCCCTTTCACCTCCGTTGTTGTCGATAATTATGACAGCTCCAGTTGGGTATATATGCTTTATGGTGAAGGGCCCGGACCATTTTGTTCGAAGTTTTCCGGGGAACAACTTGAGCTTGGAGTTGAAAAGGAGTACTTTGTCGCCGACGGTGATGTCTTTCCTCTTAAGATGACCGTCGTGCCACATTTTGGTTTGCTCCTTATAAATCCTGGCACTCTGATAGGCGGTCATTTGGAGCTCCTCTAGCTCCTGCAGCTGGAGTTGTCTATTTTTTCCGGCACTTTTAAGATCGAAATTTAGTTGTTTGATGGCCCACCAAGCTTTGTGTTCCAGCTCCACTGGAAGATGACAAGACTTCCCGTATACCAAACGGAACGGGGTTGTCCCCGATTGGTGTTTTATAAGCAGTTCGGTATGCCCAAAGGGCATTGAGAAGCTTGGTGGACCAGTCAGTGCGGTTTCTATTGACTGTTTTTTCTAGAATCGCCTTTAGTTGTCTATTTGATACCCCAACCTGACCACTGGTCTATGGATGGTAAGGTGTTGCTACTTTGTGGTTGACTCCGTACTTTTTCAACAGGGCTTCAAAACTTCGTTCCAGGAAATGGGTCCCGCCATCTGATATGACAGTTCTGGGGACTCCAAATCTGGGGAAAATGATATCTTTGAACAATTTAATAACTGGTTTGGAATCGCTGGACACAGTGGGTATAGCTTCGACCCATTTTGAGACATAGTCCACCGTGACCAGGATGTAAGAGAAACCATAGGAAGAAGGGAAGGGGCCCATATAGTCTACCCCCCACACGTCGAAAAGTTCAATTTCTTACCACATTGTGAGGGGCATTTCGTTCCTTTTGGATATGCTGCTAGAAAATTGGCATTTGTTGTAAGATTTCATAAAATCATAGGAGTCCTTTGCTATGGTTGGCCAGAAGAAGCCTGAATGCAGAACTTTTATAGCGGTTTTCTTTGCGCTCATGTGCCCCCCGTGGGTCCTGAATGGCAACACTCTAGGACGGGGGTAATCTCTTCTTCTGGTAAGAAGCGACGGAAAAGTCCGTCAGCACAAAGGTGAAACAGGTAAGGTTCATCCCAATAAAATTGCTTTATATCATGGAGGAACTTCCTTTTGTCATGATAGGAAGTGGAGGGGTGAATGATCCCTGTAGCAAGATAATTGACAATATCTGCATACCAAGGGAATCCATGGGTGGCCTTCATTAGTTGGTCGTCTGGAAGAGAGTCTCGGATAGGGATTTTATCTTCGTCTTCCACTTAAATACGACTGAGGTGGTCGGCTACAACGTTTTCTACTCGGCTCTTATCTTTAATTTCCAAATCGAATTCCTGAAGCATCAACACCCAGCGGATAAATCTGGGTTTGGCATCTTGCTTCTGAATTAGGTATCGAATGGCAGAGTGGTCGGTGTAGACGATGACCTTGGATCCAATCAAATAGGAGCAGAATTTCTCAAATGCGTAGATAACAGCCAGGAACTCCTTCTCTGTAGTAGTGTAGTTCTTCTGTGCTTCATCTAGCGTTTTAGATGCGTAGTAAATTACGTAAGGTTTCTTGTCGATCCACTGTCCTAACACAACCCCTATGGCGTAATCGCTAGCGTCGCACATGATTTCAAATGGTAGCGACCAATCTGGGGCTCTCAGAATAGGTGCAAAAATTAAAGCATTTTTTAGAGTTGAGAAACTTTGCATGCATTCTTGGTTAAAGATAAACTCAGTATCTTTGGTTAGGATTTGGGTCATGGGTTTTGCTATTTTTGAGAAGTCTTTAATAAATCTTCTGTAGAACCCTGCATGACCCAAGAAAGCTCTTACTCCTTTTATATCTTTCGGTGGTGACAGCTTCGAGATAACATCGATTTTTGCCTTATCGACCTCGATCCCTCTGTCACTCACTCTGTTCCCGAGGATGACACCTTATGTTACCATGAAATGGCATTTTTCCCAATTTAAAATGAGGTTCGTTTCCTCGCATTGTTGTAAAACTTGTCCAAGGTTGATTAGACAGTTATCGAAAGAATCTCCGTGAACTGAGAAATCATTCATGAAAACTTCCATTATGGATTCTGTTAATCCTATGAAAATGGCGGACATACACCTTTGGAAAGTAGCGAGTACGTTACACAACCCAAAGGGCATTCTTCTAAAAGCATATGTTCCAAAAGGGTAGGTGAAAGTAGTTTTCTCCTGGTCTTCCAGGTGTATGGGTATTTGGTAGAACCTGTAATAACCATCGAGATAGCAGAAGTATTTCTGATGAGCTAAACGCTCTAGGACTTCATCGAGAAAGGGTAGGGGGAAGTGATCTTTCCGTGTGGCTTTGTTCAGTTTCCTATAATCGATACACATCCTCCACCCTGTCACCTTCCTAGTGGGTACTAACTCATTTTTGTCGTTAAGAACGACAGTAGTGCCTCCCTTTTTAGGAACTACTTGGATGGGGCTAACCCATTGGGAGTCAGAGATAGGGTAGATTATGCCAGCTTTAAGTAATTTGAGGACCTCCAGGAAAACCTCCTCTTTAAGATTAGGGTTCAGCTTCCTCTGATGTTCACGTGATGGCTTAAATTCTTCAACCATGGGTAGTCTGTGCATGCATAAAGCTGGGTTTATACCCGTCAGGTCAGTTATCTTATACCCAATGGCCTTTTTATGTTTCTTCAGCTCCTCCAGAAGTCTTTCTTCCTAATTTTCTGTTAGGGTGGAACTGATGATAACCGGGCATAATTTTTCCTCGTCCAAGAAGGCATGCTTAAGCCCTATGGGCAGAGTCTTCATCTCAGGAGCCTTAGGTGGCTATGTTGCT
Source organism: Alisma plantago-aquatica (assembly GCA_963693085.1). Classification (NCBI taxonomy): domain Eukaryota; kingdom Viridiplantae; phylum Streptophyta; class Magnoliopsida; order Alismatales; family Alismataceae; genus Alisma; species Alisma plantago-aquatica. The sequence continues at coordinate 69,215,273 of OY856409.1, forward strand.
TCCAAGATGGTGACAACTTTAAGTTCCTCAAAGGTGGCGTCGGTGCTTCTTCATCCTTCTCTAAGTGTTACAGACACTGTTGAACCAATTCGTTTGCAGAGAATTTGACTTCTGGGTTGGTAAGGACATTCTCTAACTCGTCTGTTTGCTCAGATATTTCTAATTGAGACATTTGTTGAGGACTCAGAATTGAATTGTTTCTTTTCTGAGTCTTAGAATGATGGTACCGGCTTCAACATCGATGAGCGCCCGGCCAGTGGCGAGGAAAGGTCTACCAAAAATTATCGGGTATCTCAGGTCTTCCTTAATATCCATGATGACAAAGTCGCACGGGACATAGGCATCCTTGCCTATCCTAACTGGAATATTATCAATGATTCCAAGAGGTGCGGTGATGGTGGAGTCAGCTAACTGAATAGTCATTGTTGTAGGCAGCAATTCGGTGAAACCTAATCGTTTGCACATAGAATAGGGCATAATGGATATGCTGACCCCTAGGTCAGCTAATCCCTTTTTGGTTGATGCATTTCCAATGCAGCATTGAATTCCGAAAGAACCTGGGTCCTTCTTCTTCTTTGGCATTTTATTGAGGATGATATCAGAGGTGGTATGGTCAAGTTTGACAGTTTCTTGCTCCTCAGTGATGTACTTCCTTGATAACAGAGTTTTGAGGTATTTTGTCCAAGCCGGTACCTCAGAGAGAGCATCAAGGAGCGGGATATCGATGTAAAGTTTCTTCATCACCTCCTTGAATTTTTGGAACCTGGTATCCATTTTCGTTTCTCGTATTCTTCCCGGATATGGGATCATTGGTTTATACTACAAGATTTCCAGCTCTATAGATACTTGTTCTTTTCCTTTGCCCTTTGCATTCTCTGTGGACTTCTCCGTTCTTGGCTTTGGGCTCTCATTTGTCATGAAGGCAGGTGTATCATCATCATCAAGAGTGATCCTTGTAGTTTCATGAAGAGTGCGTCCAGATCTCATGGTAACAACATTCAACTGTTCAGGCCTATTCTGTCCATGTCTAGGGTTCGATTCGGGCTGTCCTGTAAATGTGCCTGCTGGAGGCTTCAGTTGTGCAGCAATTTGGGCAAGTTGAGCTTCTACTGCCTTTTTCTGAGTTTGTTGATTAGTGAGCATAGTCTGTTGGGATTGCATCATTTGCCTTATCAAAGTCATTTCATCTTCCTGTTGAGAAGGAGTATTTTTCTGAGGAAGTTGTTGTTGACCCTGTTGAGGTTGTTGCGGAGGTAGCGCTAACTGAGGTTGATGTAATTGAGGGTGCAGCTGTGGGTGTAGAGGAGGATGAGTATACTGATAGTAGGTAGATGGGTTCCTGGGGTAGTTGGCTCTCAGGAAGGTATTCCTGGGATTCCCTTGATTTTGATTGAAATTGCTTGGGAATCCAGGTGGTAACCTACTGGAGGATCCTCCCTGCGTCTGGTGTTGCAGATTTGCGGTCCCAGCAGGGTTCCTGTATTGGAATCCTGGGTGGTTCCTTGGCTGATTAGGATTATAATAGACTTGTCCAGGAATGGTATGAATAGAGTTGACTTGTTCTAGCAATTGCTCTTCAGACTGGTCAGTGATTGGTTCATATTGTTGTAGTGGTGGATGCATATCCATCATCACATTGTAAAGCATTCCACATGAAAGGGTTGGATGATCAGATGCATGACATGCTTCACAGGTTCCTGTAGTAGCCTTGACTTGTTGAAACTGAGGATTTTTCTTCTTGTCAAATTCTCCAAGAGAGGTTTCGAGAGCTTGTTGCTTATGAGCTATGGTTTTCAAGGCTTCAACAATAGCCTTCATCTCTATTGATTCTTTGGCTTTATAGACCTTGAGGACTCCTTTGCCAGCTGATCGTCCCCAGTTGGACTGTTTCTTAGCTCCGAGTGTGACTATTTTCCAGGCATCCTCGTAATTCTTTCTCATAAAGTTTCCTCCAGATGAGGAATCCAGAAATTGTTTTATGTCATCACTCACTCCCCTATAGAAGGTTTCTATCAATTGGTTTTGGGAGATTCCATGATGAGGGCACTTTCACAGAAGCTCTTTGAACCTTTCCCATGCTTCAGCAAGAGATTCTCCAGGAAGTTGAGAGAAATGATTAATCTGCCCCCTGATCTCGTAAGTCAGTGAAGGGGGAAAGAACTTCTCCAAGAACTTTTCTTCCAGGGGAGCCCATGTGGTGATTATTGGCTCCCTGTCAAGTGAGTTATACCAGCTCAGAGCTCTCCCAGATAGAGTGAAGTGAAACAGATGGAGCATTATTGCATCAAAGGCAACTCCGGCTTGCGGGACCAGTCGGCACAGTGCCTTAAACCTCTTTAGATGATCCATGCAGTCATCTCCAGAACCTCCAGAGAATGAGATACCCTGCATGATCTGGGTCCATTGGGTCCGAATCTCAAAGTTAGGAATGTTGATGATCGGAGGTCGGACTGGATGGTTGTCTTCGTAGTTCTTAGGGACAACATAATCCCTCAACTTCTTGTTCCTTAGTTCCAACTGAGCAGCTTGGTTTGCTGCCTCATTTTCAGCTCTGATGCAGGCCTGTTCTTCTGCACGAATCTCCACTTGAATCTGAGCACGAGTATCAGCGATGAGTTGTGTTCTTTGAGTGGTGATGGCGGCGTTGACCCTTTCCATCACCAATGCAGCATGGCGTTGATCGTCAGCCATTTGCCTGGCTCTTTGGCGATTGAGTCTGATGCGGCAGTGGAAACTTCTCTCTACCTCAGAGTCGTACTCTGGATCAGGGGAGAATCTGAGGTTATGCGGTGATCGCATACACGTTTTCTACCTGAGTAGAGAAAAGAAAACACCTTTTAGATGATGGCAAAGATATAATGAATTCAAGAAGATATGGATTAATGATTTGAGAGAAAGTGTAAAACCCTAACCGATTAGCAAGATACTAAATGAAATTAAAATGTTCCGTTGTCCCCGGCAATGGCGCCAATTTTTGATGGAGCTTCCACTTACGTGGAATTGCGTGCACCAACTAAAAATCCTAAAGATAGTAAGTCTTTAGGTTTAGCCTTGCTTATAGTAGATAGAGAACTCCACCTACGTATGCTAAGATACGTGGAAGTCTTATCGTTGTATAGTTAAGGGTCGAATCCACAGGACAACGGTCTTGTTGCAAGCAACAAGATGGAAAACGCTAGAACTTCACTTAGTCTCTTAATAGTGGGCACTTAAGTCGAAAGGTTGGTTTTGTTGTTTTAAACTAAGAACATGTAAAGTAAAGCAAGCGAGTAAACTTAAAGAGGTTAAACAATGATAAGAAGTCACTAGGGTGAGATCGGTTTTTCACCGCCACTACACATGGATCAAGACATGCAAAATAAAACATAACCTGCAGCAAGAGTTTAGTCAGTTAGTATCTTTGTAGACTTAGTTTCCTTTCGGAGAACTAACTACAAGAAGTGTGGGAATTATGCAACGCCAGCCATCCCCAAACGAATGGTCAACTGCTTTGCATCATTCCCTTCTCAAAGTGTGTTTCTCGACTTACCAAGGTTGTACTTTTATACGTCAATTGATTCCATTTCATAGTATGAAAGTACAACATTTGGAAGTGAGTTTACTCCACTTCTCGAAAGCACTCCTGGATATCGAACCAAGCACATGGTAGATACATGCACCAAGAACCAACATACAAACGAGTTTCGAATCTAATAGTACAAACGTAGACAATTCATACTAAAAGATAAAAGATAACAGAAGTTGGTGATCAAGCAACAAGCATTCATTAAACCTTTGATGTTGAACTGAAAAGATATAAACTCTATATTACAAACTATGGATTACATTTACATGATATGAAAACATGGGTAGCGGGGCTACTCCCCGCACCCTAGTGAGAAAGACTACTCGCTCATAACTAGGACAAAGAAGGAGGCAAGAAGAGAGAGAGAGCGTCATCCCCACAAAGGAGAGAGGAAATTCAACCCCTTAGAGAGAGAGAGAGAGATGATCCACTAGCTTCACAGGTTGCTTAATGACGAGGTCCCCTCTTCCCACCTTCTTTGGCAGAGAGAGAGAAAGCAGCTTCGAGATGGAGTGTGGGTCTCAGACCGGCAGTTCCTGGGCAGAGGATGGAAGTTGGATTTGCTCTGGAGTGATTGAGGCAGCCTCTGGATGTCTGAAACTTCCTGTCTTTTGAAGGACCCTTGGGGTCTTATTTATAGGCCTTAAGTGAAGTCCAAACGGTTTGGAGACCGTTTGGACCTCAAGACCGTTTGGACCTTAAGACCATTTGGGCCTCATGCGGTCTTGGGACCGTGTGACTCCATGTGGTCTCGGGACCGATTGGCTTCATGCGGTCTTGGGACTGTGTGACTCCATGCGGTCTCGGGACTGGTTGGCTTCATGCGGTCTTGGGATCGTGTGACTCCATGCGGTCTCGAGACTGATTGGCTTAATGCGGTCTTGGGACCGTGTGACTCCATGCGATCTCGGGACCGTGTGACTCCATGCGGTCTTGGGACTGTTTGGCTTCATGCGGTCTTGGGACCGTGTGACTCCATTCAGTCTCGGGACCGATTGGCTTCATGCGGTCTTGGGACCGTGTGACTCCATGCGGTCTCGGGACCGATTGGCTTCATGCGGTCTTGGGACCGTGTGACTCCATGCGGTCTCAGGACCGATTGGCTTCATGCGGTCTTGGGACCGTGTGACTCCATGCGGTCTCGGGACCGATTGGCTTCATGAGGTCTTGGGACCGTGTGACTCCATGCGGTCTCGAGGCTGGTTGGGTCTTTTATGATTTTTGTGTCTATTTTTCTATAAATATGAAAGGGAAAAGTTAGTCTAATAGTATATTTACAATAAGAGGGAATATTTAGGGATTATGTATAATTTTAATTTAGAAAGAGTGTGGAAAACTAAAGAAAAGACTAAGAAAATCATCCAAAATTGGTGGTTATCAGTGCCTCTGGTGATGAAGATGTTGTTGTCTCTACTGCACCTTCTAATGGTGATGAGGACTATGAGCCTACAGCTAACGAGGATGAAGTTGATGATGACCCTTCGGACTAAAATAGCTTAGATGTTTAGATGTTTTAGTTTCTAGTTCTTAGATGTTGATCATATATATATTTTTAGACTATTTTGTACTAAGACATTTGGGTACATTATCTGAGTTGTACTATCTCTATCATCATGTTGCTTTCATCTCTAGTTTGTACTTGTTTTGAGAACATGTTTATATGTTGTAATCTTACTTCTATGTATCATAACTCTATGTGTGCTCTATCATATGAGTTCTTGGTATGATTTTCTATATTTTGTTTATGACACATGTTGCTTGTCTCTCTCTCAGTTCTCATCTCTATTTTTGGTTTGTACTACTTGTGGTTACATGCTCTTGGTTGTGCTTGGAGTAGACTTATTTTTATGCTCTTCCACCCCTAGGGATGGCAATTGGGTGGGGACTAGCAACCCAGACCCATACCCACCAAACCAATTAAATCTCTGACTAAACCCATACCCAACCCATTTGAAGGAAATACATAATAGTAAATACCCAGACCCACCCCATTGGATCATGGAGACCCAGGTGAACCCATTATGACCATAAATTAAGTACTCAATATAGAATATTTTCCCATATACTTATACAGATTATGTAAGGGTCATCTCTGCCATCATTTTTCACATTATTTTCAACTAAACGCTTACAGATGTAACATTTACAAAAGAAATCTTTTCATATCACAACATCAGATATCGTGTACGTTTTTTGAACTCATTTACACATTGTGCTCACACAATCCACAAAAAAGTAGCTAATTCAGAGTACTACTATCTGAAACACATATTCCCATCTTCTAAGATCAGATCAATTAATAGCAAATCTAACGTCTTTGCAAATCAACCTCGAACCAGATGAAGCGACTACAAATCTACGAGATCTGGTAGTATTTCCTTAAAGAGAATTTCTTATCCTATTCAAATGAAGGTGGCCATGGAAATGGTGTGACCATCGTCATGCCTCTTTTGGTAGTATTTCTAAAATCCAATCTGGCAATCATTTGACCTAAAGAAGAGGAGCAAAGTAACTACTTGTTGCATTCTCGACTCCCCCACCCTCTCCTAGCATACCTCCAACCCAAATTCCCCAATGCATTGCTCGGTGATGTCGTCGTCCGATGAGCAGGTCCATGTTGACATCCGCACGCTGCTTGCCATCTCCCGTGACATTGCCGCTACAGCCCCTCTGTGCCATGTCTCCCAGCACCGCAACATCACCATACTAGTCAACAGGGCGTCCATCATTGCGGCACTCTTTGAGGAACTCCAGTAGTCCTACCTCGAAAGGTCCTCCAACCCGCGTCGTCCCTCACCCCACCGTGCTTTTCCTGGCCTAGATCCTCATCGTCGTCCTCCGGCCCCACACACTCCTCGATGCCTGGTCCTCCATGACCAATCGTGTATCCCTTGCTCTACTATTCAACATCGTGGGAAACCACTTCCTCCAGCTCAATCACGACCTCACCACAGTACTTGATATCTTGGGCATCTAGATGTCACGGGATGTCAGGGAGGAGGGACTTAAGTGACGGAGATAAGTATTATTGGGCATGAGTGGGGCTTATTGGGTTCCCAGTTATAAAATGGGTCCTTAACTCAGATCCCCATTAAGATCCATTTATTAAATAAAGCCCATCTGGCCCATAATAATTGGGTTAAGTCATGTTGGGTCTTGACGGGTATGGGTCAACTGGGGAGTTTTGCCAACCCTAAACACCCCCTTACTTTTTGATAATGCCAAAAGGGGGAGATAAGTTTGATGTTTTGAAACTCAACCATATTATTTTTACCGTCTATATGATCATTTTCTTGTCTAAGTATATGTTCTATCATGTGACTTGCTAAAGAACCATGTAGTATACATGTAATATAGCTTTGTGTAGAAAGACTAACTAGGTAGGTAAGAGTGAGCATAGATTGAGGGGGAGAAATTCACATTGTTCATATTATGAATCCACTTGCAATTCACAAGGCTAAGGTATAACTTTGCATATCCTTTTCAATATCCTGAGGAATGATTTGTCATTGTCAAAAAGGGGGAGCATGTTGACTTGAGAGTTATACATTTTCCATATTTTGATAATGACTTAACCATTTCATTTATATGTATCTAATATGTTTGTTTGAGATAAATTTTAGGTATTAGGTACATGAAAAGGATCAAATTCACCAATCCCTATCTTGTCCAAGTTCAAGTCAAAAGCAATGTAAATGTACTTTTGTGGAAAATACTCTAAACCACCTTAGAATATTTTTGTGATCATTTGCATTGACGATATGACTTGTAACTAAGATGAGAAAAATCAGGGAAACTTAATTCTATCATTTGATCACTTACAAATCATTTTAGAAAATTCATCACAAGCAACTTTATCGGTCGAGTTTGAATCTCGACCGATCAGTGATGCTTTTTTGGAAATGATTGGATCGGTTGAGTTGTACACTCATAGAACTCGACCGACCAACTTTAAGACCAAATTTGATTTTGGTGAATCAATAGAGTTACCCCAGGACAAACTCGACCGATCATTTGAAAATTGTCTTTGTCAGATAATGGATTGGTCAAGTTACCTTTATTGAAACTCAATCGAATACACTGTGGAAAATATAGGAAAAGTGATTCCAACCGTTGGAGAGTTACTAGAATAAAAAAATATAATCGTTGCAAGTTGTAAAATGGATATTTTTCATTCTTAAGTGATCCACACTCAAAGGAACATCCCCAGCTATAAAATATGACCTCTTGGAGTTCATTTCAAGGTTGCTCATTCATGCTATCCTTGGTCCTTACTATAGTTGAGTGTGCAAAACCCCTTTGATCCCCTTTCTCTCACTCTCTTGTTTACAAAGCATTCATGATTATGAGTGAGTAATGTTGGTACGTATGCCCAGAGAGACAATCTTATGATGATTGCAATGGCATTACATGTAAATGATTTGATTTAATAATAAAGACAATATTCCAATTTATTTTGTATATTTAGTTATGAGATAACAAATAACATAATAAATGTCTAGAGAATGATATTACTCAATGATGTATGTATTCAAGTTACTAACCTTGTGGATGAGATCATACAGATGTTAATAGTACATAAACATATTCTCATTATGTCCTTGATCAGTTGTTATTGTGGTAGGTTGATAGACAACAATAACACATAAGATCAGAGTGTGAGTTGGTTGATGACTAAATCTCATTAGTCATGACATGGCAATATCAAACCAAGCACACAAATACATGTTAGAGAATAGTATATCAGACAGACCCACCATGAGACTGACACAAGCAAGGCATCATTATGGATGTCATAGTCATCTCTCATAGTGATGATGGTGGTTGTGGTTCTTAGACCTGAAATCACTATGCTCATCACATTTCGTTGGGTACACTCTGACATCATCAAACCTAGTCCTAAAACATGAGTTGTTATAAGGTTGATGATTGGGTGACTTTGATACATGGGGAATGACTGTGAGTGATAGAGATGGCATTTGTCCCTCCTACAGGAGTATGATATCCAAGGCCCCTTTATTAGCGAGACTGAGAAAAGTATGGCCATACACATGTGATTCAATATGTGATATTGAAGTTACATACATCTCATGAAGTTTTCTCTGGTTCAAGGAACAAGATTAAATAATAATGAGGATGACTACTCCATGCCTCTAGTTCAATCTGGATATCAGTGACAAAGGAACTACACAAATATTGTAACATCATACACAGATTGTAGGTTGAAGTTGCCCCCCAACTTTCCATTCACTTGGGTAGCACTGATGTGTGACTAGGCACCGCTCATTGCTTGTGATATCATAAGCTATTTATGGACATTCATTGCCAACATGATATAGGACCTATAAGGTCACACACATAGAAACTCATCTAGAAGAGGAGTTTGATCTTGAATGATAATTTAATTGATTACTAAAGTATTTAAGTATTTCAATTCATGTAATGGATCATCTGACTGACTGCCAAATGATCGGTTCAAGTGTTGGGACAGTCATTTGGAGTGTCAGGTTGATTGTATTGTCCTCTCCAGTTGTGGTAACCAAGAGAGCCCAGGAAAGTCCTATCTTACTGGGGAGTGATAGCCAATGGAGAGAAACAAATTCTGGGAAAGCAGGTTGGTGACTAGTACACCAACGGGAGGGACAACTCCTTCCTATCCATTCTAGCAGGATGATAGGAGTTCTAGTTGGTCTGTGTGGACTACTCTAGAGGTAGTGTCCTTTAGATGCTTCTAGGAGGGCAACATCAACTCACAGTCTGTGGCAAGATCAAAGGAGTCATTGCAACAGTTGTCCAAGTCTGTTGTCTATGGAGGAACAGTCAGACGAGTTCAAGTGCATCCAGGAAATGCACAGACACCGTCCAAGACAGAGTGTGCATCTACATCAATGAGGATTGTTGTTGTACTTTCTCCAGGACCAGGTATATCTTCATGAAACCATCATTCCCATTGTATAGTTATTGACGTGATCTACTGGTTAATGGGATATATGTCAGTAAATTTTTTTGTTTCCACTGCCTATATGATGTCGTATTTCCCAACAAGTTAGGCATGTTGTAAGGGAGCTACCTCATTGTTGCCTTGTAAAGCTCTCCCTCTCTCCACTTCCCAATCCCCTATCTCCATGAGCAAAGGCTAAAGTGATCTTTACTGAGTGAAGGAGGAGTTCTTGTTCTTCTTCAAGGCTGAAGAAGGTGTGAAGATCTTCTCCAAGTGAAGGAGAATGACAAGGCAGAAGATCCAAAGAGCTTGGTCGATAAATCCTCTAGGCTGAAGACTTGTTGCAAGGAGGAGATGTCCTAGGAAAAGGAATCAAGCTGCTTGTAAGAGTGAGTAAGACTTGTTGTGAGGTAGAAAACTAGCTCTTGGATAGATAATCCCTTGGGTGTAAGGTGGTCTTCTTGTATGTCTTATAATGGAAAATAAGTATACATGGGTTGCAAAATCCTAGAGGTTTACCTCTCTAGATAGTGGACTGACGGTATCCTAGTTTGGAGATTGGAACCACTCTATATGTTTCAAACTCTCTCGTCCTTGGTATGCTAGTTTAGATTGGACTTCAAATTCACTCTTAGCTTTTGGTTTCAATTGATATAATTTGAAGTTCTAATTGTTCTTGTGCAATTTTTGAAGCTCTATTCACCCCCCTCTAGAGCCCTAGATCCAACACATATGTATGCTTCTAGGTGCTTAATCTCATTCAAGACACCCAATTAAGCCTGACCCAAATGCCAACATGATAAAAATGCACCCTGCTTAACAGGCCCATATAACTATCATCACACTTCCTCGATATGGACAACACACCACGCTTGGCGTGCCCATGCAGGTCGATCAAGATTTTTCATGTTTGATGCTAATGGAAATCATCTTAGAGTTAATATTATTATTGAGTGATTTTATATATAAATACATATACATAAACAATCACCACATACTTATAGTGCATATCATATACATGCTGTGGGCTCCGATCTCCAAACCACGAATTAATCTCGATTTAAACATGTGCGGAAGCATTCGGTAAACAGCGGAAGACCAAAAATCACAAGAAATTAAAACTTTTTGAGACAAGAGCTTGAAACCACAAACCTTTTCTATAAAAAGGATTTAACTGTTTACATCACTAACAAAAACTTCTTGAGTGATTATATACAACATGATACAAAACTTCTCAAAAGTTCATACTCAAAACACTCCAGGACCTGAGAATACAGAGGACACATAGGACAAACTCTATACTACATCATGAAGCAGGTTGGATCTCCACCTGAGATAACTACTGCCCCTGATGCTGCTGGGATTGGTCACCTGAGTTCTTGTCCCTCCGTCTTCGACGACCACCTAAAAAGTAGAAGTCTACGGGGTGAGACAATTATACGTAATTGCCCCAGCGAGAGTTATAACTCTCCACTAGAAGCTTTATAAACAAAGCAGGGAATAACTAAAGCAATAATAGCCTTCAAGATATTCACTAGCAGTTTTAATGATAAGCAGAGTTCAATCAATATCAAAATATGAGAACCTCTATGTTGTTTAAAGTAACATCAATCAAATAATTCGTAGATAACTCTAACAGATATACTACGCTGTTGATTATGTTTTTAAGGGAGTGCAGGGATGCATCTCACCTCTTCGACTGTGCGGTGGGGAATGATGGACTACATGAATCTACATCAACTCCTCTCACCATTTCTCTTTTAGTGAAGGAATGACGGACTACACGAATCTACATCAATTCCTCTCACTAATTCTCTTAATCGGTTAGGTACATTCAGTATTCTTATCGTCTTACAATAACACAGCTATATATGAGAATACTTAAAATGTAGCAGGCCTAACTTTTCACAATCATCAGTTATTTCATCTCAAGTCATCTGTCAAGCATGACTTTGATAACATTTATGGCTCTTACAGCCCATAAATTACAAAAGATGTCACTCACAGTGCATCAACAAGGGTTACTATTCATAAAGCTTAAGACATGCTTTCAATGAATATATCATGGCATTCCATACCTGGATATGCCCATTATCTTATAACAATATGCAAAGCTCATTAGTATGACATGGCATTCCCTACCTGGATATGCCTATCATCTCATAACAACCTGCATGGTTCATTCAACAGATAATAGCAAACAATTCAACAATTAAGGATGCATTCTCAATTATGGTTTCACATGAAGTTACCCTCAACTAGGGATTTGCAAGGAATCACCCTCAACTAGGGATTCACATGGAATCACTCTCAACTAGGGATTCACAAGGAATCACCCTCAACTAGGGATTTACATGGAATCACCCTCAACTAGGGATTCACATGGAATCACTCTCAACTAGGGATTCACAAGGAATCACCCTCAACTAGGGATTCACATGGAATCACTCTCAACTAGGGATTCACAAGGAATCACCCTCAACTAGGGATTCACAAGGAATCACCCTCAACTAGGGATTCACATGGAATCACCCTTAACTAGGGATTCACATGGAATCACCCTCAACTAGGGATTCACAAGGAATCACCCTAAACTTAGGGTTTACTATTCACTCCATGGTGAATTGTACTCATTACATCATCATGTAAGAGAAACATCATCATTAAGGCTCTTACTTAGGATTAAGATCCATTAGATATCATAATTAGGGTTTCCATGACCTCACATAGGTGGGTCATTCCCTAATCATGCACATTCATATGTATATGAAGTATCTTACTAGAGTTTCCTCCTAAAAAGGGTACTTTCTCTCTCTAGGATACTTTCTTTCTCTAGAAATACTTCCTCTCTCCTCTCACTAGTAGATGGTGACAACACCACTCTAAATCAGGTTGAGATAAGTTTCCATTGGCTAGCATAAGCCGAAACATCAACATCATGTGATTAGGGTTTGCTTAGAACAAGGTTTTACCCTTTTAGACCCCTCAAGGGTATTTTGGTAATTTGCCACATGATCACCATCATGGGTTAACTTACTAATCACATAGTCCCTTAATGACCTAGGTTACCATTAGGGTTTAGATTGAATCACCATTGAACTGATTACATCATCAAATGGTTAAGTACAAACCATCACCAATCTCCAAACGGTTTCAACCTTCAAACGGTTTCAACCACCCAAACGGTCTTGAGATCGTTTGAGCCCAAACGGTCTTGAGACCGTTTGGCCCCAAACGGTCTTGAGACCGTTTGGTCTCAAACGGTCTTGAGACCGTTTGGACCCAAACGGTCTTGAGACCGTTTGGTCCAAATGGGCTCAAACCGTTTGGACCTCCAAAGGGGTTCAAAGGTCACCAAAGTTCAAGGATATGTATGTTGAAGCCCTCAATTGGCTAAATCTATGCTAACCACTTATAAATTGAGCCAATTAGGGTTAGCCTTAACCACTTAGACATCAAATTGACACTCAATTGTAAACCAATTAGGGTTCAATCGTCCTCAATTAGGGTTCCAAGTGGATTGGTCATCAATGTTCAACAATGTGAATCAATTCAAGGTTGAACCTATCAATTGACCTCCAATTGGGCTCAAACTTGGCCCAAACGGTCTTGAGGTCGTTTGGACATCATCCAAACGGTCTTGAGACCGTTTTCCCAAAGTTTGACCAAAATCCAAGTCGTTTTGACTAAGGTTGAAATCCAATTAGGTCAAAATCAGCAATTTTCAACAATGCATCAATTTCCTACAATTGGACCCTCAAACCATTAGATTAACTCAACCCTAGACCTTCAAACGGTCTTGGGTTGTGCCCAAACGGTCTTGGGACCGTTTGGTGGAATCCCCAAACGGTCTTGAGACCGTTTGGGTCCTTCAACCCAAAACTCAACAAGATCTATACTTAGAAAACAGCAATTTGATTGTTTCACTAACCCACTGTAATTGGGCCCTCAATTGGTCAATTACCTTAACCCTAGACCTCCAAACGGTCTTGGGTTGACACCAAACGGTCTTGAGACCGTTTGGATGAGTTCCAAACGGTCTTGAGACCGTTTGCCCATCCATCCTTTGGACTTTAGTGAAAATTCATCAAGATTTGATCTATTGAGTTGATCATCACATCAATACTTAATTGCAATATGATTTGGTGCCTTTGGACCTTCAATTGATCAACTATACTTGACCCCAGACCTCCAAACGGTCTTGGGGTGACCCCCAAACGGTCTTGAGACCGTTTGGGTGATTCCCAAACGGTCTTGAAACCGTTTGGGCTAAGTAACCCAAAATCTCAACTTAACTCATTGGAGATTCAGCACTAATTTCAATTAGGGTTTGCCCTATTAATCATCCTTCAACTCATGACTCGTTTGGAATTAATCCATAAAATTTGGTGAGTCGTTAATTAACATCATTATGAACAGTAATCCCAAACGGTCAACGTTTAGTCAACCATCTTAAACGGTCTTGAGACCGTTTGCCCAAAAAAGGCGAATTAAACAGATTGCAAATCAGAATTTAATTCAATTCGTTTTGCTAATTGATTTGCTCATATCTCACGATTCCTTTGGAGTTAACCTCTCAAATTTTGTGGGTGATTAACCTACATAATTATGAACAAGATTCCCAAACGGTCTTCGCTTGGTCAACGGGACCAAACGGTCTTGAAGACCGTTTGCCCTCAAACGACCCTGAAACCGCTTGCCCACCAAACGGTTTGAAACCGTTTTGAGCAATAGGTGGAGGTCGTTTGATAAAGTGAAAATCTGTGGATAAGCATAGGAATTAACGCCCTTATCTTCCACCTTAAGAACAGTAGCAGTTCTTCACGTTTTTGCTTGCAAGGATGCAAGGGAAGATAGGGAAGAAGAAGATCTATCAACTATATGCATAGAAAAGATGTATAATCAAAGCATAAAGTTTAGAGTTATAAAACCCGCCTAAAGCTTGCTCCTTGAGCTCCAAGCTTTCGAGTTCCAAGCCTTTAATGGCGTCCTAGAAGCTCCACAGGTCGGCCAAGGTTAATCCTCCAAGGAAGGTTGAGAAAAGATGGCTAAAAAGATAGAATTAAGTAAGCTAGCCATGAATTTGCCCTTGAATCCGAATTCTAACCATGGAATTTGGGCAAGAAGGGGAATCCAAACCTACCTTGCACCCTTGGTCGTTTCTCCTGAGCTCCAGAGCAAGGCTTGGCCGTTTGAGAATGAGAGGGAGTGAATGAAACAGGAGCAAGGTCGTTTGCTCGTTTGCAAGGGAAAGAGCTTTTATAGTCTTTAGCCTATTTTCTATTACAAGGACCTTTCAAACTCAAAATTCACATCTAGGTCCCTCCTTGCTCAAGGGCACGTCCAGGCCCATCTAATCTTATGCAAATCTCAAGAAAACTCAAGATCTAAGGGTAAAGGAATCCAACCTTCAACTAGGGTACATACATGAAAGGGTTTTGTACCCATTTTAGGTGATTTCTATCACAAAGATCATTTTTCTCATCTGATTAGTGAATGATGTATCTCCTTCATCATTTCTACTCTAAATGATGACAAGAGTCATAAAAGATGTTCTAGATGGTGAAAATTACAAGTTGGACCCCTCAATTTGGGTAAATTGCACTTTACCCCAAATTAGGGTTTCTGAGCATGGGGATTGCTTCCACAGCTGCACCTTGGTGCTCAAGCTTGGGAAATCCCTCAAACTTTATCATAGACATCTTCATGATGTCTTAACATCAAAAGAACATCTTATCTTGTGAAATTTGCAAGTTCAACCCTTAAACTGGGTAATTTGCACATAGGTCCCTGCATACAACACAATGCTACAACTTTATACAAAAAGGAGCAAAATTGAAAGTAAATGTTCCTGAGGAACTTAATTTCATGCCAGGGAGTGTTCGCAAGTATAATAATTACATATTTAGGCAAAACTTCTAGGGTTAGTTCATAACCCAGGTCAGGGGTGTTACAAATCATAAACCCCTAACAAGGATTTCGTCCCCGAAATCTCAGACAAAAGGAGGAACAGAGTATTCATTAATCATGCCCTCAAGTCTCCACATATTATCTTAATATCATGGAGGTATCATGAATTCTTCCATTCCACACAAGGCTCTTTTCACTAATTCAACCTTACCAATGTTTATGCAGAGCATAAACCCCTAACATATGATGTCCATATTATTGGGAAGAAGAAGTATAAAAGAACATACTTCTATCATTACCCAAGAATATTTATCAAAAGGAACAACATATATATCATACAAGGATAATTTACTCAGTAATCCTTTACAACTCTATGTAATTGGGATAGTTCACATAGTTCTTCTTATTAATTGGAAATGCCACATAGCTTTTCCCTTTTTGATTGGGAATGACACATAGCTTTTCCCTTTGGGAATGACACATAGCTCTTCCCTTTTTGTTTGTTTGGGAATGACACATAGCTCTTCCCTTTGGGAATGACACATAGCTCTTCCCTTTTTGATTGGGAATGACACATAGCTCTTCCATTTTTAATTGGGAATGACACATAGCTCTTCCCTTTTTGTTGGTTTGGGAATGACACATAGCTTTTCCCTTTTTGTCAGTTTGGGAATGACACATAGCTTTTCCCTTTTTGTTGGGGATGACACATAGCTTTCCCCTTATTAATTGGGAATGACACATAGCTTTTCCCTTTTTAATTGGGAATGACACATAGCTTTTCCCTTTGGGAATGACACATAGCTCTTCCCTTTTTGTTTGTTTGGGAATGACACATAGCTCTTCCCTTTGGGAATGACACATAGCTCTTCCCTTTGGTTGTTTGGGAATGACACATAGCTCTTCCCTTTGGATTAAATCATATTTCTTTCTTCATGATACTCATTAGATTGTATCAGAATGATTGCTTGATCAGGGCAATCAAAAAGATATCCATCTAGGAGTTTTCATACTCACTTTATCATCAATATCTGTATACCTGGCCAGGGTTTACAAATACTGAGATCAAGTAGTATGCACTTACATACTGTCTCATTCCTCAGTTTTTATATCTTTATACACACAAGATTTTCCATTTCTATATTTCCTCCGGGCATCACTTATAACTCTCATCTTTTGACATACAGATAAGAGAGATTATTAAACATTTTAAGGAACATTGAGTGAGATATAAGTTCTCATCTCCTTTGTGTCCTTATAAAACTAGTCAAAATAATTTCAAAAACACTATTTTCACGTTTTTAATCACATAGAAACATGAAAATGAAATATTAGAATGACTTTATTTCCTCTGACCTGCCCGGGACGTCTGTCCACGTCTTCTATTGTCACTAGAAAACTGCCTCCTTTGTGATTCTTGTTGACTCTGCCCCTGAGGTTGAGTCATCATAGGATTCCCGTCTGGACAGTCTTTTACCAAATGTCCCGATTGTCTGCATTGATAACAGATTCTAGATATAGCATAAGGTCGGCGAGGTCCAGACACCGATGTTGATGCTATAATGGAGGCCTTCTTTGGAATATAACTAAGATCCCCATCCCTACTTGGAGACCACTCAGTCTGAGAACTAGTTCTGGATGGTGGAGGGTTAGGTGTAGAGGATCTAGACTTCTTAAAGTCCATAGATGAAGAACCCTGGAATTGTGGATATCTTTTCTGGGTTTGCCTCTTCTCAACCACAGATCTTTCTATCCTTCGGACTGATTCAACGAAGGTAGAGAATCTGTCTCGGTTCTCTAGGGCAGACACTGGGGTAGACATGTCAGCATTCAAACCCCTCTCGAATCTCCTGATTCTCTCTTCTTCTGTGGCAGCCATGTGTGGACAAAACCGCAACAGCTCCATGAACTTAGCTTCATACTCGCTAATGTTCATCATACCCTGTCTCAGTCTCTCAAACTGAGATATTTTCTCATCTAGGAAGGTCTTCGGGAAATATCTTTGGACAAATTCCCACCTAAAGTCTTCCCATGAGATTTCTATTCCAGGTCTCTTCTGCTCTTCCATGGTCCACCAGTGACCAGCACTTCCTTTGAGAAGATAGACAGCATGTCTAACCTTCTCAGCTTCAGGGATGTTCAGGATCCTGAAAGCCTTTTCCAGCTCTGTCATCCACTGATCAGCATCTGCGGGGTCAGCAGTCCCATGGTACTCGGTAGCTCCGACGCGACGTAGTCGCTCGAACGTCTTCCTGATACCTTGGCTCTCTGGTTGGACAGGTGCCCTAGGTGCAGGCATAGGCAACCTGTCGGTTATATGTGTTATGGCAGTCATAAACTGCCCAAACACAGTCGGGACTGCTGGATTACCCATATCAGCTGGGTCAAACTGGGGTGGCTCTCTAAGTTGTCCTGGTACAGGCTGTTCCACCTCTGGTACTCTTGCACCGCCTTGAGGTGCACTAACACTACTTTCTCCCACATACTCATCATGTGGCATTGACATCTTAAGTATCTTCTTCTCCTGAGGAGTAGAAGACTCTATTAGATAAGGAAGGAATACTAAAGATAGACTCGACTTCCTATGTCCTATGCCTCTGTAGACTTGGCGAACCTAGAGCTCTGATACCACTTAATTGTGGGCTCCGATCTCCAAACCACGAATTAATCTCGATTTAAACATGTGCGGAAGCATTCGGTAAACAGCGGAAGACCAAAAATCACGAGAAATTAAAACTTTTTGAGACAAGAGCTTGAAACCACAAACCTTTTCTATAAAAAGGATTTAACTGTTTACATCACTAACAAAAACTTCTTGAGTGATTATATACAACATGATACAAAACTTCTCAAAAGTTCATACTCAAAACACTCCAGGACCTGAGAATACAGAGGACACATAGGACAAACTCTATACTACATCATGAAGCAGGTTGGATCTCCACCTGAGATAACTACTGCCCCTGATGCTGCTGGGATTGGTCACCTGAGTTCTTGTCCCTCCGTCTTCGACGACCACCTAAAAAGTAGAAGTCTACGGGGTGAGACAATTATACGTAATTGCCCCAGCGAGAGTTATAACTCTCCACTAGAAGCTTTATAAACAAAGCAGGGAATAACTAAAGCAATAATAGCCTTCAAGATATTCACTAGCAGTTTTAATGATAAGCAGAGTTCAATCAATATCAAAATATGAGAACCTCTATGCTGTTTAAAGTAACATCAATCAAATAATTCGTAGATAACTCTAACAGATATACTACGCTGTTGATTATGTTTTTAAGGGAGTGCAGGGATGCATCTCACCTCTTCGACTGTGCGGTGGGGAATGATGGACTACATGAATCTACATCAACTCCTCTCACCATTTCTCTTTTAGTGAAGGAATGACGGACTACACGAATCTACATCAATTCCTCTCACTAATTCTCTTAATCGGTTAGGTACATTCAGTATTCTTATCGTCTTACAATAACACAGCTATATATGAGAATACTTAAAATGTAGCAGGCCTAACTTTTCACAATCATCAGTTATTTCATCTCAAGTCATCTGTCAAGCATGACTTTGATAACATTTATGGCTCTTACAGCCCATAAATTACAAAAGATGTCACTCACAGTGCATCAACAAGGGTTACTATTCATAAAGCTTAAGACATGCTTTCAATGAATATATCATGGCATTCCATACCTGGATATGCCCATTATCTTATAACAATATGCAAAGCTCATTAGTATGACATGGCATTCCCTACCTGGATATGCCTATCATCTCATAACAACCTGCATGGTTCATTCAACAGATAATAGCAAACAATTCAACAATTAAGGATGCATTCTCAATTATGGTTTCACATGAAGTTACCCTCAACTAGGGATTTGCAAGGAATCACCCTCAACTAGGGATTCACATGGAATCACTCTCAACTAGGGATTCACAAGGAATCACCCTCAACTAGGGATTTACATGGAATCACCCTCAACTAGGGATTCACATGGAATCACTCTCAACTAGGGATTCACAAGGAATCACCCTCAACTAGGGATTCACATGGAATCACTCTCAACTAGGGATTCACAAGGAATCACCCTCAACTAGGGATTCACAAGGAATCACCCTCAACTAGGGATTCACATGGAATCACCCTTAACTAGGGATTCACATGGAATCACCCTCAACTAGGGATTCACAAGGAATCACCCTAAACTTAGGGTTTACTATTCACTCCATGGTGAATTGTACTCATTACATCATCATGTAAGAGAAACATCATCATTAAGGCTCTTACTTAGGATTAAGATCCATTAGATATCATAATTAGGGTTTCCATGACCTCACATAGGTGGGTCATTCCCTAATCATGCACATTCATATGTATATGAAGTATCTTACTAGAGTTTCCTCCTAAAAAGGGTACTTTCTCTCTCTAGGATACTTTCTTTCTCTAGAAATACTTCCTCTCTCCTCTCACTAGTAGATGGTGACAACACCACTCTAAATCAGGTTGAGATAAGTTTCCATTGGCTAGCATAAGCCGAAACATCAACATCATGTGATTAGGGTTTGCTTAGAACAAGGTTTTACCCTTTTAGACCCCTCAAGGGTATTTTGGTAATTTGCCACATGATCACCATCATGGGTTAACTTACTAATCACATAGTCCCTTAATGACCTAGGTTACCATTAGGGTTTAGATTGAATCACCATTGAACTGATTACATCATCAAATGGTTAAGTACAAACCATCACCAATCTCCAAACGGTTTCAACCTTCAAACGGTTTCAACCACCCAAACGGTCTTGAGATCGTTTGAGCCCAAACGGTCTTGAGACCGTTTGGTCTCAAACGGTCTTGAGACCGTTTGGTCTCAAACGGTCTTGAGACCGTTTGGACCCAAACGGTCTTGAGACCGTTTGGACCCAAACGGTCTTGAGACCGTTTGGTCCAAATGGGCTCAAACCGTTTGGACCTCCAAAGGGGTTCAAAGGTCACCAAAGTTCAAGGATATGTATGTTGAAGCCCTCAATTGGCTAAAGCTATGCTAACCACTTATAAATTGAGCCAATTAGGGTTAGCCTTAACCACTTAGACATCAAATTGACACTCAATTGTAAACTAATTAGGGTTCAATCGTCCTCAATTAGGGTTCCAAGTGGATTGGTCATCAATGTTCAACAATGTGAATCAATTCAAGGTTGAACCTATCAATTGACCTCCAATTGGGCTCAAACTTGGCCCAAACGGTCTTGAGGTCGTTTGGACATCATCCAAACGGTCTTGAGACCGTTTGCCCAAAGTTTGACCAAAATCCAAGTCATTTTGACTAAGGTTGAAATCCAATTAGGTCAAAATCAGCAATTTTCAACAATGCATCAATTTCCTACAATTGGACCCTCAAACCATTAGATTAACTCAACCCTAGACCTTCAAACGGTCTTGGGTTGTGCCCAAACGGTCTTGGGACCGTTTGGTGGAATCCCCAAACGGTCTTGAGACCGTTTGGGTCCTTCAACCCAAAACTCAACAAGATCTATACTTAGAAAACAGCAATTTGATTGTTTCACTAACCCACTGTAATTGGGCCCTCAATTGGTCAATTACCTTAACCCTAGACCTCCAAACGGTCTTGGGTTGACACCAAACGGTCTTGAGACCGTTTGGATGAGTTCCAAACGGTCTTGAGACCGTTTGCCCATCCATCCTTTGGACTTTAGTGAAAATTCATCAAGATTTGATCTATTGAGTTGATCATCACATCAATACTTAATTGCAATATGATTTGGTGCCTTTGGACCTTCAATTGATCAACTATACTTGACCCCAGACCTCCAAACGGTCTTGGGGTGACCCCCAAACGGTCTTGAGACCGTTTGGGTGATTCCCAAACGGTCTTGAAACCGTTTGGGCTAAGTAACCCAAAATCTCAACTTAACTCATTGGAGATTCAGCACTAATTTCAATTAGGGTTTGCCCTATTAATCATCCTTCAACTCATGACTCGTTTGGAATTAATCCATAAAATTTGGTGAGTCGTTAATTAACATCATTATGAACAGTAATCCCAAACGGTCAACGTTTAGTCAACCATCTTAAACGGTCTTGAGACCGTTTGCCCAAAAAGGGCGAATTAAACAGATTGCAAATCAGAATTTAATTCAATTCGTTTTGCTAATTGATTTGCTCATATCTCACGATTCCTTTGGAGTTAACCTCTCAAATTTTGTGGGTGATTAACCTACATAATTATGAACAAGATTCCCAAACGGTCTTCGCTTGGTCAATGGGACCAAACGGTCTTGAAGACCGTTTGCCCTCAAACGACCCTGAAACCGTTTGCCCACCAAACGGTTTGAAACCGTTTTGAGCAATAGGTGGAGGTCGTTTGATAAAGTGAAAATCTGTGGATAAGCATAGGAATTAACGCCCTTATCTTCCACCTTAAGAACAGTAGCAGTTCTTCACGTTTTTGCTTGCAAGGATGCAAGGGAAGATAGGGAAGAAGAAGATCTATCAACTATATGCATAGAAAAGATGTATAATCAAAGCATAAAGTTTAGAGTTATAAAACCCGCCTAAAGCTTGCTCCTTGAGCTCCAAGATTTCGAGTTCCAAGCCTTTAATGGCGTCCTAGAAGCTCCACAGGTCGGCCAAGGTTAATCCTCCAAGGAAGGTTGAGAAAAGATGGCTAAAAAGATAGAATTAAGTAAGCTAGCCATGAATTTGCCCTTGAATCCGAATTCTAACCATGGAATTTGGGCAAGAAGGGGAATCCAAACCTACCTTGCACCCTTGGTCGTTTCTCCTGAGCTCCAGAGCAAGGCTTGGCCGTTTGAGAATGAGAGGGAGTGAATGAAACAGGAGCAAGGTCGTTTGCTCGTTTGCAAGGGAAAGAGCTTTTATAGTCTTTAGCCTATTTTCTATTACAAGGACCTTTCAAACTCAAAATTCACATCTAGGTCCCTCCTTGCTCAAGGGCACGTCCAGGCCCATCTAATCTTATGCAAATCTCAAGAAAACTCAAGATCTAAGGGTAAAGGAATCCAACCTTCAACTAGGGTACATACATGAAAGGGTTTTGTACCCATTTTAGGTGATTTCTATCACAAAGATCATTTTTCTCATCTGATTAGTGAATGATGTATCTCCTTCATCATTTCTACTCTAAATGATGACAAGAGTCATAAAAGATGTTCTAGATGGTGAAAATTACAAGTTGGACCCCTCAATTTGGGTAAATTGCACTTTACCCCAAATTAGGGTTTCTGAGCATGGGGATTGCTTCCACAGCTGCACCTTGGTGCTCAAGCTTGGGAAATCCCTCAAACTTTATCATAGACATCTTCATGATGTCTTAACATCAAAAGAACATCTTATCTTGTGAAATTTGCAAGTTCAACCCTTAAACTGGGTAATTTGCACATAGGTCCCTGCATACAACACAATGCTACAACTTTATACAAAAAGGAGCAAAATTGAAAGTAAATGTTCCTGAGGAACTTAATTTCATGCCAGGGAGTGTTCGCAAGTATAATAATTACATATTTAGGCAAAACTTCTAGGGTTAGTTCATAACCCAGGTCAGGGGTGTTACACATGCTATAACCAAAATGAAAAGATGCAACTATAAACACAAGTGATGGTTATGGCCATACTATTGTAATTCCTTGGAGCCACAAGGAATTACTACCACCTAAGGTCTAAATCATATGCAGCAACCTATAATTGATGGATCTGTCTTAGAACAAATATGGGTTGATCGGTTCAACTCTTGAACTAATCAGTTTGCCTCCTGGTTGCTCAGTTGGGCTCTTGAAATGCTCATCTAATCTCAGGTTCAACTAATGTCTGGACTCTTCCAGATGATCGGTTGGGACAGCAGTCGATCGATTCATCCTCCTGTCATCTGGCCTCCTCAATCCTCCAGTCGATCAGTTCATCTACTCTACTGATCGGTTCATCTAGTGCGGAACTGGTGTGGAACAACTTCTTGTGACGAAACATAAATTAAAGATATCCTATTACATATTACATTGTAAAAGGGAAAACCCCAAGTTATATCCAAGGGGAAATAGGAATAAGAGCATTAATTTACATTTAGAAAGGAGGATAAAGGCTCGGTATGCAAATAGAGATATAAATAGGAATAAACAACCACAACCATGCACAGAGAGATCTAGAGTTATTGGCCATAACCATGCTATCATCCCCCATCAAAACAAATTTTAAGGCGATATGTGTAAATTGCATATATATATATATATATATATATATATATATATATATATATATATATATATATATATATATATATATATATGTGTGTGTGTGTGTGTGTGTGTGTGTGTGTGTGTGTTATGTATGTATATATATTAGTTTGTGAATCATATGTGGTAATTAATCAGATGTGCACATCAACCAATTTAATATTCACATCATATGTAATAAAAATAAATTCGATCATATCCATTTAAATCTAGATACACCATAAATTGACATGGCTCTGATACCACTATTGAGAAAGTGATATGATAGATAAGGCATTGCAAACAAAATTTAAATGCTCGTTTCTAAAAACAACAAGATCGCGCCAACAACAATGTATCTAGGAAGGAAGATTTGCAAAGTTATACCTAGTCTTACATCATGTCCAGCGATATTACCCTTGTAGTAGCAATGTGCTTCTTCTTCAAGCAGCAACTAGCTTCTTCTTCAGGCAGCATCATGCTCCTTTTTCAGCACCACTCGAATAGTCGTCAGCATCATCCTCCTAGTGCAACACCACGGGCAGTGATTGATGGTATCCTCCTAGTGGGAAAAACTCCTTGTCTGTAGAGTAGTCCACGGGGACTACTGGAAACTCCATGTTGTGCTACTAGACCCAATGGTAAGGATTTGTCCCTCTGAACGTCAGTGTACTAGCACTTATTTGCTCTCCCAAATTATCTCTCCCTTATTGTCCCTCCCTTTATCGGGTAGGACTTGCTCGGGCTCTCTATTCGTTATCACAACCAGAGAGGACAACATTAGTCAAAGCTAATTTTTGTGTCTGGGAAACCACAAGTACCCCTCTATTTATAGGAGAGGCTAGGATCAGGGTTCCCAATCTCTGCGGGAGTCAAAAGGATAGAATTCACAAATATTCAGGAAATGTTGGACAGCGAACTGATAGGTTCACCAACCCAACCATTCGGCTCATGCATTAACTGGTCGGTTCATCTCATGAACCGGTCAGTTCATGTATTTTCCTATTTTGACTCATATTGGTAATCAATGCATGATTAATACACATCATGACATCAACATCAATCCTAGATCCAATCGAATTGACTGTTGAATTGGGTGGTTCATCTTATGAACTGGGCGATTCATCATATGAATCAGTCATTTGGGACCATGTACCTTCGATTCACTAGGTGAACCGATCGGTTCATGCCCTAGTTAGGCATTATTCAATCAATGTTGATTCCAATTGACTTGACACTCCAACTGATCGGTACAACACTTGAATCGATCGGTTCAGAGTCCAGTCAGCCAATTTGACAAGGATATATCCTCAACTTGACACCCCCACATACTCAATAGTATGCGCTCTGAGTTTCCCTTGGGAATACTCGTTTCACCATGCAGCAAGTTATGACACTAAAGATGGCTCTACGACATAAGGATCTACATGATTAAGGTTACACTTGATTAATTACTGCCAATTGAATGCATTAAGGCTTTATCATAAAAGTGGGCATTCAAACCCTAATTCTTTTGTAACAAGAGTATATGTATTATCAAGGTAATTTACAATTTTGATCCAGAAAAATATTGCTTTCTGATTCACCAATAGAAGTGTTGTTCTAGTTTCTTGCATTCTACTAATAATATGGTCATACAGTTATTTATTGCAACTTCCATTTGTGACTAGTACCCCTAGATATATCCCCAGATCAATTATGATGCTAGTTTCAGTGAAGGGGAGCCTACATTTGACTATAAATCTTAATGAAAGAACTGATTACAGAAAGGATAACCAGTCGGTGCCTGAGAATTAGTAAAATCAAAATGCCCTTCACTAAGTTTATCAATTATCCTTTCATTATTCTACAAAAGAAAGCATGAGTAACAAATAGGAGTGAGTTAGAGTTAATAGGTATATACCTTCGACCCTTTGTGTATGTGTGGTAAAATGCAGGACAAATCTCTTCTAAACATTTTTAGATGTTTCAATTTCCCATGGTCAAACTGATCTCCTATTCTATTGAACCTCAACATGCCAAGATGAAGCTTTTGTAAGACTGTGTGGCTATACAAGTCGACTGTTACATAGTTGTAACAATAGCCCAAACTAGTTACCTAACAATTGAGTGTTTCTTTATTAAAAAAGTACTTAAATTTAGGATCAACATTATATGTGTAATAAGGATCAACATGTTTTCTCGAACAATGAAAGGAGTATACCTTAGTTTTGTTATCACGGTTAGGTGCTAATTCATAGCCATTTTGAACACTAGGTTGATCTTTCTCATTCCAAGTCTTTGTTTATCCTCAATTCATACCACCCTCTGTTGGAAATAAAGCAACAGCTGCAGAACAATAGGTTTAAAACATTCAACAATCTCCTCTGAATACTCAAGCCACATAATCAAGCAATCTCCTCTTTGAATTTTTCAAAATAGGACACACTCAAAGGATAACAAGAAATAGAAAAGACTTTCAGTCTTTTCAAACTTATGAAAATGAACCGAGCTTCAGAAAACCAAAACATTCTAAGAATGCATCCGGATTTAGTAAACAATCCAAATAGTCTCATTTTTACAAGTAAAACTAAACTCTATTTTCATATGAAGTTGAATTCTAATTGCATCAAAGCTCCAACAAGCATAACATCCCATGAAAATAACAAGTATGCACTCTCCATCAGATGATATCTACATGATCATCTTGATGTAAAGGGTGCAACACCCAAGAACAAAATTTTATACTTGGACTTCATCACCTTGAGTAATTTGTTGATCAAATCTATCTATTTAGTTTCATATATTGTGTGATTACTTATTTCTTCAGTGCCTATGAAAACATCATTTGGCTTGATGATCTTCATGAAGATGTTCTCCATGTATCAGTATTTCTATCACACTTACCAATGAAGCAGTTGGGTTGGATGCTAGACTCAGAGCATTGTAAGATACAATTAGCCTTTCTCTTGGATGGATATAGATTATAGGAGTGCCTTCATATGTAATTCTAAATGGAGTGGTCCCATGAAAATTGCAAGTTCATCATGGTTGTAGTGACTTTATACACATATATATAGGTATAACTTTATAGTGCTTGATTTCTGGTTAAAAGCCCTATAAATATCAGCTTTGATAAATATGATCCTTCTGTTCGGAAAAACAACTGTCACCATAATCTGTTTCTCCATAGTCAAACATCTCTTGGATAAATTAGCAATCTATAAGCTAGTAATATAATAATGTGATGCCATACATCTAACCTAACCAAGTAGGTTCCTCCAGTGGTTTTCTCAAGTAGAGTCTTACTAGATACACCACAGTAACTTCCTCTTAGAGGTAGGGAGGGTTCTCAAAGCCTAAGATTGAACTTAAAATACTAAAAAGCATGTTGGTAGGATCAGAATTAGAATACCAAGTATACTTGGATGCTACCAACCATTGCTAGACTTAGAATACCCTATAGTCTAAAGATAAACCAGACTATGAAGTTGGAGGTTCAATAATTCGGATGCCTTACACAGGCTCCTACCTCTAAAGAAGGCTAAACTGCGATATATTTACTGAAAATGATGGGAGCATAAAGCAACATGTCACCCTACCTTATCTCTCTACAAACTGCCAACTAAATAGGGACAGGCACCTACAGATATTCTGCCTCATTTTCTTGTAGTCTTGTTCATCCCATTTTGAATCATATTTTCCTAGATAGGACTCACCAGTCTCCTAGAAAAAAGACTTTCAAATAAAGCATTGTATATCAGAAAACAAATAATCATTGTTGACAGGGAAAGGATCGAGAAAAATTAACCATAAATAAATAAATAATCATGACACAAATGCAAGTAACATATGTGGGATTCATTACTGACCATCTAGGATCACATTTTCTATATTAGTTGCTTCAGCACGAGTAGGTTTCAGTTTGTCTCTCATGCTATCCACCATTAAAGTAATGACTGTAAGTTTACCCTCCATATTATAATCGCTAGGTTGTGGAATTACAACCTTATGGGACAGGGCATCCATCTCATGAAACGTTATTTTGCGTTTCTCATACTAAATAATGCATCAGGATGCAATGTCTAAGGACCAAACCCAACTAAATTATAATACATATATGTGCTCATATGTCAATAAAATATGGTACATCAAAAACACAGAATGTGAACCATTTATAACACATGAGCTCTGAAGAGTCTTTCAGAAGATATTGCTGGTTTAGTTTACAACTATGTATTTATTGATGCCATGCCTTGCTGTGAAATAGATTGCATAAAACTTTGAATTATAGGCTAGGCCTCATTATTTTCAATGAGTTTAGATATGTATCATGGTCTATCTTTACACCAAACCTTGAGACTAATGAAACAGTGTTGGATATATACACACTCAAAGCCTTAGACATATAATGTACATACATAAATGAATAAACTGACAGTAGCCATAGTTAAGTGGTCAGTTGATAAAGAATGATCCAAGATGTGTTACTTTTACATTCCATATCTAAAAGGAGGTGTGCTTTCTACAATAGCAAGTTAAGTGGTGACCTTGTTACAGAGGGACAGCCACAACATATAATGCCTCAACTGGTGAAAAGGTCCATTTCACCTATTGTCCTGCATCATCTAGCATTTGGCTGAACAATACTGGCAATTACTAACTTGTACCAACTATAGTAAACAAAGGACAAGAAAGTCAAGGGTATCCTTCAACTCTAGTGTACATATCCATCTCAAGATTAGGAACTGATTCATGAGCACATCAAAGACACAACATTATACATCTAGTATCACTACAGTCCTGGAATTTGTGCTATTAAACATGGATTAAGATATCATCTAACTTTATGTGGCTGCAGCTATAAATGCATGCATAACATTAGTTGGATGACGGTGAGCTATAGAGGATGTTGATTGGAGTCAATCATTGTACTAACAAGTCTTTTGTTCAATCTCAATTAGTTGTAAAGTATGACCCACTCATGATTATTGAAATGGTTGTACAAAGCATGAAGAAAATCAATTATGTTGTGGGACTAAACATTACACATGTAATATGTAAACTGTGTACAACTACTTCACACAAGATAGAGTGTATGATTGAACATGAAAATCTTAGAAACTAAATAAAATAAAAAGAATAAGCCATTTGGTAAAGTTATCAGATCACATGTCTTACTACCTCTTATTGTTGTCAGTAGCTTTCCTTTAAACGTACTCCCCCTCTTCACCTTGTCCTCATTACAATACTCTACTAGAAAAAATCAAACCAGCAACAACTATCATCACAAATATCCTTTTTGCATTGTCCTCCCTCCTCTGCAAGTAATGATCACTGCAATGGTTGTTGATTCCACGATAATTGTTGGTAGGCGGGGATAGGAATCTAAGGAGAAGGATAGCGAAAAGCTTGCTGGATGCAGATAAGAGTGGGGGGAAGGATAGTGGTAATAGAGAATGGAAAATAGTATAAAACAATGATAAGTACAACATTTAGCTAATATAAGATAAAATACGAGATAGACTATAATTATTGAATGTACAAGAACCTGCTGCTACAGATCCACCAAGGGAATTTTTAGTAGTGTAAGACCATGAAACATTCAACTGACATGGGTTTATTTCTGCTATTTTTACTGTTATTTACCAATATACCTATTGTTAAATGCTTATATTCTTACTGGTATTCACTATAAAATGCTACTTTATATTAGACTTATTGATATATACCCATATTAATATTTATTGTTATATACGATATACATATTGTCATCAAGATAGATTCAGTGCTGCTTGGGTTGCTGGTTACCCTTTGCTTCTTCTGTGACGGGTTTCTGTTTTCTGCTGGATAGTTCTCTGTATGCTGCTGAAGATCCTCTCGCGACTATGTTATAGTGCTTAGTATGGTCTTGTTTGGCTTCATGGTTCTTGGTTTCTCTCTTCCTGATCATCTAGAGGTGGTTTCTTGATTTCTGTTCAAGTGTTATAGGGATGGTTGAGCTTTTCTTTGATATCTTCTGTTCTGTTGGGTGCTCCCCTCTCACTGCTAAGTGATGGTTGAGCATTGCTCCCCCTCTCACTTCAGTGATGGTTGAGTCTTGTGTTCCTTGTTTCTTCTTGTTCTGCTCTGTGATGGTTGAGCCTTGCTCCCCTCTCACCTCAGTTCTGCTTGGGTTGCTGGTTTACCCTTGCTTTTTCTGTGATGGTGTTCGATTTTCTGCTGGATTAGCTCTATGCAAGCTGCTGAAGTTCCTCTTGTGACTCTTTATAGTGCTTAGTATGGTCTTGTATGGTTACTTGGTTCTTGGTTGCTCTCTTCCTGATCAGCTGGGTTGGTTTTCTGAGGTGGTTGGTAATTACCTCCCTATTCATGATCTGTGATGGTCGAGTGTTGATGGTGCTTGTTGGCTGTTATACCTTGGTTCTGAGCGGGTTGTGATCTGTCTCTCCCCTTTGGTGTGGTTGAGCTTGCTCCCCTCTCACTGCTATGCAGTGATGGTTGAGTCTGTGCCTTGCCTTGATTGGTTTTCTCCCCTCTCATAGATTTCTATCTGTGATGGTAGAGTTTTCTTTTTTCTTGTGCAGCGTTTCTTCTGCTTGCTCTAGATGTTCATATAGTTGACTTTGGCGATCCTTTCTTGCTTCGAGGTGGTTGAGAGTTGCTCCCTCTTCATGGACTGTGATAGTGGAGTTTGCTGGCTTTTGTTGACTGTTATCTTTGGTTCTGAGGTGGATTAGTTCTGTCTCTCCCCTTTGTGTTTCTACCTGCTTGCTGCTGGTTGATCTTTTTTTTGACTTGGTGTGGACATGGGTTTCTTGGTTATGTTTGTGGGTATCTTCTCTTGAGCTGATGTTGTGCCTTCGGGTTCTTTGTCTCTACTGCAGTGCTCCCCTCTCACTGAAGACGGGCTTTTCTGCTTCTGCTTCTTCTTCTCAGTGAGGTTGCCGATGGATCCCTCTTTGCTCCCCTCTCACTGGATCAGTGATGGTTGAGTCTTGCTGCTATTTTGTCTCTCCCTGAAGATCATTGGGTTGTGGCAAGTTGGTTTCTTGTTATTCTTTTGTAATTATTTTCCTTTTTTTTGTTATCCTCAGTTTGAGAGTAGAAAGTTATGTATAGACACTATAATAAAACGGTAATTAACATCATAATAAAAGTGGGTAAGATAGACTACCTGATACAGAGTCCAAGGCCAAAAAGTCATAGTCTGAAACTACACCAACCTGCAGAAAGACAAATTGTATTATAACACAATGCAAGGCGAAATTGGTAAAATATTCGACCACAAAAGAGAGGACAATCATAGACGAAAAGCAAAATGACATGTAGAGATTTATAAATTAAACAAAAGGTATGTTGTCTTCAGCACTAAAATAGGAAAGGAGAATAAAATCTCAACTCAAACAGTTCAGTTGCAAGTGTTTTTGTACTTTTGTTCTGATTGTCTAAATAAGCTTGGATTCTGAACAATATAAGAAGGAATCAGTAGTAATGATTAATTGTTTATATACTGGGCAAATTTCATTAAGGCGAATATATGGGGGCAATGGCACACATCGTCTACCTCAAGGTTTTACTGCCTTTCATTTTACAGTTCATAAAAAGTTTGCATTTTTCTGCAGATTATTTATATATATCTGTGCCTTGTAAACAATGAGCACCACGTGCATTGCAATTTTTCAAATTTGAAATGACAAAACAAGTTTGTTAGGACAGATCATTGAAAACAAAAGGTTCATCAGTTAGTTAATCACCAGTAATCAATTATTCATATTTCATACTAGTTGATTATACAGGTGATCTATATGGCCTGAGAGCTGCCTTCTGTGGTGAGTACAACAATAGATTTAGATATTACAGGTTGAGTTTTTCATTGATGTGCTACAAGGTAGATAGCATTATAGGTGACAACCGTGGCTGCTACCTGCTAGCTGCTGTCAGTATCTAAATTGTTGTTCACATATTTTAGAAAACAAAATCAGTCTTTTAGTCATTATAGGTGACCAGAAATAAAATGTGGGGAGGGCCGAGAAGGTGGGTCACATGTTCATCTGAAAAATGTAGAAAGGATTGAGTGGCCTGTTGACCGGTAGAGTAACAGAGTTAACAGTTTGGTAGAAATGAAAAATAATATACCCACAAGTGATATGGATGCAATTATCAGAACGTGGTGATAGATTTGTTAAGATAAGGAAACGTAATGTATTTCTCTGAAATTTACCCTATTTTTTATTGTTATAAGCTACCATGATATTGTTTCCAGTTGTCAAACATGAGTAGTTCCTGAAAGTTATTTCCAAAATAGCTTTGGGGTTTGATATATCTAAAAAATCTTTCATGTGAGGCTGCAGTTTAACAAAGCTTCCTTTTGGAAGGGTGGCATTCTTCACTCTTACAAAATCCCCCTCTTGTAAGAGCAAGTTTTGCATCATCAAATATGGCATATAAACCATGCCTTCTTCAGCAATAAACCATGCTTTTTTCACTCTTATAGCATTTTTTATTCTATTTACACATACCTTTTATTAAGTTTTCTGGCTATTTATACCTTTCCATCCTCTTATTTGCTAACAAGTTCTCACAATTATTTGGATAACAAATTAATATTTATTTTGTATAGTGTCCAAAGCAGCCGAACAATACAGATTGCGGGTATTATGTGCTGAAGTATATGAAAGACATCTTTGATGTGAGAAATAGAAATATTCCTGAATGTGTAAGCTACTTAACATTATATTCTTTTAGTTTGTTGAAATTTCTAAATAAATTGAAAATATCACAATATGTTGATATATTTGTCATATGATTGTAGTATTATTCGAAGTATATTGGTCGTTGCTTCAACCAAGAAGAAATCGATGAGGTCCGAAACGAGTGGGCGACATGTGTTCTTGAGCACACATAAGATTATGTGACGTAGGGGAGACATTTGTTCTTTACCATAGACCAATGTGTGAAACTTTTTTAGTTAGTTTTCAGTTTGATTCTAGAGTGGATACTCAGTACTTTGTATTATTGAATCGTTGTATGGATGATTTAATATTAATTAAATTTAGTACGAGTTTCTTTCAAGGTTTGATGGAAATTTTGTTCAACTATGTGTTTGTTTGTGAAATAAAAAAGTATAATTGCATATTTATTATAATTTATTAATAATATGGTTAATTTGATCAATACAATTGGTGCGATATATGACCTTTCAAACTTTAATCAAAGACAACAGTTAATAATATGTTGTAAAATGTATGATTCTACAACAAACAACACATGTTGTGTTATCCACACCTATTACAACATGTTTGTCAGGAAAAAATACACCTATTACAACAGGTGTTTCTACTGAACTACAACATGCATAACATGTTGTATAAATTGTGTATATTACAACAGACACACACTATGTTGTCTAAACAATCTTATTACAACGATTAAATGTATGGAAAGACAACATACTCCAACTGTTGTATAAATATGTATATTACAACAGGTGCACTGCATGTTGTAATAGACCTACCTATTACAACGGGTGTGTTTAGTGAAAGACAACATGCTTCGACTGTTGTATAATATATATTACAACGGGTGAACCGCATGTTGTAAAAAATACCCATATTACAACGGGTGTGTTTCGCGAAAGACAACGTCGTTCAACTGTTGTATAATATATATTACAACAGGTGCACCACATGTTGTGTAAAATACCCATATTACAACAGGCCATTCCTTAAAAGACAACATATTTCAACTGTTGTATAAAATACATCTATTACAACATGCGATCACATGTTGTGTAAAGCACCCCCCATAAGACCACGCGATCTAATACAACGGTTAACACCTGTTGTAAATTGAGAAAAGGAACTGTTGTAAAAAGCATTTTCTGTAGTAGTGATTTGAAGAAAAAAACTATCAAGTGAAGTACCTCAGGAGACTAACACGATATAATCCCTCCAAGCACTAAGCACACATACAGACTACTTATACACAGACATACTGGACCAAAGTCAATCTAACGGCTTTCTTTGGCTTGACAATAAAAAAATCCAAAACATGGTGCTTATACAATAACTATGTATTAAAACAGATAATTAAAAAAAAAGAACTCTTAAAAAAACTATCGAGCGAAGGAGCTCAACATCAGGCAGGAGACGACCTTTTATTATAGGTATATAGATATAGATACAGACTACTTAAACACATAGACAAATCAGACCAATGTGAATTCCATGTCTTTCTTTAAATTGACAGTAACAAAATCTAAAACATGAATTATGTACAACAACTTAGCTTTAGAATTGAAGCTTTAAAAAAAATGGAGAAAAAAAATTAAAAAAACTACAAATAGAAATATAAAATACAAAATGAAAAAAAATCACAAAGAAAAAATTGTTGAGCAAAATAGCTCGACAACAGACAAGAGACGACCTTTTAATATAAATATAGAATAGATAATCTCATAAACTAACTAATATACTATTGAAGCTAGCAGGGTGACAGCATGTGTTAGAATAGCAGGCATGTCATCCGTGCTTCTTCATATATATATATATATATATATATATATATATATATATATATATATATATATATATATATATATATATATATATATATATATATATATATATATATATATATATATATATATATATATATATATATATATGTGTGTGTGTGTGTGTGTGTGTGTGTGTGTGTGTGTGTGTGTGTGTGTGTGTGTGTGTGTGTGTGTCTGTGTGTGTCTGTGTGTGTGTGTGTGTGTGTGTGTATAGGCAACGATCTAGTGAGAAACATATCTGGTGAGAGCATGAGAGGCATTTGAATAACTCTTCATATAGATCAACTTTTCATAATCCAACCGTACAAATTACAAGTATACCTTAATATCTGCCTTCCTATAAAATTTTATCATCATCCAATTTGTAGATCATTCACAACAACCAAATATTTTTCGATGCTCTATATTTAATTCCAGGCTGACCGTTGGATGTAAAAGTGTATATTGTACATATGGACATGTAAACAATATATGTCTGATTGCAATGATTTTTTACGACAAGGTAAATGAAATGATGCTTTTTCCATTTGGATTTTAAAAAATAGTTACTAATTTGTAGTTATTCAAATGCCTCTCATGCTCTCACTGTAGGATGTTTCTCATTGGATCGATATATATATATATATATATATATATATATATATATATATATATATATATATATATATATATATATATATATATATATATATATATATATATATATATGTCCTACACTATGCTTCTCCCACCTGATTGTATCTTGAGGATCCTTCATCACGAGCACCCCATTATGGGCGGCTTCACCTGAGCGCTCTTGTTCTGTACCCCTCCTATCTCTCGCATGTACATTGGGTTGAGACAAATACCGTCTCATGATGGAGCACGCTATATGTGCGTATAGATGAATCTTGCAATATTGGCTGGGTTGGTTCCACGATGGTGTGACGATATTCATCTCTGCGTGTCCATTATTTCGATTGCTCTTTAGGATGTTAATTCGGAATGTTTCTCCTGGCAACGATTTGACCTATTATTTCTAACATTGGGATTGTTATTGCTGTCAACAACAGTTGATGTATGGTGGTGGCGGCACTTGAGTTGGAAAGGAAAGAAGTCAAAGAAGTCAGAGATTGCGACCAATATATGTGTTGGCAACATCTCTCCTCCTCCGATGGCTGGAGTTTCGTATTCTTTTCCCTACTGCAGTGGAATTTTTACTACTTCTGCTGCTGCCAAATAATGGTGACCGGTGTTACTCGTCGTCAAAGGATGGCGGACCTGGTACTTGCCATGAATGGCTGGAGGACCTTTGTGTAACTTCCCGGCTGAGAGGAAGACTTAGAGCAGAAAGTCGCAAGGTGTGACGCGTAAGGAAGAAAGCCACGATGGCGAGACTGTTTCTTCTCCTCGCAAACAACTGAGAGAGAGAGAGAGAGAGAGAGAGAGAGAGAGACCATGATGCATGTGTGGGGTATGGTGGCGTCAGGTCACAGGCTGGGTTGTGAGCCCTGAGCGGATTCTTATCCCGTGATCTAATCAGCAGCCGATCCAACAGCTTAAAACTTGATTGTATTGAGGGCTGAATACACTTGAGTGTATTCTAGCCTCACTATATATATATATATATATATATATATATATATATATATATATATATATATATATATATATATATATATATATATATATATATATATATATATGTGTGTGTGTGTGTGTGTGTGTGTGTGTGTGTGTGTATATATATATATATATATATGTGTGTGTGTGTGTGTGTATATATATATATATATATAGTGTGTAAATCTGAGAAAAAATATTAGGAACTCACTTCTGAAAATTATGAAAAAATTAATCACCAAAAATTTATCATAAATTTTATGTTCCGACACTTTAGCCTACTTACATCAATCGGGCCTTAGCAGGCATATTTCACAACTATGATCAGGCATCTTTCTTGTTATAAGATTAACTCGTCCATCATTTGTCCTACGAAGTTATCGGAATGTTACTTATCATATTCTTTAACACAATCTGAATGTTGCTTGCCATATTCTAACACCTTCAAAGATAGGGAAACGCATATTTTGAAAGCATAATGATGTTATTTTAGTCAGATACTCTAATGGTGTCGACACTCAATATGTCAGTCATGTATCTTTAGGAGTGTAAACGGTGCGGGTACGGTGCGGATCCAGCTATACCCATAACCATACTCTTTTTAGTTTAG
Source organism: Alisma plantago-aquatica (assembly GCA_963693085.1). Taxonomy (NCBI): domain Eukaryota; kingdom Viridiplantae; phylum Streptophyta; class Magnoliopsida; order Alismatales; family Alismataceae; genus Alisma; species Alisma plantago-aquatica. Next base: position 69,251,688 of record OY856409.1, read on the forward strand.
CATGTCAGGTTCTGTTTCTAAACCCGCATTATAAAAATCTAGACTTGCGTCATATATGTACTCGTAATAATAGCGGTTATGCGGTGCGGGTAAGCTGTAGGTAAGAAAATTTACAAGTATGTTCTATATAATATAATACATGAGATATTACTATGGTGTAGGATGTTAACATGATATAGTTATATTACATAATGTAATACTTTGTATATTGAAGATTAGTTGAGTTAATTGTTTGCATATTTGTGGTCAACGTTTATAGTGTTTTAATTATGTACCATATAATGCTACCATTTGATTTTAAGTGTTCATGATTGTAATTAAAATAATTAATTCTCAATTAGATGACTAGTCTCGACCTGATTATAATTATAATATGATATAATCGCAAGTGTTATATTAGTAGGACTAGTAAAGTATGATAAAAATAACATATTATTTACATAGTTATTTATGTATAGCGGGTACGCAGGTCTAGCGGGTCTGGGTCTAAGCATACCCATTAGTGGACTCGCATATATGTGAGGCCAAGGATATGCGGATCCATGGATATGCGGTACAAAAATTTAGACTCTGTGACAAATTTTTTAAGAGTCCAGATTTGCGGGCCGCGGGTCTACTCGTACCCATTTACAGACCTACGTATCTTCAACTTAATGTAGACTTCTTGGTGGCAATGTTGTTACATAGTGGAGCACAAAGCATGGTTTTGCAGCTTAGATCCAGAGTCTAGGTGAAATACAAGGATTACAGCTTGTTATAAACAAAAGATCTAGGTGAAATCTTGTAAAATTCACTCATTGCTTGTTGAATTACAGCTCAATGATTCTGTCATCCCATGTATTGTCATAAAAAATTTACCTCCTTTATTGCCAGTAATTGTATCTTACATAAAAAGACAATCACATAAAAATATAGACAATCATTTCCGTGAAATGTGATAACTAAAAGATGTGAAGAACCTTGTTGAGGAGTCGGGATGTTTTGATAATGCATGCCAGTGATGTTTTGATCGTGAACGTCCTTTTACACCCCAAGATTTGTGACGTGAATTTACTCGCTACTTTCAATTTGCAGTGTGCCATTGCCCGCTTAACTAAACCGTAAACATGCTTCCCTCTAAAACTTTTTATCAAGATGTTCGCTTACTGAAACCATTGGACAGTCTTTTCATTCAGAGATTTGTTTTCAAAATATCATTTTATTGCCAAGACAACAATATTTTCGATGAATATATGAACGGAATATACTCAGTTACCATAACGTGCAAAAGAAGATAATAACCTCTAATGTTTCAAAGGTTCGAAAGGCCTTTTATAGGAGTAGCTCCAAAATTGCTTTTTTAAAGATGACGGAAATTCAAGTTCGCCACGCATTGTAAAATCACACACATCCAGAATATACCTACTATCAAAGGGAAGCACGAGCAAATCATATACGGTGTTCAACATTTGCAAGTGAATTAATGTTGTTGTCTTGTCATTATTATACAAAAGCAACAAAAACCTGCTATTGTATTGCTCTGCATATTACACGTTTCCTCTGATATTGTACAAGCATAGGCTGGGTGGAACTCGCTAATGAACAATTTAGCAATTGAACAGCATGAATTACAAAATCACTATATTCCTTTAAAAGGACGTCTATTAGAGTTTTGTTTGAATATTTATGTACTGGATCCACTAATTTCTGAGGGTCCATCCTTTCTCTGCTATTGCTTCACGAACTCGAGCAGCAGCGGCTGCTGTATCATTCAGGGGTGGGTAGCTCCAACTTTCAGATATCTGCAATGAAAGTGTTAAGTGAGTGAAGAACAATTAAAAACTAAAGCCAAGAAACTGCTGTTAATTATGAGACCTCTGAGCATAGGACAAAAGCAGGCTTAGTATAAATAAAACAAGGACAGAGATAAAATCCCCTATGTATCATAGAACCTGTTAATTGTTGCAATTAGAGAAGGTATTTCGGCTTTCATATAAACAGATTTTTTCCTTATGCATTACAGTTATATATAAAATGTGAATCATCTCAAACACTGCACTCATACTAATACAGTATGTTAGTTGTAACATTATGAACCAAGTAACAGCCAGGTGCGGATAAGATTGTATTTGTACCTATTTATATTCTATTCAGTAACAATTCCATTTTTCAGATTCAATGATTTCTTTGGACTACTAGTCTCTGATGTTTAATTGGGACAGTCCAACATGATGTAGCGAATTACATGGTACAATCAATATACAAGCATCAAAAGTTGATATATGTTTTGACAAAAGAATTTCATATTCAATTGCATTCGAGGAAGGAATGATTGCTTACATCCTCTTTTCCTGTAAAGGGCCTAACAACCCCTCGTTCACTCAAAGCCTTCTGGAATGCTGAAAACTTCCATTTACAACGTTCAGCGCCAATGACATAAACAGGTTTCCTACAAGCAGACACCACTTGACAACATCAAGAGTGAAGCAAGGATAAACTTGTACAACTTCATAAGCTCCTGTCTCACCGCAGGTATAATACAGACAAGTTGGCATGTAAAACGGACAATAATAGTTTGCTACATACCCAGTGCTGCATGCTTCACTCAGCATACTTGTAGAATCCGCAGTTATGACAAAAGCATCCGCCCATGCAAGATGCCCCATGTGAGGGTTTTGACCTATCATTATCTGATTAGATACTCTTCACAACAAGGGGGAAAAGAGACAAATAGAAAAGGAGTTACCTTGACCGTTCCAAATGTATACCTTTGGATGATTGCCAAGTTCTTCAAGAATGATCTTTGAAACCTGCAAAGGAACTGCTCTTGTCAGCTAAATAGCATAACACAAACTGAATGCAGCATTGAAAAAAATAAACCTAAAATACCTTGTGGGGAGTTCTCCGGGAGAAAGAAACCCTCACACTTCCACATGTTGCAAGCACATTTTCAAGTGAGCGCATAAGTTGTTTTGCCAGGTCCGTACCATAACGACAGTGGCCTATAAATGCAATCATATTTGAATTTACATTATATGATGAAGAAACAAGCTGAAGACTATTTTTTCCAGGGAAATAACTGTAAACAGAAATACTATAATAACTCGCTTATATAGTTATTCAAAAATTGGAAATAGATCATGCTGTACATATCAAAATTTACTTCTGTTCTAATTCCAATGATTCAATTATGAACCAACTAGGCCTGCCAGGAAAATATGCATGTGTAAATGAAAATCAAAACTACCTCGTCAGATATCACAAAATGAGCAGTAAAAGGGATAGCAGGTTTTTATCTTTTTAGTTAAAGTTGAAGTAGTTGTATTCATCCCATCTTAACTTGAGCAAAACAAGAAAGACGTGTGCATCTTTATATACCCTCCTCTCTATATATTCTTCTAACAAAACCTATAAGAGAATCCTTCCATTTACATGGTTTAAACTCATTCATACACTCCAGTACGGGGTACTTCCTCTTTCTCGAGCCTGATGGTTCTTGATCTCATCCAAAAGGAGAGAGGCCTGAGGCAATCAAGTTTGTCAGGTTGGTGAGGCCCTGCACAGAGATCACGCACGCCACCTTTGCTTTCTCTGTGTATGACCGACTTCAATCTGGCAGTCTCTCAAAATTCATCCAACATCCTGGGTCATAGTATACGGTATACCAAGGGCTGGTTGCTCCTAATGATGTCAACAAACTCTATATAATCATACTCGGGAGATTGGCCGTCATATTTGATAACCACAGAAATGAAACTTCTGGAAATTTGATGGAAGTTTTGAGGAAACCCCTATTTGTCAAAATATAAATAAATAATGGAAGTTGTAAATAAAATAGAAACTCATTTTGAATATTCAGAATGTTGTTATTCACACAACAAAGCCCACATGTAATCAATATTACTCATGAACAGACACAAAAAATACATGTAACAATCTAAGTTACCTAAAGCCTCAAACAATTGGAACTTGCAGCCGCCTTAGATAGTGGCCATTGACAGTGACGAAAAAGTTAATTGAATTATTGAAGACCGGGGGGGGGGGGGGGGGGGGGGGGGGGGGGGGGCATATGAGCTAATTAAGAAATAAATTACTAGAAATGAACAAAAAATAGAGGGGTTCATTTTGTTCATAAATGAGTTCATGAGGTGCGGATTTGGAACGCATGTTATAGGCATGAAACAGGACTGCTTTCTGGAAGAAAAAAACTCTCGGCTTTGTTTGTGAGGATAATCTTTCATCACTAGATTGAAACAATCTCCTCTGGCATGGTTTAGCAACCTAAGCACTATCCTTGAATCCTGGGATTTCAGTGCCAGCCCGTCAAGTGATCACAACATATTTTTTTCTAGATCTACATCTGACTAAATCATTCTGGTGGTTTATGTTGATGACATTCTCATTACTGCCAATGATGAGTCACTGCATAACAGCTCTGAAAGCCTCACTCAAATCTCGCTTCATATTGGAGATTTGGGACAAATTCACTACTTCATAGGGATTGAGGCCCTGCAATCTAATGTAGGGAGCAATCGCTACCAACGCAAATATGTTCTTGAATCTTGATCTATTCAAAGAGGAGGAAAGTGAGTTCAAGTCTGTATCTTCGAACCCCTACCAAATGTATATCGATGCCAACTACTATCAATGTGTACTGCACACAACACACAGGAATGTCAACACCGCATAACTCCATGATAAGCTAGTAATAACAAAACCAAACTTCATAAACAAGATAGCAAATTAAGCATAAGAAATTACCATTCATAAGATTTACAGCCTTCATCTCACCATCCTCATTCTTCTCTACCACTACTCATCCCAACAAAAAAAAACTTACACAGACAAGATGGGGTGGACAAACACATCCCCTCAAAATGTTAATGAGGGTACAATGAATAGAGAGGGGTATAGGTAATTTGATGAGAGATGTGACTATGTTAGGACAACTAATGTTCTAATAAGAGCGGGAAAACAACTGATTCAACGACACGAGACGATGGGTATAAATTACGAAAAAGTGACCAAACTAGTGTTTGAATAAGAACAGGAAAAACAGCACTAGATGATGGACATGAATTAAAAAAGTGACAAACTCGCAGTCGGGCTAGTAATTACAATACTAGCAATGCTTGATAAGAACCTAGGCCAACTTAAACAAAAGCAAGGGCTCATAACAGTCCTAGACTACATTGAAGCTTGCAACGCTACTTATTAGCTTGCCCATTTCTTCTCACGATCAAGTAGTCTCAACCAAGTGGTATCAACAGGGTTAAGAGGGGTCAATGTCAACCTGTGTTGTATGGGTGCTCGCCTGGGCGGCCACCCAGCCCCAAAATCTCAGGCACCCAGTCTCTTTAGGCGTTTGGGCCCCCTGCCTAGGCATCTAGGTGGTTATTGAGTCTGTCTAATGGGCTTCGTTTTGAAGAAGAAGAAAAAATTAAAACTGATGTAACTTGTTGGGCAAGTTATTCGTGCCCCTCTCTGTTTCCCCGCTCACGCATAATCCTGAAGGCAACAACCAACAAGCCATCGAGCTCGCTGTGGTGCAAGGAGCAGCAGCACACCTTGCATGAAGCAGTAGCCGCAAGCCAGCCGCTAGCCTTGCGTGCAGCAAGGAGCAGCAGCAGCTGGGCGTCAAGGTGAGTTTTTTTCTCTTCTTTGATTGTTTTTACTACTATCCCCGCCTAGTGAAAAATGTGCAAGGGCGACAATTTCGACGGAGATTGGTAAAGCAAGTTCAACAAAAACGGATTAGAGTGGGATCTTGGAATGTGCAAGGGCATATGAGCTAATTAAGAATATATCTAGCTAGATCTAAGTAGATTTAGTTGTCAACAAAAGATCTTACAGAAATAATTATAACACCGAATATTTTCGCAAGAAAATGAGGAAATTCGTTTCCACCATAAGTGAGCTCATTAGGTACAGATCTAGGTAGATTTCAGTGTTATTGTGCAGAAGACGTGGTTGGCTTTAATTATTATTAACAAAAAAAATCACAACTGTTTAAATAAATTACTAGAAATGAACAAAAAATAGAGGGGTCCATTTTGTTCATAAATGAGTTCATAAGGTGCGGATTTGGAACGCATGTTATACGCATGAAACAGGACTGCTTTCTGGAAGAAAAAAACTCTCGGCTTTGTTTGTGAGGATAATCTTTCATCACTAGATTGAAACAATCTCCTCTGGCATGGTTTAGAAACCTAAGCACTATCGTTGAATCCTGGGATTTCAGTGCCCGCCCGTCAAGTGATCACAACATATTTTTTTCTAGATCTACATCTGACTAAATCATTCTGGTGGTTTATGTTGATGACATTCTCATTACTGCCAGTGATGAGTCACTGTAAAACAGCTCTGAAAGCCTCACTCAAATCTCGCTTCATACTGGAGATTTGGGACAAATTCACTACTTCATAGGGATTGAGGCCCTGCAATCTAATGTAGGGAGCAATCGCTACCAACGCAAATATGTTCTTGAATCTTGATCTATTTAAAGAGGAGGAAAGTGAGTTCAAGTCTGTATCTTCGAACCCCTACCAAATGTATATCGATGCCAACTACTATCAATGTGTACTGCACACAACACACAGGAATGTCAACACCGCATAACTTCATGATAAGCTAGTAATAACAAAACCAAACTTCATAAACAAGATAGCAAATTAAGCATAAGAAATTACCATTCATAAGATTTACAGCCTTCATCTCACCATCCTCATTCTTCTCTACCACTACTCATCCCAACAAAAAAAAACTTACACAGACAAGATGGGGTGGACAAACACATCCCCACAAAATGTTAATGAGGGTACAATGAATAGAGAGGGGTATAGGTAATTTGATGAGAGATGTGACTATGTTAGGACAACTAATGTTCTAATAAGAGCGGGAAAACAACTGATTCAACGACACGAGACGATGGGTATAAATTACGAAAAAGTGACCAAACTAGTGTTTGAATAAGAACAGGAAAAACAGCACTAGATGATGGACATGAATTAAAAAAGTGACAAACTTGCAGTTGGGCTAGTAATTACAATACTAGCAATGCTTGATAAGAACCTAGGCCAACTTAAACAAAAGCAAGGGCTCATAACAGTCCTAGACTACATTGAAGCTTGCAACGCTACTTATTAGCTTGCCCATTTCTTCTCACGATCAAGTAGTCTCAACCAAGTGGTATCAACAGGGTTAAGAGGGGTCAATGTCAACCTGTGTTGTATAGGTGCTCGCCTGGGCGGCCACCCAGCCCCAAAATCTCAGGCACCCAGTCTCTTTAGGCGTTTGGGCCCCCTGCCTAGGCATCTGGGTGGTTATTGAGTCTGTCTAATGGGCTTCGTTTTGAAGAAGAAGAAAAAATTAAAACTGATGTAACTTGTTGGGCAAGTTATTCGTGCCCCTCTCTGTTTCCCCGCTCACGCATAATCCTGAAGGCAACAACCAACAAGCCATCGAGCTCGCTGTGGTGCAAGGAGCAGCAGCACACCTTGCATGAAGCAGTAGCCGCAAGCCAGCCGCTAGCCTTGCGTGCAGCAAGGAGCAGCAGCAGCTGGGCGTCAAGGTGAGTTTTTTTCTCTTCTTTGATTGTTTTTACTACTATCCCCGCCTAGTGAAAAATGTGCAAGGGCGACAATTTCGACAGAGACTGGTAAAGAAGCAAGTTCAACAAAAACGGATTAGAGTGGGATCTTGGAATGTCGGTTCTTTGACGGAAAGTCTTTGGAGATAGCAGATACCATGATTAGAAGAACAGTCAACATTGTTTGCTTGCAGAATGTCAAGTCAACAAGGGAACGATGGGGAGAGATTGGAGAAACATGGAACAAAAATCTGGTATACATGTATTGACAGATATACAAATGACGTTGGCATTATTATTGATAAAATGTTGAAGGATGATGTTGTCAAGATCACATGGATGGGTGATAGAATATGTTAACAGAGAGATTATAAGGGAGAGCAACTTAACATCGTATTAATAGGGCACACCTATATATATGGACTTGGCGGAGGCCAATAACTCGATTACAAAGTATGGGACTAATCCCATAATATACAGAGAGATAGAATAAAGTAAAATAACTAATACATATGTATTATTCTAACACTCCCCCTCAAGTGGTGCATAGATATCATAGGCACCAAGCTTGTTACATGAGAATTTGACCCAACAACCATTAAGGGATTTAATAAACAGATCTAGTACTTAATCTTCTGAGCAGACTGGAACAACATGATTTTGCCCATCTTGTATCTTTTCCCGAATGAAATGACAATCAACCTCAATATGTTTAGTTCTTTCATAAAAAATTAGGTTGGAAGCAATGTGGACAACAACTTGGTTAGCACATCGGAGCTCCATTGCCATAGACCGGTTCTACCCAAGTTCTTCTAGGATGTTCTTGATCCATAAGAGATCACCGGTAGCATGAGCCATGGCTTGATAATCAGATTCAACATTGGACCGAGCTACTACTGTTTGCTTTTTTACTTTTCCAGGACACTAGATTGTCTCCCACAAATACATAGCATCCCGAGATAGACCTGAGATCACTAACACATCCAGCCCAATCTGCATATGAGAATCCATGTACTTTGAGATGTCCATGATTTGAGTATCACATACCTTTGTCGGGACTCTTCTTAAGATATCAAAGAATCGGAATGACAACCTCCATATGACCGATGCATGGTTTGTCCACGAATTGACTAACCACAATAGTAGCAAAAGATATGTTCGGAAGAGTGACAGTTGGACAATTAAGTATTCCGACAAGTCTTCTAGACCTCCATTTATCTTCAAGTGGCTCCCCCTGCTCCTTATATAACTTGACTCTAGGATCCATTAGAGTATCCACATATTTTGCTCCAAGCATGCCCGTTTCTTCAAGCAGATCAAGAGTGTTATTTCACTGTGAGATAATAACACCATTTGGGGATCTCGCCGCTTTAATACCCAGAAAGTATTTTAAGTGACCTAGTTTGCAATCGACTTTGAAGAAACTATTTCAGTTGTACAATACTATGTTGATTATCTCAAGTGATGACAATAACATCAACATAGACAATAAGAACAACCCCTGGGGACCCTCGCCGGTAGAATACCGAATGATCAAGATTTGATCATAGAAGACCAAATTCCAGGAGTACATGACATAACTAGTTGAACCATGCTCTTCGAGACAATTTGAGCCCACAAAATGACTTATGAAGCTTACAGACAAGATGAGAGTCCCTCTAAGCAACGAACCCAAGGGGTTGCTCCATATAAATTTCCTCTAACAAGTCATCGTGGAGAAAAGTATTCTTGAAATCAAGTTAATGCAAGGGCCAAGAAAAATGAGCAGCCAAGAAATAAAAAGTCAAACAGATGACATTTTAGCTATTGGGGAAAATGTCTCGAGGTAATCTTCTCGATATACTTGAGCATATCCCTTGGCTACCAATCGAGCCTTGAGTGGTCAACAGCACCACTAGGCCCTACTTTCCCAGAGAAAACACATCTGCAGCCAACAATAGTCTCATCTTCTGGAGTAGGAACAAGATTAACGTATGAATTTGTCAGAGAGCATTCATCTCATCTTCCATACCATGACACCATTTGGGTGACTCATAGCAACAGATACAGAACTAGGAATAGTGATATCGAATATGGATGAGATAAAAGCTTTGTATGAGGGAGGTAAACAGTCATATGAAACAAATTTGGAAATAGGATGAAGAGTACATGACCATTTTCCTTTCCGACAGTACAATAGGCAGATCAAGAGAACTAACTCTATTGTCCGGATCTCTAGACTGAGTGATGATTGAAGGAGGGTTGCCATATGCATTATCTGATTCTTGGTTCGAATTGCTTGCCTTAGTGTGACGTGTGTAGACAAGAGCAATGGGGACTTTTCCATGAGAAGTGTCGGAGGAGAAAGGTGGAGGGGATTCTCCTTGGATAAGAAGTTCATATGAAAAGATCTTAATGGCCATGGGAGGCGAGAGAGCTTCCTCAAGCCCCCCCTATAGATTGAGAATCCCCAAAGAATGGAGTATCTTTAAAGAAAGAGACATCGGAAAAACCATAACTTGTGTTCAACAAGGTCATAAGACCTGTATTCCTTTTGAGTCTTAAAGTGCCCAGAAAGACACATTTGGAAACCTTCGGGCTGAGTTTATCACAACCCGTCCCAACATTGTGAACAAAACAAACGTACCCAAATATTTTAGAGAAACAATATAAACGAGATGGTTTAGACAAAGGAGTCGGAATGGCATGTGGTTAATGAGATATGTGGTAGTAAGGACGCAATTCCCTAGAATTCATTTGGGACTTTCATATGCAAAAGGAGAATAAGGAATATTTCGACAATGTGATGATTTTTCCGTTCGGCTACCCATTTTGTTGAAGTGTGTGTTGACAAGATGATTGGCGAACCATCCATTCTGAAGACAGGAACCGAGTAAGAGCATGACTAAAATACTCTTTGGCATTGTCCGTTTGAAGGATACGAACTCACTAATAAATAGGGTTTCATTTCATTGTAAAACCTTTGTATTATTGATAAAAAAAATTAATACCGATCTTTCATCAAAAAAGGAAACAAAATATTATGACCAAGTTTTACAGGAACCCAGCGCGGGTACCCAAAACATTAGAATGGATAATCTCAAACTTTGACTTAGCACTCATCTGATCCTTAGACTGAAAGGTTGATCAATGACGCTTTCCTACCTAACATGACTCACATTTTAATTTACCAAGACTGGATAGATGAGGATGAAGAACCCTGAGTTTGTTCATAGACGTGTCCAAGCCGACTATGAATATGAATAGTTGCTACATACGCTTTGGAAGTCAGACCAAGATAGTAGAAACCTGCAAATTCGTACCTACCACCAATTAGGATGATATTCCTTGGTGCATGTTATTTGTTGATCATATTGTGTTGATTGATGAAAGAAAAGATATATTGAATGATAAAGTTGAACCATGAAGAATTGGAATCTAATGGATTTATAATTAATACAAGCAAAACTGAATATATGCATTACAATTTTAGCCAATCTAGGATTGTGGATGATGGGGTCAAGTTGGATGAAATGGATGTACCACAATGTGATAATTTTCTTTACTTGAGGTCTATTATTGAAATGGAGGGTGATGTTAAAAAATGATGTTTGTCACAGGGTCACAGCATGATGGTTGAAATGGTGCGCAACTAGAGTAGTATGTGACCAGAAGATACATCTCAGATCAAAAAACAAATTTTATAGAACAGTTATACGCCCAACCATGCTATATGGGAGTAAATGTTAGGTAGTGAAGAAACAAGGACTCAATAAGATGAATGTGGTCGGAATGCGTAGGTTGAGATGGATGGTGTGGGAAGACACGAAAAGATCATTACTATTTCAGGAACAAAGTTGGGGTTGTGAATATTGAGGACAAATTGTGTGAGGGTTGTCTCAGATGGTATGAACCAAGGAATGAAATATCGCCGATATCGCCGGTATACCGGTCGAAATATCGATACCGACGTCATCGGGTATTGGTTTGAGCAAGTCTACCGCCGGTACCGCAAATATCGGTATACCGGTGGACTTATCGCCACTTACCGCCGAAAACCGAGGGTTACCGCTGCAAAAAGCCCAACTTACGGGCGATATAGGCGGTATGCCGCCCAGCATGCCGATATTTGCGAACATGGTGCTTGTTGTTGTTGTTTGAGTGGAGATTAGAGGTGATTTCTTTCCTTAGAGCTCGAATCAGCCCCGATCAAGGTATGTTTTCTTAATTTATTTCATTTCTCATCTTCTCTAACCCCTCCCCTCTCTATTTTCTTCTATTTTCACCATAGAACTTCTCCAAATTCTCTAAATACACCCAAAATCTAGATCTACTCCTAAAAACTTAGGATTAATGCTATTTAACAATAGATCTATGATTAATTTATGTAGATATACTAATGTATCACTAGATCTACTACTATTAATTAATATTATCACATAATTTCACTAATTAATATAAAATTCGTAATAATACAATAAGTACTATTAATAATAGGTATCTAACTTAGGTTTAGTAGAAAAAGTTGTACCAAATACTAATATGAACAAATACAAACAAAAATATACTACAAATAAATATATTTTTCGTTTTTTCATTTATTAAAAATGCTGAAAATTAAAAAAAATGCATTTTTTTTCTACAGATTTATGTGTGTTAGTGTAATATAAGATGGAATGAGTAATTTGTAACACATCACTTGCCTTAATACTAGATAAATGACAGATTTTTTATTTTTTAAAATAATTTCGGACTTTTTTTATTTATTTAACCCTTTTTTCTTGTTAATAAAAATCTTAAAAAATATTGTGTTTGCTTCTATAGATACATGTAACATTTATACAGTTAAAGTATTGTTTTTTGTTCTATAATACATAAAATAGAATAATTTCTTCATTTCTTGCAACTTAATGGGTTATTAATTTCATACACCTAATTTTTTTGTCTTTGTCTTTTTGCAGTGTTGACTTTTGATTTGAGAAGATGTCTTCAAGCGATGGTGAGGGTGTTGGGGCCGGTAATGTTGGAGCTAAGGATGTGGATTTTGCATGGAATCACTGCACGCCTGCTGAGGGGAGAAAGATAATTTGCAATTACTGCAAGAAGACACTTGGTGGAGGGGGGATTACTAGATTTAAACGTCACATTACGGGTGGTGACAAAAATGTGGCAATGTGCCAAAGGTGTCCCCAAAGTGTTAGAGATGATTTCAAGAAACTGATGGGCGCAAAGAAACAAAAACAACATAAGATGAAGGAGGTTGAAAGGGCTTATACATATACATTATTTTATGTTAGGCCCACAGGTTCTTCTGCTGAATCTGATGATGATATTGGATATCCTCCTGAATGTGATACAGCTTATTCACGTCGTATGTATAGACATGCTATTAGAGATTCTCGTAGAAGTGAGTGGGAAAGGGAGGAGGCAGCTCGAATTACAAGGAGGTATGGGCCATCTGGTGCAGGTGGAGGCAGTGGGACTGCACGTATTCCTGTTGTTGACCTAGATGACGACGATGAAGACCGAGTTGGTTATGGTAAAAGGAAGAAAGGAGGCATTGATACACTTTTCCGTTCTGCAAGTGTGAGATTGAGGAATGTTGATGAACCAGGGGTTAGGAAGCCTGAGGCTAGGCAAAAAAGCCTCAAAGCAATGTTTACTGGTACAAAAGAAAAGGTTGGTAAGGCAGTGGGTAAGTTCTTCTTTGCTCATGGTATACCTGCACATGTTGCAACTGAACCCTATCTGCAGCATATGGTAGATGTGATAGGGGAGTCTGGTAGGGGCATCAAGGCCCCCAGTTCATATGAATTAATGAACAAGTATCTTCCACTAGAGAAGAAGGATCTACAAGCATGGATTTCAGACCAAAAACACATGTGGGCTGAATATGGCGTCACGCTTATGTATGATGGGTGGACTAGTGGAAATAGAAGACAAATTATCAACTTTCTTGCATATTGTCGTGGATCCACAGTTTTTCTAGATTTTGTTGATGCTTCAGGTGAGGTCAGGAACCACAGATACCTAAAGAAATTAATGACGACATACATGAAGCAAATTGGTGTAGAGAATGTGGTGCAGATTGTTACTGATAATGCTACTGCCTTTAAGAAGGCCGGCGAGAGTTTAATGAAGAAATATCCGGTCTACTGGACACCATGTGCTGCCCACTACATAGATCTCATTCTGAAGGACATGGGATCAATTAATTTCATCAAATCTGTTGTCATTGATGGTAGGTTGATAACGGGTTTCATCTACAACCATTCTTTTCTGCTAAATGCCATGAGGCGACCTGAGTACTATGGTGATGATCTTATTAGAACAGGGGCAACTAGATTTGCAACAAATTTTCTTGCCTTACAATCGTTAAAGTCCAAAAAGGATGGACTTAGGAGGCTCTTCAATGGAGTGGAGTGGACCTCCATGAAGGAGCACAACACCCCTGTTGGCAGAAGAATTGAGGAGTTGATTGCCAGCCGACCTTTTTGGGATAAAGTTACTAGAGTGTTGAAAATAATGGAACCCATTGTCAAAGTATTGAGGCTTGTAGATGGTGACAAAACTACAACAATGCCTTTCCTTTATGATGCAATGACCTCAATGGTGGACAATATCAAAGAAGCAGCTCCTAGGTCCAATGAGCAATACATAAAAATTTATGAGAATCGTTGGACAAATATGCTTTTGCATCCATTGCATAAAGTAGGTATATGATTCTCTCAATGACTCAATTATATTCTAACTTCTAAGTTATTGGTCTAATTCATACTTGTCTACAATAAAATGTCATTCTAATTTCCTTATTTATATTTGTGACAGCTTACTAGTTGAATCTGAGGTTTCAATACTCACGAACACTAGGCTTGAATGCGACTCTAATGAATGCAGTGAGAGAAGTCACTAACAAGTTCATTACCTCTCCAGAAGAGCGATTGCTAGTACTGGAAGAGGTATATAACTATATGACTTAGTTACATTCTTTATTTCTCATTATTCTTTCCTTTGATTTCATCATCTTGAAAGCACTGGATGCTTTGGCCATCCAAATGCGGTTGCTGACCGTGATGCAGGTGATCCTTGTGAGTGGTGGGTTTGGAATGGAACAGGTGCCACTCATTTAAGAAAAGTGGCTATTCGCATCCTTTCTCAAACAACATCTGCAGGGGGTTGTGAAAGAAACTGGAGCACTTTCAATCCGATACACTCCAAGAGAAGGAACAGACTTGGTGCAAACAGGTTGAGGGATCTCGTATACGTTCATTACAACATGCGGTTGAGAGCTAGAGCAATACGTGATGCCAACTACAAGGAAGTGGATTTTGCTGTTGTCCATGATCCCATTGACACCGCATATACTTTTAATACTGAAAGACGTAGAGGATTGGAGGATGATTCAGAAAATCCTTTAGAGGAATGGATGAATGAGATAGGTCGTCTTGTTCTTGATAGTTTAGATGGACGTCCAGATCCATATATAGAAGAGCAATTTGATGCAAATAATGGTGATGATATTATTATTGATGCCCTGCCTGAAAGACTTGATCCTGAAGCTGCACATGTTGATACTGATATGGAAATCAATAGAGAAGTGGAAGAACAATTAGATAGCTCAGATTCTTCTTCTACATCTGGTTCTAAATCTAAGTCTGATGATGGCGGCAATGATGGTGATAATCGCAGCCAACGCTCTCCAGAATATCCTCCAGCTGTTGATCCTCAAAATGATGACCGGCCTTATGTTAGTCATGATGTTACTAGGGTTGCACCTCCACAAGAACAGGGAAATCCCATGGCTGAAAAAAGATTTCAAAGAAGAAAAACTCGAACTGGGAAAGATTACAGCGGTGCATATCATAGCCAAAGTGATCATCATTCCGATCTTGTTGATTCAATGGATAACATGAGCATATCTGACTCTCAATCTCAACAATCATTCGGAGATATGTTATTTGGGCAGACACTTCCATACCCATCTCAGCCCCAACATGGGTATCCTGGATATCATGCTGAACCACCACCAAAATTACAATTAGAACTTGGACCCGGTATGGGATATCACGAAGCATACTCTGTCCGTAGCCCTTATGGATGCTTTCGGGTGAACACCGAAGCATACTCTGGTGATGGAGGTCAAACATGGAGTGGTGGGCATATTACAATTTATCCTATTGTCGATTATCCATTACAACCTCAAGCTCCTCAAACATGGGCTCCTCCTGCTTCTACAGCTACTCAA
This sequence comes from Alisma plantago-aquatica, assembly GCA_963693085.1. Lineage (NCBI taxonomy): Eukaryota > Viridiplantae > Streptophyta > Magnoliopsida > Alismatales > Alismataceae > Alisma > Alisma plantago-aquatica. The sequence goes on from OY856409.1 coordinate 69,267,479, forward strand.
CCTCAAGCTCCTCAAGCAAGGGCACCTCCATCTGCTTCTACTCAACCTCCCTCCATTTCAGCAACAAAGGAAAAATATCTAAAAGATTTGGAAGAACATTTTCCGAAGTTTGGGATGATGCAGTTTGCCAATCCTGAAGTGTATGAGGAACATGTTTCATACAACAAGTCTTACAGAAGTTACATGACATGGGAGCAATATGTGGAGCATATGAACAACATATTGTATAGAGAACCAGCGCGCCACTCAACATACAACTGATGTGAGTTAGTAATTTACTACGTTGTTATATGTTTGTTGTAAATTGAATATTATTGCATAAGTGTGTTAACATGAGTTTATAGATTGTGCTAGTAAAATTTTAGATCTTAATTCTTGCATTTTGTCATCGATATCTTTCATCGAAATCTCCAAAAAACAGGACATATTCCTTAACTCACACATGATTGACCCCCCCCCCACATACCCAATATAGAATTTTATTGCATAAAACGTTGCATCTAGGTGTTGAGACCACGCCTGTAAAATTTCATGATTTAATTCGTTCATTTTGGCGTCGGTATGGCCAGGATTGCATCTGTCGATATTTCCGTCGGTATACCTGTAAATATCTATACCCAAGCTGTCGAAACGGCGTCGGTATCGGTCATTTAATTCCTTGGTATGAACATGTGCAACTCAGACCGACAAACGCACATATTTGAAGCAAGGTTATTAAGTCAAACACAATTAAAGGAAGTAGAAGGCAGGCCTAAATTAACTTCGAAAGAGCTTGTAAAATTGATTTTGAATCTTTACATCTTGATTGGAGTATGACCCATAACATATCTGATTGGAAAAGAAAGATCCATGTAGTCGATCCCAACATGATTGGGATTGCCACTTAGATGAATATGATGATCCCCACCACTTCTCCCCCACCTCCTCTTCCTCCTCCCCTGCTTCCTACTCCTCACCATGCCCTTCCTCTCTTTTGTTATTGTCGTCGACTTCCTTTTCCTTCTTATGTTTTGCCGTCTTCCCTAGTTTCTTCTTCTTCTTCTTTGATGGCCTTCCCCTGCTTCCTCTTCCCTTGCCTCCTCTTCTCCTTTCTCCTTCCACGGGCGAGTACTTCCATTGTCGTCTTCTTCTTCATCTTTCCCTTCGTCCTACTTAGTTGCCTCCTTTCCATGCTCACACTTTCCCTACTTTCTTCTTATTCCATGTGTTCTCGTCTTCTTCTTTTTCTCCTTCCTCCTTCCCCTGTGTGCTCTTCCTAGCCTTCTTCTTTCCCTGCCTCCTCTTCCCTTAACGTCGTCTTCTTCTCCTTCCTCTTTCCCCTGCACTATTCTTCTTCTTCTTTGTTGTCGTCCTCCCTTGCCTCCTCTTCCTCCCCCCTTCTCCTCTTCGTGCTTAGGACACGATATGACAATAAAGAAGCATTTTTTTGCCATTGTCAACCTCACCCTTCTCTTCTTATTTACTATCTTCCTATTCTATTTGTCTTATGCAAGCTCAAACTTATTCCTTTTCCCTATATTTGCACTCAATTATGCTCAAAATTATATCTTTTGTTTTCTATTGTCTCTGCATACATAATTGGTGTTTTCGTGATTGGTGGTTTCACGCTTGATGATTGCTCCCCGTTTTGAGATTACACCACAACCTATTGGTTGAATCATCAAGTGATTTTATTTGTGTTATTTACTTAATTAATAATTGTGATTTGTATGATGTGTATGCTAAATCTTTTTATATTGGTTGCTTTTTGTTTGTTTTAGGATGTCTTACAGAAAGTGGGGTGGTAGTAGCATATCGATTGGAGTAGTGGCGTAGGGGAGAATCACTGCTTGGTATTAGTGAAGGATCCAAAACGGAAGGCAAAATCCATTGATCATGGGTGGGAGTAATCTTTTTGGCCTAATTGGGTGATAAGAAAAGGGTGCTATGAGTTTGTGTGGCCAGTGCAATGTAGGGGTCAAGAGGGTGAAGGATCATCTTGCTGACAAGGGTTCAATATATTCAAGTGCAACAACACTACAACTGCTATTAGAAAGAGATACTTTCACTTGACTACATGGAGATGGTTAGGAAGAAGTCTCAAACCCTTATTGCCTCTTTGTACTTGTTTCTTCCTAGTAGTGACCGTGATAGTAAACAGGATGATGTTGGCATTCCTTCGCAGCATGCGGGTACTTCTACCCCCAAGACTGGTGCTAGGCCTCTATTGTTTGGTAAGTTGTCAAGGGTGGTTATTGATCTGCAGGCCCCATGGATACACATGTGTGGCATCTTCCTCGTGAGGTGATTGCTCTTAGGAAGGCAGGAAAAGAAATTAGTACTTTGAAATTCCCTACAACAAAGAAGCACAAGATAAAGCCAATGAGGAGATAGCATTGTGGTTCTACCAAGTTGGTTTTCCATTCAATGTTGCCAACGATAGTATCGAGATATTGTTCAGCTTGTTGTTTAGGTTGTTTGAGGTTGTTGTTCAGGTTGGGACAGGTTTTAGATCTCCCAAGTACCAAGCTCTTGGGACACCTTTGTTAGAAGCCCAATATGAGAAGACAAGGAACTTGTTGGATGGGCATCTAAAGGCATGGAAGAAGTATGGTTGCACACTGATGTCGGATGGATGGTCAGACTGGTGAAGAAGTCTAATAAGTTTCCTGGCCAATTCACCTCATGGAACTTTTTTCATGTACTCTTTTGATGTATATGCACATAGGCATACAAGTGAATCTCTTTTCAGACTTTTGGATATAGCCATAATAAGATTGGACCGGAGCATGTTACTTAAGTTTTCGTTGATCTAGTTGGGAAGATATTGCAGAAAAGAGGCCGCATAAATTCTGGCATCATGCGTCGCGCATTGCATTAACCTCATGTTGGAGGACATTGCAAAATTGCCTTGATACGCATGAATAATAAAAAAAGGAAGGAAGCTAACATCCTTCATTTATCTGTATAGACTTCTCCACAATGTTTTTCTGCAGCTTTTAGATGGGAAGGATTTGACGAGATGTTCAATCACTCAATTTGCCACATTTTTTCTTACCCTTCAAAGCTAGCATAATGCAACATTGTTTCTTTCTGATTGTGGACAACAAGAAAATGGGATCAAAAAAATGTTGGGGCTAAGGTTGCCAAGATTGTGTTGTCTCATAGGTTTTACGAGGCAGTGGATAGCTATCTAAGGGCCACAATGCCACTTGTCCAGCTTCTAAGAATGGTTGATTCATATGCTAAGCCAAGTATGAGATACATCACCTTGGCACCCACCAAAGCACCTTACAAGATTTGGTGAAATATTGGCCATGATGATTGTATGGTCTCATGACCACTGCTCGTGAGCGCTATAAAGATAAGACGTGTTTTGTATTGCATGATGCAGCTTTCTTCCTCCAACCGTGATGGGTGGTTTACTGCTATAAAATCAGGCATATTAGGAGGTAGTCTGATATAGACTTAGCTACAATTGTTTTCAAGGAATGTTTCCCGCACACAGTGGAAGATATATCCTTGATTAACAAAGTAGTTGCAGATGTAGATACTTACAAAAATTGTTGTGGCTTGTTTAGAAATCCAACAACTATTCGTCATAGAGCACCATGTCATCATGTACTCCACAATTTTTTTTCATGTATTATTATTGATTATAATTGGTTTTTTCATGTACTATAATTGATTATAATATCTTTATATTTTAGTGTCTTTGTAGGAGCTTTATGGTGTAGGTAATTGTTCCCTAAAGAAGTTGGCTTTGCAATTTTTGAGTCTTTATTGCACCTCCTCCAATTGTGAGTGAAATTAGCGCACAATTAAGTTTGTAAGTGTTCTCCTGATCAACATGTTAACTATGTTTTTATATTGAAGAAATATGATGACTTTTATAATAAAGTTTATTTATAATATTTTATCTTGTAGATACACAAAGCAAAGCAATCGCTTTTTGAGTAAGCAGTTGGATAAACTGATGTTCATTCAATACATTTGTAGATTGAATGTGCGGTTTCAAGAGATGAGGAAAAAGAATGATGAAAGTGACTTTGATGCCATTGCGCTTAATGAGTTGCAATGGAGCAGTGAGTGGATGGCAAAGATTCCTGGTGAGCTACAGTTTCAAATCATGGTGGTCTCAATTGGAGACTAGTAGATCAGGACATGGAGCATTTGAAGATGTGGCTAGGCCTAAGAGGGAAGCACTACAAATGCAACTACATCTAAGGTTGTTGGTAAGGGAAAATGAAAAATTAACACCTACTCCAATAAGAGAAAAGCTCCGCAGTGCCCTAAAACCAAACTGCCACGGGAAAAGACACGAGTGTGGTAATCAAAGAGAAAAAAAGTTCATATAGAAGATCCACTTGATGAATTTGATGAGTTTAATGATGAGAACATGGAGGAGAAAAAAGAAGAGGAAGAGGTTGAGACAGAGGATGACGACGATGATGATATTGATGATGTGACCAGTCTGAATGATGATGCGTGACTAAGAGGTGATTCTGATCATGTGTAACGAGCATATGTGGGTATGTGCCATTGTGTTTTTTTCTTCTTGATGATTGATGCTCATGCACAATCTTTTTTGCTATAAACATTGTGATATTTACATTTCGGTAATAGATTTTACTACTGGAAAATCACACAATAACTAGGTAATATGATTGATATTCATTAGATTAAGATAATGGTGAATATGTAAATATTTGTAAATATTACAGTTATTAGTATATATATTTTACTGTGTTACTTAGTGTGTATTGGCTTTAGACTTCTAGTTATCTATTAGCCTCTTTTCTTTTATCCCATATTTCCTGGCTCTACTCTATGTCTTACTCTCTTGTCTTATAAAAGAGAGTGCCATGTACTTGTTTTATTCACTGAATAAGAAGTCTTTATCATTTTAGATGGTATCAGAGCCACTCGATCCTCCCTAAATCCCTCCCACCCAAACCCTAAAGCCCATGTCCCCGTAAGCCCTAGCCGCCACCCTCTCCCGTTCCTCCTTTTTCCTTGCTGTCGCCGCCCCCCCCCCTTGCCGCCTAACCTGCCCCTCCTCCCCACCACCATCTCCTCCCTCCCTCTCCTACCCACCCCGCTACCATTTCCCATCTCCACCAACCCCACCGCCAACACCTCCATCCTCCAACCAACCCGCCACCACCCAACAGCCTGCCCGCCGCTCTTCCACCTCCCTCCAACCAGCCCTCCACCGCCCCCTTTCCTCCATTCCCTATTCCACATCACCACCCTATCCATCCACTACCATCTCTCCATCTGGTTAGCCACCCCATTCACTCCCGCTCTTCCCCGCTAGTCTCTAGACATCTCCAGTAACTTTCCAGTTCTGGTACATTGACGGCATAATTCGGTCTCGCTCTCTGCTTGCTTGCGCCTCATGGTGGAGTAGATCTCCCTCCATGTTGGCGTAGATTTTTCTGCATTTTTTTCTGCCCCTCCGAGGGTTCCTAAGATTCGATGCCCAGATCTCCTACTATTATCTTCTACCCCCAGTCCAGGCATTCTTAGATCTACCCATGTGTTGGGTTTCTATTGTTGCATGCTTCTGTTGACTGCTGCGCCAACCTTTTGTCTGCTACTTCTGCTTGTTGAACCTGCCTGTTGCTCCTGCCTGCTGCCCCTACCTGTGTTGACTTCTTCCACTCATGGCGTCCACAGATCTTTCCTGAAACTTGTGTTATTAGTGCCAAATTAGACGGCTCCAACTATCACTTATGGGCGGCCTCCTTCGAGCTCTATGTCAAGGCTCAAGGGCGCTACTCCCACCTTTCTACTAAAGGCTTTATCAAGGAATGAAGTTTCGCCAGTACCGGCGGTATTTCGACCGAAATACCGATACCGATGTGTACCGATACCGAAACATGCGTGTGTACCGATAGGATCGCAAATACCGATAATACCGACATGTGTACCGCCAATACCGCCATGTTTCGATGATTTCGGTGCAAAATGCACTACTACCTTCACTGTACCGACCGAAACCGGCGGTATACCGATGGGTATACCGTTTTTTGCAAGAATGACTTTAGTTACTTATTAGGAGGAGAAAAAAAGGTGCATTTGGATGATTTTTGACAATTGGAGCTAATACCAACCCAAATCAAGGTAATTATAACTAATCTCTTTCATTTCTACAATTAGCAACCTCTCCATCTCTTTTTCCTACTTTTTTCTTCCACTTTCACCTAAAAAAAGTGTTTTTTGCCGCCAAAGCCTAGTATTACTCCAATTTTTATATGTTTACACAAACTATACATACATCTATAAGTATATTATATAGATCTACAATATTATCACTAGATCTACCTACTTACAACACTATTAATTACTATTATCATACAATCTATCTAAGCATATTACAATTAGTATTGATATAATTAGTTACTTTTTTATGTTTAGTGGAAGATGTTTTACTAAAGAGTAATGTGAATATAATACAAAGGAGTATTATACACTTATACAGTATCACACATGAATGAGCAACATGGAACTTCATACAATTTGCCAATAATGATGTGTATGAGGAGCATGTGACTACATACAACCACCTTTATAGGATGTGCATGTCATGGCCGCAATATCTCAATAATATCAACTCATTACTTTGTGGAGAACCAGCGCGCCACTCAACATACAGCTGATGTGAGTTGTAAGTAGATATGTTATTCATATGTGTAAATTGTATATTATTGCATAATTGTGTGTATTTAATTGTGGATTGTGCTAGTAAAATTTCATATCTTAATTCCTACATTTTGTCATCGAAATCCCAACGAAACAGGACAGATTCCTTACCTCCCGCATGATGGACCCCCCTCCCCCACACCCAATATAGAATTTTATTGTATAAAACGATGCATTTAGGTGTAGAGATTACACCTGTAAAATTTCATAAATTAATTCGTTCATTTTGGCGTCAAAACGGCCAGGATTGCATCTGTCGGTAATTCCGTCGATATACCGGTAAATACCTATTTCCAAGCTGTCGAAACGGCGTCGGTATCGGTCACCTTGTTCCTTGGCCCTGATGCTCCTATTGCAAATGTTGATGACAAGACAAAGCAGGCCTACAATCTATGGTCCAAAGAGGATTATGGCGTTATGACCTGGATGGTCAACAGTGTTGAACCTAAAATCAGCCAATCTCTACTCCGACTGAAGATGGCTAAGGACATGTGGGATCAACTTTCCCACATATACTCTCATCAGTAGAATCCAAAGAAAGTGTTTGCAATATTCAAACACTTGGCCAAGTAGGAATACTCTCATACTAACTCTGTGGAAGACTACTACAATCAGTGTTGTGCTCTCTGGGATGAGTTCAAGGTCTACCATCCGCTCTCTGCAGACATTACAGAAATCCAACGACAACGCAACGAGTTGCAGCTGGTTCAGTTTCTCGCTGGCTTACCATCTTCCTTTGTTGGGGTCGTTGATCAAATCCTATCCAGTGATCCTCTGTATACCTTACGAGATGTTCTGAAGCGCGTACATCTTCCCTCTGTATCCCAAGCTCCTCCTGATTCCTCTAAAGGGACAGCCCTTGTTGTTAGGTCAGGCGACTCATTTCGTGGACGTGGACGTGGCCGCGGTCGTGGATGTGGTCGCGGACGATCTACTACAGGCCTAGGGTGTGGTTCGTCCTCCTCTGCCTCTGACACTAATGAATCACGCTACTGCAACTTCTGCAAAAGAACCAATCACAATGAAGACCGTTGTTGGATCAAGCATGGAAAACTTGCTTGGGCAAATCAAGTCACTTCAGACAAGCCCGACACTACTGCTTCTACATCTACCCCACCATCTGTTGACTGGATCAAATCTAAGTTTGAAAAGTTACTTCAAGCACGATTGGCTTCCTCTGCTGAGACTTTTTATGATGGCAGTACTGCTCTCCTGACACAGTCTAGTAAAAACACATGGGTGATCGACTCTGGTGCGACCTCCCATATTACTGGCAATCCTACTTTATTTTCTAGTTTGCATAAAAATATTGCTATTCCTCATGTTACTCTTGCCGACAGTTCACAAACACCAGTCTCCAGTTTTGGGAATATCTACACTCTTGGCCATCTTTCTCTGCATTCAGTATTATATGTTCCTAAATTCCCAATAAATTTGTTATTTGTCAGTAGAACTGTTAAGAGCCTAAGGTACTCAATAACGTTTGACCCGGACGGTGTTATTTTTCGGGATTTGGGCACGAGGATGAAGATTAGTTCGGGCCATGAGGGACCATACGGCTTATACTATCTGGACACATCGAAGACTGTTGCATTTTTGACTTCTTCTGTGACTAGCATCCAATGGCACTATCGGTTTGGACATCTGTCACCGGCTAAGTTGAAGCACTTAATCCCGGATATTTCTGATTCTGTTTTTCACTGTGAAACATGCCAGTTAGGCAAACAGACTAGATCTACTTTTTCTAAGAAACCTTGTATTGGCTCAAAACAGTCGTTTGATATAGTACATGCTGATATTTGGGGCCCATGCTCAGTTTCTAGCATTTCTGGTTTCCAGTACTTTATGAGTTTTATTGACGATTTCTCTAAAACCACCTGGATATTCTTGTTAAAAGATAGATCTAATATTCTTGATACTATCACTTCCTTTTTTGCTGAGATAAGTACTCAATTTGGTAAAATATAAAAATCTTTCGCACTGACAATGCCCTTGAGTTTATGCAAACCTCTATTAGTCGTTTTTGTCGAAAATTGGGTACCATTCACCAAACCTCATGTGCATACACACCTCAACAGAATGGAGTTGCCGAACGCAAGAATCGGCATCTCCTTGAAGTTGCATGTACTCTTCTGTTTCATTACCACGTACCCCAATGTTTTTGGCCAGAGGCTGTTTCCACTGCATGCTATCTCATTAATCGCATGTCATCTTCTATTCTTGGCAATCAAGTGTCATATCAGATTCTATATCCTAATGCCCCTTTGTTTTCTATACCTCGGATTTTTGGCACTACATGTTTTGTTAAGAATCTACGTCCTGAAATAACCAAACTTGATCCACGTGCCATCAAGTGTGTGTTCTTAGGGTACTCTAGGACACTAAAAGGGTACTGATGTTATGACTCTGTTGCTAAGAAATGGATGATTTCGGCTGATGTAGTCTTTTTTTAGCATCAACCATTCTATTCCTCTGCTGGCTCCGCCCTGACTTCTGACTTACTCGCGGCTACACCTCTACCTCTGATTGCTGATGTTGATACACCGGATACTACTAGTGTTCCTACTCCCTCACTAAAGGTTTATCAAAGAAGACCGAACGCTCCAACTCCCTCCATGGCCCCTCTAAATCATCCATCCACAGATCCACCCCCACCTCCGCCTCAGGTATTTTCTGACCTAGATATTCCGATCAGTTTACACAAAGGCACTCAGACATGCACACAACACCCCATCGGAAATTTCTACACTACTGCTCACTTGGGGACTAACTTTGCCAACTTTACTTCTGCTCTTTTTGTTGTTTCTATACCTAAGAATGCTTCTCATGCTCTTAAGCATCCAGCTTGGCGTCAAGGCCATGGAATCTGAAATGCAAGCTCTCACTGAACGCAATACTTGGGAGTTGATTGATGCACCTGCAGAGTGTTCTCCCGTTGGCTGCCGATGGATTTTTACGATCAAATATCAACCTGATGGAACCATTGAGCGTCTCAAAGCTCGTTTGGTCGCCAAAGGTTACACTCAGACATATGGAGTGGATTATATTGGGACTTTCTCTCCTATCGCCCGCCTTAACTCTGTGCGGATACTTATTTCTGTGGCGGTTAATTCTGACTGGCCTTTATTTCAGCTTGATGTCAAAAATGTTTTTCTATATGGGGATCTGCACGAAGAGGTATACATGGAGCAACCTCCCGGCTTTGTGCTTCAGGGGGAGCCCTCCAAAAGTCCAAAGTATGCCGCCTGCGCAAAGCAATTTATGGCCTGAAGCAAAGTCCTCGTGCCTGGTTTGACAAGTTGAGCTCCATTCTTCAAAAATTCCAATTTCGCCGCTCTTAGTCTAATCATTCTGTATTTATCAAGAAAACTACTTCTGGACTTGTTATCTTAATTGTCTATGTTGATGACATCATATTATCTGGTAGTGACCCTGCAGGAATCCAGGCCACGAAACGCTACTTGGAAAACCATTTTGTCACCAAGGATTTAGGCACATTGAGATATTTTCTTGGAATTGAAGTTTCTCAGACATCTTTTGGTCTATGCTTATCTCAGCGTAAATATGTTTTGGATCTTCTATCTGATACAGGTTTGCTTGGGGCCAAGTATGCTAGTACTCCCTTGGATCCAAACACTAATTGCGATGACGAGAACTCTCCTCCTTACCCTGACCATCATCAGTATCGACGCATGGTCGGGAAACTGATATATCTTACTGTCACTAGAGCTGATATCACATATGTTGTTGGTCTGGTTAGCAGGTATCTTGATAAACCCAAACAGTGTCACTGGGATGTTGTCTGCCATAATCTGAAATATTTGAAAAGCTCTCCTGGGAAAGGACATCGCTACAAGAAACATGGGCGTTGTAAACTTGTTGGTTATTCTGATTCTGACTATGATGGCAGCAAGATAGATCGTAGATCTACTTCTGGATACTGCACATTTGTAGGTGGTAACCTAGTTACCTGGAGCAGCAGGAAGCAAACAGTCATAGCTCGTTCTAGTGCTGAAGCGGAGTATAGAGCAATGGCTCATACAACGTGTGAACTCTTCTGGGTACGCAGCCTTCTGAAAGATTTTGGTATCTCTGATTCTGAACCCATCCCCATGCACTGTGACAACAAAGCAGCTATTTTTATTGCCAGCAATCCTACATTCCACAAACGCACTAAGCACATTGAAGTTGACTGCCACTTTGTGCGAGAAGCTGTCTTATCTGGTCAGATCTCTACGCCTTATACACATACTTCAGATCAAGTTGCAGATATCTTCACCAAAATTCTTCCGAAGACCAGATTCACTATTCTGATTGACAAGCTGGGCATGATTGACACCTATGCTCCAGCTTGAGGGGGAGTATTAGTATATAGTTTACAGTGTTATTTTCACTTAGTGTGTTTTGTCTTTAGACTTCTAGTTGTCTATTAGCCTCTTTTCTTTTATCCCATATTGCCTGGCTCTACTCTGTCTTACTCTCGTCTTATAAACGAGAGTGCCATGTACTTGTTTTATTCACTGAATAAGAAGCCTTTATTATTTTAGAACAGTTTCACAAACCTATTATATAAAAGCACATTATGTTATTGACTTACTTTTAATTATCAAACAATACTAGCTAATGAACAATGAACTAAAAAATTACACCAGATTACTGTATGTATCCTATATCCTATTATAGCAGTCAACTGACAATTTTGGGACGTGTGTATACTATATCTTACATCTGTAATTATCTTTATAAAATATATTACTACACACATATTATCAAGGTTTTGGAAAGCGCGAAGCGAGCGGACTGACCGCAAAAAACGCTTAAGCGTGAAGCGGGTTTTGAAGCGGATTAAAGCGGGCGCTTTTTGAAAAAGCAGGCATTATTGTTTTTACAAAAATACCAAATTCTAGTTACTGTTAGATATGAACATAATGTCACAATACTGAATAATCAATCATTCTAAATACAATAAAATGTCTTTCACATATAAAAAGGAGTCCTTACAAAATGAAATGCAGCATAAATTAAAAATCAACCAAGAAACTAATAGAGAAATGCCTATCAAGAAACACATAATGTTATTGTTGTTTATTTGACTACATTGGCAATTAATAAATACTTTGCAGGCAGGAATATAATGCTACTGTTGTTTATTCCACTACATCGTTAATTAATTAATACTTTGCAGGCAGGAATTAAGACTTTATAGTACTACTGGTAAAGAACTTAGAACACAAAGAACTGTTTATTTGTACTGTAATATCATAACAAACGAATTACTGTACTGGAATACGTGCATATGGAAAAAAATGAGGGAATTCAGAACTGTTTTATTGTGATAACTGACAAGTATTGATCTGTTAATTTGAACTGTAGTCGTGATCTTTAATACTGTATCCGTGATCTTGCTAATATATTTCACTGTGGTTGTAGATTATTGCTGCTGTGCGCAGAGCAGATTGCACAAACACGTTTGGGCAAAAAGGAGAACAATAAAATAAGGGATTACTGTTGTGTTGGGCGTAGAGAACAAACAGTGTGGAATGTTCACTGTGCGCGGAGCAGATTACACAAACACGTTTCTCTGTGGAAGAAAACTGAGAAGAACTAACGGCAAAGAAGAACAGAGCAAGGAAGAGAAGCACAGAGCAATTGAGAGGAGGTTGGCGCAAGGAAGTACAGGGTAGAGAACATACCTGTCTGCGTTGAGAAGCTATCGAGTCCTCTACCGCTGAGAAGCCTTCAACCGTAAGGTCCATAAGACGTGGATGGCCGCAAGCAAGTCCTCTTCCGCCGCTGCTCCTTAACGCCGGAAGCTCCCAAACTCAGTCGTTGATTCTCCTCTTTGCGAGCGTTGTGAACAAAATAGCGCGGGAGTCGTGGTCTTATAAGAACACGAAGACGGCAGCGGTTTAGTAGAGGCATCCTACCGTCGTCGGGATTTAATGCTAGGGCAGCGGAAGTCTGCGTAGCATCCCGACTGGGAAAGGAACGAAGAGTCGGGGAGATGAGGGTCTCTGTGTCGAGGGGTTCGGTTATCGGGGTGCGTGGGAATTAAGGACCCAGTCCGGGTTAAGTAAAAAAAAACAAAAGCGGCCGCTCCATCCGCTGAAGCGTGACCCCGCTAAAGCGGCCCACAGTCCGCTAAAGCGGCCAATTCAGCCCGCTTAAAGCCCAAACGCCTAATTTCCGCTCCGGCCTGTTTTGAGGCGACCCAAGGTACTGACCGCTTAAGCGGCCGCTCCGGGTGCTTTTTAAAACCCAGCATATTATACTTTATATAATTTACATAGTACATTTACAACTTTACAAAAACTTCATTTAGTACTGGTGCGATACTTTTACTCTGTACTTTCACGATACTAAAGTAGAACTCTTATACAATAGAATCAATATAGGACCTAGAGGAAATTATCAATCAGCTATGAAGTACTATACTTCATAGCATGTGGTAAATGACATATATACGTACGAGAGCAGTACAGAAGTTCTGTATAAGCAGGACAACACTATACTATTACTATGATTTGCTTCTTATACCAATATAGTTTGTAATGCATAGAAGGAAACGAGCAAACAATATTTCTTTTTTAATATATTTCTTGTTGGTGCATGCCAGACCATGTTAACCACTCCTAAACGGGCGATCAAGCAGGCCACCCAAAGTGGGATAAAGCAGGATGAAGCGAGAAAAAGCGCAATGAAAAACGCTTCACCAGCCACTTCATCTTAGACTACCAATTTTAAGGGGCAGCTTAAGTTACAACAATTTAATAACGAATCTGTGAAAGGATATTGTATTGAACTGATTCGATTTGATGAATAAAAGAGGTACAACCCTGTCCTATATATATAGGAGCAAGGGAGAAACCCTGATACTTGTGTCCCAAGTAATCTAAACGGGCCTAGACACTACAACTAATTAACCTATTAACTAAATAGGCTAATATATACTCTTTAACACTCCCCCTCAAGATGGACCATGGGTGAAACACATGTCCAAGCTTGGAGTTACAGGACTCGATAAAAGAAAAGATAGAAATGATAAGATAAATATCACTCCCCATACAAAAGATTGATACTCCCCCTTAAACAATACTCCCCCTAAATCATACGATGGCGCCTCTTTTCTTTGAAATTGTATTCTGCAGGCTGGAGATCCTCGAGCATTGATGGAGGTCTTTTGGAGTGCATCTGGAATAAAGAACATCTGGTGAATGAGACATGAATACTACAGCAATAATCCGCCACTTGGAGCAGGCAATCCCCAATACCATGGCTACGTCATCTTCACTGGAATACATACTTAACGCGGCACGAACGCGGATCTCCAATGACGATGTAGCAGTAGTAGTGTCTGAGAAGACGTGCATAACGTGGCACGAACACGAACGGACAATGTGTTGATGATACGATGCAGGTACCATAACTCTGGCGCATGAACCTTAGGGGCTTGATGGGAAAGGAGATCATCCATCAAGGAAAGTCCCAAGTAGATCAGCGGAAGGCGATGCCATAAGAACAGATGTAGCTCGGTGAAGACGTGATGAAGCAGCTCGGTGAAGATAAATCTAGATGAATCAACCTTGAAGATGTAGACTCGACAGGCTAGAAATTGTTAAGCTTCTGAGAAGTTTGAAGAAGCACCCATCTGTCTCTTAAGAATGCAGCCAGAGTGATAATGATGTCTGAAAGTGGAGAACAGGTGTGTTGAATGAAGCTCCATGAAGATAACCTGGAATATGTAGCCTGAATACATATATCATCTCTTCTCATACTCTCTCTCATACATATTCTCTCACACTTTCTCTCATGCTCTCTCTCTTCTCATATCTTCCTCTCCTCTCTATCCCCCTCGCACACCAAATACGACGAGAGTAAGTGCTTGGTGTGGAGGAATGGATATATGACCCCCCGTACTGTGGAAAAGGGATACACACATGATATGGGTGGGTGGGAAAGGAATTGGTGGATTTGAGAGGATTTTGTGATATGGAGATGGGTAGTATGTGGAGAATGGAAACCGATAACCGGAGAGAATATTAGGTTTAAAAATGGATCTGATTTGCCAAAGATAGATCCGATTAAGGACCCAAATATCAATAGGCATAGAGAAGTATGTTGGGGGTAGCAAAAAAAATAGATATTGGGGTTGAACACTTTAGGGTGATATAGTGGAGTGAATAGCAGTAGGACAATAGGCTGAATGGACAGAGATAATGGGTGGCGATGATGATGACGGCAGTTGAAGAGTGCGATCGTCGACTAGGGATACGGTTGTTGGATAATGAGGCAGCAACTCAGCAACGGACGGACACGAAAGATGGCGATGATTGTGTCGCTCGGCTGATGTAGCACTTGGCCGCAACAAAGGAGATGATATTGTTCACGCCGCGTACTGTCCACGCCGAAGTTATTGTTCACGCCGTCGTACTGTTCACCGCTCTGATACCATGTGAAAGAATATTGTATTGAACTGATTCAATTTGATGAATAAAAGAGGTACAACCCTGTCCTATATATATATAGGAGCAAGGGAGAAACCTTGATACTTGTGTCCCAAGCAATCTAAACGGGCCGAGACACTAAAGGCCCACTAACTAATTAACCTATTAACTAAATAGGCTAATGTATACTCTTTAACAGAATATACTAATACAATTTGCAAATGGTTATTTATAATTTTGCTTAAATTGCATACATAAAATACTAGTGAAGTGATAGTAATACATAAAATACTAGTAAAGTGATAGTAATACATAAAATACTAGTAAAGTGATACTAACACAGTTATTATTTATACATCACAATAATATGAACTAACACGATTAACATTGTGTATCGAATATATATAGGGTTGAGCCCAACTGTACGCATCCAATCAATTAGTAGAACTAAAAGGCACTTAATCAGACTCAAAAAACAGGGGAAATTGGATTTCTAAGAGTGCCAAAGTGTTTGATTTATGTTTGGGCACCTAGTGGGCAACATACAGATTCCACAAGTTTATTGTTAAATTTCCTCCACTAAAGAACTCTACCATCTTCGCTTCCAATGACCATATAGAGGTGGCAGCTGTAAGAGTAGTTTTGCGCGATTTGGTGGGGAGTTTGAAAGCAGCGGCCAAAGGGATAGCTCAAGCTGTAGTGGAGGAGGTAGAGATGGTGGTGGTGATGTCTAGGCAGGCATCGCTTGGACCATAGCCATCATGACTTCCTATAAGTGGTATTCGTCCAAATTTTAAGAACTGGTAAAACCCAACATCTTTACTCGTAGGCTTCTAAATTGGAGTGTAGCCAACATAACGCCCCAACTACCCAAATATATGTATGTATACATGGTGTTAGGAAGTATGTGTTGGGTGGTACATGTAATAGTGCAGGGGCAACTAAAATGGCACATGTATAATCCATTAAGTTCAACCACACAGATCGAACCAACATTGTCTAGATTAGATGCACTTAAAAAAATCATCATAGTATCCCATGTGCATCATGGGATATAAGTAAATATCATCCAATGGTGTTAGAAACTTCTGCTATTGTTGATTAAAAAATATACATTTTTCTCTCATCAAATGATAATGAATGTCGGATTGAGATGGTTTTTATACACATGTAACCTATGGCGTAAACATCAAATCTATATGGTTAGATTATCTAGTTACAGTATATTGGAAACGTATAAAATTAAGGTGGGTAATACAAGATACATGTACTCGGCTACACAACTATTTTGATATACACACTTATATCTACACATATAGACACACACACACACACACACTTCATAGGTCACAGCCACCACTGTCAATGCCACCTAAGTCCTAGCAACCCCAACACCTGCTATCTTTATTGCCACCAGCAAGCCTTCACATCTGCTGCACACCTCACTTAGATCCTAACCAAACCATAGTTACCATCACTTATTGATATTACCTTTTTCCATCAAAGCCAGTTCTGTTGCCTATACAGCCACTACTAAACATCCCACATTGGTACAGATGCCAAGGTGATGCTACAGGTGAGGGCAGCTGCACTGTTTGTTGTTGTTGTGGCAACAGTAATATCGTGGTTAAACTGTAGGAAGAACTAGATATAGAGGTAAATAGGAAAGAAAATCAGAATAGCAAAGTTAAGGGTGAATCCATTTTTTTTATTCTACCCCCAGACTACAGCGATCCCGTAAAGTTTCTGTTAGAACGGTAAATTATTGCAGGAATCAAGACACCGGTTACCCCAATCAGAATATCAGGCCCAGTTGGCAGTTTGGCACCAGACTGAAACAGGCCAGGCAATGTCTTTTTGTGCCACATAACTCGGTTTTAGTCTGGATTAGCTGGTTGTGACGTTTGGTAACATCGGACTCAAATTGGGATTATGTGAACTCGTTAGGAACTCGTTAGTCCCATTTGAATCCCCGCTTATAGACCACCCTAGTCCAGCTCTAGCCCTGGGTTGGAATCAAATCAAGGCTAGGCTCCACTGTTAATTATAAAGAAAGACAATGATGTGAAGTATTTTGATCAGAATTGGACTAGATCCCAATCACTAATCTGTTGAGTACTCGATTGGCCCAGTATCAATCTGACGAGTGCGCAAACCCGTCGTGCCAAATAAGAGCTTACAGTCTGCATCTTATTAAGCAAGCATAAATTCCCCCCCCCCCCAAACACACACACACACACAGAAACTAGAGAGGTTTAGGAACGTTCAGTATTTTCAGCAAATTCCACCAGGCTATCATATATATTTGAATTTGATTAACAGAGTACTCAATGTGTATTTTTCATACTATTGTTGCTAGAATCACCTCTCCAGTTTTTATAATGAAGAGATAGAGAATATATATATATATATATATATATATATATATATAGAGAGAGAGAGAGAGAGTCAGGCTAGTCATGCATCTAAAGGAGGCAAGAATCATGCATTTCAAATTAGTTTTGTGCGTCGATTTTGTTGTCCTTGGATGAGTGACTTACACTCATCCAAATGAGCTCAAATTTTGTATGTGGCCTATTATTATTGAAACCATGAAGATTAATGGATTGGGTTTTGGAAAGACAAGGTCTAGATAGGCAAACACCATTGAGGTGTACGGCTTAATTTGTACACTCGAGTGTATTCTAGCCTGACTCTATATATATATATATATATATGTGTGTGTGTGTGTCGAAAAAAATTGGCCATTCATTCATCCCGTGGCCAGGGGTTTTGAGCCTGCAACCTCTCGGTCATACATCAATACTTTTACCAACCGGGTGCCACGATCTTTGGCTGTGTGTGTGTGTGCGCGCACGCGCGTGCGTGTGTATATATATCCGCGTGTGTGTATGTCTGTGTGTGTGTGTGTGTGTGTGTGTGTATATATATATATATATATATATATATATATATATGTGTGTGTGTGTGTGTGTGTGTGTGTGTGTGTGTGTGTGTGTGTGTGTGTGTGTGCATCAAGAAGTACTATTTTAATCCGTTTTGATAATATACATTTATAACTTTGTACAACTTTAACTCATCTTACTCAATTTTTTCCTTACTGAGCTTGCAACACTAGCTGACGAAGTAATTATTCCACCATATAATATTGTAAAGTACAGATCATGATAGAGTTTTCACACAGGCAAAATATTAAGTTTGGAGTTTGGGAATTTTGCAGATTACTAGAGAAAGTGCATCCATAAGTGCTTCATTGAAAATCTGCATCATACCTAGATAATTAGCATATGTTTTTTATCTGGTAGATACACATAGTATCTCAATCAAAGTCATATATAAAATCGACAAATTTTAGTGGTGCAATCATAATTGCATAGGTAGGGAAAGAACAAAGCATACTAAATACGTATACCATAATATATTCTGGAACTGTGTATAAGTGTGATACATTCATGAGTGGTGAGATAAGTTCGAGATTTTGGAGTATGTCCGTTATGTTATATGTTCCAAATTATGTTGTATTCAAAAGCAGCTTTTCACAAAATAGATGGCGAATGTTCTGACTAGTATCCAAAGTACAGAAAAACACCCATCTGAGACGACAGGGAAAAGTAATGACTAATTTACTTGTTGGCCCTCCAATGTTGACCACAAGCAAGGGCTTCGGAATAGGGGCTAACTCATCATGCCATGCCATAGCAGCTATCCGGAGTGCAGCAGAATCTGCCTGGTGTAAGGCTCCTACTGTAAGGAACTGAGACAAATCACGATGAAGAAAGCATAAAGAAATTACCAATGTGTTCTGCATTCGGAGAAAAAAAAACAGGAAAATAAAACATAAAGAGCATACCACATTCTTGCCAGGAGGCTCGCGTGGAGTGATCCATCGTCGAAAGAGACGAGGAATCTCCTGTTGTCCACTTGGGGTCAGTGAATAGTAATCATGACGAGGAGTAACAACCAAATCAAATCTTTCTAGTTGATACCGGGGATGTTGTATCTGATAATTTTAAGATGATTAGTAAAGATTGAAAATCCGAGTAAAATCAAAAGGCTGATACTTTTTTTTAGATGCTTAAGGTGAGAACATCTAAAATAATACCAGTGGTAGCGGAGAGATTTCCTAATTCTGTATGCAACATGAGAAGAATATTGTAATCAGGAAATCGTTGTGGGTTTAGACAAAACCGACCTGAACAACAAAAACGTTTTCTGGTGCAAGACGTTTTACTGAACTAGCTAATGCAATGGTGTCCCTTCCAGAAGCAACAATTAAGAGGGGGCCTTCCCTGAAAATGCGCATTCATGTAAAAATGTTATCATTAATAGTCTTTCCGTGTTGACTCAGTAGACTAGCACAAAACACAGAGTAGGCAACTATTCAAGCGAATAAAAATCAAATACTCATATCATTTTAGTTCAAATATTTAAATGGTATAACATTAGAGTATGGAATACATTTTAAATGATATAATACGTCGAAAAAGCCTGGAAAATGCAAGCTTCACCACTGCATATCCGAGAAATGGCACATGTTCATCTACTTCGGTATTGGAACCAGAAACACTGTGTTTTCAATGATTCTCATCTTCCAGATAGAGCTTGTAATAGTTAATAGAGTAAAACATGCAGGAGTGTTTTTACATGATTCTCCTCTTCGAGTCATAGCTAGTAATAGTGCAACACATGCAATATAAGTATGGAACTTAAACATTTCACAGAAACATACTTATCAAAAGTTTCTTGGGCCATTCTTGCAATATGTTTGGCATCAGCTTCTAGAACTGTAGATAAACCACTCCTTCCGCCATTTTGATGATGGAAGGAAGACTGTTTCTTTTCTTGCAGCGCCACAGAAAAACGTGAGTCGCTAAGAAACCGATTTATGATGTAGTCTAGTTTCTTGTGGAAGGAGACTGGAAGCCAGCGGAGCCATTCATTTATTCCTCCACGTGGTCGAGTGACACGCTGCAAAACACCATCCAGATTATGTGTCAGTTATTCTATTGAATATGCAACAGGCAACTAATATAACGGTTTAAGACACATCACAAATTTCAGGCCATACCACCAATTTCGACCAATCTAATAGTTCAGAAGGTGGAGCCAAGTTCGATGAGGTGGATATCCCAAAATACGATGTAGTAATGTGTGATCTACTGTTCAAATGGAAGGTGAAGAATGTAGATGTGATGTAAGTTGATGAAGGACAGGCACTGCCTCTACGCACCTACGAGCGCATACGTTGTCGTGTCGTTGGTTAGACTTTTTTATTAGCTTACATTATCTTTTTATGGCTTTTTCTTATTTTGGGCTTTTTTGTAAAGTCATGTGGTTTATTCCCACATTGGCTACCGGCAGTTTAGTCTTTCTTTTACAAGCCTATATAAAGACTATAATGCATCTTTGTTTAAACACACTTGATGAATGAGACTTATTACCTTTAGCTATTTTAAATGTGTTTATTATTAGTTCAGTAGATTTGCATTAAGTGGTATCAAAGCCTAACCCTAGCGTTGCTTAGGGTTTTGCTCATACCCTCTCCGTTGCAAAACCTAGTCGTCAGACTCCCCTTTCCTACCTAGCCATCGCCCTCTACCCTACAAAACCTAGCCACCACCCTTCTCCTACCCTTTCCCCTACAAATTCTAGCTACCACGCTCCCTTTCCCTACCTAGCCGCAACCCTCTCCCCTACAAAAACTAGCCACCACCCTTCGCTGCCCTACCTAGTCGCCGCCCTCTCCCATCCACCACATCCTCTAGCCGCCATTACAACTGTAGCAACCTCCGCCTGTAGCAGCAACAACCTCAACCTGTAGCAGCATCCTCCGTTGTCGTCACCGCCCACAGAAACAGCTCCTGTTGTCGCCGCATACCAAGGCAGCAACAACCTCCTATGTTGCCTTCGTTGCTGCCCAAGCAGCATCCGCCACCGCCACCTCCCAAATCAACAATTGTCTTTGCAATTGCCGCAAACAGTAGGCTCTGGTACTAGTAAGCACCCCCCCCCCGGGAAAAAGTTTTGTTAGTAAACAACCCCCCCCAAAAAATTGATGTAGGACAAGCGTCACCTCTACGCACTTATGAGTCAAGACGTCATCGTGTTGTTAGCTTGCCTTTTATTAGCTTACATTATTTTATTATGTCTTTTTCTTATTTTTGGCTTTTTTGTAAAGTCACGTGGTTTAGTCCCACATTGACCACCGCCCATTTCATCTTTCTTTTAGAAGATTATATGAAGGCCCTATTGCGTCTTTCTTTAAACACATTTGATGAATGAGACTTATTCCCTTTAATTATTTCAACCAGTGTTTTAAAAAGCGCCCTAGGCGGCCGCTTAAGCGGCCGCTTAAGCGTCACAAGGTGGCTGACGATTAAATTGTGCTATAAGCGGCGCTTAAATAAATTTGAAAAAAGCGGCCGCTTTTTGCCCGCTTAACCCGCTTTTTCCCGCTTTTTTCCCGCTTTTTCCCCGCTTTTTTCCCGCTTTTTGCCCGCTTTTTTCAGAAAAACTGCTGTAAGCATATAACATTAAGTACATTATATGCCATGTTTAGTATTGACTATAATATATTAAATTAGCATGCATTAAATGTTCTATGATATACTTAGTTCTAATTTAGAATGCATACTTTTGTAAGTTGTAATGATATGGTACTTTTGTGATGTATCCAAATGAATTGTAGGTAACTATTATCTAATTTAGAATGCATACTTTGATTAAATGTACTGCTGTAATGTATGACTATTTGATGATGTGCAAATGTAATAATATGTTTGTTAGCTAGCTATGATAGGTCTATTATTTACTGTTTAGCTTTGTAAACATGATACAAAATTGTTGTTTCATCTTGTATATACACTTATTATTTTATGTGTAGGCTGCTTTATCTATGACAAGTATATTGTTTACTATATTATCTAGATACAATCGTTGTTGTATAGTTGTATTCTAAACTATTTGGGTGTTTTGTATTGTCTTGCACAATGTTTAGATATGTATACAAATTTCAAAAATATAGTATTTATATACATATGTATGTAATTTTGCATAAAAGTTTATAGGAATTGGAAATCCGCTTTTCTAAAAAGCGCCCGCTTAATCGCCCGCCTGGCGATTAATCGGCTACAAGGTCCCGTCCGCACGCTTCCCGCTTTGCGCTTTTTAAAACCTTGATTTCAACTACATTTATTGTTATTTCATTAGATTTACATCAAGTGGTATTAGAGCCGAACCGTAACCTTGCTTATGGTTTTGCCCATGCCCTCTCCCTACAGAACCCAACCACCACCCTCCCTTCCCCTACCTAGTCATCGCCCTCTCCCCTGCAAAACCTAGCCTTAACCCTTCCCTGCCCTACCAGCCATTGCCCTATCCCATCCACCGCATCCTCCAACCGCCATTGCAACAGCTTCCAGGCGTTGCCTGTAGTAGCAGCCACCCATAGCAACAGTTACTACCGTCGTTGCATCCCGAGGTAGCAATAGCCTACGTTGTCGTCATTGTTGTTGCATCCTCCACCTGTAGCAACAGCAGCCTCTGTTGTCGTCATTGTTGTCGCATCCTCCACCTGTAGCAACAGCAGCCTCTGTTGTTGCAGTCGCCCACAGCAACATAATCCTACCGCCGCTACATCCTGAGGCACCAACAGCCTTCGTTGCCATCGCTGCTGACCATAGCAACATCTGTCGCCGCTGCCACCTCCCGAAACAACAACAGTCTCTGCAACCGCCGCAAACAGCAGCATCTGTTGCTAGTAAGTAGCCCCTTAAAAATCGGATCAAGGGGCAGATATATTACTTCTTAATGAGATATTCCCTTCAAATACATCAAATTCAAAGAGGCAGTTGATTATCAACAATTTGGGTAAGATTTGTGCATTGTTTACCGTGCTTTTGCTCGTCTACTGCAAACTTAGTACACTCGCAACAGGTCCATAGGGTGTGTTTGGTCTCCCTACCGCAAATTTTCCAAGTCCTATTTGTCGTGCAAGGTTTTCCCCTATTTTGTATGCTACTTTATTTTAATATTTTTCTGTTCGCTATAATTTCTTGAAAATATTACATTGTATGTTGCCAAGCAAGTTTTTGATAGACACATACTTTTGCTTATCTCGTTGCGGTTTACTTTGACAATATTTTGATTTTCAATTAAACCAAGAAAGAGAACGACTCATCTTTGACTTATTCCCGACACTTTGCGTAGAGAAATTGTATGTCAATCTCAAGAAGTGTTCTTCGCTTCAAGATAAAGTCATTTTCCTTGGCTACTTTGTATCCACTACTGGCATTGACGCTGACATGGCTAGTAGAAGTCACCACTAATTGGGCCACACCCACTATGATCTCTAAACTTCGTAGCATTCCCAGGCTGGCCACATTTTATCGTCACTTTGTTTGAACTTCGAAGTTTCAACACCATTATGGCTACACTCACTAAGTTGATGATTCGCGACAAATAAGAGCGGACACCATCCACCACATGAGGTTTTGAGGATTTCAAAACTAAATAGACTGAACCCCTTGTTCTTTGTCTTCTTGATTTTTCGGTACCGTTTGAGGTATCATGTGAAGCTTCCAGCGTTGGCATTGGTGTCCTGCTTGCTTTTTTCGGTCAGAAACTCGATGACGCAAGCGTAAATACTCTACTTATGATAAACAACTCTACATTGTTGTGCAATCTCTGCGTCATTGTCAGCACTATCTTCTACGTCAGGGTTCATCCTCTGGTCTAGACATCAGGCCCTTCATTTCTTAAAGTCCCAAAAGAATTTAAGTGTCCGTCACGCCAAGTGGTCTGAATTTCTCCAAGAGCACACTTTTGTTCTCAAACATCACTCTAGTGTTGAGAACAGGGTCGTTGACGCTCTCAATCATTGTTTGACCACCCTACAATCCATGAGCATTGAAGTTGTGGGTTTTGACCGTTTGAAATAACAATACTCGACCTGTCCTGACTTTAGAATAATCCACTATGAGCTTCTTAGTAGCACACCAAGTCGACCTTCCGATTTTACTCTACATGATGGATTTCTCTTTCGTGGCACACATTTATGTACTCCCTCCACTCTATTCGAGATTTTCTCATTTGGGAATTACATGTCGGTGGCCTCGCTGGTGATTTTGGTAGGGATAAGACCACAGCTCTAATCATTAATAGATTTTATTGGCCTTCCCTATGTCGTGATCTTGCTCGCATCATGTCTTAATATTGTACTTGTCAAATGGTCAAAACTAAAAGACAAATTACGGCCATATACACCCCTCCCTATTCCCCATGAACCATGGAAGGACCTGAGCATAAGTTTCATTCTAGGTCTTCCCCCCATTTCATGTGGCCTCAACTCTGTGTTTGTGGTTGTTGATCGTTTTTCTAAGATGGCCCAGTTTATTTCATATAGTACGACTTTTGACGCCTCTCGTATCACCTGTCTTTTCTTTAATGAGGTAGTCAAGCTACACAAACTTCCCACCACCATAGTGTCTGACTGTGATGTGAAATTTGTTAGCTACTTTTGGAAGACCATGAAAAATCTTTGGTACCCACCTCAAATTCTCTTTTTCCTTTCATCCTCAGACTGATGGTCAAATTGAGGTGGTTATAGGAGCTTGGGTAACCTTCTGTGATGTCTTTGGGTGAACGCTTAGGCAATTGGGACTTACTCCTATCTACTGCAAAATTTGCTTACAACAGTTATGTTAATCGATCCATAGGAAAGAGCCCTTTCAAAGTTGTTCATGGTTATGAACCCCACCAACCTATAGATCTCACACATTCCCATACATGCCAGCCCTTCCCACACTGCAGAGACCTTTGCCCAGCACATTCATGATTTACATACTCAGATTCACCAAAACTTACTTTATCTTATGAAAACTATAAACTTTCTGCGAATGCACACCGCGGTTTCAAGAATTTAACGTGGGAGATTATGTGTTTGTCGTGTGCATCTTGAATGTTACCCCAAAAAATTCTTTCAAGAAGCTTCATGCAAGAGCATCAGGATTTTTCCAAATACTTAGTCGACAGGGACCCAATTCCCATGTATTGGATTTGCGAGCAGATTGGAGCATTAGTGTTGTATTCAATGTGGAGGATTTTTCTCCTTGTCGTGGTATAGTCGAGCTCCCTCCACCACCGATTGTAGCTTCATCGGATTGTCATAGTATCGTCTTCAACGGCTCTTCCTTCTATGCCTCGACTTCCTCAGCAGCCGCCTGAGCACATCGACATCGTCCTTGACAACCAGACCGTGCTCATCAGGCAGGGGACCATACATGGTTTCCTAGTTTGTTGGCTTGACCATTTTCCTACAGACGCCACATTGATCAATGAGGATGACTTTCGTTGTATTGATACAGATCTTCTTGAGCTCTACCTCAGTACCTACTTGACTCTTGACTCTTGACTCTTGCAGTCAAGGGGAGTTGATGTAGCACAAGCGTCGCCTCTACACACTTCCAAGCGCAGACGTCGTCATGTCATTAGTTAGGGTTTTATTAGCTTACTTTATTTTATTATGCCTTTTTCTTATTTTGGGATTTTTCGTAAAGTCATGTGGTTTAGTCCCACATTGGCTACCGCCCATTTAGTCTTTCTTTTAAAAGCCTATATATAGGATCTATTGCGTCTTTGTTTATATACACTCAATGAATGAGACATTTTCACTTTAGTTATTTCAACTGCGTTTATTATTAGTTCAGTAGACTTACATTAAGTTGTGTCTCACAAGATGAAATTAGAAAGTGGAGGGAACCAAGGAGTGTGATTGGAACAGCATGGTACAAGACATCAACTTTGTACCTTTCTTTTCTTATTATTTTCTATTTACATCCCACTCCTTGTATTTTTTTAATCATGTACTGTGTATCTAAATTTTGCATGCTTTCCCATATTCTCACAAAATGAATGTGCCCTTTTCAATATTGGGCGAATACTTTTCCCATACCACATGGTATCATAGCAGGAATCCTAGATGTCAATGCACGACTAGGAAGCACAAACACGACTCCAGACATGGACACGAACACAGATGCGGACAAATGACACAACAATTTCTAAAAAATATAGGACAAGGACATGGAAACAAAATCAAAGATGTACACACTAGTCACAAGAAATATAGAAAGATATGTAGATACATGTGCTTTTCATAATTCTGTTCAAATACAGTTACACTAATCGTCCATTTTAACTCTATTGTAAATGTCTAACTCAATGATCACGATACTTTAGCCTACCTTCTAGTTAATATGCAAGCCTTTACTATCTATAATTGATTCAAATATGACAAACAAAAAATGGCTTATAACTTATGCACCAATCAACAAATAATAGATGCAAAAGATATAAGACGGCGATGTTTATTGTGGTTATCCCTTAAATTATGCCTCCTAGCTAGGTACCAGAATGGGTGAAGCCATTCTATTGATTTTTTGACACTAGTATTTGTTAAAACTACAAAGGAATCAAGAGGAAATTGTCGTGAAAATATTTACAAGAAAGACTACCATATGTTCATTTTTGTCATTCTCCACAAGAGGACACCCCTAGAAATGGATAGGACGCAATATATGATTGTTCAATACATGTTTGCCGCAAACATGGGAGCTTCAGCGAAGTGCTTGTGCTTGTGCTTCAACCTGGATTCTAGGTTTTAGTTTCCTCTAATATCCTCAATCTAAGTCATTGTCATTCAATAGTTGCCCCTCCTCCCTCTTCTCGCCTTCTTCTTTCTTCTTCCCCTTAGCATCGATGTCAAACATGGGAGCTTCGGAAAAGTGTCTATGCTTCCTTCTTAATGCTAGGTTTCACTTTCCTCCAATATCCTCTACCTAAGCCAATGCCACCCAGTCGTTGCTTCCGCTTCTCTTCCCACCTTCTTCTTCCCCTTAGCTAGGTAAAGAAATGGGTGCAGCCATTCTATTGATTTTTTGAAACTAGTATCTCTTTTTACTAGAAAGGAATTAAGAGGAAACGTGAAAAAATTTACAAGAAAGACCGTCATATGTTCATTTTTTTCATTCTCTACAAAATATGGGGACGCCTAGATATGGATAAGACGTGCAACATTATTGGCAATATGTGTAGGAAGCAAACACGAGAGCTTCGGCAAAGTGTTTGAGCTTCCTCCTGGATGCTAGGTTTTGCTTTCCTCTATTCTCCTCAACCTAAGCCACAGCCACCCAATAATTACTTCCCCTCCTCCCCCTTCTCACCTTCATCTTTCTTCTTCCCCTTAGCGCCAATGTCAAATGTGTGCATGCAAACATGGGAGATTTGTCAAATAGTCTGTGCTTCCTCCTGTATGCTAGGTTTTTCTTCCTCTAATCTCCTCTACGATGCCACCCAGTCACTACTTCCCTCCCTCTACATGTCTTCTGCTTTCTTCTTTCCCTTAGTGCCCCCCTCCCAACCCTCCGCTCGAGTTGTAACAGGCGTTGTTGCATGTGGCTCGTTGTTAAGACCACGCTTTCCACTAAGGAATTGTGGATTTTATATTTCATAGGTACAAAGGCTCCCTGGGAATTTTATTGTGCTTATATTAATCATTATAGGAACAAGATTTCATTTAACTAGTTATGTTAATAAACATAGCATCTACATATCCTCATTTACCCTTCATGTTTATGGTAAGGGATAAGTCAAAGCATCGGAGGTTGCTCAAATCTCTTTTTAGGTATATATTAAAATGTCCAATTAGTCCAGCTAATATCCATACTTACAAGTCAGCACCCTATTCATAAATTAAGAATGAATCCAAACCTTGGGTTTTATTGCTCCCTAACATATTGTATTCATGCATTGCTAGCTATTCTGATATAAGACATACTCAGAGAGAAAGATCCGCTTGAATAGATTTTTTCCTTACGCTCTGATTCTACGTTTATATAGTTATATAAATTGGATAGATCTGTTAATCAGGTGAAGCTTTGGAGCCAGTTATATAATTTTCCCGCATTGTTTGAAGAAAAAAAATGCACTTCATGGAATTTTTTTACCATTTACAAACGTTATAGCCAATATCTGTGGCGAACCACTGCATCATACAATTACTTCTACAAGTTATATAACTTGGTTGCTATATCCACTTCCCATTTTCCGGGAGCTGGTCGGGCCGGAGTGCTAAACCACCATCCATGTGGTTGCTGGTTATGCCCAGCCTATAAAACTCTGTTAGATTGCAGAGTGGTCAACGTGCCTAGCAATCTCAATTGCATCGCCATAAGCAAACCTTGACTACAGGCAAAGTCATTCAACAGAAACAATTATGAAAACTCTAGCACTTTTACCACGATCGTTACTTCAAACGTTGTCTCCTGTTGGATGATGCTAATGCAGGCTATTAAGACAGCACACGGTTTAGACAACAAAGAGTGGTCACTATTTACTAGAAATACTGCGTATCTAACCCTAGTACCAGCCGCTCCAATATGTTAACCCTTCTACTTTGATATGCAAGCCAGCCCAAATTCAACTGCTAGGATTTAAAAATCAGCAAAACCTTCCCCTTATTGTCATTCAGAATTAGACTCACGCTTAAGAGTAAACAAGACTATACGGTTATAGTGATAGTAGACAGCAAAAAAGACGGTGAGGTCACGGAGCCCAAAAGAATTCACTTACGAATAGCAACTGCTTGTCTGACAGCCCAAGCGCGCGCACCAGTCCGATGCTCTGGTTCTCAGCCCCGGCGAAGCCGTTGCCAATGACGACGGCCCGGCGGATGACGCTGTAAACCCCGCCCTCAAATATGTCGGGCGTCCCGAACCCGCTGGGCGGCTCCGGAAGCCTGATAGGTCTCATCAGGAGAAATCAGTACATCAACTCCAATTCCCAATCATGAACTGCAGCGGCCAATCATGCACTGGTGCGGAGACGGCGGCTCTTTGTGGCTTTCTGATAGGCAAGGCGAACTTCCGTGTCCGAGCGGTAAAGAGGAAGTGAATCAGCTCGGGTTCTATTGTTCCCCGCGACAGAATCGCGCGGTGACGAGGAGCACGTCGGGGCCAGATTTTGCTAATCTGACATTACAGAGATCGAATGGCTTATAGCGTGCAGTCCAGCGCAGCGGCGCGAGGAATGAACTGCCGGAGATAGAAGAGCCTTGAGGTGCGTTTACCAACCGAACCGAACAGTGATCGGCTTGGTCCGGCCCCGTGTTAAGCAAAGCCGGCGGTGACACCCCACACGCGACGCTAACCTTCCCTTACCGGTCTTTGTTTACACATTATCAAACATAAATATTTATGTAAAAATGGATTAGTAATTAGGATGGTGATGATGTATTAGGTTTTGTCCCTCACTATAAGTCGTATGCAGGAGCAAGGCAAGGATTACAACCAATCTAGGAGTAGTGGATCTCAAAAACAAACATAGAATGGCCAAAAATATACCTAAGTAGATCAATTTTGACTAGTGTACTTTCTACCATGACAAATGTATACAAGTAGATCATTTTTACTAAATTCATAACTAATGTGATTTCTAATGTCCAATGTGTAAAAAAGTAAAAGAAAATTAACAAATATATATATATATATATAATATTCCATATAATGATACAACAAAGGGCCCATCTTTATTGTCCGCGCGGGTAGCTACCCGCCCACCCTTCCGATCACTTTTTTTCAAAAAAAAATTTCGAAATTGTAGAGGACTATTTTGTCTAGCTCTCTAAAAAATTTGAGCCAAAAATAATATCATTTGCCCCTCCAAAATCAAAAAACCCGTCCTTATATATCTGTTGTATATTTTGTACAGAGTTACTTTTTTGGCCAGCAGAGTTACTTTTTTGACACCATAGTTACTTTTTTTACAGCAGAGTTACTTTCTTAGCTAGGAGAGTTACTTTTTTGGCTGCAGGGTAGTGAAAATCCATGCTACCCGCGCGGGCAATGAATGAACACCCTACAACAAATAAGATATTGTGTTTTTTCTTTTTAGATCTTTGATATTGACAATACAACATATGATGAATTGATCTTTGGTTTGAAGAAAAAGGTCTTAAGCATGATTTTCATAACTACATAAAGTAATGTATTGGCAAGACTAATTATATTAGTGTATATTTTAATAAAATAGATTTATGCAAGGACATATGAGGTACTGAGTTTGTAATCTAGTAACACAAAATGACTCCAGATCAATTAGTTGGTTGTTAATTACTTGACGTGGTATATTCATATGCAACGACTAGCTTGTTGTTGATAACTCCATGATGTTACAGTTTGATGTGGTAATGCAATAAGAAATTGGAAAGTTTATATTGTGCCTTTTCAAGATTACTTCATAACTATGCCTACAAATATAGGGTGAAACTAGTATCTTTACATACTAGGAGTTTGCAAGTACTTCTTTCTAGTTGAGTATCTATTGATTGTACATATATTTGATGAGTCTATATTCCTCTTGGTTTTTTCATCAAATATGAATATTGGTAAATCAAAACCGTGTTGATCTTGTTATTGTACATTTGATATTCAAATTTTATTTCCACTTTAATCGCTCTGTACGTTCTCTTGCTACGTATTTTTTGTTTCGTATTTGTGGTTGCGTCTTTCATATATATTTTACAGTAGCACTTATTATATATGATTTCTTGATATTGTTTTTCGAAATGATGATTTAAATAAGTGAAGTAGACAATTAGTTGATGAACTTAAGATATGGTTGCTTTTGAGTCTAACGCTCCAGTTTAAATCATTCATAATTTAAACTCTTCGTCAGGTGATCCATTTTCTGTACAAAAATAAAACAACCTCTCAAAGGTGTTTCTCAATATCCAATGATGACGAGGCCTGATGTACTGGAATAATTATTGTTTTCACAGGCTGGTGATTATAGATTTATGTACACTTATTATTCATTTTGATATCTTTTTACATTATTTATCATCATTAGCTTGTGATGTTTAATTGCATCAAATAGATGTATTTTTAATATTCCTGATATATTCATTATTATTTGGGAGTTTATGTTTATTTTTGTGCACTTGATGAAAAAGTAACAAGTGAAATCGAAAAAACTCGGTAGTACCGACGAAGGAAGTTGGTACTATCGATAACCTTACATAGAGGACTCAGAAATTCTCAGAAAATCTCGATACTACCGACACCAACTCAGTAGTACCGACAACCGCACAGAGAGTCGTGACTTATTGAGGGTGTGATACTACTGACACCCAGTCAGTAATATTGACTCAGCGAGATCAGGCAAATATGAAATCACAGTTAATCCAACGGTTGGGAATTAATTTCACCCCGTGTCACTTCTATGACTTAGAGGAAGTTCGACCAGACCTAAAAATCACATCTTGCACTGAATAATTGTCATTCTCATAGGTTGTTTATTATGGATTTTGTGCGCTTATTGTTCATTTTGATATGTTTTGTGCATTATTTAGCATCATTAGCATGTGATGCTTAATTGCATCAAATAGATGTATTTTTAATGCTCTTCATAGATTCATTATTATTTGGGAGCTTATGTTTGTTTTTATAGAATTTCAGATGAATCTACAAGAAACTACACAACTCAGTACTACTGACCTGCCTGTCGTTGGTACCGGCACTTGATAAAAAGGAACATGTGAAATCAAGAAAACTCGGTAGTACCAACGAAGGAAGTCGGTATTATCAACAGCCTTATAGAGAGGACTCAGAAATTCTGAAGAAATCTCAGTACTACCTACATCAACTCGGTAGTACCGACAACTACACATAGAGCCGCGACTTATGAGGGTGTCGATACTACTGACACCTGGTCGGTAGTACCAACTCAGCGGGATCGGGCAAGATCTGAAATCTTAGTTAATCTGACAGTTGGGAATATTTTTGCCCTAAGTCACTTCTATGACTTAGGGGGAGTTCGGCCAGACCTAAGAATCACGTCTTATTCAGTTGTATGACAGAGGAGAGAATAGAAGAGAGAAAAGAGAGGAGAAAGCAATGTTCCAAGCGGTTCGTGCACTTTCGGTGGCCCGATTTGTAGTCGGAAGATGACAAATCGCAACATTTGTCAAAAGGAACCTTCCATATCGTCTTTCTCCATGGGTTTTTCTTTATTCTTGATGTTTTCTTCCCTCTCTTCTTCCTTTTCTATATGTGAAGCAATTGAAATCATGCGGGGCTAATCCTCTTGTTCTTTAGGATCTGGGAGTATCCCAGTTTTGCATTGTAATTGACAATTATGATTTATATCCAAGATTAAGATCTCTTAATTTCTGGACATAAATCTATGAGGGCATCATGGATTATCTATGCTTGATCGCCATAGTTAGTTGTTTAGACTATTAATTGCCTCGAGAGAGGGATTAAGGGTTGAAAAACTCATATATTACACATTTTATGTTGCTCCTTGAGAAAGGGCTTACAAATGTGAAGAGAATAATCTAAAGATTTTAGTAAAGCACCTAATTAATAACACAATTGCTATGAGAGTGGGGTTGGTATTAGAATAGGTAGTGAATTACGTTGCGAGAGTGGGTAAATCTTGCTACAGATCTCTTTGTCTAGGGTTAAGAGAGATTAATATTAATGAAATGATGTTAATTGCAATGTAAGCCACGGTGAAACTACAATCCTAAGGAATTTATTCCACTAGTGATCACAATCAGTAATCTTAGTTTTAATTCTTGTAATTTAGTTATTAATTCAATCAAATCACTCTTTTTCTCAGGTCTAGCTGATTAGCTCATTGTTAGTAGTAGTTTCTAGGTACATGTTTTTCCCGTATTCGATATATGTGCCTCTTTAGGCCTATATTACATTAATATGTGCACTTACATTTTTTACGGGTAGTTTATGCACATCAAGTTTTTGGTGCCGTTGTAGGGAAAAATAGTGTGTCCAACACTACGAGTATTGTGACCGGCCACTCTAGGCTACAATTTTTATTTTTATTTTCTTTTACCATTTCTAAACTGAATTCCAAATATTTGTTCAATCACTACTACCGTGTTCTCACATACAGTTTGTTATTTTTTAGGGACTGCATGGTGCAGACGAGAAGCATCGATTATGGAGCATCATCTCCACAGTGTGTATTTCAGGAGGATTTCTTATGCAGAGTACAAGAGTACAATGGTTCTCCACAAAGATTGATTCAGACTCCGCCATATGAGACACCATCACCTGAGACTTTGATACCCCCGAAAAAACAACCTGAGCAAGCAGAGATCGGTGACACAGAAGCTGAAGAGTAGACCATCTGGGAAAAGATCAAGGCGTCACCTGCAATAGCTCAGTTGGGCCCGATAAAAAGGTAAGCTATCAATGTGGGCAGCTACAAGATAGACTCGGGCTTGGTAGCACTGGTTAAGTCACAAGTGTTCCATGACCACAGCATAGAGGAACCAAGACACATATCAACAATTTTGTCAAGAGTTGTGATATGGTGAAAATTGATAGGGTTCCAGCCGTTTCCATCTTCTATGATAGACAATGCATAGTCTTGGTTCCTTAACCTCCCACTGAAGTCAATAGAGACATGGGAGGGGATGATAGATGTTTTCTTTGAGTATTATTTCCCATCTCAGAAGACAAACGAGTTGGTTAGACAGATCTATAATTTCAAGCAACATGCAGAAGAATCCTATTCTAAAACATGGGAGAGATTCTATAACATGCTAAGGAAGGTCCCTCGTCATGGGATCAATCTTTATAGCCAAGAAAAAATCTTCTATTACGGGCTGCACCTAGGAGAGTGAACCACACTCGACGGTACAGGAATGGGATTTTTCCTCAACAACAAGCCATCTAGGTGTCACGAGATTCTAAAAAATATGGCTAAGAATCAGTCATGGGGAGAAGAAAGAGAACATCCAACAACCATTAAAAGTGTTGGAGAGTCTAAATTCATCACAACATTGAATGAGAAACTTGACCTCATAGCCAAGAAGCTATATCAGAAGGATGGAAATTCCTCTAGAGGAGAGGAAGAAGAATGCATGTTTGCGCGACAACATAATTACAGGGGCAATGATTACTCTTGGAGGAAGGATCCCAGTTTTCTTATAAAGATCCCAATAATTTTTAATAGGATCTATTCCAAGCACAGCAAGCCAAGCCACAACAGGTTGGTGCACAAAAGCAATACCAACAGGATAGGGGACCCAGTAAAATAGACCCCATCAAAGACATGCTAGGCAAGCTGGTCAGTCATAATGAGGTGATCATTAGCCAGACACAGAAGGAACTACAGAACTAAGGAGCACAAATATGTAGTATAGAGACTCAAATTTCTCAAATAGTAGAAAAAGTGGCTTCTTTGAAGAAACCCAGCTAGCAGGGGTTCCCAGGAAATACTGACATACCGTCTGGAAACCAACATGTAAAGGCAGTGTTGCTTCGCATCGAGAAGAAAGTGTTGAATAAAAAGAGGAAGGTTCTAGAAGCAAAAGACAATTTTGATGACACAGGACAAGCGGTGACTGATGATATAGTTGAACTGGATAATGCAACAAAGGACAAGGCAGATGATGAAGAAACTCATGAACCACATGAGATAAGGAAGTAGGCATATGTCCCACCTCGCCAAAGGAAGTTGGTGACATCAGTGCCCTTTCCGAACAACTTAATGGCAAAGAAAGTTAACCAACAATTTAAAACGTTTCTGCATAGCTTTAGGAAGCTTCATGTCAACATTCCCCTCATTGATGTAATCGAGCATGTTCCTTCTACATCAAATTTCTAAAGGATATAATCAATAAAAAGAGGAGGATAGCCAATTTAGATGTAGTGGTATAGAAGGAGCAAGTTAGTGATTTCATTTTGGGAAAATTGCCACCAAAAAGGCAAGATCGTTGTTGCTTCAACATATCATGTTACATTGGGAAGACCAGGTTTGGGGAGGCTTTATGCGATTTAGGGGCTAGTATCAATCTTATGCCCTTGACTACCTTTAAGAATTCGGGTCTCAAAGAATCCATAAGGATCAATATGACCATACAACTAGCGGACAACTTAGTAGTTAGGCCATATGGTATCTATAAGGATGTTCTTGTCAAGGTGGACACATTTGTGTTTCTAGTAGACTTTGTGGTTATGGAAATGTAGGATGATCATGGCAATGAACTACTACTAGGAAGACCATTTCAAGCCACAACAAACATGATCTTATAGATGGGCGGAGGAAGATTGACAGTGGGTATAAAAGAATACTATTTTAAAACCAAGATGTCCGAGTCTACACAGACGACTGAGGAGAAGGCACAGTGTCACATGCTACAGTAGGTCCAAGGAAAGGTGTCCTTATTTCTAGGGAAGCAATTCCTAGACATGGCTCATGTGATGACACTGTACATAAAGGCACATTGGCAGTGGACATCTTGCAAAACACAAAGGAAGTTTCATTGAACAAGGCGGTCTAATATCTTGATGATGAAGAGGAGGAATATTGTCCAGCGACAATTGACAAAGCAACTTCTTCCACCCTTGCTCAAGCATATCCACAGTTGCCTTTGGAGGTGTGCCTTATGAATTTGGTGGATGACTATGCTTGATGTCGTTTCCAGGAGGAGTGTGTCTTATTTCTCAAGGCATTATCGTGTTACTACACCAGGCATTATGAGGACTTGGGACCACCTCCACCACCATTGATTCCATCTCTATTAAGTCCTCTAGATCTTAAATTGAAGTTGTTTCCACCACATTTAATGTATACCTTTTTGGCAGAAAATGAGAAGCTTCCAATCATTATCTCAGCCTCCTTGAGCATCCAAGAGGAGGAGCAGTTGATTGTTGTGTTGAAGAACCACCAAGCAGCATTTTGGTGGTCAGTTGTAGACATCAAGGAGATCTACCCTAGCTTTTTCCAGCACAAGATCCACAGAAGAAGGATCCAAGCTGATCGTGCAACCTCAACAACGTCTCAATCCAATTATGATCGAGATAGTGAAGAAATAGGTAGTCAAACTTCTATCGGCAGGTATACTTTATGCTATCTCTGACTCTAATTGAGTAAGTCCTACACAAGTGGTTCCAAATAAAGGGGGATAATTGTCACCACAAATTTTCCTAGTGAACTTATTTCTACTAGGTTGGTGACTGGGTGGCGAGTTTGTATTCAAATGTCGCTATGCTTAAGGATACTTTTTTAGCTTCCTTTCATTGACCAGATTCTTGAGCGCATCACCGACCACTCTCATTTTTGTTTTCTAGATGGGTATTCCAGGTACAATCAGATTGTCATCAAGCCAAGGGATCAAGAGAAATCTACTTTCACTTGTCCATGGCACATTCACTTACCGACATATGCCTTTTGGTTTGTGTAATGCATCATCGACCTTCTAGAGATGTATGCTCATCATTTCATCTGATATTGTAGAGTGTTGTCTTGAGGTTTTCATGGACGATTTTTTGGTGTATGGAGAGTCATTTGAAGATTGTCTTGATAGTCTACACAAAGTATTGCAACGATGTGAGGACACTCACTTGATTTTGAATTGGGAAAAGTGTCACATGATGGTGAGTGAGGGAATAGTCCTGGGACACAAGGTGTCCCACAGAGGTATGGAGGTCGATCCAGTTAAAATCAAGGTTATTTCTAAGTTGCCTCCATCGTCTACAGTGAAGGGAGTTTGAAGTTTTTTAGGACATGTTGGTTTTTATCGACATTTCATAAAATATTTTTCAAAAATTGCAAAACCACTTTCTAAAATTTATTGGAAAAAGATGTTGAATTTAAATTTAATGAGTGACATTTGAAAGAATTTTAGGTTTTGAAGGAGAAATTGGTCTCCGCACCTATTGTTCAGGCTCCAGATTGGAGCCAAGCTTTTGATTTGATGTGTGACACATCAGATTATGTGATAGGTGTTGTTTTAGGCCAACGTCATGACAAGAACCCCACCATCATTTATTATGCGTATAAGACCCTAAATGATGTCCAGTTAAATTACACAACCACTGAAAAAGAATTATTGGCAGTTATTTTTGCTTTTGTAAAGTTTTGCCAGTATTTGATAGGAGGAAGGGTCATTGTGTGGAATGATCACACAACAATTAAATATTTGCTACAGAAGAAGGATGCCAAAACTAGATTGATTAGGTGGATTTTTCTACTATAGGAGTTTGACATTGAAATTGAGGATAATGCAGGCACAAATAATGTTATGGCAGATCATTTTCTAGGCTTGATAGAGTGGATGAAAAGGATATATACATACCAATAGAGGAGGAATTCCAGGATGAGCAACTCTTTTCCATGAAAAGCAAAGATCTATGGTTTGCAAACATTGTAAACTACTTGGCATGTGGTGAGCTTCCAAAAGACTGAGGATATCAGGAGAAAGAGAAGTTCTTCCATTATTTGATGTTCTATATTTGGGATGATCTCATCTTGCTCAAGCAATGTAGGGATGGTATTTTAAGGAAGTGTGTGCCTGATTGAAAATTTGAGAGTATTTTAGCACAATGTCATTCCTTACCTACTGGGGTCACCATGCTAGTTCTAGGACATCAGCCAAAGTGTTAAAGTGTGGATTTTATGGTCCAACATTTTTTAAGTATGCATACAATTTTGTGCTTCATTGTGATGAATGTCAATGTGCAGGGAATATATCTAAGAGACATGAAATGCCCTTAAATGTTTTTCAAGAAATTGAAGCTTTTGATTTATGAGGAATAGATTTCATGGGCTCTTTCATGTCAATCTAACTCTAATTTATACATATTACTTGTCATTGATTATGTATCTAAGTGGGTGGAAGCAATTCTAACCCACACCAATGATGCCCATGTTGTATGCAGGTTTGTGAAAGACCATCTATTTTGCAGGTTTGGGGTGCTAAGATTGATAATAAATGATGGTGGGTCTCACTTCAGCAGTAGGAAGTTTGATGCATCATTAATCATATATGGAGTGAGACATAGGGTAGGTACTCCATATCACCCGCAGACTCAGGGACAGGTTAAGGTGTCTAATAGGGAGATAAAGAAAATCTTAGAGAATACAGTCTCAACCAACATGACAAATTGGAGCATGTAACTGAATGATGCTCTTTGGACATATAGGACAGCCTATAAAACACCTATAGGAACCACTCCTTTTAGGTTTGTTTATGGGAGAGATTGTCACTTAACTGTAGAGTTAGATCATAAAGCCAAATTGGACCTGAGGAAATTGAATTACAATTTGGATGATGCAAGGAAAAAGAGAACGTTAGAACTGAATGAATTAGATGGGCTTAGGCTAGATGTCTATGAAAGCTCTAGAATCTACAAAGAGATAACAAAGAAGATCCATGACCACCACATTTTGCATAGAGTCTTCACTCCAGGATAGAAGGTTCTTCTGTTCAACTCTAGGTTGAAATTACACCCTGGAAAATTGAGGTCTAGATGTAGTGGTCCTTTTGTGGTAGTTAAGGCTTTACCCCATGGGGCAATGGAGATAAGCAATGGGGTTGTTCCATTCCTTGTCAATGGACAATGACTTAAGAACTACTTTAGGGGAGATGTGGTCTGGGAAGAAGAATAGTTGAAGCTCATTGAGCTCCATTGATTGTTTGATTTGATCGTCGAGTCTATGACATAAAACTAGGGTGCTTGTTGGGAGGCAACTCAACCATCTTTTACTTTTTAGGATTTTGTTCTTTATATTCATGTTCTTTACATTCTAGTTGCATCTTCTTATTTTCATTGTAAAAAGGGTGCCTTGATGATTCGTGTTTGGTGTACAAGCAGAGCAAAAGTCGATAGTATCGACGGCCATGTCGGTAGTTGTAACACCCCTGACCTGGGTTATGACCTAACCCTGGAAGTTTTGCCTAAATATGTAATTAATATACTTGTGAACACTCCCTGGCATGTAATTAAGTTCCTCAGGAACATTTACTTTCAATTTTGCTCCTTTTTGTATAAAGTTGTAGCATTGTGTTGTATGCAGGGACCTATGTGCAAATTACCCAGTTTAAGGGTTGAACTTGCAAAATTCACAAGATAAGATGTTCCTTTGATGTTGAAACATCATGTGAATGGTTATGGTAAAGTTTGAGGGATTTCCCAAGCTTGAGCACCAAGGTGCAGCTGTGGAAGCAATTCCCATGCTTAGAAACCCTAATTTGGGGTAAAGTGCAATTTACCCAAATTGAGGGGTCCAACTTGTAATTTCACCATCTAGAACATCTTTTATGACTCTTGTCATCATTTAGAATAAAAATGATGAAAGGGATACATCATTTAATAATTAAATGAGAAAAATGATCTTTGTGATAGAAATCACCTAAAATGGGTACAAAACCTTTACATGAATGTACCCTAGTTGAAGGTTGGATTCCTATACCCTTAGATCTTGAGTTTTCTTAAGAATTGCTTAATAATTTGATGGGCTTGGGCGTGCTCTTGAGCAAGGAGGGACCTAGATGTGAATTTTTGGTTTTGAAAGGTCCTTGTGGTAAGAAATAGGCTTAAGCTATAAAAAGGCTTTTCCTTTGCAAATGAGCAAACGATCTTTCCCTGTTCCATTCACTTCCTTTCTTTCCCAAACGGCCAAGCCTTGCTCTGGAGCTCAGGAGAAACGACCAAGGGTGCAAGGTAGGTTTGGATTCCCCTTCTTGCCCAATTCTATGGTTAGAACTCGGATTCAAGGGCAAATTCATGGCTAGCTTACTTAACTCTATCTTTTTAGCCATCTTTCCTCAATCTTCCTTGGAGAAGTCACCTTGGCCGACCAGTAGAGCTTCTTGGAAACCATTGAAAGCTTGGACCTCGAAAGCTTGGAGCTCAAGGAGCAAGCTTTAGGCGGGTTTTATAACTCTAAACTTTATGCTTTGATTATACATCTTTTCTGTGCATATAGTTGATAGATCTTCTTCTTCCCTATCTTCCCTTGCATCCTTGCAAGCAAAAACGTGAAGAACTGCTACTGTTCTTAAGGTGGAAGATAAGGGCGTTAATTCCTATGCTTATCCACAGATTTTCACTTTATCAAACGACCTCCACCTATTGCTCAAAACGGTTTCAAACCGTTTGGTGGGCAAACGGTTTCAGGGTCGTTTGAGGGCAAACGGTCTCAAGACCGTTTGGTCCCGTTGACCAAGTGAAGACCGTTTGGGAATCTTGTTCATAATTATGTAGGTTAATCACCCACGAAATTTGAGAGGTTAACTCCAAAGGAATCGTGAGATATGAGCAAATCAATTAGCAAAACGAATTGAATTAATTTCTGATTTGCAATCTGTTTAATTTGCCCTTTTTGGGCAAACGGTCTCAAGACCGTTTAAGATGGTTGACTAAACGTTGACCGTTTGGGATTACTGTTCATAATGATGTTAATTAACGACTCACCAAATTTTATGGATTAATTCCAAACGAGTCATGAGTTGAAGGATGATTAATAGGGCAAACCCTAATTGAAATTAGTGCTGAATCTCCTATGAGTTAAGTTGAGATTTTGGGTTGCTTAGCCCAAACGGTTTCAAGACCGTTTGGGAATCACCCAAACGGTCTCAAGACCGTTTGGGGGTCACCCCAAGACCGTTTGGAGGTCTGGGGTCAAGTATAGTTGATCAATTGAAGGTCCAAAGGCACCAAATCATATTGCAATTAAGTATTGATGTGATGATCAACTCAATAGATCAAACCTTGATGAATTTTCGCTAAAGTCCAAAGGATGGATGGGCAAACGGTCTCAAGACCGTTTGGAACTCATCCAAACGGTCTCAAGACCGTTTGGTGTCAACCCAAGACCGTTTGAAGGTCTAGGGTTGAGTTAATCTAATGGTTTGAGGGTCCAATTGTAGGAAATTGATGCATTGTTGAAAATTGCTGATTTTGACCTAATTGGACTTCAACCTTAGTCAAAACGACTTGGTTTTTGGTCAAACTTTGGGCAAACGGTCTCAAGACCGTTTGGATGATGTCCAAACGACCTCAAGACCGTTTGGGCCAAGTTTGAGCCCAATTGGAGGTCAATTGATAGGTTCAACCTTGAATTGTTTCACATTGTTGAACATTGATGACCAATCAACTTGAAACCCTAATTGAGAACGATTGAACCCTAATTGGTTTACAATTGAGGGTCAATTTGATGTCTAAGTGGTTAAGGCTAACCCTAATTGGCTCAATGTATAAGTGGTTAGCATACCTTTAGTCAATTGAGGGCTTCAACATACATATCCTTGAACTTTGGTGACCTTTGAACCCTTTTGGAGGTCCAAACGGTTTGAGCCCATTTGGACCAAACGGTCTCAAGACCGTTTGGGTCCAAACGGTCTCCAGACCGTTTGAGACCAAACGGTCTCAAGACCGTTTGGGGCCAAACGGTCTCAAGACCGTTTGGGCTCAAACGACCTCAAGACCGTTTGAGCTCAAACGACCTCAAGGTCGATTGGTCCAAACGACCTCAAACCGATTGAAGCTCCAAACGGTTTGGAAGTCAACCCTTCCAAACGGTCTTCACCTCCAAACGGTCTCAAGACCGTTTGGATCCAAACGGTCTCAAGACCGTTTGAGGGCCAAACGGTCTCAAGACCGTTTAGGTGGTTGAAACCGTTTGAAGGTTGAAACCGTTTGGAGATTGGTGATGGTTTGTACTTAACCATTTGATGATGTAATCAGTTCAATGGTGATTCAATCCAAACCCTAATGGTAACCTAGGTCATTAAGGGACTATGTGATTAGTGGGTTAACCCATGATGGTGATCATGTGGCAAATTACCAAAATACCCTTGAAGGGTCTAAAGGGGTAAAACCCTAATCTAATCAAACCCTAATCACATAATGTTGATGCTTTGGCTCACATCAGTCAATAGAGACTTGTCTCAACCTAATCTAGAGTGGTGTTGCCACAATCTACTAGAGAGAGGAAAGAGAAAGTGTTTCTAGAGAGAGAAAGTATCCTAGAGAGAGAAAGTGCCCTTTTTAGGAGGAATCTCTAGTAAGATACTTCTTTTACACATAAAGGTGCATAATTAGGGAATGACCCACCTATGTGAGGTCATGGAAACCCTAATGATGATATCTAATGGATCTTAATGATAATTAAGAGTCTTAATGATGATGTTTCTCTTACATGATGATGTAATGAGTACAATTCACCATGGAGTGAATAGTAAACCCTAATTTTTGGGCGATGACATGAAAGATGAATAGTAAACCCTGATTGTAAGGGTTATTAAGTGGAACCCTATTTGAAGGTAATTCCATGTGGAACCCTATCTTAGGGTGATTCCATGTGAAACACTAGTTGAGGGTGAATCCAAGTGAAACCCTAATTGGGGATGTATTCCTATTTACTGAAGTGTTTACTATTATCTGTTGAATTAACCATGCAGGTTGTTGTGAGATGATGGTCACACCCAGGTATGGAATACCATGTTATATTCATTGAAGGCATGTCTTATGCTTTATGAATAGTGAACCATCTTGATGCACTGCTAAGTGACATCCTTTGTGATTTATGGGCTGTAAGAGCCATAAATGTTATTAAGGTCATGCTTGACAGATGACTTGAGATGAATATCTGATAATTGTGATAAGTTAGGCCTGTTACATTTTGTATTCTCATATATAGTTGTGTTACTGTATGATGATTGGAATACTGAATGTACCTAACTAATCAAGTGAAATGTAGAGCCCTGATCATAGATCCATCATTGTCAGTTGTCTAAATGATGGTGAAACAGGTTTTCCTAAGGGAACTCCTGGAGCACATACTGTTGAGTATGTGGGGTACATGGATG
Source organism: Alisma plantago-aquatica (assembly GCA_963693085.1). Classification (NCBI taxonomy): domain Eukaryota; kingdom Viridiplantae; phylum Streptophyta; class Magnoliopsida; order Alismatales; family Alismataceae; genus Alisma; species Alisma plantago-aquatica. Next base: position 69,310,298 of record OY856409.1, read on the forward strand.
TGTAGAACCTGACATCCTAGTGTAGGTAATTGATGTAGATTCTCGTAGTCCGTCATACCTTCACTATAACAGAAAGGGTGAGTGGATGATGTAGATTCTAGTAGTCCATCAGACCCCACCCCAAAGTTTTAAAGGTGAGCTGTATCTCTACACTCCCTTAAAGACATAAACCCCGTATCGGTGAAAGATAAACAAGAAATCTTCCGATAGCGAAGAGAGTACAGAATGCCACTGTAACTCTAAAAATAGCGAAGGACCAGAGTACCCTGGTGAGCTATTACATAGACATCCCGCCAGATGTCAAATAATCAATCCTCTAACTGACTGAGGAAGATGAGGTCATAAGAATCCGGCTCTCTTAATGACCTATGTATGATACTGATGTGACTTCTTAGCGATCAGTTGGAGTATGAGTGGTATGCCTCATCTCCACAGGGCATAATAATAATAATAATGTTTGGAAAAACATAAACAACAACGTAGTATATCTGTTAGAGTTAATTATGAGTTATTTGATTGATGTTACCTTGAATAGCATAGATGTTCTCATATTTTAATATTGATTGAACTCTTGCTTATCATCAGAACTGCCAGTGAATATCTTGAAGGCTCTTATTGCTTTAGTTATTCCTTGCTTTGCTTATAAAGCCTAGTGGAGAGTTATAACTCTCGCTGGGGCAATTATGTATAATTGTCTCACCCCGTAGACTTCTACTTTTTAGGTGGTCGTCAAAGACGAAGGAACAAGAACTCAGGTGAACAATCCCAGCAACAGCAGCATCAGGAGCAGTAAATATCTCAGGTGGAGATCTAGCCTGCTTCATGGTGTAGTTAGAGTTAAGTCCTATGTGTCCTCTGTACTCTCAGGTCCTGGAGTGTTTTGGAGTATGAATTCTTGAGAGTTTTGGTATCATGTTGTATGTAATTACTCAAGAAGTAATTGTCAGTGATGTAAACAGTTAAATCCTTTTTCTATGGAAAAGGTTTGTGGTTTCAGGCTCTTGTCTCGAAAAGTTTTAATTTCCCGTGATTTTTGTCTTCCGCTGTTTACCGATTGCTTCCGCATATGATTAAATCGGGATTAATTCGTGGTTTGGAGATCGGAGCCCACAATTAAGTGGTATCAGAGCCAGGTTCATCCGAGTCTACAGAGGCATAGGACTTAGGAAGTCGAGTCTATCTTTAGTATTCCTTCCTTATCTAATAGAATCTTCTACTCCTCAGGAGAAGAAGATACTTAAGATGTCAGAGCCACATGATGAGAATGTGGAAGAAAGTAGTGCTAGTGCACCTCAAGGTGGTGCAGGAGTACCAGGATTGGAACAGCATGTACCAGAACAACCTAGAGAGCCACCCCAGTTTGATCCAGATGACATGGGTAACCCAGCAGTCCAGACAATGTTTGGGCAGTTTATGACTGCCATGACACACATAACCGACAGGTTGCCTATGCCTGCACCTAGGGTACCTGCCCAGCCTGAGGGGCAAGGTATCGGGAAGACGTTCGAGCGACTACGTCGTGTCGGAGCTACCGAGTACCATGGGACTGCTGACCCCGCAGATGCTGATCTGTGGTTGACAGAGCTGGAGAAGGCCTTCAGGATCCTCAACATCCCTGAAGCTGAGAAGGTTAGACATGCTGTCTATCTTCTCAAAGGAAGTGCTGGTCACTGGTGGAACATGGAAGAGCAGAAGAGACCTGGGGCAGAGTTCTCATGGGAAGAGTTTCGTCGGGAATTTATCAATAGATATTTTCCCAAGACCTTCCTAGACGAGAAGATCTCTCAGTTTGAGAGACTGAGACAGGGTATTATGAACATTAGCGAATACGAAGCTAAGTTCATGGAGCTGTTGCGATTTTGTCCGCACATGGCTGCCACAGAAGAAGAAAGAATCAGAAGGTTTGAGAAGGGGTTGAATGCTGACATGTCTACCCCAGTGTCTGCCTTAGAGAACCGAGAGAGATTCTCTACCTTCGTTGAGTCAGTCCGAAGGATAGAGAGATCTGTAGTTGAGAAAAGACAAACCCATAAAAGATATCCACAGTTCCAGGGTTCTTCATCTAGGGATTCCAAGAAACCTAGATTCTCTGCACCTAACCCTCCGCCACCCAGATCGAGTTTTCAAACTCAATGGACACCAAGCAGAGGTAGAGGACGAAGTCAACCGCTTCAAGGGACGCACAGTTCTGCATCTGTGTCAGTTACTGGACCACCCAGACCACAGCAACAGGAAAAGAGTTGCTACAACTGTGGTAAGGTGGGACACTTGATGAAGGATTGTCGTTCTAGGGCTGTCGGTGTGACACAACAAACCCCGAGACAGAATCGACAGGGATCTCAGAATAGACAACATCAAGGAGCAGCTCGAGGACGTGGACAAGCGTCTCAAGCTGGATCATCAGCACCACCTCAACAGCAGGCTACAGCAAGGTTCTATGCTATGAACCCACCAGAAGCAGTGGTCAATCCACAAGTGGTGACAGGTCAGATGGAACTTTTATATTCTGATATGTCTAAATCTTGTGTAGTATCTGTTCTGATTGACCCGGGTGCTACGCACTCTTTCATCACTCGAAGAGTGATTCGTAACTGCAATATGACAACCAGTCATAGGGCAGATAAGTTGTTGTTGGAGACTCCGTTGAGTGGGTCTGCTGTTCTGCAAGAAGTATGCTCTCCTTGCGTACTTTTCTTTTCTAAGCATCGCATTCAAGTGGATCTCATACCGCTTGATATGCAAGGATTTGATATAATCCTAGGGATGGATAACTTGGAAAAGTATCGAGTTGTCTTGGATTGTGAATCCAAGCTGGCAGTGTTTGCTGATGAAAGCAACACATGGATCTTTCAAGGTGAAAGAAAGATTCTGCCCACCTGTCTTGTATCAGCTATGGTTGCTGATAAGTTGATGAGGCAAGGATGCTACGCATTCTTAGCCCATGTGGTAGATGTTACTAAGGAGAGTTCTAACCCTGCTGAAGTTCCGATAGTCAGGGAATTCGAGGATGTGTTTCCCGAAGAACTTCCTGGTATACCACCACCCCGGGAAATTGATTTTGAGATCAATTTGGTCCCAGATACGAAACCTATAGCCCAGACTCCGTATAGGATGGCGCCTGCTGAGATGGCAGAACTCAAGAAACAGCTTCAAGAGTTACTTGAGAAGGGTTTCATCCGACCGAGTACCTCACCTTGGGGTGCTCCGGTTTTATTTGTTAAAAAGAAAGATGGATCGATGTGGTTGTGCATTGATTATAGACAACTCAATAAAGTAACGATAAAGAATAAATATCCTTTGCCGAGGATTGATGATCTTTTCGACCAGTTGCGTGGTGCGACAGTCTTTTCTAAGATAGACTTAAGGTCTGGATATCATCAACTCCGCATTAAGGACAGTGACATATCTAAGTCTGCCTTTAGGACAAGATATGGTCACTATGAGTTCACGGTCATGTCGTTTGGACTAACCAATGCACCGGCTGCATTCATGGAACTCATGAATAGAGTCTTTCGACCTTTCCTTGATCAGTGTGTTGTCGTCTTCATAGATGACATACTGATTTATAGTAAGGATGCTCAGCAGCATGAACAACACCTTCGCCAGACTTTGACCTTGCTAAGAGAGCATAAGCTATACGCTAAGTTTAGCAAGTGTGAGTTTTGGTTATCTGAAGTATCCTTCCTTGGACATGTGGTATCTGCCTTGGGAATTCGTGTTGACCCTGCAAAGATAGAATCTGTTCTGCAGTGGGAACAACCGAAGACACCGACGGAGATTAGAAGTTTCTTGGGGTTAGCTGGTTATTATCGAAGGTTTATTAAAAATTTCAGTTCTATAGCCTTACCTTTGACCAAGTTAACCCGGAAGGATGTTCCTTTTGCTTGGAGTGATAAGTGTCAACAGTCTTTTCAGCTGTTGAAGGAGAGGTTGACAAGTGCACCTGTGCTTGTGTTACCTGAGCAAGGAAAGGAATATATAATCTTTTGTGATGCCTCCAAGAATGGACTTGGATGTGTGTTGATGCAGGATAACCAAGTGATTTCTTTTGCTTCCCGACAGCTTAAGAAACACGAAGAGAATTATCCGACACACGATCTGGAGTTAGCTGCTGTGGTCCATGCTTTGAAAATCTGGAGACATTATCTCTACGGAGAAACTTTCCAGATTTCACAGACCACAAGAACCTTAAGTACATCTTCACTCAGCATGAGCTTAATATGAGGCAACGTCGCTGGATGGAGTTAATCAAGGACTACGATTGTATGATTGATTACCATCCGGGCAAGGCCAATGTGGTTGCAGATGCCTTGAGTAGGAAATCAGCAACATCAACCATGGATAGGGCACAACTAAGTTCCTTAGTATGCTCTAGAAGAGATATGCTTATCTCTTTAAGGCATGACAATGTGCAGTTGAAGGCATCATTGTTAGCCGGTCTGTTAGCTGAGATGCAGATTAAACCTACCTTAAGAGAGCAGATAAAGGAGGCACAACAAGTAGATGTTTCTGTACAGCAGATTAGATTTGAGTTTGGAAATGAGAAGCGAGAAGGTTTTCATGAGTCAGATGACCAGGTGGCATGCTATCATGGAAGGATGATAGTGCCAGATGTGGACGACCTGAGGAAGTTAGTCCTGGAAGAAGCTCATTCTTCGATGTATGCTATGCATCCAGGGAGCACCAAGATGTATCGAAACTTGAAAGACATGTATTGGTGGCCTGGGATGAAGAAGGATGTAGCTGAGTTTGTTCTGAGGTGTCCTGTGTGTCAGCAGGTCAAGGCTGAACACCAGAAACCTGCAGGGACAATGCAACCCTTACCTATACCACAGTGGAAGTGGGACCATGTAACCATGGACTTTGTTGTTGGCCTACCCAGGACAAACAAAGGACATGATTCCATTTGGGTAGTTGTTGATAGGTTGACAAAGACAGCGCATTTCTTACCTGTCAAAACAACCTATACTGCTGAAAGGTTATCCCAGATATATGTCCAAGAGATAGTGCGTTTGCACGGAGTTCCTGTCACTATAGTTTCTGACAGAGGTCCCCAGTTTACAAGTCGCTTTTGGGAACAGTTACACAGAGCCCTAGGCACCAAGTTAAGGTTTAGTACAGCCTTTCATCCTCAAACTGATGGACAGTCAGAAAGGACTATACAGACCTTAGAAGATCTGTTGAGAGCATGTGTTCTCCAGTTTACCGGGAGTTGGGATCTACATCTAAGCTTGATAGAGTTTGCCTATAACAATAGCTATCAACATAGCATTGATATGGCACCATATGAAGCCTTATATGGCAGACGTTGTAGATCACCCTTGTGTTGGTATGAAACTGGTGAGCACCAGTTATTAGGCCCTGATCTTGTGCAGCAAACTACGGAAAAGATTAAAGTTATACAACAACAGCTTAAGACTGCACAAGATAGACAGAAATCATATGCCGATAAACGTCGTAGACCCCTAGAATTCCAGGATGGAGACAGAGTGTATCTCAAGGTCTCACCTTGGAAAGGAGTCCTTCGTTTTGGGAAGAAAGGAAAGTTAGCTCCTAGATTTTTGGGACCTTATCCAATTGTTGAAAAAGTTGGAAAGGTGGCCTATAGACTAGAGTTACCTCTAGAGTTGCAGATGCTGCACCCTGTGTTTCACATTTCCATGCTGAGGAAATGTCATCCAGATACCGAGTCAGTTCTACAACCTATGGAGGTAAAAATTGAATGAAGATATAACGTATGAGGAGGGACCAGTGTCAATCCTCGATAACAGAACTAAAAAGTTAAAGAAGAAGGATATAAGCCTTGTAAAAGTCCTCTGGAACCATCGTGGTGTTGAAGAAGCCACTTGGGAACTAGAAGGTGAAATGAGAAGAAAATATCCTGCTCTTTTCTTATAATATGCTTTATCGATTTCGGGGACGAAATCCTTTTGAAGGGGTAAAGAATTTGTAACACCCCTGACCTGGGTTATGACCTAACCCTGGAAGTTTTGCCTAAATATGTAATTAATATACTTGTGAACACTCCCTGGCATGTAATTAAGTTCCTCAGGAACATTTACTTTCAATTTTGCTCCTTTTTGTATAAAGTTGTAGCATTGTGTTGTATGCAGGGACCTATGTGCAAATTACCCAGTTTAAGGGTTGAACTTGCAAAATTCATAAGATAAGATGTTCCTTTGATGTTGAAACATCATGTGAATGGTTATGGTAAAGTTTGAGGGATTTCCCAAGCTTGAGCACCAAGGTGCAGCTGTGGAAGCAATTCCCATGCTTAGAAACCCTAATTTGGGGTAAAGTGCAATTTACCCAAATTGAGGGGTCCAACTTGTAATTTCACCATCTAGAACATCTTTTATGACTCTTGTCATCATTTAGAATAAAAATGATGAAAGGGATACATCATTTAATAATTAAATGAGAAAAATGATCTTTGTGATAGAAATCACCTAAAATGGGTACAAAACCTTTACATGAATGTACCCTAGTTGAAGGTTGGATTCCTATACCCTTAGATCTTGAGTTTTCTTAAGAATTGCTTAATAATTTGATGGGCTTGGGCGTGCTCTTGAGCAAGGAGGGACCTAGATGTGAATTTTTGGTTTTGAAAGGTCCTTGTGGTAAGAAATAGGCTTAAGCTATAAAAAGGCTTTTCCTTTGCAAATGAGCAAACGATCTTTCCCTGTTCCATTCACTTCCTTTCTTTCCCAAACGGCCAAGCCTTGCTCTGGAGCTCAGGAGAAACGACCAAGGGTGCAAGGTAGGTTTGGATTCCCCTTCTTGCCCAATTCTATGGTTAGAACTCGGATTCAAGGGCAAATTCATGGCTAGCTTACTTAACTCTATCTTTTTAGCCATCTTTCCTCAATCTTCCTTGGAGAAGTCACCTTGGCCGACCAGTAGAGCTTCTTGGAAACCATTGAAAGCTTGGACCTCGAAAGCTTGGAGCTCAAGGAGCAAGCTTTAGGCGGGTTTTATAACTCTAAACTTTATGCTTTGATTATACATCTTTTCTGTGCATATAGTTGATAGATCTTCTTCTTCCCTATCTTCCCTTGCATCCTTGCAAGCAAAAACGTGAAGAACTGCTACTGTTCTTAAGGTGGAAGATAAGGGCGTTAATTCCTATGCTTATCCACAGATTTTCACTTTATCAAACGACCTCCACCTATTGCTCAAAACGGTTTCAAACCGTTTGGTGGGCAAACGGTTTCAGGGTCGTTTGAGGGCAAACGGTCTCAAGACCGTTTGGTCCCGTTGACCAAGCGAAGACCGTTTGGGAATCTTGTTCATAATTATGTAGGTTAATCACCCACGAAATTTGAGAGGTTAACTCCAAAGGAATCGTGAGATATGAGCAAATCAATTAGCAAAACGAATTGAATTAATTTCTGATTTGCAATCTGTTTAATTTGCCCTTTTTGGGCAAACGGTCTCAAGACCATTTAAGATGGTTGACTAAACGTTGACCGTTTGGGATTACTGTTCATAATGATGTTAATTAACGACTCACCAAATTTTATGGATTAATTCCAAACGAGTCATGAGTTGAAGGATGATTAATAGGGCAAACCCTAATTGAAATTAGTGCTGAATCTCCTATGAGTTAAGTTGAGATTTTGGGTTGCTTAGCCCAAACGGTTTCAAGACCGTTTGGGAATCACCCAAACGGTCTCAAGACCGTTTGGGGGTCACCCCAAGACCGTTTGGAGGTCTGGGGTCAAGTATAGTTGATCAATTGAAGGTCCAAAGGCACCAAATCATATTGCAATTAAGTATTGATGTGATGATCAACTCAATAGATCAAACCTTGATGAATTTTCGCTAAAGTCCAAAGGATGGATGGGCAAACGGTCTCAAGACCGTTTGGAACTCATCCAAACGGTCTCAAGACCGTTTGGTGTCAACCCAAGACCGTTTGAAGGTCTAGGGTTGAGTTAATCTAATGGTTTGAGGGTCCAATTGTAGGAAATTGATGCATTGTTGAAAATTGCTGATTTTGACCTAATTGGACTTCAACCTTAGTCAAAACGACTTGGTTTTTGGTCAAACTTTGGGCAAACGGTCTCAAGACCGTTTGGATGATGTCCAAACGACCTCAAGACCGTTTGGGCCAAGTTTGAGCCCAATTGGAGGTCAATTGATAGGTTCAACCTTGAATTGTTTCACATTGTTGAACATTGATGACCAATCAACTTGAAACCCTAATTGAGAACGATTGAACCCTAATTGGTTTACAATTGAGGGTCAATTTGATGTCTAAGTGGTTAAGGCTAACCCTAATTGGCTCAATGTATAAGTGGTTAGCATACCTTTAGTCAATTGAGGGCTTCAACATACATATCCTTGAACTTTGGTGACCTTTGAACCCTTTTGGAGGTCCAAACGGTTTGAGCCCATTTGGACCAAACGGTCTCAAGACCGTTTGGGTCCAAACGGTCTCCAGACCGTTTGAGACCAAACGGTCTCAAGACCGTTTGGGGCCAAACGGTCTCAAGACCGTTTGGGCTCAAACGACCTCAAGACCGTTTGAGCTCAAACGACCTCAAGGTCGATTGGTCCAAACGACCTCAAACCGATTGAAGCTCCAAACGGTTTGGAAGTCAACCCTTCCAAACGGTCTTCACCTCCAAACGGTCTCAAGACCGTTTGGATCCAAACGGTCTCAAGACCGTTTGAGGGCCAAACGGTCTCAAGACCGTTTAGGTGGTTGAAACCGTTTGAAGGTTGAAACCGTTTGGAGATTGGTGATGGTTTGTACTTAACCATTTGATGATGTAATCAGTTCAATGGTGATTCAATCCAAACCCTAATGGTAACCTAGGTCATTAAGGGACTATGTGATTAGTGGGTTAACCCATGATGGTGATCATGTGGCAAATTACCAAAATACCCTTGAAGGGTCTAAAGGGGTAAAACCCTAATCTAATCAAACCCTAATCACATAATGTTGATGCTTTGGCTCACATCAGTCAATAGAGACTTGTCTCAACCTAATCTAGAGTGGTGTTGCCACAATCTACTAGAGAGAGGAAAGAGAAAGTGTTTCTAGAGAGAGAAAGTATCCTAGAGAGAGAAAGTGCCCTTTTTAGGAGGAATCTCTAGTAAGATACTTCTTTTACACATAAAGGTGCATAATTAGGGAATGACCCACCTATGTGAGGTCATGGAAACCCTAATGATGATATCTAATGGATCTTAATGATAATTAAGAGTCTTAATGATGATGTTTCTCTTACATGATGATGTAATGAGTACAATTCACCATGGAGTGAATAGTAAACCCTAATTTTTGGGCGATGACATGAAAGATGAATAGTAAACCCTGATTGTAAGGGTTATTAAGTGGAACCCTATTTGAAGGTAATTCCATGTGGAACCCTATCTTAGGGTGATTCCATGTGAAACACTAGTTGAGGGTGAATCCAAGTGAAACCCTAATTGGGGATGTATTCCTATTTACTGAAGTGTTTACTATTATCTGTTGAATTAACCATGCAGGTTGTTGTGAGATGATGGTCACACCCAGGTATGGAATACCATGTTATATTCATTGAAGGCATGTCTTATGCTTTATGAATAGTGAACCATCTTGATGCACTGCTAAGTGACATCCTTTGTGATTTATGGGCTGTAAGAGCCATAAATGTTATTAAGGTCATGCTTGACAGATGACTTGAGATGAATATCTGATAATTGTGATAAGTTAGGCCTGTTACATTTTGTATTCTCATATATAGTTGTGTTACTGTATGATGATTGGAATACTGAATGTACCTAACTAATCAAGTGAAATGTAGAGCCCTGATCATAGATCCATCATTGTCAGTTGTCTAAATGATGGTGAAACAGGTTTTCCTAAGGGAACTCCTGGAGCACATACTGTTGAGTATGTGGGGTACATGGATGTGTAGAACCTGACATCCTAGTGTAGGTAATTGATGTAGATTCTCGTAGTCCGTCATACCTTCACTATAACAGAAAGGGTGAGTGGATGATGTAGATTCTAGTAGTCCATCAGACCCCACCCCAAAGTTTTAAAGGTGAGCTGTATCTCTACACTCCCTTAAAGACATAAACCCCGTATCGGTGAAAGATAAACAAGAAATCTTCCGATAGCGAAGAGAGTACAGAATGCCACTGTAACTCTAAAAATAGCGAAGGACCAGAGTACCCTGGTGAGCTATTACATAGACATCCCGCCAGATGTCAAATAATCAATCCTCTAACTGACTGAGGAAGATGAGGTCATAAGAATCCGGCTCTCTTAATGACCTATGTATGATACTGATGTGACTTCTTAGCGATCAGTTGGAGTATGAGTGGTATGCCTCATCTCCACAGGGCATAATAATAATAATAATGTTTGGAAAAACATAAACAACAACGTAGTATATCTGTTAGAGTTAATTATGAGTTATTTGATTGATGTTACCTTGAATAGCATAGATGTTCTCATATTTTAATATTGATTGAACTCTTGCTTATCATCAGAACTGCCAGTGAATATCTTGAAGGCTCTTATTGCTTTAGTTATTCCTTGCTTTGCTTATAAAGCCTAGTGGAGAGTTATAACTCTCGCTGGGGCAATTATGTATAATTGTCTCACCCCGTAGACTTCTACTTTTTAGGTGGTCGTCAAAGACGAAGGAACAAGAACTCAGGTGAACAATCCCAGCAACAGCAGCATCAGGAGCAGTAAATATCTCAGGTGGAGATCTAGCCTGCTTCATGGTGTAGTTAGAGTTAAGTCCTATGTGTCCTCTGTACTCTCAGGTCCTGGAGTGTTTTGGAGTATGAATTCTTGAGAGTTTTGGTATCATGTTGTATGTAATTACTCAAGAAGTAATTGTCAGTGATGTAAACAGTTAAATCCTTTTTCTATGGAAAAGGTTTGTGGTTTCAGGCTCTTGTCTCGAAAAGTTTTAATTTCCCGTGATTTTTGTCTTCCGCTGTTTACCGATTGCTTCCGCATATGATTAAATCGGGATTAATTCGTGGTTTGGAGATCGGAGCCCACAGTAGTACCGACACAATCACAGGGACAACGTGGTCCATTTTTCAAGAAATCTTAGTGGTATCGACCACAAAGTCGGTAGTAATGACGAAATCATAGGGATAGTGGAGTCAAGTTTCAAAAACTCAGTACTATCAAAAATATACTTGGTACTACCAACAATTTGAAAGGAGGCCCCAAAAAATTTCTGGGTGGTACCGACACCAATGTTAGTAGAGAGGGACCGAGTATACTGAACATGACTCGATACTACCAACATCCAACTTGGTAGTACCCACATCGAGATATGCCCCAGGTTTGAGATACCAATATAATGCTTGAAAGTATCGAGAAATTTTAAAGACTCGGTAGTACGGACACCAGCAAATGCATGATTCGCGAGAGCGCCATCAACGATCATGATTTTTTGCATCTGTTTTTCGGAAGTACCACCCGCCACACACCTTTTGAAGTCAGTACTACCGAAGCTAGGCGATCCACAACTATCGACATCAACCACTGAGGAGCGTCGGTATCAATAGCTAGTAGTGGTTTACACGGATCATGGAGTAGAAGTTGGTACTATTGATGACTGAGTTGGTACTACCGACACAGCGACATAAGGCAATCGGGTGGCTATATAAGGAGGGGTGTGAGTATTGTTTTATTCACACCTCCACCACACCCCTCTCAAGCAAGATTGTGCAAGTACTTTTGGGCGTTCAAAGTCTTCTCCGAGCTCTTTCTTATCCATCCCCTTCTTGTAGCGGTCGATGGCGTCCAAGCGAGAAACTTCTTCGATGACAAGAAACATCACATTGGTACCCAAACCAATGTGCATAGCTCATGCCAACTCTGATGTCAAGAAGATCTATGATGAGCTGATGAAAAGAGAGATCACCTCGACACGTTATGGATAATGTGCATGCCTTGCATCTGTGGGCTTCACCGACAATCTCCGTCGAGTCTGTGAAGATCAGAGCCTGGTGGGTGATCATCCTTTCTTTGGTGATTAGCCCACCTACCCAGAGATTGTCTGCGAGTTCTTGGCCTTGTTGGAGGTTTGTTGTATCCATGAGAATGGGGATGTATGGAGGGAAGGGTGCATCAAATTTTGTATCTTCAACACTACCTACCAAATGGCGTTGAGGCAATTTAACGCCACCTATGGGTGGTCGATGGGTGGGAACTACGCTTCACCAATGAAAATTTTGATTACAAGGGTGCATGACAACTTTTGACGGAGGTGCCAGAGGGATACCACATCAGTTGGCATGTCAACTCTGTCACCGACATTGAGCACCCATTTTCTTGTATCCTCCACTACTTCCTCACCAACACCATATTCATCAAGTCAGTCAAGGACATGAGAAGGTTCAGTAGGTGGATCTCTTCTTCCTCTGGAACTTGCTAAAATTAGGACCTTGGTTCCTTCTTCCTCCAACACATGATGGCAGTGAAGCTAAAGGTGCATAGGAAGCCCCCATCCATTTTGGAGGGCTTATCACTCTGATAGCTATGCATATGAACCTTGATCTCTCCACCTCCAAATGTCTGAAGGCTTCTTCAAAGTTGGATCTGAAACATTTTAATAGAGCAAACCTCATCAACATGCATCATGGAAGGTTGTACGCATGTTGTAAAGTTGATGACCAATACCAGGAGAGGGAGATCCCTAATCCTATCTTCAACTTGCAAGGAGTGTATCACAAGAGGTGGTCTATAGAGGACGACACTAAGGGAGATGAAGCAGAAGAAAATGTTGAGCAAGAGCAACAGTAAGAGCAAAATGAAGACAAAGAGGAGAAAGAGGCCACCATCCCAATCACGAGGAGGAAGGTCCCCCGCAAGCATGCTAGAGTACATGGAGCCTTCTTATGCTCTACCACCTATCTAGGAGGATGACTACCACCTATCTAGGAGGATGATCCATACTCGATGGCATGCATATATGGAATGCTACAAGAGATTCTGCAGGGGCAACAACATCAGACTGCTACCATGGTAGGCATCTAAGATGTCCAAGGATGACTTTACCAGAAATAAAAGCCATCTTCGAGAATGAGAGACTTCTCCTGGCCAACCAGGATAACATGCATACTCATTTGCAGAGGATGGAGAACTATCAACAACTATTCTTTGACAACTACTAGAGTCAAAGTTACTTTTGTGGCTATCAACAACCTCCAAAAATGCCACAACAGCCGCCGATGTTTCAGGGGACTTTCTATCCCCATGACCTAACCATGTTGTAGCCACCACCACCACCATATTGATCGGTACCACTGTTCCACCTCTTAAGTTGGATTTTGACTATGAGGCCATAGTCATGTTTAAGCTTAGGGGGGTGTTGGAACAAATCTATCCTTTATTTTTATTTTTATTTGAATCTTTATTTATTTTTTAGTTTTTATTATTCCAAGTCGTAGGATCCACAATCTATCTAGTGTAACTGTGGAGCAATAGAAACATGATTTCTAGCTTTGTCATCATAGAATCTATCTTTCATGTCTGTGCAATGAAAAATTAAAAATTGAATAAAATTAGCTTCGTTGCAAATTTCTTGAGTTACACCACCTAGAGGAAGTGTATGGGTTAGTCAACTTATGGGCACTTGATATGAATGGGCATTTTAATTATTCATGTAATGTGGATGAAGATTGAGTTTGAGCCTGAATTAATCAAACAATTAATGGGACCTTAAATTGAAATGTTAGAAAGAAATCCTAAGGTTACCATGTACACATGTCAGTAATAGAGGGACATATCATAGCTTAAGAAAGGCATTATCTCTTAATTATGTGATTCCATCCATTTTCCATCCATTTTGATCCACCACTTTAAGATGATCAAATAACCCAAATTATTTCCTCTTGTTTGCATTACATGACATAATAGGTGACATGATACTTTCTCTTTTCATGCATTAGTCACAAAATGAATTCAAAATTTGTGCTTTTTATGCACATCATCTAGTTTTATAACAATTACATGTAGATTGCATATCTTTTGCATCATTCATTTTACATCATGTGGTTATATTGTTTTCTTCTGAAATAAGAGTGCAGGGATATATATCCATACCCTTGAAAAAAATAGAAAAAAATGAATGAGAGATGCTAGTGAAGCCCAAGCATAACTTGCTACCATGCTAAAAGAGTGGGCCAATGAAAAAAGAGAAAAATAAAAAATATCTGATGTTATGGAATAAAGAGGGAGAAAGGATGCCCTAAACTCGGGTTGGAATTATACTTCACAAAGAAATGGAAACATTCACATGATGCATTATATTCTTTACTTCACTCTCATCCATTTGATGAGATTTTCAATACATGCATCATTCTACCCATAACTGTAGGCATTAGGATTCATGCACTTCTCATCTTTTTCATTCAGGTAGATTCATCATGCTTTATTTTTGTATAAATGATTCAGATGTTACTTGTAACTCTTCATAAGACACCTACTTCATTCCATTCATTTCTCTTACGGGTAGGACACATATATGATTGATCTTCTCATTCACCCTTATAAGGAGAATTGCTTCCAAGTAGTTGGTAGTTAGGAAAATAACAATGTAGATAGGGAATGTTCCCATGTTTAGGAGATTACAATGCTTGGTTATTTATACTTGACCAAACAATGATGAAATTATATCTTAATGTATATGGTTATTGTATATAACATAATTAACTAAATGATAGCCCATAAATGTGTAGGATTGAGAAAAAATATAACACATTTAGTAGCATTAGGTTCTATATCAATGTCAAATATCACGATTCATTCATATTAACATAATATGTGCACTAACATGCAAGTGAGTTCATGAAATATATCACATATAGTTCCTTTCCTAAACAATATACACATAATGGTTAATATATGTTTAGTAAGAGGTATAATGTGATTAATACATGAATTAGAATAACAATTTAGTTTTTCATGTCCATGGATATGGCTTTATACCATTATATAAATAAATATTGAATCAAGGGACTTAATAGGTTAAATAAGTAATACATGGAATTGTGTACATAATAATATAAGTGAACTATTTTGGTAACAATGTGAAAATATTAGGACTTAATTTAATGAATGTTGATGCAAACGATGTAATAATATGATAAAATATAATGGTTATGAGCCAAAATCTAATTGTATTATAACTCATGATTGAAGGTTTCAAAAGTGAAACATAATATAAAAATCATGTTCCTTGGGCCGCATTTGCCTTGGGTGCCAAGTTTGAGATTAAATGAACCATTCTAGATGCCTTGATCTCATTTAGAAGAGAAAATATAACCTAAGGCCTAAAATATTAATTAAATAATAACAACCCCAGTAGTAGAAACTATTTGCAAATTTATACTATACATTCCTTAATTAGCCTGGATGTAAAATATGGTAATAACTAAACATTGTTTTCTCCTTCAATTTAAATAGGAAAGAAAAGGCTTTAAAATGACCTAATTTGATGAATATTTTCATTAACGCATCAGTTCCCTGAGATCTTGTTTATTTCCTTTCTGTCATTTTCCTAGTTTGATACTTTTGGATTTCCCTCCACCAGTAGAACTTATCACAAGGAAGCAAGATCACCTTTCCATCCGACTATTTCTCCTTTTTGAACAGTAATCACAAATTTTCTTTTCCTCGTATCTCACTTGTCTCTAATTTATTTCACATGATTCTTTTTACAACAATTTTGTGATCATTTTCCACATATCCTAATCCCAACTTCTATAGGGTTTGGAAACCCCTATTACCTAAACGGCTTCGACCTTCCATTTCCTTCATGTTTTCTTCTTCAACCAACCCCACTGCCATCCCAAGACACCTAGTATATAACTAATCACTTATAAACCACCACTCACCCTCTTAGATCAGTTCCCAACTCTTGTTTGGACATCTTGCAATCTCTAGATTACTTAACTTACCATGGCCTTGTACTCAATAAGCCTCCGGTTGTCGGGATGTTCATGGTCATTGAAGAGTGCAAGTGAGGTTCTGAGCTACTAAATGAGATGTTGGAAATCTTTCTAGGCCTTCAATTTGTCCCAGGGTTTTCTTTTATTTGTATTCTCCCTGGGATGACAAAAAATCTTATATAAGTATTACTTTTGTGGATCCTTTCTTTTCTAAGCTTTGGGTTTGTTCCTCCTTCCTATAGATCTTCCATGGTGGCCATAGTGGAACGATCTCAAGCCATAGTGGAACGATAGATCACAAAGTGGATGATGAACACATCAGTTTCTAAATGTTTGGTTTCCAGCTATGGTGTGTGTGTTACTTCAAGCTCTGGTTCAAAGCTTGGTGTCTACTAGTTGAGGAGCATGAAGAAGGAAACTACTAGATGTTGATTTCACATTAATGCCCTTTTGTTCAATTTATCTTGTCGCACGTCCCATGGGAAGTCTGGGAACTTCACTCTTATCTGTATGTTTGACCATGATAAGATGTGTGACTTGCATGCTATGGACTCAAGCTACTTGATCAACTTTGTTTTGGACACCACAGCTAGAGCCCACCTCCTAGTTTCTGATTTTTACACACATAGATTTTGAAGATTTTCTGATTGGTTGGAGTTTTTGAAATTCATTATAAATCAATTGTAATTTGTAAAAATAAAATATGCCTTAAAATCATGAGAGTTTTTCTCTACAATATGATATAGGTTTACGGCCCAATTCCAATATTAGTAATATCTATTTTTTAGGATTTTTGATTGACTAGAATGTCAAAAGTTTACCCAATAATCTATGAGTCACAAAAATTAAGTAAAGTATACTACGAACTCAGAAAAATATAATCTATAAAATCATGTAGTTTGGATAACCTAATTCTCTAATGATAAAAAGATGAATTTTAATGTTTATACAATAAATTTGTGCTTAACCCCAGTTCTATATGTATGTTCAATAGGTGTTTCAAAGACCATGGCTTGGACCTAGGATTGGCTTTGGACCTATGTAGTTTGTATATGAGGTATGTTGCATTCCTTATTATCATATTGAGAAACCACCATGTTTATATTACTCTTGGCCCTTTGGAGATACGATCCTATACACATTATTTCTCTTTTAAGAGGTTGACTTATGTGAGAAATATGTGTTCATACTAATCTTCTGATCATCTTAATTGTTGGATATTCTTGTTTGACTAACTTTTATCTTGTTCATCCTTCTTCATGTTGTATCATTATTTTTAGAGACTCTATTTGTGAAATGGAATGTTGTTTTTTAATATGATGGCCCCTTATGGTCTTATAATGTACCTCAATTATGAAGATTGATTGGATATTTGTGTAGACCCCACATGATAATTGTTAGATGTTCACATCATCTTATATGAACCTGACCAAACTTACTTCTTGCCTCTACGTTTGTGTATGGATTATACTAGTTTTATTTCTAGTAGTGGTACATGAGTACAACCATACATAGGGTGTGCCTTTTCTGCCCCAACTATGTTTTTCCACTCAAATATATAAAGGACGCTTATTCTGCCCAAGATGCACTTTTCCACTCATAGCTTGGATAAGATCTGGGTGTTTTAGCCCTGCTTTAAATAACTTTAGTCTAATTATATTTACATGAACTGCTAATATTTGTTATGTTATTGGTGGAATTTTTTTATGAAAAGAAAATCTCTTATTGTTTATCTTCTTTAAATGTTATTTTGATATCCACTTTGATGGTACTTCTATCTTGGATAGGAAGCCTTATTATTTGTGTTCCTTCTCCCCTTATATTGCTCAATCCTCGTTTATATGCACATACCAACTTCTATGATAACAACATCTAATTTGTCTTTGCTTGTGGGGTATGCTTCCAACCCCTTAGGTGTAGGACATCTAGACCTGAAATGATGATATGGACCTACGTTAGAGGATCTGACTCTTGGAAGTTAGACTTTATATAATTTGGAGTTCTCTTTGCCTACATATGAATTTGTTTCTTTGATGTAAACCTCAAGTAGGAGATTATCATGTAAACATGTGAAATTGGATATAGTCATTAGATTTATTTCTACTACTTTACTTTGGTCTTGTATACCATTCTTTTGAGAAAAAGATACACCTATTCTAGAATACTTGTTAGTGTGTTTGGTTTATATGGGTTTATTCCTCAAATTAAGTGAGCAGTGGATCCCCTCTAGGGTCCTACTCCTTACAGGATGGTATCAAAGTCATGGTGGTCTAAATTTAACTAATTCAATTTATCTCCCTTAGGATTCCCATCTTATCTGATAAATTCCTAAGTAGGACCCTTACCTTACATAGTCACCCTCTAAGACAGATGTTTACCATATAATTTGCCTAACTCGTGCATGAGACAATGAAAGGAAGATTTAGAATAATATGGAATACACATAAGAATAATGATTAGAAAACCCTAATGAGAATGAGGATTTAGGTGCTCGTACCCTACCATAAAAGTTAACAATGACATATCTCTTTGGATGTTAAGATATAACTCTAGGGTGGATTTTGGCATGAGAATAAGATAATAGTTGATAAGGAGATTATATATATAATTGTAACTTGGTTTGATTTTGAGCTAATCTTTGTTTTATGTTGCATAAATTTCATCACCAAAAATTTTATTTTCACTATAACACTATAAGTAAAAAGAAAATTTCATGGATTTCATAGATGTTTTCTCAGATTAAGCCACAATGAAGACATACACAAAGTTTGGTAGAGAAACCCTAGAATTAGTTAGAATAGAAATATTATACCCTATTTTGGAGTATAGAGTGATGAGTGAGAAAATTATGGCTTGTGATAAAGGTTTAGTTGACCTACCTTTTTGTCCCCTAAAATGTGGAGCTTGATACCCAATGACTTTTTGGATGCTCTTGTGAACCTGGTTTTGATAGGTAAGAAAGACAAGGACCTAAGGTTCAACCCTAGGTGCATCTGACATGTTAGTTGGATGCATGAACAACATAAACATCCAAAATGTACACAACTAAAAGATTCATATGTAATCTTAATATTTTTAAGAGTTTTTCAATTTGGCTTATTGGGTTAAATCTTTGAAGGGGTGAAGATTAGTTGGTTGATAATGTATGGATTATTAGATTTTGAGGAAAAAAATCTTTTTAAGGGGTAGAATGTTGTAACATAATGAAACCTAGCATCTTGACTCTAGAAAGGGGAAATTAGAATTCTTGGTTCTTTAGATTTGACCAAACAAGAATGAAGTTTTACTTTAATGTATATAGTTAATTCATATAACATTATTAACTCAATGGTAACTTGTTAAATGCTTGTGTTTACTAAAAGGTATATTGTGCTTAATACATGAATTGGAATAAAAAGTTGAGTTTTTCATGTCCATGGATATGGATAATATACCATTATCTAAATAAATATCGGGAGTTAATAGGTTAAATAAGTAAAATATGGAAATAGTACATAATAAGATAAGTTAACTTTTTTTGTAACAATGTAAAGGCAATATGACTTAATTTAATGAAGGTTTATGATAACAATGTAACAATATGATAAAACATAAGAGTTACGAGCCTAAAACCTAATTGTATTGGAACTCAACATAGAAATTCTAAAGTGAAATCTAATATCAAAATTGTGTCCCTTGACTCCCATTTGGCTTGGGTGCCAAGTTTGAGATTAAATGAATCATCCTAGATGCCTTAATCTCATTTACAAGAGAAAATATAGTTTAAGACCTAAAATATTAAATAAAATAATCACAACCCAAAAATGAAAAATAATTATAATTTTAGATTCTACATGCCTTAATTAGCTTAGATATCAAATGTGGTAATAACTGAACATTGTTTGCTCCTTCAATTTAATTAGGAAAGAAAAGGCTTTAAAAATGACCCAGTTTGATGAATATTTTCATTTATGCATCGACTCCCTAAAGTCATGTTTGTTTCCTTTCCATCATGTTGGTTTCCTAGTTTTCTAATTTAGGATATTCCCTCATTGTTAGATCTTATTGCATGGTAGCGAGACCGTCTTCAATTTCCGTCTGACTGTTTCCCTTTTCTGAATAATACTTGTGATTCTTCTTTTCCTTATATCTCACTCATCTTTCATTTATTTCACATGATTCTTTCTTTAACATTTTAGTGATCCTTCTCCACATCTCCTAATCCTATCTTCTTTAGGGTTTGGAAACCTCTATTACCTAAACAACTCCAATCTTCCCTTTCCTTCATGTTTTCTTCTCCAACCAACCCCACCGCCCATCCCAGGACACCTAGTATATAACTAATTACTTCTAAACCACCGTTCGTCCTCTTGGATAGTTCCCAACTCTCACTTGGATCTCTTGTGATCCCTATCTTACTTAACCTATCTCGATCTTCTATTTGTTAAGTCTCTAGTTACTGGATAGTTAGTGGCCATTGCAGAGCACGAGTGAGGTTCTAAGCTACTAAACAAGACATTGGGAATCTTCATGTGCCTTCAATTCTGGCCAATGTAAGGTATTCATAGTTTCCCTCTTTTCATGCTTTCTATTTGCAACAACGTAAAGTGATTGAGTGGTTTTGACATTGTTTTCTTCTAGGTTTATCTGTTGTTCATCTTCTCTTTGGGACAATGAAGAAGCTTATGTAAGTATTGGTTGTGTGGAGCCTTTCTTTACCTAGCTCTGGGTTTGTTCCTATTTCCTCTAGAAATGCCATGTCAGCCATAGTGGCATGAGAACTGACTCTTGTTCCAGTCACTACTCGAGATTGCCTAATCTGACAGATCACAACATGGATGATGAACACATTAGTTTTCCAACTGCTTAGTTTCTCACTATGGTGTGTGTCTTACTTCCTAACCTGCAAGATCTAGTGTAGATCTTGATGTATGCGATTCTAGGAGCACAAATAAGGAAACTACTAGTTTTTTTTCTTTCATTTTAATGCCCTATTGTTCCATTGTATCTTGTCTTGTATCTGAGGGCAGCCTGGGAATTTCACTCTTATCTCGATGTTTGACCATCCTAGGATGTGTGACTTGCTTGTTGTGGATCCATGTTGTTAGACCCCTAACCTTGCTTTTTGGCTTAACATGCTTTCTTATCATAATGGATGATTATAAACTTAATTAAACCTTACAATGTGCTTTGATATCATGTGACAAACCTAATTCAAGTTTGGTCCAGTTTGGACATTGTTTGAGAAAGTTATACATTTATATGCTTGTTTAAGGTTTTATACAATTTACCTATATCTAGGGTTTTTCTTGTAATTTTTCACATTCTTGTTGTGCCTCACATGTTTTCTTATCATGCTTGATATATTTGTGCCTTGGGGCGCCTAGTTGCGCCTTAGTTTTTGTGGTGACATCTACCTAAGGTTGAGCTTAGGGTTCCCTCTCATAGATAGGCTACCTTGGGTGATAGAACTAGATGGTACTTCTTGTGAGTTGTGATCTAATGGCTTTCCTAGTGTAATGGGATCTGATGGTTTTCCTTATAGGTGTGAGGGTAGTGGTTTTCCCTCTTGAAGCTCCTTGGATCGATGGTTCACCAGGTGAAGTGCAAATTGACGGTGATGCTAGGGTTTTTCATCTTGTGACCAAAGGAAGTCCAGATCCGATGGTCACCCTATGTTGGAGGTTGATGGCTGACCTGGGAGTCAAGGCTTGATGGTTCCCCTTGGCTGCCACAACCAATGGCTGGGCTGGTTTTCATGGATGTGATGTTTTTTACCATGGATACATAGCATTCTTGGCTAGACACCTTCCACTTCTTTTCTCTCTCATCATAGCTTTATAAACCTCCCTCCTTGCATGCAAAGGAACCCTTTGGAACCCTCTTCATCTTCCTTACTACTTGGATCTTGTCCCGTTTGTGTGGTATAGAAGGAGGAGCCAAGGTATGAGAAGCTTGGTCCATCTTGCTTGCATGTGCACCTAGGGTTTGGATCTACCCTTGTTGAGGTAGTTTGGTGCTTCTTGCTTTACTTCTTGGCTTGGGTGAGTGAGGTCTCTATCCCTTCCTTAGTTTTCCTTGATGTCCTACCTTCTACTCTCTTCTTCTTGGTCGTATCCATGGTGGAGCTTGAGCTAGAGGTTGAATACACCTTCCTTCTTGCTTCTTGGACCTCAGGTTTGCTTACTTTTGGAGAAGGAGATAGCTTGGCCGAGTGGAATGCTCAAGCTAGGGTTTCTTGTCTTTTTCCTCTATATACATTTCTCTTTGGAGCTTCATCTTCAACCTAGATGTGAGTTATATAACTTTCTCCATGTTTATTGCTTACTCCTAGCTTGCATGTACTAGATCTTGCTCAAAAACTTAGGTCTAAGTAGAAAGATACTATCCTTGCCTAGAGTTTGGGCTTATGTGATGATTCCTGAGTAGTTTATCTTCTTGAATGAACCATTATCTTTGTACACAAACCTTTCTTGGAATTAGTAGATTTATACCTTGCATGCATGCGGGAAATGATGGCTTTTGGTCTCTCAAACAATGGTTCTTACTTGGGGTTTTGAGCTAATTTCCTTCCTTGTGTTGCAACCCGATGGTTTAGTTTTGCTACTATTTTGTTTTGACCTCCTTGATCCAACTGATGCTTGATGTTATGGAATTTCTCTTGTCCATGGAACCAATGGTAATGTTCTCCCTCAAAATTGATGGCTTGTTTTCTCCACAAACAATGATCCTAACACTCACATGGAGTGATTTCACTTGATGGTTTTCCTCTTCTACCATATGATGGTTTTTACCTAGTTTTTTGGATCTGTTTTCCACCCATTGACCAAATTCTATGGTCTCTCTTGGTTCCATACTCAATGTTCCATGTGAATACACAACCAATGGAACCACTGGTTCATAACTCAATGGTCCACATCTGATGGTCTCACTGGGTCATCAACCAATGGTCTTGCTGGTCTTGATGGTTTTGCTAACTCTAAGGTCGATGGTTTCTCTGGTTTATTGGCTGATGGTTCTCAACCAATGGGTTCACTTTTACAAGATTTCAAGGCCTACATGGTGTCCACTTCCGATGGTGAACTTGAGGTGCACAACTGATGGGTTCTTTGAGTTCATCAAACATCAGTGCCTATAGTGTTAACAACCGATGACCTTTCTAGGTCATGTTTAGATGACTCTCCTAGGTCATAACTAGATTGTTTTCCTAGATGAATGGTTCAAGGTTTTACTTTTATTGCATCTGATAGTTTTTATTATCCAACATATGATGATCTTGGGTGATGTTCATGATTTGATGGTTGGGCTTTGATGTTTTAGAATTGATGGTTTCAAGCCATGATTTTGTCATCTTACCTTTTCCCTTAAATGAATACAAACCTATGGTTATTTTAGAGTGATAAGTGTGTTGGTATGTATGCGCAGAGAGCCAATCATATGATGATTGTAATGGCATAACTTGTAATTGATTTGATTAACAAATAAAGGCAAGATTCCAATTTATTCTATTTAATTCAGTTATGAGATAATGATGTAACATCATAAATGTCTAGAGAATAGTATTACTCAATGAGATATGTCTTTAAGTACGTGACTTGGAGAAATGAGATCATATGGATGTCAAGAGTACATATATATATTCTCATTATGTCCCTGATCAATTGTTATTGTGGAAGGTTAATAAACAACAATCACACATAAGATCAGAGTGTAAGTTGGTTGATGACAGAATCTCATTAGTCATGATATGGCTATATCAAACCAAGCACATAGATACATGTTATAGAATAGTGTATCAGACAGACCCACCATGAGACTGTCACATGGAAACCATTACCATGGTAGTCATAGCCGGCTCTTATAGTAATGGCAGTGTTTGTGGTTCTTAGACCTAAAATCACTACACTCATTACATTTCATTCAGTATGCTTTGACATCATCAAACACAATCTTGAAACATGGGTTGTTATAAAGGTGATGATTGGGTGACTGTGACACATGGGGACTGACTTAGAGTGATAAAGAAGGAAATTGTCCCTCCTTCAGGAGTATGATATCCTAGGCCTCTTTATTAGCAAGACTGAGAAATGCATGGCCATGCACATGTGAGTCAATATGTGACATTGAGCTTACATATATCTCAGACAGTCTGCTCTGGTTCAAGAAACAAGATTGAATGTTGAAGAGGGTGACTACTCCATGCCTCGAGTTCAATCTGGATGTCAGAGACAAAGGAATTACACAAACACTATAACACCAAGCACAAATTGTAGGTTGAAGTTACTCCCCAACTTTCCATTTACTTGGGTAGCATTGATGTGTGAGTAGGCACTTATCACTGATTGTGATGTCATAAGTTGTTATGGATATTCACTGCCAATGTAATATGGGACCTATAGGGTCACACACATAGGTCTTGACTTAGAAGAGGAGTTTAATCTTGAATGATGATTGAATTGATTCATAAAGTGTTTAGGCATTCAATTCATGCAACACGTCAGCTGGCTACACTCCAAGACAATCAACTCACTCAGTAAGACAACCGTTTGGAGTACCAAATGATCAGCTCAAGTATTGAGATGACCGTTTGGAGTATCAGACTGATTGGAATTGAATTGGCCAAGTTCTACTCAAATTGAGGTGTGAACCGACCAGTTCATTCTGTTGAAGTGACTGGCTTGGCTCGGCTCACCATATGACTATCTGGGTGAGCAAGACGACTGTCTCACGTGAGTGAGATTGCTCAGTTTATGGGAAATTCGATTGCATCAAGGAATTAGTTGTGACATCATGGCGTGCATTAATTAGATACAAAATTACCAATTTTGTGTGTGATTGAGAAACTACAAAGTGATTGTCTCGCAGTGTGAGATGACCGTTTTGTGTGCCAGATGATCGTCTAGTTTTCCAGATGACTGTTTGGGTGTTCACAGGTTGTGAAAATTCAAGATCTTTTGGTCCCTTCCACTCCTGTATAGACTAGGAACCCTGACCCAAACCCTTCCTATAAAAAGACGGGTATTGGGGGCTTCCCAGAGTACAACACATACAATTAATAATAAGTTGCTATAACAATTGTTGTCTACTCTAATTGTGGTGATCAACAGATGCCAAGTAAGTTCTACCTGACGAGGGAGGGATAGCTAAGGGAGAGAACAACTGAAGATCATTGTTGTGGGAGAGCAAGTTGATGACTAGTATGCCAACAGGAGGGACAACTCCTTCTTATCCGTTCTAGCAGGATAACATGAGTTTTAGGCGGCCCGTGTTGACTTCTCTAGAGGCAAGATGGCCTTTTCCTGTCGCTAAGGAGGACAACATCAACCAACAGTCCGTTGTGAGAGGAGCTGCTGTAGACAATGACATCGAGGCTGTAGTCCGTGGTGCAGACCAGGAGGCGCAACAGTCAGACAAGTTCCAATGCAACTAGAAGATGGTTGTGCAACTACAATGATGAGGAGATGTTGTTGGACTTGCTCCAGGACTAGGTATATCCTCTAAACCATCCTTCTCATCTTATAATTATTGATGCAATTTGCTAATTTATAGGGAATATGGTAGATAAAATTTTGTTTCTGCTGCCTATTCTGTAGCCATATTTCCCTACAGTGGTATCAGAGCTGACATCAATTTACTATATTATGGGATAATTGATATGATTGTATTTTGGTTTTATCGTTCTATTATTACATGCGATACAAATAATTTTTGTCCAATCAAATACCACGATAATCTCAAATTCATATATATATATATATATATATATATATATATATATATATGCAATTTACACGTGTCACCCTAAAAGCGGGTTTGATGGTGGACGTGTAACATGATTATGGCTAATAACCCATATTATATGCGCATGGTTGTATGGTTAGTTAATCCTTTTATCTTACTATGCGTATCGAGCCTCTATCTTATCTTCCCAATGTGAAGTTAATTCTTTCTTACCCTTTCTCCCCTCGAATGTAACTCGAGGTTTCTTTATAATTATGTAAAAGTAAGATAATTTACTTTGTTGTTATGACAAAGAAGAAGGACGTCCTGAGGATGCCAAATGACTGTCTTGATGGTGAGCCAACCGACTGGAGGACCTGAAGGACGAGCCGAACCAACTGGTTAGTGGACCCGATCGATCAACCGGAGGAGCCAACAGATGGTAGACAGTAGAACTAGACGACCAGTGAAATGATCAAATGATTGGCTAGGAGGGGAGCTGATCGGTTCAAGGGTTGAACCTATGAACTCAGATTGGCAAGCACGACTCTTCATCAACAATAAGTTTCTGCATGTGATGTAGACCTAGGATGTGATAATTCCTTGTAGCTCCAAGGAATTACATTAGGCTGGCCATAACCATTGCTTTCATCTATTGCATGTTTTCTTTGTAGGATATATCATGTATATGATACTTACTATATATGTGGTGAGTGGATAAAGTATATATATTTATAAATATAAAGTCCCTCAAATAAAAATTATATTAAGTCTTAGATTCTTATAAATAGCAATCCACATGAAAAGCTTGATCAGGGAAGCATATGTTACACTATCACATGGTGCGTCGTCTATCTCATGGAAGTGTGATGGTAGATATGTAGGTTATCCCTTTGTAGGGTGCATACCTATCGTCTGTTGGGTCAGGCTTAAATTGGTGATTCTTAGAGTGTCTAAGCCTAGAAGCATGCAAATGAGGATGGCAAGGAGTTGCACATACATATTATGCAATTGGAAAAAGTTGCCTACCTTAATAGTTGGCTGTGTTTTGCAACGTTGTTTGAATTATATTGGATCTGGCCCACTAGAATATTGTATGTTGCAATATTCTGAATTGATATGTGAGGGCTATCAATTTGAAATAATAGTGGGAACAATAATAATTAAAAACCTAATTAATATCATCAAAATTTTAAAATCAAATCAAAATTTTTTGACAAATGCAAATTTTCTCTTGTAAAATCAAATGACGAACAAATCCACATTGCAATCGGTCCTTAAGAAGGACAAACTTGACAAGACAAATTTTCACGTATGGTTTTGAACTTTGAGAAGGGTTCTCAATGAGAGTGCAAGCTCTATGTAACATACTAGATCTCGAACCCTACCCTAGAAGTTCGATCTTCTGGTCTTAGCCAAACAAGGTTTACTATAACCCTAATGAGCTAATGCATGTATAAATCATCCTAAAGTAACCTAATGTTCTCACATTATACTTATGACAATAATGGAACATAAAATGTGTCACCTAAAGTATATAATGAAATATAAGATAATTCATGCTTAGTAATCACCTATGATTCATTTGGATGAGTAGTTTTGGATAAAGGGCCACTAATGGGCCATATGACATATCTCATTAAAAGAAATCCCAAAAATGGAATCTAACTTTAAAATCGTGTTTTTTGGGTCCCAATTGCCCTGGGAGTCAAGTTTCACATTATTCACATAATAATAATTAATTTAATTCATTTAGGAAAGAAAAGATCTAAGTTTTCCCCAAAATATAAAATAAGATAATAAATGAATCCAAAATAGGAAAATAATCTTAGATTCATATTCTACATAATAAATATAGCCTTTGCGTGAATTTTCATCTAATTTGGAGAAAAGTTTGCTTAAAAGGTGAAATCGGGAGAGAGAAAGTGTGTAGAACCTTCAAAATATTAAATAAATGCTCAAACAACTCCAACATGTAAAATTGATGGAAAATTCATATCCAACACATTAAATATGACTTGTGTGTGAAGTTTCATAAAATTTGGAGAATCCTAATGTCATTAATGCACGAGGAAAGAGAAAATAGGATTGATTTATTTAACACAATAAAAGTTTCCAAAAGGCAAAACTAATTGAATAATCGGAATCTACATGCCTTAAGTGGCCTATGTGCAAAATTTTACCTAATTTTAGATTTGTTTGCACCCTCAAAATAAGAGAGAGAAAAAGGAAAATTAATTTAGTAAAACTTTAGTTTTTATCAGATTTGCATTTATGTCACACTAAAGTTCTTATTTCTGGAATTTATTTTATCACACACCTCTTATGGACCATCAGATCAAAGATCCGATGGCATAGGGTCATCTCCTACCTCGGGTAGGAGACTGACTTGTCGTGAACAATATTCATGTTTTCTTCTTGCAATTTTCTTCCTCGACTTTCCTTTTCGTTTCAATATGACTTGCTTTTCACCATCGCCCCGATTTTCCGCTTTTGGGGACCCTAACTTTCCCTGGGTTTCCTTCTCCCAATTGCCCAGTCGATGAGAGACTTTCTCAATCATCCCCTATTTCCAATTTTGGAATTGTTGCATTAAACCTTGGGCAAGCTCCTATAAATACCCCCCTCCTACATGATCCCCGAGCACCCAACGATCGCCCACAGTAGTTTCTTTAGCCCCGTTCACCCTGCTACCCTTTTCCCCAACTCTGGCCTCCTGGTTCGCCGCCGCCGACCTCGACAGTAGACACCTAGCCTCAACAATGGCGTCTCGAAGTGGGGTTCGACTCATGGAGGCGTGGGAAAGCTAAGAAAGTTCTTGGTTTGTTCAAATTGCAGGTAAAGCAGTTTCGCCTCTTTATTTTGTCTTTTGACCTTCTCAAAAATTGACAACCTCTAGTTCCTCTCCTCGCTGTATTTCTCGACTTCTAGCTTCAGTTCAGGATGATAGTTCATCCTTAGCCTTCGGTTTGGTCTTCCTTTGGCCCATTCTCTCTGTCCGCGGATCTTGGTTTCTTCAGTAATGGCAAAAGGTCTCGTTTGAGCTGTAGGTAGTCGTTTCTTCCGCGATTTGGTTCGTTGAGTCTGGTATTGTCTTAGGAACAAAGTTCCTTTAGACTCCATGATCTGGTTCTCTGTGGATCTTGATTTGGATCTCGAAGTTCCCCTCGCTGTACCATGGTTTCGCAAGTTGTTCGCGGGGTAACAAAACCCAATGTGGTTTTCCTCTCTTACCCTCTCTCTTTTCTTATGTCCTTTGTTTTTCGTCTATAGACTTTTTGGTAATTTTGTGCAGTTTCCTTCTCCTTTCTTTGCGCCTGGTTCGGCTGAGGTGGGTGAGTGGCCGGCCAAGTTGGCCGGATCTGATTGGGCCAACTCGGAGCCGCAACCCCCCTCTCTCCCCTCTTTTGCTATCAATATGCTGATTTGTAATTTCCTGATTGGTTGAGGTTTAAAAATTAATAACTAATTAATCAATGATCAGACAAATATGGAAAAATACTTGTTAGAATTAAAAAAATAAGATCTAACTAATGGTATAAGTTTTGATAACTAAATCCAATTATTAATAACATGTGTTTTTCATAAATCCAATTAAATAGGAATTAACTTGTGAAATTCATAACCAATGCTTTATAAGATATAATAAAATATGTTTTTGACTCCTAATAACATAAACTAAAATATGGCATGGTTTTGGAAACCTAATTCACATATGTTGAAAAAGTGATTTTTAGGGTTTTGACTAAATAATGGAAACCTAACCCTAATTCCACATATATGCATCATAGGTTCTTTGGAGGCCTAGGTTTGGGCCTAGACTTGGCTTTGGACAGAGTAGACTCTGAAGTTGAGGTATGATGTATCCCCTATTCCTCTGTATTGAGCAATTCACCTATCTTTTCATTTATTTGAATTTGGCCTATACAATATGTCTTATCTGTTGATATCATGGTTCTTGTGAACTATCTTGTGTGTGGTAATCTTGGATATTCTCTTGACTTTTGTCTTGTTCCTTGGTGATTGTTGGTCTTATATAATGATATGTGCCCACTTTGAAGTGGATGTTTATATGTTTGTGTTGTCCACTGTGTGATGGCAACATTGTATAATTCTGACTATACTTTTTAATTGCCTCTACATTTTACATGCTATGTGATTCAATAGCACTAGAGTAGTATAAATTACATTGGTTTTTGGGGCAGTATTTCCCTGTATTTATTGAGGAGAGTGGCAGTATCCCATTATCTAAACTCGAGTTTGGTAGTATTCCATTCTCAATTTTATATATTTGGGAGATTGGCAGTATTCCTTTCTCTATCAGGTTTCAAGTTTATGAGACCTTTGTGTTTATATTGTTCTAGGGCTATGCTTATCTCACATGCATGTATGTTATGATGATGATTGTGGGGTATGTGCCCTACTTTCATTATGTGCCAGTATTGCACAATCTTTATTGTTTTGATTATGGCAAGTATCTTCTTTTATGATGATGATGATTCATATCTTTTATGCCCTTGTGGGTAGTCCTTATCTCTTGCATGGTAAGCATTTATACTTGATGTTCTTATTGCTTATATTGCTCAAGTTTTCTTTAGTATGCACATACCAACTTTTTGCTGATGTTTCTCTTTCTTCTCTTCTTTTGTGGGGTATGCTTCCAACCCCAGGTTAGATCAAAGAGAGGTGAACTTCAACATCAACCTTTGTAGATGAGCTTTTGGGAGGCTTGAAGAGGTGGTTAGATGACCCTCATCTTGATCTTTTAGTTTTCCTTTTTGGACATCCATGTGTGGTGAAGTGATGTATAATGTTATCAAGCTTTGTAAATTGTTAGATAAAGATCTCCTCCACTGCTACTCATTGTGTTATGATACATACATGTTGAATAAATTGGTCTTCATCCCTTTGGTATTTTTTTATGTGGTGTTTGGTTCAAGGGATGTTGCCTTTTTATTTCTAGTAGGGAGTGGTTTCCCTCTAGGATCCCACTCCTTACAACATGGTATCAGAGCCACTAGCAGTCGGTTATCTAACTATTTCAATCTTGTCTCCCTTAGGATGTTTACCTTTATCTTAGGTTGCTTATACCTAGTACCTTGCCTTGTGTAGGCAAAACACTAATGGCGGGAGATAACTCAACTATTGACAACCAATACAGTACACCCCATAACCCTAGGTTTGGGATGCCAAGGATGAATCCACCCTTTACTACTGTAGTGACACAAGTAACTCCTCCAACCAAAAGTGGACTATCAATAGAACAAGAAACCCCAGCCTCTGCTGCTACAAATACAGGAATGGTCATCACTCTAGAGCAAGAGTTGGCCATGTTTCGACAACTTTTTGCTACTACCATGGCAGGGAAGATGAAAGACTCGTTTGTACCTAAAAATCCTAAGGAGTTATCAATCATGGAGTTCATGAAGATGCAACCCCCCTCCTTTAAGGGTGAAGGTGAAATAGAGATGGTCGACAAAGTTGATGATTGGGTGTTATCCATAGAGAGGACTTTTGATGGTATGGCCTGTCCTTCACATCAAAAGGTTAGGTTTGCTTCATATGTTTTGGACAGACCTGCTCGAGTTTGGTGGAATGGAATAACAAGGACTCGTGATATCTCCATCATGACTTGGGAGTAATGTTTGGTGCTTTTCCGTGGGAAGTATATCTGCATTGCTACCTTAAAGAAAAAGGAAGCTGAGTTCTATAGTTTGAAGCAAGGATCAATGACTATTTCTGCTTATGTGTAAAAATTCACGTTTCTTGAGAGATACGCTTTTGGACTTAGTGAAGAACGTAGAGATGACCTATATCTGTAAGGACTCAACTACAACGTGGGTCGTGCTCTTGTCTCACAACTGCTTTTGACCTTTCAGTGGATGGTTGATAAAGCTTTGGCTGTAGAATCTTACCCAAGGTTTCAACTTAGGGAGTTTGACAAGAAGAGGAAGTCCTCTGGTGATGAACAGAAAAGAGAAATGTGTGCTAAGTGCAATAGACCCCATCCTTCTGGGAAGTGTCCTCATGATAGATATCAACAAGGTTCTACAGTGATATGTTATTATTGTAATGAACGTGGACACATCTGACCTGATTGCCCTAAGCGTCGTAATGGACAAGCTCCAGTGCAACAACAACAAGTACCTCCTCAAAATCAGGTCAACAATAATGGTAACAATAATAGAGGAAGACATGTGGAAAGGTGAGTTGGAAGAGTTTTTTCTTTGGATGGTGAAGAAGTTAATGATGTTGATGAACAAGATCAGGATAATCCATAGTTCTATAGTTAGGCCTTACAAGTTATGTTTCCTTTTTGTATGATGCTTATGTAGTAAGATGTAAGGAAGTATAGTGGAACCCTTTGTATTTAAAGAATAGTTTTGACTTAATAAGATGAATCCTTTATGGGGTGGTAAATAAGTTGTTTTCTTATATGAGGATGTTTTGATTTCGAGGATGAAATCCCTTTAAAGGGTGGTGTGCTGTAACATACTAGATCTTGAACCCCACCCTAGAAGTTTGATCTTTTAGTCTTAGCCAAACAAGGTTTAGTATAGCCCTAATGAGCTAATGCATGTATAAATCACCCTAATACAACCTAATGTTCTCACATTAGACATATGCCAATAATGGAACATAAAATGTGTCACCTAAAGTATATAATGAAATACATGATAATTCGTGCTTAGTAATCACCTATGATTCATTTGGATGAGTAGTTTTGGATTAAGGGCCACTAATGGGCCATATGACATATCTCATTAAAAGAAATCCCAAAAATGGAATCTAAGTGAAAAATTATTTTTCTTGGGTCCCAATTACTTGGGAGTCAAGTTTCACATTATTCACATAATAATAATTAATTTCATTCATTTAGGAAAGAAAAGATCTAAGTTTTCCCCAAAATATCAAATAAAATAATAAATAACTCCAAAAGAGGAAAATAATATTGGATTCGTAATCTACATAATAAATATAGCCTTTTGGTGAATTTTCATCCAATTTGGAGAAAGTTTGCTTAAAAGGTGAAATCAGGAGAGAGAAAGTGTGTAGAATTTTCAAAATATTAAATAAATACCCAAACAACTCCAACATGTAAAATTGATGGCAAATTCATATCCAACACATTAAATATGACTTGTGTGTGAAGCTTCATAAAATTTGGAGAATCCTAATGTCATTAATGCATGAGGAAAGAGAAAATAGGATTTGATTTATTTAGCAATTAAAAGTTTCCAAAAGGCAAAACTAAATGCATAATTAGAATCTACATGCCTTAAGTGGCCTCTGTGCAAAATTTTACCTAATTTGGGATTCATTTGCACCCTCAAAATAAGAGAGAGAAAAAGGAAAATCAATTTAGTAAACTTTAGTTTTATCAGATTTGCATTTATGTCATGCTAAAGTTTGTATTTCTGAAATTTATTTTATCATGCACCTCTTATGGACCGTCAAATTAAAGATCCGACAGCACAGAGGTCATCTCCTACCTTGGGTAGGAGACTGACTTGTTGTGAATAATATTCATGTTTTCTTCTTGCAATTTTCTTCCGCGACTTTCCTTTTCATTTTGATCTGACTTGCTTTTCACCATCGCCCCAATTGTCCACTTTTGGGGACCCCAACTTTCCCTGGGTTTCCTTCTCCCAATCTCCCAGTCGACGAGGGAATTTCTTGATCATCCCCTATTTCCAGTTTTAGAGTTGCTGCGTTGAACCCTGGGCAAGATCCTATAAATACCCCCTCCTACATGATCCCCGAGCACCCAGTGATCGCCCACAGTAGTTTCTTTGGCCCTGTTTTCCCTGCTACCGTTTTCCCCAACTCCGGCCTCTCCTGGTTCATTGTTGCGACCTCAGTAGTAGACTCCTAGCCTCGACAGTGGCGTCTCGAAGTGGGGTTCGACTCCTGGAGGCATGGGCAAGCTAGGAGAGTTCTTGGTTTGTTCGAATTGTAGGTAAAGCAGTTTCACCTCTTTCTTTTGGCTTTTGACCTTCTCGAAAATTGACGGCCTCTAGTTCCTCTCCTTGTTGTATTTCTCGACTTCTAGCTTTGGTTCTGGATGATAGTCAATCCTCAGCCTTCAGTTTGGTCTTCCTTTGGCCCATTCTATCTCTCCGTGGATCTTGGTTTCTTTAGTAATGGTGGAAGGTCTCGTTTGAGTTGTAGGCAGTTGTTTCTTCTGCGGTTTGATTTGTTGAGTCCGGTAGTGTCTTAGGAACAAAGTTCCTTTAGACTCCATGGCTTGGTTCTCTCTGGATCTTGATTTGGATCTTGGAGTTCCCCTCGTTGTACCATGGTTTTGCGAGTTGTTTGCGGGGGAACAAAACCCCCATGTGGTTTTCCTCTCTTACCCTCTCTCTTTTCTTCTGTCCTTTATTTTTCGTCTATAGGCTTTTTGGTAATTTTGTGCGGTTTTCTTCTCCTTTCTTTGCGCCTAGTTTGTCTAAGGTGGGTGAGTGGCTGGCCAAGTTGGCCGGATCTGATTGGGCCCACTCAGAGCCGTGGCCCTCTCTCTCTCTATCTTCTCTTTTGCTATCAATATGTTGATTTGTAATTTCCTGATTGGCTGAGGTTTGAAAATTAATAACTAATTATTCAATGATTAGAAAAATTTGGAAAAATACTCATTGGAATTAGGAAAATAAGATCTAACTAATGGTATAAGTTTTGATAACTAAATCTAATTATAAATAACATGTGTTTTTCATAAATCCAATTAAATAGGAATCAACTTATCAAATTCATAACCAATGCTTTATAAGTCAGAAAAATATAATAAAATATGTTTTGGACTCCTAATAATGTAAACTAAAATATGGCATGGTTTTGGAAACCTAACTCACACATGTTGAAAAAGGTGATTTTTAGGGTTTTGAATAAATAATGGAAACCTAACCCTAATTCCACATATATGCATCATAAGTTCTTTGGAGGCCTAGGCTTGGACCTAGACTTGGATTTGGATAGAGTAGACTCTAAAGTTGAGGTATGATGTCTCCCCTATTCCTCTGTATTGGGCAATTCACCTATCTTTTCATTTATTTGAATTTGGCCTGCATAATATGTCTTATCTGTTGATATCATGGTTCTTATGGACTATCTTGTTTGTGGTATTCTTGGATATTCTCTTGAATTTTGTCTTGTGCCTTGGTACATGTTGGTCTTATATAATGATGTGTGCCCTCTTTGAAGTGGATGTTTATATGTTTGTGCTGTCTACTGTGTGATGGCAACATTATTGAATTCTGACTATACTTTTTATTTGCCTCTACATTTTACATGCTATGTGATTCAGTAGCACTAAAGTAGTGTAAATTACATTGGTTTTTGGGGTAGTATTTCCCTATATTTATTGAGGAGAGTGGAAGTATCCCATTCACTAAATCTGAGTTTGGTAGTATTCCATTCTCAATTTTATATATTTGGGAGATTGGCAATATTCCTTTCTCTATCAGGTTTCAAGTTTATGAGACATGGCAACCTTTGTGTTTATTTTGTTCTAGGTCTATTTATCTCACATGCATGCAAGTTATGATGATGATTGTGGGGGTGTGTGCCCTACTTTCTTTATGTGTCAGTATTGTACAATATTTATAGTTTTGATTATGGCAAGTGTCTTCTTTTATGATGATGATGATTCATATATTTTATGCCCTTGTGGGTAGTCCTTATCTCTTGCATGGGAAGCATTTATACTTGATGTCCTTATTTCTTATATTGCTCAATTTTTCTTTAGTATGCACATACCAAATTTTTGTTGATGTTTCTCTTTCTTCTCTTCTTTTGTGGGGTATGCTTCCAACCCCAGGTTAGATCAAAGAGAGGCAAACTTCGACATCAACCTTTGTAGCTGAGCTTTTGGGAGGCTTGAAGAGATGGTTAGATGACCCTCGGCTGATCTTTGGCTTATATGTTTAGTTTTCCTTTTTGGACACCCATGTGTGGTGAAGTGATGTATAATGTTATCAAGCTTTGTAAATTGTTAGATAAAGATCTCTTCCACTGCTACTCATCGTGTTATGATACATACATGTTGAATGAATTGGTCTTCATACCTTTGGTAAAAAAAATTATGTGGTGTTTGGTTTAAGGGATGTTGCCTTTTTATTTTTAGTAGGGAGTGGTTTCCCTCTGGGATCCCACTCCTTACACTCTACATCCTTGATAAACCATTGCCAGAAATACCTGCTCCTGATGAACCTAGGGCACAAGTGGATGCTTATTGGAAGCATGCCAATGATTATTCTTAGCTGCATGAACTATGAGTTACATGAGCAGTGCGAGGACATGATTGTTCTTAAGATGACAACACATCTTAAGAAAGTGACACTTGGTCTTACAAAGCAAGAAAGATACAATATCATAAAGGTTCTATTTGAGTCTAAGCTGACAGAGGGAACCTCAATAGAAGAACATGTGCTCAATATGATTGGACATGTATATCATCTTGAAGAACTGGGATTCACCTTGAGCCAAGAGTTGGAAACAAATATGATTCTAAAGTCAATGCCAGAATCATATAGCCGCTATATTACATGTCATCATGTGAATAATATGGCTGACCACATGTCAGGCTTGCTTGCCATGTTAATTCATGCTGAATCAAAATTGAAGAAGGACAAGCCCGTGATGATGATCAACGGAGCTGAGTCCAAGGATCAAAGCAAGGCCAAGAAGAGTTCTGAGGTCAAGCCCAAATCCAAATATTCAACACTCAAGATAAGGAGTAAGAAAGGTACAGAAGGAACCCATCCTTTGTACTTGAAGGCATTCAGGAGGAAGAAGATGGGGATGGTGATCTCCACTTTAGGTATATACATTATTGAGATAAACCTATCTACTTCTTCATCATGGGTACTATATATTGGATGTGGATCTCTTATATATTCTCATATGTAGGATCTAAAAGGAAGTAGGCCTTTGGGAAAAGGCGAGGTGGAATTGTGAGTTGCTAATGGCGCAAGAGTTGTGGCCAACACAGTTGGAACCTATAGTACATCTCTACCCATAGGGCTTGTAATAGAGTTAAAGAACTACTATTATGTACCTGCTATAAATAGAAACATCATTTCTGTATCTTGTATGGACAAGGATGCATTTCAATTATGTATTAAAAGTGGTCAATGTTCTATTCCAAAAGATGGGATCTTTTATGGCAGTGCCCCAATGTCTTATGGTCTTTATTTGTTAGATCTAAAGACATCAATTTTTAACGTAAATACCAAATGACTAAAACTCAACAACTCAAACAAAACATACCTTTGGAATTTTCGTCTAGGGCACATAAATGAGAATCACATATCTAGACTCCATAAGGATGGTTATCTAGACTCTTTTGATCTAGAATCAACGGAGACATGTGAATCTTATTTTTTGGGCAAGATGGCTAAAAACCATTTCACGGGTAACAATGAGAGGGCTAGTGATCAATTAGGACTCATACACTGATGTGTGTGGGCCTTTTAGAACAACCGCTAGAGTTGGGTATCAATACTTCATTACCTTCACTGATGACTTCAGTAGGTATGACTATGCTTATTTAATGAAACATAAGTCAGACTCTTGATTGGTTCAAGGAGTTTATGAATGAAGTGCAGAACCAACTTGGTAAAATTATTAAGGCACTTCATTGAGATCGAGGTGGATAATACTTAAACCAAGAGTTTGAGAACCTTCTTAAAGCCCACGGGATTGCATCCTAATGGACTCCACCTCAAACACCTCAGCATAATGGTGTGTCTGAAAGAAGGAATCACACATTGCTAGATATGGTGCAATCAATGATGAGTTTGGCTGAGCTTCCGACTACCTTCGGGGGGGGGGGGTATTCTCTAGAGACCACCGTGTATACATTAAACCAAGTACCATCTAAATCAGTTCAAAAGACACCATATGAGATATGCCATAGGAAACGTCCCAAAGTGTCTTTCATGAGGATTTGGGGATGTGAAGCTTATGTTAAGAGAATGTTTTTTGATAAGCTTGGTCCTAAATCTGGTAAATATTATTTTGTTGGATATCCTGAAGAAACAAGAGGATATTACTTTTATTCCCTATCTGACAACAACGTGTTTTTTTGCCAGGGATGCTGCATTCCTTGAGATGGATTTCATTTGCAAAGGAATCAATGTGGGGAAAGTGGAACTCAAAGAAGTTTGAGACCGACAAGAGGACATACAACCGATAATAAGAGGAACAAAGAGAATCACAAGGTGTTGTGGAGTTTCAAATTCCTCAAGTGACACAAGAATCTCATAGATCTAATAGGACATGCCTTGAGCTTGAAAGATTTGGATATCTTCAGACTCATGAAGGTAGTGAATTGGTTATAGATGATGAACCAATAACCTATCAAGATGCTATAGAGGGACCATAGTCTGAGAAATGGCTTGAAGCCATGATATTAGATATGGATCTATGTACACCAATAAGGTATGGACCATAGTGGATCCACCTGAAAAGGTAAAACCCATAGGGTGCAAGTGGGTCTTCAAGAAGAAGACCAACATGGATGGTAAAGTACAAGCCTATAAGGATAGATTGGTTGCAATGGGTTTTCGACAAGTTTAAGGTGTTGATTATGACAAAACATTTTCTCCAGTAGCCATGGTTAAATCCACTAGGGTCATGCTTATTGTTGCAGCTTATCATGACTATGAGATTTGGTAGATGGATGTTAAAATCGCATTCCTTAACAGGAATCTTCTTGAGGATGAATCTTCTTGAGAATGTGTATATGACACAACCTAAGGGTTTTATAAATCCAAAGTTCATTTGCATCACATACACAAGTGCTCTCTGAACCATGCAATAAGGTCACCCATAACATGACTCTCCCACTAGAGTGACTTGCAAATAAAGTCTATAAGCTACAAACCTCAATCTACGGATTGAAGCAAGCATCTCGAAGCTAGAATCTTCATTTTGATGAGACAGTCAAAGTGTTTGGCTTTATTCAAAATGAAGATGAACGTTGTGTGTACAAGAAGGTTAGTGGGAGCATAGTGACATTCCTCATATTATATGTAGATGACACATTATTTATGGAACATCTTGGGGATCAAATATAAAGAGATAGATCCAAAAGGCTTCTTGCACTAAGTCAAAGCACATACATTAATAAAGTGTAAAAATTGGTACAACATGGAGAACACAAAGACAGGAAACCTGCCCATGCTACATGGACTTACCATCTCTAAGAGTCAAAGTCCCAATTATGTGAAGAAAGGGAACACATGAGTTTGATTCCTTATGCCTCATGAAGAGGATCAATCATGTAAGGAATGTTGTGTACCCATCCATACATCTGGTATGCCTTGAGCATGACAAGCATATATCAGTCAGATCCAGGTGATGCTCATTGGGCAGCCATGAAGAACACCCTCAAGTACTTGAGAAGAACTAAGGATATGTTCTTGGTCTATGGTGGAGAGGAAGAGTTGGTGGTAAGAGGTTACATCAATGCAAGCTTCTAGTCTGACAATTATGATTACAAATCGTAACTAGGATTCATATTTTGCCTAAATAATGGAGTTGTAACCTGGAAGAGTTCTAAGTAAGAGACAACTACCGATTCTACAATAGAGGCTAAGTATATTGCTTCATATAATGATTAGTAAAGGAGGCTGTATGGGTCAAGAAGTTCATTACAGAATTTGGGATCGTTCCAAGCATCAAAGACACAATTGAGCTATATTGTGACAACAGTGGAGCTATTGCACAAGATAAGGAACCCAGATTGCATCAACGCTCAAAACATATACAAAGGTGGTTCTATCTCATATGATAGATCATAAAGTGAGGAGATATAAAGATTTGTAGAGTACCAACTTAGAACAAGTTTGCTGACCCCTTGAAAAAGGCATTTTCACAATAGAAGAATGATATTCATGTTAGATCACTTGGGATACGATTCATCGGTGATTGGCTTTAAGTGCAGGTGGAAGAGTTGGTAAGTATGCCCAGAGAGTCAATCATATGATGATTGTCATGTCATAACTTGTAATTGATTTGATTAATAATTAAAGGCAATCTTCCAACTTATTCTATTTAGTCCAGTTATGAGATAATGATGTAACATTATAAATGTCTAGAGAATAATATTACTCAATGATGTATGTCTTCAAGTACATGACTTGGAGAAATGAGATCATACGAATGTTAAGAGTACATATATATATATTCTCATTATGTCCATGATCATTTGTTATTGTAGAAGGTCGATAGACAACACTCACATATAAGATTAGAATGTGAGTTGGTTGATGACATAATCTCATTAGTCATGATATGCATATATCAAACCAAGCACACATATACATGTTAGAGAACAATGTCTCAGACAAACTGACCTAGGGGTGAGCAAATGGTGGTCCAGACCGTAAAGCCGGACCGGACTGTTCAATATGATTTAGTCCGGTCCTAGACTGGTCTGAGTTCGGTCTGATCCACGATACAAAAATTTTGATAGTTCAGTATGTGGTCCGGTCCAAAATCAGCCAGACTGCGGTCCGGACTGTAGACCAATTTATATGTAAAATACTTGGATATTTGAATATATATTATGTCATAAGTACAAACACATCACACATATAAACACTATTAGTGTAAATGTCTGATATTTATGTTATATAATTGTTAAATACTTTTGATTATTATTTTTTTACTATTTAATAAGCTGTGAAATACATAAAAAGTATGATTGTGGTCTAAAAGGTCCGGTCTCAGTCCGGTCCAACATTGATACAGTCCGATCCCGGTCCTGTCCAACTTCAAAATGGTCCGGTCTATGGTCCATAATTTTTTTG
Organism: Alisma plantago-aquatica; assembly: GCA_963693085.1. Classification (NCBI taxonomy): domain Eukaryota; kingdom Viridiplantae; phylum Streptophyta; class Magnoliopsida; order Alismatales; family Alismataceae; genus Alisma; species Alisma plantago-aquatica. The sequence goes on from OY856409.1 coordinate 69,350,737, forward strand.
AAATTCAATCCCCGGTCTAGTTTGGTCATGGACCGATGCTCACCACTAGACCCACCATGTGACTGACACATGGAAACCATTACCATGGTAGTCATAGTCACCCCTCATAGTGATGGTGGTGTTTGTGGTTATTAGACTTGAAATCACTACACTCATCCCATGTCATTCGGTATGCCTTGAAATCATCAAGCGCAATCCTAAAACATGGGTTGATATAAAGGTGATGATTGAGTGACTGTGATACATGGGGATTGACTGTGAGTGATAGAGAAGGGATTTGTCCTTCCTATAGAAGTATGATATCCTAGGCCTCTTGATTAGCAAGACTGAGAATGCATGGCCATGTACATGTGAGTCAACATGTGATATTGAGCTTACATATATTTTAGATAGCCTGCTTTGGTTCAAGAAGCTAGATTGAATGTTGAAGAGGGTGACTACTCCATGCCTCGGGTTCAATCTGGATAAGAGACAAATGAAGTATACAATCACTGTAACACCAAGCACAGATTGTAGGTTGAAGTTGTTCCCCAACTTTCCATTTACTTGGGTAGCATTGATGTGTGCTAGGCACCACTCATTGCTTGTGATGTCACAAGTTGTTATGGACATTCACTGCCTACGTAATATGGGACCTATAGGGTCATACACATAGGTCTTGACCTAAAAGAGGAGTTTAATCTTGAATGGTGATTGAGTTGATTAATAAAGTGTTTAGGTATTCAATTCATATGACCATCTGGCGTGAGCAAGATCGCTCAGTTTGTTGGAAATTCAATTGCATCAAGGAATTACTGTTGATGTAATGTCGTACGTTAATTGGATACGAAAATGCCAAATTTGTGTGCGATTGAGAAACTACAAAATGACCGTCTCACGTGCCAGACGATCATTTGGTTTGCTAGATGACCGTTTGGGTGTTCGCAGGTTGCAAAAATTTAAGATCTTCCGGTCCCTTCCACTCCCGCATAAACTGGGAACCCTAACCCAAACCCCTCCTATAAATAGAGGGATGTTGGGGGATTCCTAGAGTACAACACAAACAATTGAGAATCAGTTGTTTTGACAATTATTATCCTCCCTAGTTGTGGCAACCAGGAGAGTCCAGCAAGTCCTACCTGACTAGGGAGGGATAGCTACGAGAGAGAACAATTGAGGATCATTATTGTGGGAGAGCAAGTTGGTGACTAGTATGCCAACGGGAGGGACAACTCCTTCTTATCCATTCTAATAGGACTATAAGAGTTCTAGGCAGTCCGTGTGGTCTTCTCTAGAGGCAAGGTGGCCTTTTATCATCACGAAGGAGGACAATGTCAACCAACAGTCTGTTGGGAGAGGAGCTGCTGCAGACAATGACGTTCGAGGCTACAGTCCATGGTGCAGACCAGGAGGCGCAACAGTTAGACAAGTCCCAATGCAACTAGATGACGATTGCGCATCTACAATGATGAGGAGATGTCATTAGACTTTCTCTAGGACCAGGTATATCCTCGAAACCATCCTTCTCATCTTATAGTTATTGACACAATTCACTGGTTTATGGGGAATATGGTATATAAAAATTTATTTCTGCATCCTATTCTATAGACATATTTCCCTACTAGAGTGGTAATGCTAGTTCAACTTGCTTTGTTGAACCTAACCTCAATACAATTAAATGATGATGGTTAATCATACTTAGCTTCCTTGTATGTTGACATAATGAAGGAATGCTCTCTCTCGATGATTATGGTTATTCTTCTATACTATCCTATGAACATCATATCTCCTTAATTTAATGTTATGTTGAACATGTTTGTCACAAGTATGGTGATGGTTTTAGAAGCTTTTATAAGGCGTGAAAGATAATGATGTTCTTACAGGAGATGATGTGGTGGTCATATTGACCTTTGGGCATGGTTGAGCCCTTATGGAGGTGTAACCCTCTTCACTATGTGACAAGGTTTGGCATCTTGTGATGATGTGATAAGAAATGTATCTCATACATTTTGTATCTTCTGAAGTAGCAATATACCCATTTTTGTAGAATTCTATTAGGGTTTGTATGTACACTTGTTTGATGCAACCTTAACTCACCCAATTGGCATTAATTAATCAAGTAAAACACTAACCATGTAGTGCCTTGTGCCGTAGAACCATTCCGATGTGATGACTTGCTAGATGGGGAAATGAGTATTCATAAAGGAAGCTCAGAGTCACATACATAACCGTTGAGTATGCACATGTGCATGAGAATGTGTGTCCTTGTTATTGTGATTCCAAGGTTATAGAGGATGGCTGCGGTCATGCCTCAGATTGAGAGCAGTTAAGGCCAAGTCTCATATTTTTGTATATATGATGTGATTGAGGACAACTACGGTTGTACCTCGGATGATGGGGTTTTTGTATACCCTAGTTAGTATCGTGACCTATACAAGGATGGACTAGGTTGTTAGCAACTTTTTTTGGGTGAACAAGCGTCTATATTAAACCAAACTTTGGGTGCATAAAAATAATGGGCCCCTAAAATTGAAAAAAAATAACCAAGAGAAATAGTATCTTGTATCCACGTAGGGAGATACTTTTCTCAAGAGACACCAGGCCAGAAAATAACAGTAACCAAGAATACAAGAGAAACCAAGGATATTATAATACGATATGACAACAGGGGAGAATCATCTTGAACCATCATCAGATCCTACCCACCACTGTCGTTAAAACTTCTAAAATGTGTGAAAGATAGAAACTGAAAGGGGAACCAGAATCATCTCCTCAAAGTAAACCAGATCATAACAATCAAGATTCCATCTTTGGATGCCAGGTTAGAGTAGAATGCAGGCCTCAACAAAAAACTATAGGATCATACATTCCTATGGACTACTACAGAATATGTCAAGTCAGAAAGAAGAAATAGCAAGGAATAGGAGTCATATAGAGTCCACGAACTTGTTATAATCAAATTTAGGAATATCATCATCCTTTTCCTTGTATTTCTTCTTTCTTCTCCTTGGCCTATTCCCTTCCTTGACTTTAAACTTTCTCATCAGGTCCGGTTCAAGTTCCAGGGAGCTAACACTCTCCTGGTCTTCTTCTCTGTCCTTAGTCCCCTACAAAGATCTTTGTTGGTAATCTAGGGACAGACCTAAGCTCTGAAGGATCTTCCTAGCACAGCTAGGGGTGCGCTTGAAGGAACAAGCCAATTCCCAGTCCAGATTGAGTCCTTCTTGATCTGTAATTATAGGGCTATAGAACATATCAGCCTCTAGAAGTTCAAGGCAACTACTCTCCTTCTCGCCTTGAGATCGACTTGGTGCTTCAGTTCCCTTGGCCATCTGCTGAGTGGATGTCGTTCCACTGCTGTCAGTAGTTGAGGAAGCTTGAGCTTTATCGATCACCTTTTCTACATTCTTCACAGACTTCTCTCTGGCCTTGCGTCGAACAGTTGGTTTCCCATATCTGAGCTGCAACTCGTTTAATGGAGTAACCTTCCTAATCACCGCTGGGCAAGAGCTTAGTCTATGTCCAAAGCACTTACAACCTGAGCATACTATCGGGATGGAAATATACTCAACCTTTAGTAGCTTGGGCACCCCATCGACCTCAACCATCGTCTTCTTTGGAAAGGAGGATGTCGAGGGCATTTCCACACACACATTTGCGCCGTCCTGGCACCCAGCTGAAAGGGATGAGTCCTCATAATCGAGTGGCTTCCCGACTGTACTGGCTATGAGCTGCAAACTGTCATGGTTCCATGGCACACCAGGGTTGTCTATCCTAAGCCATATTAGAGCAGAGCAAAAGGAGAGAGGGGCGAGCCTGGAACATGACTCCCACGGTTGAATAATCACAAGGTGGCCATCCAATGACCATGAGGCCTCATCGATCACTCGGTCACTCTCTGTGGACGACGTCATACAGATGATGAAGCCCTCCTTTTCCTCTGCAATTATCTCGAACGGGCCACTGGGGCACCAAAGCCTCCTTACCCAACCTTGGAGTTGGCTTTGGTAGGGCTTTCTGCCTGTGAACCGAATCGACAAGGATGAGCTCCAATCTGGAGGATCCCCTTCACTTGAAATAGAAGCAGATCTGACTCTGTTGCGATCTTCAGGATCCACGAAGCTGAGCACCACCACATTCTTTGATTCCCGTCCTAGACAACTAGCTAAAATCCAATCGACATCTGGTTGCGGAATGGGGTCTTCGGGGGTTGAGGGAAGAGGCTGAGAAGGACGTGAGGTAGAAGTTGTGTCGCCACTGTCATCATATGACTTTGGTAGAGAACTCACAGGGGTTGAAGGATTCTGGGATGGATTGATTAAGGACCCTGCCCCAATAGTCATGCTTGAACCATTGGGGTAGCTGGGGATACCAGCTCCGTCGCCATCTCTTCTCCACCTGAATCACCTCTCCCTCTAGGGTTCCATCCACCACGACCTCGCCCCCTTCCGCCCTCCCGTTTCCCCTCCCTCAAGCCATTGTTGTTAGAAACTTGACTATATGATGTTGTAGGAAGCTCCATTGATATGTCACTACAATTAACTCATACTGACCAAGGAGATCTTAGGATTTTGACATTCCTAGATCTTGTACAGAGCTGATTGTGACTTCATAGTGGTCAATTGGACTTTAAGTGATACAACTCAAACTCCTCAGGGCTTAATAAAAGATATAATAAAATTGTGTAGTATATCTGTTATGGTTAAACATGATTCACATTGGTTGTTAACCCTTACCTTATTTCTTATACTGCTAGTTGTTTTATAATGCAGTAAGAAGTAGTCAACTATTAGTAAATGATAGTTTTATCTATTCCTTTATATACCTTGTTAATCATGCTTGCTGCTATGCCTATCTGTTTCACTTGCTTAATCTGTTTAATTTTCTTAATTAGATAACATGTTGTAATCAATAACTGTTGTTGAGAGTTATATTTCTCATTGGTACATTGGTATCACTTTGTGGGTCACCACATCTTTTTAGGTGATCTTCAACGACATCGTTAGGTTTGTGGTGTCGAGGGAAGAGAAACTCAAAGAGTAGTGGGAGCAGAAGGTTGACTAGTTGTTAGTGGTATCCTAGAGTCATCCATTTACTCTAATGTCTGGGCAAGGGATGCTTTGTAGATGAGATATGTATCAACACAAGTTTTTGGTAGTGTGTGGATGTTTGTATTTGGCATGTACATGTGGAACATCTCATTTGTATACAGGTTGTGGCCTCAAGGACTGGACAACTATGTAAATACATGACATGGTATGTGTTGATATGCAAGATGTTGAACTTATATGTAAATGTTCCTAAATATATTAGTGATGTTTAAATCGGTTTTAATTTATCTGCCTTTTCAGTTATGTGGTTAATTAGTGATTGAGCACATGTTTTGTTTTGAGTAACCTCGTTTAGAGTGATTTTGTGTCACACATGTCACTTGGGTGACTTTGATTGGGCCATCACAACGAGAGTCGTTCACCTAATTTTGTTGCATTCATGGATTTATAGGATTTTTTGTTGGTCATAGTTTCTAAATTCTATTATAAATCAATCATATGTCATAAAAATTAAATAAAATATGATCGTTAGAGTTTTCTCTATAAGATGATATATGTTTTATGACCAAATTCCAATATATGTAGTATGTATTTTCTATAGATTTCCCTAATTGGTTAGAATTTCTAAAATTCATGAGTAATAATCTATGAATCAGAAAAATAAAGTAAAATATACTATGAACTCAGAAAAATATAATCTATAATATCATATCATTTTCATAACCTAATTCACTAATGATAAAAAGATAACTTTTAGAGTTTGCACTATAAATTTGGGCTTAATCATAATTATATATATGTTTCATAGGTGTTTTGAAGACCATGGCTTAGACTTAGGGTTGGCTTTGGACGTATGTAGCTTGTATATGAGGTATGATGTATCCCTTATTAGCATATTGAGCAATCTCCCATATTTATCTCTCTCTCTCAATCGATTGGAACATACTATCCTATACATGTTCTCTTTCTTCTGATAGGTTAACTTATGTGAGTATGGATCTTCTAATCATCTTAATTTTCTGGATATTCTTTTTAAAATTTAATTTTTATGTTGTCCATCCTTCTTCATGCTGTATAATTATTTGTAGAGATTCTGTTCGTGAAATGGAATCTTATTTTCCAATGTGATTTCCAGTTGGGGTCTTATGATTTACCTCTATTATGGAGATTGATTGGATATTTGTTTATAGGTCTTCTAACCCCATAGGATAATTTTTTGATGTTCTCATTCTCTAATATGAGCTTGACCAAACTTACTTCTTGCCTCTACATCTGGGCATGGTTTAGACTAGTTATATTTCTAGTAGTAGTACATGAGTACAACCATACATAGGGCCCAATTTTCCACCTTGAATGTGCTTTTCCACTCGACATATATATAGGCCACACTTAATCTGCCCAGGTTGTCTTTTCCACCCACACTTTGGCTGAGATCCAATGGTGTTTGAGCCCTACTTTATATAACTTTTATATAATGATATTTACATACACTCTCATATTTGTGATATATGACAAGCAAATCTCTTATTGTTTATATTCTTTAAATGTTCTTTTGATATCCACTTGGATGGTACTTTTCTATTGTATGGGAAGCCATGTTATTTTTGTGATCCTTTTCCCCTTATATTGTTCATTACCCATTTATATGCACATATCGACTTTTATGCTAACATCATCTACTTTGTCTTCTCTTGTGGGGGTATGCTTCCGACCTCGTAGGTGAAGGATGTATGGACCTGCCACTTGACATGGACCTAGCTTAGAGGTGATGACTCTTGGGAGAGAAAATTGAGATAGTTTGGACTTCCTTCTGCCTTGATATGAAGTTGCTTTTTTGATGAAAACTCCTAGTGAGATATTATTATGTAAACTTGTGAAATTGGATATAATCATTACATTTATTTCTGCTGCTATATTTTGATCTTATATACCATTCATTTGAGGAAAAATATATATTATAGAATACTTGTTGGTGTGTTTGGTTTAGATAGGTTTATTCAAATTAAGTGAGGAGTGGATCCCCTCTAAGGTCCCACTCTTTACAGTGAGCAACCAGTTTGCATGAAGCAATCATATTGGTAGAAAAATATCATCACCCTCTCATTTAGGATAGACCTATCACTTGCCATCTTGACACACATCCTATAATGTGTACTATAAACCCAAACATTTATCCTTTATCATGTCATGTCACTCCTCTCTTTCATACCACTCTACCTTTCATATAACTATCTACGAAACCCAACACATTTTCACCATTCACAACACTCGCCATCATGTCTCTAGTACACTCCATGAGATGGGAAATATGTTGGATCTATGCTCATGAGGGGGAGTGACTTGAGATATTTAATACTGAAACAAAACTTGTTAGACCTTCAAATTATATTATAATATAATATGACAAGCATGAGGGCATAGAGATTGAGCAACCACTAAAGGAAGATAAATATTTATAGTTGTTCTAGCTTAAAGTGTTATGGATCAACTGCCTAATAGTCTCAACTACATATTTTCTTAACCACTTGAGTACCATCTTATATTACCTTTACAAGACAACACACCAAGTATTTTCTCTTTTCAAGCCAATGAGTAACTAGCTTCCTTTTCAGGAAAGGAGTCAACAACATATACCAGGTTTTGAACTATCCTTGCAAGGGCCACCTACACCACACCTTTCTTTGTCAAGGAAGAGCTTCAATAAACTTTGAAGAAATATATTGTAAGAGAGAGATGATAGCCTCACAATATAGTAATTCAAGCTTGTTTTTTAGAAAATGTTGTACTTGATTGAAGTGAGAAAGTTTAAATCTCAAGAGAGTGATTGTGGGCTCCTTGAGGGAAAAAATATTAAATAAAGAATTAGGACAATTAGGTTGTGATTTTCCCAAGTGACTCATGTATATAGCTGAGGGTAAATACTAGCTAGCAGACTTGAACGAGATAAATCTCGCAATTTTAGGGTGGTATAGACAAAAGTTCAAAGGACCCATTACCACTTTTAAAACCTTCTATAACAAATAATGGAGCAAGAATATAAAGCTACATCCATCACATGGCCAACTAAATTGCCTAGGGAAAATTCATTTAATGCATAATTGTTAGGGACAATTGCTAGGTTAGTTGGATTTAAATTCAAAGTTGAATATTTCATCGATTCATGATTCTATCTTGTACATGCACAATGGTTAGTTAAGTTTTAATTCACAATTGCATGCTATATAGTACTCTTCTTCCACTACATTTTTCTTAAGGAAATTTGCCTAATGAGATCTTCTATTTCCAACTATGAACTTGACATTTTCCTAATGCAACCTTTAAGTGGAAAATTCAATCAATGTTGGGTCATAATAAGATCCACATAATTTATATACTTGAAATTTTACAGTATAGTTCATATAACACTGAGATATCTAAGATTTTCTTAGTACTTAGTGCATCAGGTTCCTATTGACTCTATTAAAATTTTGAACTTGATTACAAATCCTACATACACCCTTTTGAAGATAAAAAATCATAAATGCATATATCTAAAACCATTAATATTGAGATTTCATGCCCTTGATGCTAACATGGTTTCAAGATTAGAGCAAATATGTTTATCACAATTAAATTCATGCTCTGAACCATATTTATTAGTTTTTAGAAAGTAACACAGATCTTGGAAGCAATATGTTTATCACAATTTAGAGTATGATGATCTATTTAATTTCAATTCAATATGATCAACAATGTCTTTGCCCCTTTGTCATCAAAAGAGGAGGATAGAAGAGTAAATATGAAGGACTTGCTTAAGCAGTCATGATTAAACACAATCATAAATAGGAGAAAGGAAAATATACCACATATGCATCTAAAAATAGGAAAACATGAGACCCAAATATAATTATAATTCATTCAAGATAAAAGTTTGAGTACAACATGAAAAATAAAATTAAAAAGCACAAAAGATAAAACACACATGAAATAAAAGAATTCATGAAAAGATAAAGGCGATACATGTCTCAAATATATTTTTCCTCTTAAATTTGATGTAATGAGGCTAGAAAATACATAGTATAACAAAATATGACTAGACCTAGACCTAGTCTCATAGAGGATCATAATCCTCATTTTATAACTCATCATAAGTAAGAGGAGGGTAGACAACATCATGCTCATGCTTAGCATCTTTTGTACCTCCTCAAAGGTCAAGAAGCCCTCATCATCATCTTCTCATTCTTTTCCTTCTACCTCCTCACCCTCTTCCACATCCTCATATATAGAACATGTTGTTTGGGTCAACACTCATCGATGTTATTCCATGTCATAAAATGATGTACCGCAAGCATATATGCCCCCTAAAAGGTGGGAGAATACACCTAATACTATCCTAAAAGTGACAATGGAATTGGTAGAAAGGCAAGTGCTGACATCTCCATAGGGGTGGAAGTTTTAGTACATGTAAAAGTGTATTGGGGTGGAGGGTTTGGTGGGGGAGCTATGTCAAACTGGAGGAAGTGTGAGGACATGTTGTAGAATGCACAATTTGTGGTCCTCACTTCCTTTGAAATTGGAAAACCAAGCCTGGTGGAGACAATTCTCTGGTTCACAACTGATATTATTGTATTTGTGAGTTGCGCCCTCCTCTAGTGAAAGCTGCCTTTTGTTGAGAAAAACTCCCTTACTTGATTACCTACTTCTAAGTGTTTTTTCATGTTTTCATCTAGTCTCAATTTTTATAATCTTCAAATGATTTTGGATTAGGAGAGAGAAGAGAAGATTTGGATAAAATTCTAGACAATTATCTTACTTACTCCTTGTTCTTCTTGCAAAGTAAAACTAATTTACAATTGGAATACAATATTTGAATACTTAGTCAAATGAAATCTAATTGTGTAAATATCTTAATATGGCTTACATGAAACCCAACTGCAATTCATATTGCACACAAACTCACAAACACAAATTTAATTAAAATGATAAACAACATAGTTAAAAAAATATGAAAGTGTGGGAAAATAAGGTAACTATATGATATAATCTAGGATGTTATTCAATCACAATAGTTTGTGAGGGATAAAAAATGGGTGTCAATACTATATGATATGGCCCACATCACTAATGTGCACTATCTACACCCTTATAACTAGAAAACACCATTTTTACCAAAACATATGACTTTGTAAGGGTAGTAGAGTATTTCTTGTAGAGTAACATAGTTTAAATGTGTAGTACTATTTTCTATTCATTTATAGTTGGGATACTATGCATTACATAAACACATGCATTGTGGTGTATGTGAATGTGGACATAAATGTTATTAAATGTGTATTATTGTTTATGATCACGTGCTATGTTGCTATAATTGGGTACTATTAGTTTATTACCATGTACTCATGATTTTGTTATATTAACAAGTGCTTTTATAAATGTAAGATATTTGACCGACGATGTACATTTCATCAAATGAGTTGGCTGACTAATGAGTTGGAAATAACCACGCAGGGTGAACAAAACCACAGGATAAAGATATGGGGGTCATGAACAAATTATAGGTTTTTCAAAATTTGGGGCAAAATGTATCTATGGGAGAAGTTAATGGGATGCCATGATGGGGGTAAGTGTTGGTTCTGTTAAACGAAATGTTAAATGTAATATATTAATTTTATACATACATGATTGATAAAGAGAGAAGTGGGATGAATTAATTTCTTACAAGTATTGAATACCATTCATTCCCTTATCATGTGCCAACACCAATTCTTAGTTGGATAGACACATTGTATATATATGTAGGATTAAAAGAGACATTTCCCCCCCTCTTCCATCATGCCCGTGATGGAGGTTGAACATCTGGGAGGGTGGTAAATCAAGATGACAACTAGAATTCAAACATGGGTCCCTTTGTTAGGAGACACTGTGCTTGACCACTTGAGCCACTCCTTGTCGGCCATTGTACATATATATGTATTTATTGTTCAACATGAATAAGTACCAAAATGAGTCCATTACCCATTGGATTTTGATTTCTAATGGAGGGATATACTATATGTGCTTAAAAAAACAATTTTGTAAAAATTTATTCTTTTAGTACATTCATGGACATATACGTTTGCCTACCTTTTGTATTGAAACATACATGCTCATGAACTGGAAAGAGAGTGAGGGAGAGATAAATAAATATGGATAGACATTGAGTAGAAATGAGATGAGAGACATAAGATAATGGGGTGAGGTACTATGAGAGAGAGTAAACTATAAATTTTCATACAAAGGAGAGAAATTAATTATAATAGATATCTCGAGTAATATAATAATCTAAAATAGAGGGAGCGAGGGCCACATTGTTGATTTTCATATAAACGCATTATTATGATAAAAGTATACAAAATTTTGTTCAAAATAGTGCATGCATCAAAATATAGTAGCGAAAAATACTCATTAGACTACATGTTTGGTAAATTTGTACTTTTGTCTGGATTAGAATAAGAAAGCATACACATCTAGAATATATAGTACAACATATTATCTTATGATATGATACATATCAATGCATCATAGTTGTGTGTAAAATGTTCTTTATCATGCATATTATTTTCAATATGTATGTCTATTTTACTATCACTTGACATTTTTTTAAAATAATAAGTTTAGTCTTTTTATTATAATACTGATAAAATACACATGAGTTTAGTTGATCTTGTTGTATTGTGATTAAAAAGAGAGAAATGCAGTTACGTATAAAACATATATAGTTATTTTCTCAACTCTTCTACATCAACACCAAAATCTAATCTAGACCTCATAACAAAAAACATGCATATGTGCCTTGAAAAGGCTATCACATATTATTGTGTTTGTGTGACAAAAGAGTCAAAACTGCAACCGACTATCTACCATGAGTTATCCATAGTGAGGATTTAAGCGGTGAAAACATTTTGGTCTCTGATTGATTCTCAACGTTCCTTGTAGAAAACATTATAGAAAATGGATTGATAGCCAACGTACTTTCTAAGTTGTGGGGCACGTGATATCAAATTATGCTTTTTTGCTTCCAAAAGGCTTTTCTAGACTTAACCAAACAAAGCCAATGAATAGTCAGTTCACGTAGGATGTGAGACACTTCCTGCCTCATCTTCATATTTGGATTTGTGTTGCCTAAGTTGCTATGAAGCCATCATATTTGTGCAAATTCTTGTCATCTTATGGCATTTATCATTGACAAAAAGAGATAATAAGTTTTGTTCTTACTTACCATCTTCATCACCTTCTCTAGACCCCTCTTAAAGTTCCATATGCCTCTAGACTTTTCAGTCAAGATGTGTCAAACAATAAAAGTAAATCTATATTTACAAACCTTGTAAATTAGGCCAAAAATTTTGGAAAAATTCATCACATGCATCCATAAGATAAAAGAGGGGATGTGAATTCTCCTCCCATATATTATTATTGTTACTATTATTATTACAACAACTATTATTATTATTATATGTCCAAGATGGGACATCCCAGCAGGTTGGATCTTGGATTTGTCACCAAGAGGTCTCAGATTCAAATCCCAGGGATGGCACTAATAGGATCCCCAACTTTTTTTAAGGATATTATATTTACCAATTATACTTTTGTCAGCATATCTTATTATACCATACAATCTTCAACCATCACCTTTGACTTTATCAATCTGATCATCCCTTTCATTTGCATTTAGTTTAAGGTTTGGACCAAAAAGATTTGAACACAAGTTCTACTACTACTACTATTATTATTATTACTGCTATTATTATTGCTATACTATGTACCCAATATAGTTTGTGAGCATATCTTGGTATACCACACGGTCTACAACTGTTTTCTAATTACTTTTTATTACTCTTATGACCCTTTGATTTTCATATCTTTTGGGGTTTGGGCTAAAAATATTTGACCGAGAGTTATCTTACACATTCTTAGACCATAAAGCTATTCGTCGTTAAAGCTATTTGTTATTACATAGATACCATCACTTAACATTTCAACCAAAAATGATAAGTCATTCCTCCAACTCTCTCCTACTAGGATTAGCTAAACAATGAGATGCCAATTTCTTATGACTTACACAACATTGCGTCCTCATGCTACAATTTTATGAATCCATTATTATACAACATAACTTCTATGTGGGATTCAAATTTGTTATCTTTCTAAATAGTGGTTGCAATAACCATATTGATATGGCCTCTATGGCATGTGAGTATGTATCCAAACTAATCTCTATATAGTATACAATAGAGGCAATACATGTTATATTTACCTTCTCCTTTTCATGCAGGGGTTCTCCCATCTAAGAGTTTTAATGGAAAAATTACAAAAAAATGTTATGTTTAGCTTCTCCTTAGTATGTGGGTTCTCCTATCTAAGAGTGTCAATGAAAAAATACAAGGTTCTCAGAGAGGTAAACACTTGCAGAGTATTTGTTTCCTTAGGATTGTAAAAAAAGAATCCTTAAAAAATATTAAAATTTATATGCATCATCATTTTCATTTTTGAATATACTTGAAACCAACACACTAGCTTTGAGAGCAACCCAAAATCATAAGTAAACCTCAGATATATTGCTATGTGCTTCCATAAGGAGACAAGCATATTTGTAACTAGGGCATCACATAGTGGTGAGATATCAACTAATTAATGTCATAACATAACATAGCTATATAGGCAGTCATGTGATTGGGTGCAGGCCATGGGATTTGATGCACTGAATATTATTCACTTTTCATAGGCTAGTTTATTATGTTTTTCATGCATATTTTCTCATTTTGATATTATTTTTGCATAGTTTATCATTATTGGCCTGTCACATACATGTGCATCAAACATTTCTTGTTTCCACGATTTCATATTGATTTATTATAATTTATGGGACTTATGTTCTTTGTTATTAAATTTTAGGTAAATTGACAAGTCCTAGATCAGCTTGGGGCTACCGACAACTCTTTTAATGGTACTGACAATTGAAGAAAAGAGCAAGCATGAGTCAAAGACACTCGGTGGTATTGACAATGGAATCGATGCTACCGACTCCATGGACCGTAACTCAACCAAAGTCATTTGGTGCAACTGACCTCCAGTTGATGGTACCAACTTGTACATAGAAAATGATGTTAGGGGTCAACTCGGTGCTATCAACACCTTAGTTGGTAGTACTGACACTCACATGGAATCGCGACCCAGAAGATGTCTCAGTGCCACCGACATCCCATCAGCGGTACCAACTTGTCACGATCAGACAAGATTATAGATTGCGATCAATCCAACAACCATGACTTAACAATGCCCTAAGTCTGTCTTATGATTAGGGGGGATTTCGGTCAGACATAACAATCACACTAGAGTTCATTGCACGATAAGAGAGAGCCGTCACAAGAGAAATGAGAGGAGAAAGCTATGTTCCAGATGATTCAAACACTTCCAGTGGACATATTTATAGTCGGAAGATAGAAAATGGTCACGTTCGTCAGAGGGAGTCATCCAGATCATCTTCTCTAAGGGTTTCCATTGATTCTTTAATATTTTCCTTACCTTCATCTTCTCCGTATATGTGTATGGAAACCGAAATCATGCAGAGCTAATCTCCAAATTCCTTAGGATCTTTGTGTAGCCCAGTTCTCTGTTGTACCTGACATTATGAGTTAATATATATATTTTTCCTAATTGCTGGATATAACTCTATGTTTGCTTCATGAATTATCTATTCTTGATCACCATAGTTGATTTTCTAGACTATTAATTTCTTCGATAGAGGGATTAAGAGTTTGATAAGCCATTTATTTACATAGCTTAGACCTTGCCTCGAGAAAGGGCTTACGACTGTGAAGGGTATAGCCTAGAGGATTTGTTAAAGCATCTAACTAATAATTAAATCGCTATGAGAGTGGGGTTTGTATTAGATTAGATAGTGAATTATGCTATGAGAATGGGTAATTTTTTCTACATGTCCCTTAGTCTAGGGTTAGGAGAGGTAAATATTAATGAGTAGTGTTAATTATATTATAAATCATGGTGAAACTATATTCATAGGGGATCCCTTCCATTTGTGATCACAACCTTAGTTATTTAGTTTTAATTCTCGCAACTAGTCAAGTAATCTTCAATCACCTTTTTCAATAGGTCTAGCTGATCGAGTGATAGTTAGTAGTAGTCTTTATATTCACATTTCCCTAAATTTGATAACCGAGCCTCTTTTATCCTATATTGATGGGATACTGCACTTGCGTTTAATACATGTAGTAAACACACATCAAGTTTTTGGCCCCGTTGCCGGGGAAACGGCAATCCAGCACTATGAGTGCTATGACCGGCCACTCTAGGATACAATTTTTTTCCTCTTTTCACTATTATTAAGATGAAAATCAAATATTCATTTAATCACTACTATCCAATTCTCATTTATCAATTATTTGTAGGTGCTAGTGCATGGTTCAAATAAGGACCACTGATTACGGAGAGTCAACCCTCCTACCTTTAGCATAGAGGACCTTCGTTTGTGGGAGGACTTCTCCAAACACCACCACCTGACACTCCACAACCACATGCGACACAACCAGAACAAGCACAAATGGGTGATGGTAATGTGGAAGTTGAGGAGTATAGTGTCTGGGAGAAAATTAGGGCATCCTCAACAACTGAGTTAGGACCAATAAAAAGACATGCAGTAAATGTGGACATCTATAAAATTAATTTGGGTTTGGTGGCACTTATAAAATCACAATTTTTTCATGGGCACAACATGGAGGATCCAATGGCTCACATCAATAATTTTATGGAAAGTTGTGACATGCTGAAGATTGATAGGATCGTAGAAACAATGATTTATCTCAAATTATTTTCTTATTCATTGGAAGATAAAGCAAAAGTATGGTTTCTAAGTCTCCCTCCCGAACCAATAGAAACATGGGATCAAATGATAGATGTCTTCTTTGAACGTTATTTTCTGCCCCAGAAGAAATGAGCTAGTTGGGAAGATCTATAATTTCAAGTAGCATGTAGAAGATTCATATTTAGAGGCATCGGAGGGATTCTAGAACATGATAAGGAAGGTCCCTCATCATGGGATTGACCTCTACAGACAAGCAAAGACCTTCTACTATGGATCGCATAAGGGAGAAAGAACCTCACTGGATAGCACAGGGCCAAGATTCTTCCTCAACAACAAGGCGTCCATGTGCCATGAAATTCTACAAAACATGGCTAACAACCCGTCATGGGGAGAGGAAAGAGAAGATCCAGCTACAATCAAAAGTGTTGGAGAGTCTAAAGTCATCATGACAGTGAGTAAGAAGTTGGACAACCTCACTAAGAAACTAGATCATAAATTAGGAAGTTCATCTGGAGGTGAGGAAGAATAATACATGTATATGGTACAATAGAACTACAGGGGGAACACTGAATTCATGGAGGAAGGATCTTAATTATCATGAAAGGATCCTAACAACTTTTAGCAGGACCCATCTCAAGCACATCAGGGCAAGCCACAACAAGGTAGTGCACATTAGTAGCATCAGTAGGACAACCCCCCCTCCCCAATAAGATAGACCACAAAGAGGACATGCTAGGAAAGTTGGTAAGTCATAATGAGACTATAATATGCCAAACACAGAGGGACTTGTAGAATCAAGGAGCACATATCCGCAACATAGAAAATTAGATTTCTTAGATAGCAGCAGAAGTGGCATCCTTGAAGAATCCAGGACAACATGGATTTCCCATGAATATTGGCATCCCATCTGGTAACTAGCAGGTGAAGATAGTGTTACTCCGTAGTGGCAAGAAATTGTGAATGAACAAAAGGCCATCCCAGAAGCAACCAACAAGACAGGTAACACGGGACTAGTGTCGACTACTGATCCCCTTGAGCCAGACACCACATCACAAGAAAAAGAAGCAATAGAGGAAACTAAAGAGCCAAAGTAAGCCATGAAAGCATATGTTCCATCTCACCAAAGGAATTTGGTTACTCTAATGCCATTTCCAAATAGCCTGAAGGCAAAGAAGGTTGACCATCAATTCAAGAAGTTTCTAGATACTTTCATAAAGCTTAATGTCTTAACATACCGCTGGTAGATGCAATAGAGTAGGTCCCATCTTATGGGAAATTTTTGAAGGACATAATAATTAAAAAGAGGAGGATAGATGATTCTGATGTAGTGATATTGAAGGAGGAAGTTAGTGCACTTATATAAAGGACATTGCCATAGAAGAGGCAAGATCTAGGTTGCTTCAATACACCATGTTACATCGGCAAGACAAAGTTTGGTGAGGCTCTCTATGACTCAGGAATAAGCATAAATATCATGCCCTTAACAACATTCAAATGATTGGGGCTGAAGGAATCTAGGAAGATCAACATGACCATACAGTTGGTTGACAATTCAGTGGTGAGGCCAATTGGTATCCATGAGGATGTGTTAGTCAAGGTGGAAAAAATTGTTTTTCCAACAAGTTTTGTGGTTATGGATATGCAGGGTGATCATGGAAATGAACTACTCTATGTAGGCCATTTCAGGCTACATCAGACATGATCCTAGAGATGGGCATAGGAAGACTGACATGTGGTATTCATGATGACCGCTTTGAAATTAAAATGCTAAACTCTCAACAAACGATTGGCGACAAAGCACATTTTCAGATGTTGCAACAATTGAACAGTGAGGTGTCTTTATTTCTAAAGAAGCCATTTCTAGACATGGATTATGTCATGATGAAGGTACAAAGAAGCACTTTGGCAGTGGACATTATCGAGCATACTAAGGAGGTTTCTTTGAAAAATGCAGTGAAGTACCTTGATGATGAAGAGGAGGAGGCATGCCCAATGACAATTGAGAAGGCAACATCCCTCACTCTCAACAAATCATATCCACAACTACCACTTGAGGCTTGCACATGAATGTGGTGGATGATTGCACTTGTTGTCATTATTTGGAGGAGTGTGTTCTATTTGTGAAGACATTATCATTCTTCTACACTAGACACTGTGAAGATTTAGGTCCACCACCACCACCATTGACCCCATCATTAAAGTGTCCCTAGAGCTTGAGTTGATGCCCCTTCTGCCACATCTGAAGTACATTTTCTTGGAAGCAAATCAGAACATCCCATCATCATTTCATCCTAATTGAGCATGGTGCTGAAGAACCACTAAACATTGTTTGGATGATCTATTACATACATCAAGTAGATATACACTATTTTTTTCCAACACAAGATCAAAATTGAAGAAGGAGCCGAACCAATAGTACAATCTCAACAACGTTTCAACCCAATCATGACCGAGATGGTGAAGAAAGAGGTAGTGAAGCTTCTATCGACATGTATAATTTATGCCATATCTGATTCTAATTGGGTTATTCCAACCCAACTTATTCCTAAGAAAGGGAGGATAACGGTCACAGCAAATTTTTGAGTTGATTCTACTGGATGAGTGACCGGGTGGTGTATGTTTATTGATTGCTTCCAATTGAATGCCACCACACTTAAAGACCATTTTCCATTACCTTCTATTGATCAAATCCTAGAGCAGCTCACCACCATTCTCATTTTTGTTTTATAGATGGGTATTCTAGGTATAATTAGATTTATATAGAGCCACATGACCAAGAGAAGTCTACCTTCACTCATCCTTATGACATGTTAGCGTTCGGTCGGATGCCTTTTGGCCTTTGTAATGCACCAACTACTTTTCTGAGATGTATGCTCGCTATTTTTTTCAGATATGGTAGAGTGTTGTCTCGAGGTCTTTATGGACAATTTTTTAGTGTACAGATAGTCATTTGAAGACTGCCATGATAGTCTTGATAGAGTTCTACAAAGGTGTGAGGACACTCATCTAGTGCTGAATTGGAAGAAATGCCACATGATGGTGACTGAAGGGATAATTTTAAGACACAAGGGTCCAATAGAGGGATGGAATTCAATCTGGTAAAAATTGATGTGATATCTAAACTGCCTCAACCATCATCAGTGAAGGGGGTTGGGAGTTTTCTAGGACATGCTGCATTTTATCGTTGTTTTACAAAAGATTTTTCAAAGACTGCAAAACCTCTTTCCAAGTTGTTAGAAAAAGATGCCAAATTTAATTTGATGAGTGGTGTTTGAAGGATTTTGAGGTGCTGAAGGAGAAATTGGTCTCCTCACCTATGGTACAAGCTCCAGATTGGATCCAACCTTTTGAGCTCATGTGTGACACATCAAACTATGCAGTAGGATATGTTCTAGGACAACACAAAGCTAAAAACCCCACTATTATTTATTATGCGTCAAAAACCCTTAATGATGCCCAACTTAATTAAGCTACAATCGAAAAAGAGATTTTGGCTGTGGTGTTTGCTTTTGAAAAATTTCGTAGATACTTGATTGGGGTAAGGGTTATAGTGTGGACTGACCATCAACGATAAAATATCTATTGCAGAAGAAAGATGCCAAACCTAGATCGATAAGATGGATTTTGCTACTGTAGTAATTTGATATAGAAATCAAGGATAAGATAGGTACAGAAAATGTGGTATCCGATTATTTTTCTAGGTTGGAAAGATTAGATGAAAAGGAATTAGAAATTCCATTATTGAGTAGTTTCCTGATGAGCAGTTGTTCGCAATGAAAGAAAAACACCCATGGTTTGCTAGTGAACTACTTGGCATGTGGCGAGTTGCCGGAAGATTGGGATATCAAGAGAAGAAGAAAATTTTCCAATCTTTGAGATTATATGTGTGGGATGACCCAATCTTGCTCAAACAATGTAGGGATGGGATTTTGAGGAAGTGTGTGCCTGAGTGTGAGTTTGAGAGCATATTGGGACATTTTCACTACCTACCTACTGGAGGACCCCATGCTAGCTCAAGGAAAGCAGCCAAGGTGTTAAAAAGTGGAATCTATTACCATCACTATTCAAAGATGCTTATAATTTTGTGCTTAATTGTGATGCATGTCAGTGAGCAGGGAATATATCCAGGAGACACAAAATGCCTATAAACATTTTTTTGGAAGTTGAGGTTTTTGATTTATAGGGAATACATTTTATGGGATGCTTTGTGTCTTCTTATTATAATTTTTATATTTTTTCTTGCATTTGACTACGTGCTAAGTGGGTGGAAGCAATTCTAACCCACACCAATGATGCACATATTGTTTGCAAACACTAGTACGGAAATGGCTTATAACATCCCATTTAGAGGTGTCAGTTGTATCCAAAAAATTGACGCTGAAACCCTACAACATCGGTTGAAAGCACAAACCGATATCTATATGTGAAGATCAGTTATACATGTGTATCACTTTTTATTTAGCGTCAGTTGCTCAATAAGAAACCAACGCCTAAAATCGCCCGCCAAATCCAATTTTTCCAGTGCAAAAAAATTACCTACAAAGTTTTACATAAGGCATCGGTTGTTTACCATATAACCAACGACTAAAGATTTTTTACGAGATAGAAATTGGGCCCACTTTTGTTGTCAGTTTTCTTGTAATAACCGATGCCGATGTGTTTTCACGCGCTGTCCCCATGAAAATTTTTAGGGTTTAGGTTGCCCAATTGGCGTTGGTTTTTTATGGCAACCGAAGACTATGGTCATATTTTAAGAACATTTTTTTTGTCAGCATATGTAGATAGACATCGGGTTTATAGTTGAAACTGACAACTATGATTGAACATAGGTGTCAGTTTTTTTGTGGTGACCGAGGCTTTTAGATCTTAGGTGTCAGTTTCTGAAACAACCGACGACGACTTTTAACTTAATAGGCCCCACAAA
The DNA here is from genome assembly GCA_963693085.1 of Alisma plantago-aquatica. Taxonomy (NCBI): domain Eukaryota; kingdom Viridiplantae; phylum Streptophyta; class Magnoliopsida; order Alismatales; family Alismataceae; genus Alisma; species Alisma plantago-aquatica. Next base: position 69,371,528 of record OY856409.1, read on the forward strand.
ACACACTCTTCCCCATTCTCTATTTCATCACGAAACATGGCTCAGTCTCTGGTGATTCTACTCAACCTGCCGCTCGTCTGCCGCTGGCGCCTCCTGCTCGTATGCTCAACGCCGCCACCTGCTCGTGTGCTCAAGGCCGCTGCCTGCCTGTGTGCTCAACGCCGCTGCTGCCTGCTCAACACCGCCACCGCCCACTCAATGCTGCCGTCGCCTGCTTGTGTGCTCAAAGCCGCCGCTTGCCTGTGTCCTCAACACCGCCGCCGCCTGCTCAACACCGCATGAGGAGTTGCTGCACCGTCGGAGCTCGAGCCTGAGGTCACCAGAGCTAGCCTCTACTTCCCCTACTGCTAGGTGGGTTACTGATTTCCATCAACTGATTAGTATTTACTTATCTACTGATTTGTATTTACTTATCTACTGATTTGAATTTACTTATCTACTGATTTGAATATATATATATATATCCACTAATTTGTATTTATGTATCTACTGATTTGTATTTACTTATCTACTGATTTGTATTTACTTATGTGCTGATTTATATTTACTTATCTATGGATTTGTATTTACTTATCTACTAATTTGTTCATCTAATGATTTTTGATTTGTCACATTATTTAAATTTAGGCCTTTGTATTTGTTCATCTACTTTTTCAAATTATTTAATCATCTACTAATTTTTCAAATTACTTATCTACTGATTAGTATTTACTTATCTACTGATTTGTATTTATTATCTACTGGTTTTTATTCATTTATCTACTGATTAGTATTAATGTACTATTTTAACTTGTCGAATCCTCATGCTTGACCTAATTCAGTAAATTTTGATGCATGTTGAAATAAGATTCAAACTTGTCCATTCTAGCATCCTAATTTGATTTGATTATGTGCTTTGAACCTTGAAACATACGTGTTAAAGATACATTGATGTTGAATCTCAAACTTAACTCACATGTGGGTCTTCTATTTCTAAAATGATTATGTGAACTCCTAAATCAGTAACATATATTATTCTTTGTGCACCCAAATACCTTGTGAATCATGTATGCACCCTAATGTGTTTAAATGCCTAAATCTTGACTTGAAATATGACCTAGTATGTATGTTGATATATGAAGCTCTAGTTAAAACTTCAAGATTGACCCCTAATTAATACATTATAACAGAATTGAATCATGCATTTGTGTTTTTGCAGGTGATGTTGACTTGATGTTGATTTGCATATATTTCTTCTTCAACCTTCAAGTGAGGTATAATATTCTCACTCTCCCAATGTGCCATTAGGCTTCATTCTGATTCAAATCTTTGATATATGGAATCATGGTTTATTTACTATTTAGTATTTACTGATAAGCATGATTAAATGATGTTACACAAAACATAGGATATGAATGATGAAACTAGGATTGTAGGTATAAGAATGACAACATACATGTATTTGTTGGCCTAGAAACCCATCCAAGATTTACTCATTAGGAGTAAATCTTGGATAGTCCCTGGTTTGGGACTATTCTTGAACACTTAATCTCACTTAATATGTAAGTGTATAATGTGTATTGGGTTTTCAACAAATTTCGGTAGCATTTTCCCGTTTGTTCTCTAAGTACATATGTACTTAGAGAACAACGGGGATATGCTGTCGAAATTTTCTTAAAAACTCAATACACATTATACACTTACTAGTGAGATTTGGTGTTCAAGAATGGGATAGGTGGTACACATTTATTATATATAAGACCTTAAACCCTAAACTTTTAACCATAAACCCTAATCTTTTAACCCTAAACCCTAATATATACTTGTTTTCTCTTTGATCATAGAATGGATAGATCATGGATGTCCATTCCAAATTGCTGCACCCCATAGTTTATTTCTGGTCTTGACCAGTTTATTAGATTTGTTGAGGAACAAAGGAAACAACATGGAGATATGTTCTACTGTCCATGTAGGCATTGCGGTAACAACTTGAAAGTCAGCACTGGTGATGAAATCAAAAATCATGTCATGTGCAACGAGATTGTACAAGGCTATATAGAATGACACTGGCATGGAGAGATTTCAAACCTGAAATCAGTAGATGTCGATAGCAGTGCTTGTGTGGAAGAAGAAATTGCCTCCGATGATGTAGATGTGAACGAACCAGTTCCAGTAGACATCAGTGATGTGATGCTGGATAGTTGTGGGGTAGAGCACACCGATCCACCTCCCATGTTTAGAAACATTGTGCATGATGCTGAGATACCATTATACACATGTTGTACTAAGTTTACAAAGCTTATCGCTGTGTTGAGATTGTATAAGCTGAAAGCTAACAATAGATGGAGCGATAAAAGCTTCACATCATTGTTGTCTTTGTTGAAAGAAATTCTTCCTAAAGGAAACGAGCTGCCAATCTCAACATACTAGTTAAAGAAATTGTTGTGTCCAATGGAAATGGAGGCCAAGAAGATAAACGCATGCCTGAATGATTGTGTATTATTTCAAAAGGACTATGCACATTTGAAAGATTGTCCAAAATGTGGTGCGTCAAGGTATAAATTGATGACTTCGGGGGAGTCTAAAACTGGTTCTCCTACCAAGGTGATGTGGTATTTACCTATAATATCATGGTTTCAACGCTTGTTTTCCAATCCGATAGATGCGAAGAATTTGAGGTGGCATGCAAATATTAAGAAAAATAATGATGGGATCCTACGACATGCGTCTGATTCCCCACAGTGGAAGAAGATTGATTTATTGTATTTTAAATTCAGTGAAGAAGTCAGGAATCTAAGACTTGGGCTTTTTACAAATGGGATGAATCTATACAGGACATTGAGCAACCAACATAACACTTGGCCAATTATGCTTGTTATATACAATCTTCCTCCCTGGTTGTGTATGAAAAATAAGTACGTTATGTTGTCGTTGTTGATATCGGGCCCTAAACAACCTGAAATGATATCGATGTTTATCTTGAACCTCTGATTGATGACTTAAAGAAACTCTGGGGTGAAGGTGTGATGACCTATGATGCTTCACGAAGAGAGACATTTTGTTTGCACACTATGTTGTTTTGCACTGTTAATGACTTTCCAGCATATGGGAATTTGTCTGGATATAATGTCAAAGGATCTAAAGCGTGTCCTATATGTGGAGAGAACACTGATTCAATACGACTAAAACATGGCAGCAAGACTGTATATCTTGGTCATGGCGGCAAGACTGTATATCTTGGTCATCAAAGGTTTCTTCCCAAATTCCATTCGTATTGTAGGTTGCACAAAACATTCAATGGACGGAATGAGGAACAGAGTGCACCTAAACCTATACTAGGGGAGGTTGTTTATGAAAGAGTTAAAGACTTTGCCAATGAATTTGGTAAGAGATCACAATGTACCATGGCCACACGGAGTGACAAATCTTTATTCAAGAAGAAGTCAATATTTTGGGATCTTCGTTATTAGAGTTCTTTGGCAGTCATGCATTATACGATGTAATGCACGTTGAGAAAAATGTCTGTGATAGCGTCATTGGTACTCTGTTGAATATACCAAGTAAGACTAAAGATGGGATAAAATCTAGAATGGACCCACGTGAAATGGGAATAAGGACAAAATTAACAGAAGTAGTTAGTAGCGATCAGAGAACATACTTACCTCCCGCTTGTTACACGTTGTCTAGAAAGGAGAAGAAAGCTTTTTGTGAATGCTTGGTAAATGTTAAGGTGCCACAGGGTTACTCATCCAACATCCATAGATTGGTATCAATGAAAGATCTGAAGTTTATAGGTCTTAAACCTCATGATTGTCACACTCTTAATGCAACAAATATTACCCGTGGCAATTCGATCTATATTGCCGAAGCATGTAAGGTTTGCAATCACCAGACTTTGTTTCTTTTTCAACAGTATGTGCAACAAAGTTATTGACCCTGATACTCTCGATAAATTGCAAAGAGAAGTGGTTGTTACCCTATGTCAGTTTGAGATGTATTTTCCTCCTTCGTTCTTTGATATCATGGTACATCTTGTTGTCCACTTGACTAGGGAAGCGAAAATGTTGGGACCAGTTTTATTGCATTGGATGTATCCCTTTAAACGATACATGCACATTTTTAAAGGTGATGTTTGAAACTATTATCAGCATGAAGGGAGTATTATTGAGGGTTATGTGGCGAGAGATGTTATGGATTTTTGCAATGACTTTCTGAGTGCTAATGACGCTCCTGTTAATGACAAGAATATTGAGGAGCATTTTAGCAAAGGAATTTTGGGATCACAGATGAAATTAATCAACCGTGAGCAGTTGGAACAAGGTCACTTGTATATTTTACACAACATCGACGAAGTGATTGTTTATATCGAGGAACATACCAATTTCATCAAGAGACAATATCCTCGACCCAATTCAATGTAGCTTGCTAGAGAGCATAACAAGACATTTATTAAGTGGTTTGAAGATAAAGTCTTACATAAACTATCTCAAACACCAGATAATCTTACTGAAACTATCAAATGCCTCTCCTTTAAACCAAAATTGAATGTTATGTCTTATGAAGGGTTTGACATAAATGGATTCTCATATTACACAAAGCGTCAAGATGATAAGAGTGTCGTCCAAAACAGTGGGGTCACCCTTCAAGCGTCTTCATTATTTTTTGCAAGTGCAAAGGATAAGAGTCCATGTGAAGTAAAAATGTCATATTACAGTGTCATTGAAGACATATGGGAGTTTGACTACGTAGATTTCAGAATTCCGCTCTTTAAATGTAATTGGGTTGATAACACCAAAGGAGTTATAGTGGATGTATTGGGCTTCACATTAGTGAAATTTGAAAAGATTGGCGAGAAGGGTGAACCATTCATATTGGCATCACAGGCAAAACAAGTATTTTATATTGATGATCCTGCAAATGATAAATGATTGGTTGTTCTTCATTGTAAAAGATAGTTCATTGAAGATCCTATAGATGAAGAAGAGTACTATGATAAGTATGATGACTCCAGTCCATTCTCAGTTGGGTTTCCAACACCACCAAATATTGAAGCTAATGATGACTTGTATGTGCATGGAGATCACAATGAAGGGTTGTTAATTGATAAAAGATCGCAATATTAGAGGCATTTATATTTATATTTTTATATGTTTTATTTTTCTGAATGTGAACTATACAATGTTTTATTATCTTCTAGTTATGTCAAATGCTAAATGTTTGATTTTTTAATGACATTTTCAGATGGCTGAGCATGAGCATGATGACCATGATGATGATTACCATGAGGGTGAGGATATCAATGCGCCGCCTCACAATGTAAGTTTTAAAAATATATCCTATATTTCTATCTATATGTCCATTTATAGTTATATCCTGTAAGTGTGTTTATTTTGTCAAATTTTAGGTTGATGATGTACCCCCTGAAGAACTTGGGGCACTTGATGAGCAGCAAAAAAAAATTGAGAAAGTGAGGGGCATCACAATGATGAACAAGTTACTACAACAAAGGGGCAATGGACCCAAGCTGGCTGTTGATTTTGATCATGCAGAAAATCCAGTTGGAGTGAACCACAACTCGTTTATTTCATGTCTTGGGGTTCTTACTCGTAGCCATTGTAGTCCTAATTTTGAATCTTGGCATAAAGTTCCTAAGGGGAAAAAAAACTTAGTATGGAAGGAACTATGTGTGAGTTATGATTATTTGCAATTCTATTTTTGTAGATTACTAATTTTTAGGATACTAGTTAATAGCAATTCTATTTTGCAGAGTATATTTGATCTGGATGAAAAGCTGCATCGTAAATGCGTGATGCAACGTTGTGGGAGGGTCGTAAGGAACTATAGGACAAATCTCACCCAAGATTAAATACACGATGCTGAGAAGAGGTTCTTGATTGATTTCCAATTCTAGACATTGATCACTTTTTGACTAACTCTACACTAATAATTTTTGTTTGTATTCTCTTTAAAAAATAAATTTAGGAAGAAGGCAGCCACTGAGCAATGGAACTACTTGGACCCGAAAGACTGAGAGGAGTTTGTTACCCAAAGAAAAATAGATGAATTTAAGGTATTAAGAACCACTCCCAATTTAATTAATATACGTTCTTATGTATTCACCTATTCAAGAGTAACCTTTAGTGTTACTAACCAAATCAATGTGCTTACTAACAAGGCTATCAACGATGCTCAAAGAGCAAGGCGTGCAATGAATGTGCATGATCACACAATGGGTCCAAGAGGCTATGCAGGCATTCACCAAAGACTACAGGCTGAGTCTACTATTCAGTCTGCTGCTACTCAGGAGACTACAAAATCCTCTACTATTGGTCCCACACCTCTGCCTCTCCATGTTATGTGGATAACTGGGAGGCAAAACAAGAAGAGATATATAACGAAGCCTGTAACTACTGAGGCGACTGCAAAAATGGTAAAATTCAACTCTTAGAACAATCAATATTAATTATTGTTATGTTTACTTACCAATTTCTGTTGATGGCGATTAGCGGGAGCTTCACGAGCAGAGGAAGAAAGGCAAAGTTCATCTCTGAGGGAACAATGGATGAATTAACAGTTGCTCTTGGTAACCCAGAGTATCCTGGACGTGTTAGGGGTGCAGGCGCTGGTGTGGGCATAAAAACATTCTTTGGGCCATCACAACGCAAATCTGTCCCAAAAGCGGGACTATCAAATGTTGAGGTAACATGTTCTTTTTTTAGAATGTTATTGCGAAAGGGAATTCAATAATCAAAAGCTAGCATTTCTTTTGTCCATGTATATAGGCAGATGAGTTAATTAATATGAGAGTTGAGGAAGCAATGGTGAAGTGGCAGACGTCTCAGGCTGCCACTCAGACAGTACCTGTGACGTGCCGCTCCTCTCCTACTACAGAGGTTGGTAGTAATCCTATAGACCCACCTAGCACATCCGCTGTAAGTACTTTTATGACATAGTATATAGTCTTTTCAAGATGATATGTTTATGTATATAAGTATATAACATTCTTTACGTGAATTTATTGGGGTTGAAGCCATGCCGTCTAAAAAGTCAAGAATATATCATTACAGAGGCACATGCTTACCCAACCATTCCAGGGGACATGTTTCATGGGACTCCAGTACCAGCTGGTGCGGTTTGTATAAGCTTGATACATGTACTCCCCAATTGGAGGGATCTTTCATTGCCATATGCCCACCCAAATTCTGAAACACTTGGTGAGGAAGAAGGCGGAGTAATAATGTGGCCCAAAGTGGATGTCATCTATACTAATATTGTATGGTAAATTTTCATTACGTTAATTTGTTAGTGTGTATATATGATTCAATTGATCTGAAATTATATATACAAGTCAAAAGGAAGACACCCGCTACATCTCGACCTCCACCTCCACCTCCACCTCCTGAAGTACCAATTTGGCTTCCAAGGGACCTACACGTCTCGTTAGGTCCTAATTGTAGGGGTATGGCCATGTGGATAGACGAACATGATCCAAATTTCCCTATACATGTTTCTATTCTGGAGGATGCTGCAGGTCAATCATACAATAACAAGCTATTTATACAAGATATTTTGGAGTTGTTTCGTTATGATTGGCTGAATACATCTATGATAGAGCTATGGATATGGTGAGATCTTATTTATACATCCATATACCTTGTTTTATATAAGGTGATCTGGTTTCTTATATATTAATTCATACGTAATACATGTTTTGTAGCCACTTACACACGATATGTACATATTTTTCATTTTCCCATGTGGGATTTTTGGTTCCATATTTGATTAGTCTTGTAGATAAAGACCCTTCTTCAGCTACTTCATACTGCTGTGCTACTTTTAAATATTTTGGAAAAAAAAAGAAGACGGTGATAATAGCTCCATTCAATGTCGAGTAAGTTTACTTTGCTTATAATTTGAACTTAAGAAAATTATATTTTTATTATGAATTTTGAGTTATTAATTTTTAACTTTCTTACATGTAGTGGTAGGCATTAAGAGTTACTAGTTATTGTCCCCAAGACGTTCACTGTCTATTATCTAGATCCTATGGAGAATGAATTGAATACATTATATGGACACACAATGAAAAATCCATTATTCCCGTGAGAAATATTTCATATTTTTATATCTGTTAACATATGTTATTACATTACTATTTAATTATGCAATTTAATGTGTTATATTAACATGTATAGCTTTACATGAATTCAAAAGAGCTGGAGGAAAGGTCCCCAAGAAAAAGAACCAGCCACTAATTTGGGAGAATGTGAAAGTAATTTCCCAACTCCAGTGTATATATTATTTATGTGAACTATTCTTATTTGTATTTTTGAATATTTTGTATATTTCAATTTATAGTGTGCTACACAAGACAACGACTGGGCATGTGCATACTATGTGATGCGATTTATGGACCTAATCATCAAACATGTCGCAATGAAAATCGATACTATCATAAGGTATATATAGTCTCATTAGATAATATGAAATATATCAATCTTATTATATATTATTAATTATATATATACGTCATTCTCTTTGCATGTATTTAAAACTGACTTGACTACAGGTGGAAAATTATTAGATGTACATACTCCCTATACGAGGGAAGAATTAGATGATGTAAGAGAAGAATGGGAAAAAACCCTACAAGTAGTGGAAATTTTTTAAATATAATTGGGATACTGATGGTGATAATGACGATGATGAATAAAGAATGATATTTCTAAACTTTGTTCTCATAATTATTTTTGTGTGAATGTAAATGAATTTTTTTGAATTGTCATATGTGTGAATGTGAAGACGATTGATACATGAATGTTTCTACATGTGTCTGAATGTGGAAAGAGATGAAATGAATGGAACTACAGGTTGCTAAATGTGTGTGAAATGGACAAAATTTGAAATGAAACTATTAGTTTCTACATGTGTGTGATGAAAAATAATATGAATTAATGCTTATACATGTGTGATCGTAAATTTTTGTCCATCTTGTTAATTTTGTAGGTTTGTGGCATGTTGTTGGATGATATCATTGGATGCTGTAAACTTACAGTTCAGAACTGAACTGTAGGTTCTGCATCCTGCTGACCAGCCATACAACAGGCATGCAAACTGGTAAGAAAAAAAATCAGCACATATGCGTCGGTTATTAGTATAAAACCGACAACAAAGACATACAACGTCAGTTATTAGCAAAAAACTGACGCCTATGTGGCTATGGGTGTCGGTTATATATACAAACCGATGCCGATGGTGCCCTTGCTGGCGCGTTTTATTGGTGGCGGGAATGGTTATATAGTGTTGGTTTTTGTGAAACGCCGACGTCTTTGACCTGGATATAGTGTCGATTTTATTAAATAACCGACGCCTATAGTGCCCTTGCTGGAGCGTTTTTGGTGGCGGAAAGGATTATGGCGTCGGTGTTAAAACTGACGCTGAAGGTTTTGACTTTTAGCAGCACCCACTTGGGTGTCGCTTTGAAACTGATGCCAAAGGCCTTAAATAACCGAAACTAAAGGTCGGTTATGTACTAGTGAAATTTGTAAATGATTATATATTCTGTAGGTTTGGGGTGCCCAAGAGTGATGATAAGTTATGGCAAATCTCACTTCACTAATAAGAAGTTTAGAGATTTATTGAGTAAGTATGGAGTAAGGCATAGAGTAGAAACACTATACCATGCAAAGAGTCAGTGTCAGGTTGAGGTTTCTAATAAAGATATCAAGAAAATTTTAGAAAAAACATGTCTTAACCAATAGGACCAATTAGAGCATGCAATTAAATGAATCTCTTTGGGCACATACATGACAACCTATAAAACACCCATAGGGACAAATCCGTTTAGGTTGGTTTATGGGAGAGCATGCCATTTACCTAAAGAGTTGGAACACAAAGCCCCAAGTAGCTTTGAGAAAGCTGAACTACAATCTTGATATTGCAGGAAAGAAATGCATGTTGGAGCTCAATGAATTGGATGAGCTCATGCTAGATGCCTATGAAAGCTCAAGGATATATAAGGATAGAACCAAGAAATTCCATGACCACCATATATTGCATAGAGTGTTTACTCTAGGAAAAAAGGTGCTTCTATTCAATTCTAGGATGAATTTGCATCCATGAAAATTAAGGTCTAGATGGAGTGGGACATTTGTGGTGGTTAAGGCATTCCCTCATGGAGTAGAGGAAATTAACGATGGAGCTGATCCATTTCTTATAAATGGGAAATGGTTAAAGCATCACTATGGGGGAGAGTTGAGACATGAGGGAGATGAGTTGAAGCTCCTTGAGCTTCAGTGATGTTTTGCATGATTAGATTGTCAAGCCTATGTCGTAAAACAAGGATGATTATTAGGAGACAACTCAATTTTATTTTATCTTGATTTAGTTTTTGTTTTTCATATTCTTCTTAGGAGTTTTAATTGTTATAATTTGCATTTGAAGTATTCAAATTTTTAATGTAAATAAGGTACCTTCATTCTTTTTGTTTGGTGTGCAGGTAGTGGAACAGTTGGTACCACCAACAACACAGTCGGTGGCACCAAGATTAAAGTGAAAATCAATAGGGAATTTGAAGTGCGAGTCGGTACCACTGACACCCATTTCGGTGGCACCAATATTCCTTAGAAATCAACAGTAAAAGTCAAAGAGCCACTCGATACCACCGACAACCCAGTCAGTGGCACCTATTCCTTGCAGAGTCAGAGCCAGATTTCCTATGCAAGCTCAACAACCACCGACACCACATTAGTAGCACCAACACCTAACAATGCTCTAGGTTTGAGATATCGAGGAGCCACTCGAAAGTACCAAGAAAATTAACAACTCGGTACCACCGACCCATAAAGTCAGTGACACTGACATTTTCAAAAGAGGCGGCTAAAAGCATCTTGGTACCACTGACACAACAATCAGTGGTATGGATATTTGAAAACACAGAATCTATGGATGCATGATTTGACATACACGATCTTCTCCATCCAATGGTCAGTGGTACTGATCCAGCGATGCTTTCCAGAAGTAGGTACCACTGACATGGCTTCGCTACTATAGGCACAAACCTATCCGTGTGTCGCTACATCGATGGACGTGATCCGTTAGTACCAATAATGGATACTACAAATCAAGAGGGATGAGTCAATGTGATTGACAGTTTTGTTGGTGGTACCGATGCGACGCACCAGGGGTTTTTTTGGCTATAAAAGGAGAGGTGTGAGTTGATATTCAAACACACCCACACCATCTCCCTTGCAATCAGAGAAGCACCAAAGCTCCCAAATAATCAAAATCTTCCCCACACTGTCTTCTTCATTTCTTTTCTCTCCTCAGACCCATGGCGACAAGGAGGTCATCGTCATTGGTGGAAAGAGCCAACATGATGGTGCCCAAGCTGGCATTGATGGCTTACGTCAACGACGACTAGAGAAAGCTTTACATCTGATGAAGAGGAATATGATACCCATACAATATGACGACCATGCCTTCCTCAATAATACATGCTTCACCTAGAGCATTCAACATGTTTGTGCTGGATAAGGCATGATGGATGATCACCCTTTCTTTAGTGATTGGACCACCTACCAGAAGATCGTCTGTGCGTTCCTGGCATCCTTGGAGGTTTGTTGCATCCCTAAGCATGGAGAAGGCTGGGAGGAAGGATGGGTGTCCTTCTGCCTCTGCAACACCACCCACTACTTCACATCGACAGAGTTCAACGCCATCTATGGGTGGCCAGTAGGGGATGTGCACTACACGCCTGATGACTTCGACTACACATGGGCATGGTGGCTCATGATGGGCTTGCCGCAAGGATTCATCATTAACTAGAACCAATCTTTCATCATGGATATCCAAAATCCATTTGCTCAGACTTTGCACCGCTATCCCAACAACACCATCTTCTCCAGGTCTACACAAGGGCATGGGAAGGTGTAGTAGGCCGATCTTTATGTCCTTTGGGAATTTTGGTCCAAGGGGGAAGAGCAGGCTGACCTTGGATCCTTTTTCTTGCAACACATGCTGGTGGTCAAATGGCATGTGTAGAGGAAGCCCCCAATCCACTTTGGAGGGCTCATTACACCAGAGGCAATGCATCTCAACCTTGACCTCTCCATCTCCAACCCTTTGAGGACCTCCTCCAGGATGGATTTCAACCACTTCAATCGGGCCCATCTTATCAGCAAGTGCATGGGCAAGGTGTTTGCCTATTGTACAATAGATGACTAGCTGTGAGAAAGGACCCTTACTGATTCCATCTTGATTCTATAGGGGGTTTGTTTCTTGAGGTGCCCAATGGAGGATGCAGAGGAGGTAGAGGAGGAGCATGAAAACCCCAAGCCAGAGAAGGGTGGAGATGTTGAAGAGGAGGCAACCATGCCATTTAACAACGATGAGTGATCTATCAGTCTTCATGAAGACATGTAGCATCAAGATCTATCACTACACCACCTGCTCAACAAGACGATACTTATTCTATGATAGGTATGTATGGGATGCTGCAACCAATTCAATAGGGGCAACAACAATAGTTAACAACTCTGGTAGACATCCATGATGTTCAAGGCGGCTTTATCAGAACCAACACACCATTATTGAAAATGAGCACCTTCTCCTGGACAACCAGGAGAACATGCACACTCACCTGCAATAGATTGAACACTACCAACAGTCGTTCTATGATTATTGTTGGAGCCAGGGGTAGTTTGGCCATAACATATCGAAAATTGGCACGAAATTTAAGTATTGAGCTATAATTCACAATCCTCCAAATTAAAGTTCTTTTTCCAAGTTTGCATTCATATTTGCATGCCATTTTAAATATATTGAAACTCAAGCAATAAAATACAATTTGTCCTTATTTTGGTCTAATCATCCCACTTGAGATCCAAGATTGAATCATTGAACCCCATCATAGTTTCTGGGATTTTGAATCACATAAAAACATATTATTCAATTTTAGGTATTAACGTGTGGATTAATTAGGAGAACAAATTTATTTTCCCCATTGGAATCATGAATATGGGAGTCAATATTTAGGTTAATTCCATCTAAAGGCAAGGTGACAATTCCAGATTAAATAGTCATATAATTTGGAAAACATAAAATTTTGAAGTTACAAAAAATAACACGTAAGAACTGAATTAAATGTGGCCTTTGCGTTCGATTAAACCTGGGTTTGACCCAGGTCCTCGCTTTCTGGCATGCATGCTTACAACCATGACAGCTGTTTCTTGGACCCAACTCTGGCAAATAAATCCTCTACCATTCTTACATCCAATATGACTATGTCTGCCCCTTTAGCTTCAACTACATTATCCCTAACCCGACGACCACACTATTGATCGCGAGCTTAAACGTATTGCTGAAAACCATTAAGACCAATGACCTAGAGAAAGTAACATCCAACGAACCTACTGTGAGCATCTCACCACCTTCAGTCAAATTGACAAGGTATTTACCATCACTAGTGATCCTAGAACTAAAACCCTAACCTAGACCATCATACATAACCCCTAGCTACCCTGTTGACAAGGCATCATCGACACAACAATATCTACAGAATTTTGTCTCCTCCCAAGACTCCCTCACATAGACTCAACCCACCCAACACATCATGCACATCCAGGGAACGTTGTCCCATGGGGTTCCGAGTAGTGAGCAACTCCTAACGTCATGACTTGACTAGCCCCCTTCTCCAATCAACTCAAGGTCGCCCATGAAACTTTAGAGTTTGCTAGTGCACACTGCCCCCTACCACCACACCTTTGCACTCCCTGCGAGTAATCAAACACCTGCTAGAGTCAATGAAGACACCGTACACCCCAGGGTTCGTACGCACAACTCCATGTTGTCATTGGGCAAGGAAAACATACCGTTTCATAGCCAAACCCCATAGTCCGTGCCATTGATATGCATACTTCTCCCAATAGAGGATGCATCTACATTTTGACCAAATGAATGTGATGGATGGTCCTCCCAAACCCCAAGAGTAGCCTACCTCCATCCAAACCACCTGTAGGGTATCACGACTTCCCCTTCTTATTCCTTCTTAGCATTCAACACTCAGGTTGTGGCTGATGCTAGTAGATACTAAAATCAGTAGTTTTGAGAACTTTGAACTTAGATGAATTAGTAATAAATCAAGTAGACTAGTAAGAAAAAAATGCACATCAAACACCTAGATGCACATTGGCCTCAATTAACACACATGTATATATGTATATCCTAAATAATTATATAATAAATAGTTGTATCATTAGGAAATAAAGAACATCAAAGAAATCTTCCAATTAAAATAACCCATGGGTTGTACTATAGTTGATCTAAATGAATAATACTAGTAATGATTCATATAATGGCAATTACAAACTTACAAAGGGACAAATAAGGAAACTTAAGGAATAAATATGGGGAAAATTCATGGATTAAAACCTATTTATATGTATGCTATTAATTTTGCAGCTAGAAAAGGTATGGAAACTAATTCCTACAAACTATTTTCATAAAGCAAACATGTACATTATATATAAGCATATGGTCTATACGAATGTGTTATATAATTGATATGTAACATATGAATACATGAATCATGTGTATAATGAACATGGGTAATTATTAGAATATCATATGTGATTATACCTACAAAGGTGACTACTATACTATGGGAATAAACTTGGTGATTTTAAGGTGACACATCATAAAATCAAAGGTTACTATAAAATAGTCTACGAACTAAGGGTCAAAATGGTAATTTCACCTAATAAGACCTAGGAAGTTATTCCAAGCAAAGAAACATCAAATAAACCTAGTACATTTTCTTTTGCTAGATTCATGATAAACTGACATCTTGATCCTTGTGCACAACATATTTGGAAATACTTGATTAGAAAAGGTACTAAATTCTCTATTCTTTTATTGAAATATTTTCATCCCCCTTGAGTTTCATATATATAATTTTTAAAAAGTGGTGAACCAATTTTGTTACGCTTTCCCTTTTATTGAAGTTCACCATGACTAAAATGGATGTTGAATATTGGTTAGAAAAATTGAAATATTGTTAATTTTGATTTTGGTACAAAAATTTGAAATATTGGCTCAGAGATTTGGCTCACTAGATTCAGTAGGTAATGACCCCCAACCCTCATAGTGGATAATGGACAATTATAGGTCCCCTAGTACTGGTTACCCCCATAGGCAAAAGTGTTATTCTCTCATAGAGGGGAGAAAGCTAGGCACCTAGCCACTAGCAAAGACAAAATATTAGATTGATTGTGCCACTGGATAAATCTTTGTATTTTGAATAATTTGATATTTGATATTGGTTTTGAGAAAAAAAATTTGATTTTGAAATCTTGATGTTATTTTTAGAATCTCTTTATTGGTTTCTAGTTACCACTTTGAATTATTGCACTCTTTTGAAACTAGCATGGCAACTAGACTATCTTTTATTATTCTCATAGTCCACCAAGCAATCTTACCTATATTTTATCTCATAACTCTTTATTTTTAAAATAGCTCATTAGTTAGATTTTGCACCAGCCAAGATGACCTGTATTTTCCCTTTATGGGGGTCCATGTGTGGTTTTGTTCCTCCCAGAACTCATAGACAAGTGATACAAAGTTGGACTAGAAGAGATGTGCAAGAGCTGTCCTATGTTGAATAATAGATAGGGTCATTCTTAAATCTTATAATCTTATATTTAAAGCTTCTACGAATATGATGTAAAGCATGATTGTAATAAAGATTGTCTATAATTTTATATTATTTTGTAAATATTCAACTGTAAAAATTGAGTCTTTACATGGAAACTACCCACAACCTCCAGAGATGCCACACCAGGAACCTAGATCACTGTCACTTTCTACCTGCCAGATCCAAACATACCACTACTACCATTCTGATTCATAACCACTATTCCACTTTTTTGATTGGATTTTGACTATGAGGACATAGTCAAGTTCAAGCTTAGGGGGGGGGTGTTGGACCAACTATATCTTTAATTTGCTTTTTAGTTTTATCTTTCTAAGTGTGTAGGATCCACAACTATTTAGTGTAATCATGGAGAATTACTATCATGATTTCTGCCTTCATCATAGAAGTGTGTTCTTGTGTGCTTGTCCAATGAAATCTGCAATTTGAAAAATAAAATAAATATCTTGAATTGTCATATCTTTGAAATCTTAGTTGCAAATTATAAAGTCAACATCACCTAGAGGAAGTGTATGGGTTTATTTGAGGATAGTTGATATGAATGAAAGTCTTAAATTATCCATGAATCCATAAATTGCGCATGACAATGGAGTTTCAACCTGAACCGACCAAACAATTAATGAGACCTAGAATGAGAATTTTAGAAATAAATCCTAAGGTTACCATGTACATAATTTGATAATAGAGGGACATATCATAGTTTAAGAAAGACATTGTCTCTTAATCTTGTGATTCCATCCACTTTTCATACATTTTTATCCACCACCTTAAGATGATCAAGTAACTTGAATTATTTCCTCTTGATTGCATTGCATAGCATAATAGGTGACATGATAGCTAGTTTTTTTTAATTTCATTAGAAAAAAAACAATTTGCATATTAAGTAGTTGCATAACAAATCCATGTAGATTGTACATTCGTTCATCATGTACCCATGTTGTCTTCCTCTGGAAATCAAGTGAAAGGATACACATTCATACCACTCAAAATGAAATGAAAGAAAAAAAGGAGTTGCTATCGTGAAGCCTGAGCATATTCGTCAACCATGCTAGAACAATGGGCCAAAGGAAAAAAAAAGAAAAAAAAGGTAATATGAAATAAAGAGGGAGAGAATGATGCCTTGAACTCAGTTCTATATTTTTCTTCAAGAAGAGATGAAAACAACAACGTGATGTATCATTTTATTCCACTCTCATCAATCACATGTGATTTTTAGTGCATGCATCATCCCACTCAAAATGGTAGGCATTAAGATTCATGCATTCTTACTTCTTCCATCATATAGGTTCATCATGTTTTATTTCTGCATAAATAATTCAGACGTTACTTGTGATTCTTCATAAGCCACCTACGTCATTCCACCCATTGCTCTTATTGGAAGGCCACAAATATGTTTGATCTCCTCATTCACTCTTATAAGGAACACTACTTCCAATTAGTTTGGTAGCTAGGAAAATAGCAACATAGATAGGGAATCACATGATGCACCAAACAAATGCCCTATTGACTAAGATATTAACTGCTCTATTGATAGTGTCTCACTGATCAAGGGGTGGCCATCTTTAATAAACATTTTTTGTCACTTGAGAGTAGTTATATGTTCAGTGGTCGGTAAGGGACGGTTTGGGACTACCAGGTGGGAGTCGTTGAGAAATGAAGTTCATATTAATTGTCATTTTGTTGAATTGTATCAAACAAATCCCCTGAATATTATTGATTTTTCACATGCTAGTTTATTATGTATTTCATGCATATTTTCACATTTTGTCATTATTTGTGCGTAGTTTATCATTATTGTTCTGTAACATACATATGCATCAAACATTGCCTATCTCCACTTTTCATATTGATTTATTATAATTTATGGGACTTATGTTCTTTGTTGTTAAATTTCAGGTAAATTAACAAGTCCTAGATTAGCTCGGTGCTACCTACAACTTTGTCGATGGCACCTACAATTGAAGAAAAGAACAAGCATGAGTTGAAGATGCTTGGTGGTATCGACAATGAAATTGGTGGTACTAACCCAATGGACAATAACTCAACTAAAGTCGTTCGGTGACACCGAACTCCAGTCAGTGGTACCGACTTGTACGTGGAAGGTTTGTCCATATATAATAGGGGAAACTCGATGCTATCGACACCTCAGTTGGTATTACCGACACTCACATCAAATCATAACCCAGAAGATGTCTCGGTGTTGCCGACATCCTATTGGTGCTACTGACTTGTCGTGATCATACGAGTTTAAAGATTGCGATTAATCGAACGACCACAACTTAACAATGCACTAAGTCAATCTTATGACTGGGGAGGTGTAATATCCTAAATTTTAGTAAAATTGAATTATATAAATGAATTAATTTGTAAATTCTTCAATAATATTATTGGTGTAATATTAATATTAATCACCATTGTAGCATGGGCGCTTATGGAACAAGTTAAATAAAGGAATTTGTACATGAATGAATGATAATGGCTTGTTGGAACAGTGCAAATTGAAACTTAAGATAATACGCAAGTTGCCAAAAGAAAATAAGATGTGTGGTGTTTTATATAATTAAAGGATAATTATCTAGACAAGTTGGCAAGATAATGGTTAAGACATCAAACGAGAATATTTTTGGATCTAACTTTTTGCAAAATTTTAGATTTTGAGAAAAGGACATTCCATAGGACAATGGTAATTGTTTTAAATAAATGTCTAAAAGAGCATGTTTTGTATGGGAAAGATGTCCCATAAATCCCACACACAATAGATTGGAAAGGAGATTAATGAGTTCCTATTTTAATTAAAGAATGTGTTCAAGAGAAAGAGGATAATATAAGAGATAATGGAATAATCTAGATTTTGTTATCCAAAAAAGTATCATAGATTAATGGGTTTTCCTTAATGGCTTTTAGTTTGCCAAATCCAAATAAAAAAGTGGTACCTTCTTGTTGCGACCTTTGAATAAAAAGAGTTTTTATAAAAGAGTGGTAAAGTGTGCCTTACCTTTTGAGCAACAAAGGGAGGATAAAAGGAACAAGTAGAGAGATTAGGGAAAAGAGTAATTGTTGGTGGTGATTAAATATGACTAAAGCATCATGGAATACACATGCTTCCTTTCGGTGCCTCACTTCTTCTCTACCTTCCTTTCCATCTCCCTAGTAACCACTAGGGTTCCTCTTAGGTTTGCATATATATATATATGGACCCCCTAGGTATCCTCTCTCCACCAAAAAAGCTTGACCCTGACTACGGTAGTCCAGGGGAAACCCCTATGAAGGATCCCTGTGTCCTTCAACGTGGAGCTACCTTGAACAGATATGCAAGACAATTGCATCCAGCAGAACCCTAGCACCTTGATTCTTTGGTCGAAGACAAGGGTTGACCTCTCAGGGGCCTCAACAATCCC
The DNA here is from genome assembly GCA_963693085.1 of Alisma plantago-aquatica. NCBI lineage: Eukaryota > Viridiplantae > Streptophyta > Magnoliopsida > Alismatales > Alismataceae > Alisma > Alisma plantago-aquatica. The sequence goes on from OY856409.1 coordinate 69,390,614, forward strand.
GTTAGCTGTGGTTCTAGTCAAGGAGTACGCCTTCTCCTACCAGTGTCCCTAGAATTGTGGAAAGAACCACGACTGACTGGTGTAGATGTGGGACAACACCGCCCTGCTACCGACCATGTGGAAGGCGTTGAGGTAGGATGGATGGAAGAGGCCAGGAAGAAAGGAATACTGGGAAGGAACTAGAGATGTCACAACCTATTATGGCCAGAGAAATTGTTCCTCACAGCCAAGGCAATAGGGACCATTGAGGTTCTACAGTCATGTGTCAAGAGCAGGTGTCGAGCTTGAAGTTGCCCTAGCATGAGTAGGAGAGAGAGAAAGGTTGACAACGGAGGTCTGTGGAGCGTTGAGATCAGGACGTCGATGGAAGATCCATCGACCACTTCACGGTAGGCCATGTGGTCATGGTTTTGTGTGCACAGGAGTGAAGCTGCTAGTAGACCAAAGTGGCGAGAGAAGAATGGGTCTGAGGAAGAAGGGAAGGCAACAACAGAGTGGTGAGGGAGGCACGTAGATGGACGAGAAAGGCGCAACATGGACACCCACGTTAGCGCGAGAAGGAAGAGAGCCTGGAGAAAAAAGCCTCCACTGCCCTTACATAAATGTCTAAGGTGTGAGGACAAAGGGGTCATTTCCCAAGACCTTAGGCTGGCCCAATTGCAAAAACAAAACAAGTTCTGCTAATGTGCCGACTTGGGATTGGACATAAATGGTTTATCTTGAAATAATCATAGAAATTACTAGGATGATCAGAATAATAAGTAATATATGAAAAATGATCAGGATAATGAGAGGAATGCAAAGCAAATACCAGTAATATTTAATTATGCTTCCTTGTCTAAAAATACATAAAGATAAAATCTTTAATGTAAAATACGCATAAAAACCCTAGATTTGGCTATTATAATGTTGAAAACATTAAAAGCCTTTCTTTTATGCTATTATCTGATCTTGCTGAGCATAATGGTAATAATGTAATGATGGTAATAATGATAAAGTAATGAGGGTCTCTAATATGGGTAATAATTAATATGTGGAATTAGGGTTAAAGATCCTAACTTGCTATGTTGTTAGTGAACATATTTGATCTAAGTGATCTTAATGAAAGGATAAGATGGATCTAGTCGCTAGGGATCACCTAATGTTAAATATGAGATGGAAATAAATTATTACTCTTATTCCTTATACACAATCTAAACCCTAGATTAGGACCTAGTAGGGTTTAATGTGATTAATGAGATGGTAACAATTTAGGATTTATATACATGCATATTAAATGATCAATTGCTTCGTTTGCTTGCTTGGATCTATTCACTGGTTGATTGAATCCACTTGAAGTATAACTATATAATTTGTATGGCTCACTATCAAGGTTTGTGGTTAGGATTATGATTACCTAGAATATAGTTTGCCGATGTTTTCTGAATGACTTCTGAGGAATGATTTGATAAATAAACTATTGGTTGTTTATTTAATTCTTGTCCCACTATAATTTAATTATGAGTATCACATAAGTAAATGATAATATTCTAAATCCTAGGTTGATGTATATCAAGGGGTGATGCACACGAGCCTTGGAGGGGACAATGATCACACCAAGGATAATATATCCAGTAAGGGTTAGAATATATAAAGAATATGTCAGTTCTTATGTGCAATACTTGATGCTTGTATGTGATTATCGTAGTTTCACACATTATGGTTGCACCCTACATACATAGTATAACTTGTTAGGCTAATCCACATTTTGTTTGTCAGCATTTTAGGTACATTCTAATTATGATGATGTCAACATGTGATAAACCTGATGGAAATTACCTAAAAGTATTAAAGATAAGTTAAAGGAGGATTAGATAGCTAGTTACTTATTCTCAACATGTATTAGTTTTATGAGAAAATCATTGTACAATTGGTAAACAATATTTGGAGTAAATGAAATTATTTCTTGTTATTTATTATTTGCTAAGTCTAGATCCTTAGGAATATAGGTAATGCTCTCAACTTGAAGGTCTTTCCTTAATTGGGGGAAGCTAAAAGTGAGGTCATTACATTTGGTATTAGAGTCCCTAATTTTGTCAAACAATATTTAATAGTTTATAATTTCAAGTAATATATAGAAATATTAGAAATTATCAGGGCATTTTCTAAAGATGATGGTGTCTAGAAAGGACCACGACCGGGGGCTGGAAATTTTTTCCTCTGCACTGATATTCAGCTTACAAGGACTCCCGGGGCCCTGCATCCTGCCTGACCATAGTCAGACAATTTTGCTCGAAGTAAAATACCTTTAGGGTGTCTTCTCATCTTGATTCATACATTTTTCATCCTCTTGCTTAATAAGTGTATATGTAATGAGGAAATATAATGCATATGAAACATGGAAATAATGATGGTCAACTCTAGTTAGAACTAGGGTTGAGTTATGAAAACTCTAGAGGGTCAAGGGACATGAAAAATGCTAAGATGTAGGGTGCAGGTTGAGTAATCACTAACCCTAACCTAAAACCCTAATCATGAGAAATGGGAATAGTGTGAGTAAACTAGAAACCCTACCCATGTGGACCCAATTAGGGTAAGAGGAAAGAGAGAACATAAATGTTTTGGTAACCCATGCATGAAGGATTCATGTGAAAGAATATGTATATAGATGAGGTTAAGTAACCCAGTCTCCAATGCATGCATGTGTGTGGAGAATGACATTCATGTAAAATTCTTTGAGAAACATAAGAAACCAATGGTTATATGTATGAAAATGAAAAAATTCGAATATGACTTGCTCAAACCCCTTATGCCATCTCTGAAAGTTTGGTTATGGAAAGATCAAGCCCATGGAGAGGTAGATCACAGAAGCTCAATCCCCTGGAGGGGAAGGCCGACATAGTACCAAGCCCATGGAGGGGAAGGTCAAGAAAGGACAAGCCCTTGGAAGGGAAGGCCGACATAGACACCATGCCCCTGGAGGGGAAGGTGGCCCAAGTCCACTGCATGAACACATTCCATGAGAGGGTATCCCAGAGATTGAGCAAACAAGGGTTGAGAAGTTATAATAATAACAAAAATGCATAAAGATGAAAATATGAAACCTTTAAGGCTAGTGTGCCAACCCAGGGTGGGTCAACCCTAGAGTGGGAAGATGACATATGGGGGAGGCAAAACCTTAGACCTTGGGTTTAGGTTGTGGCTAGAGAGCCTAATTTCCTCCTATGATCCATGAAGGCACCCTAGGTTAGGACCTTCCCTAGAAAGGTAACTTGACTGAATCAATTTAAAGATTGAGGTAACCTTAAATGTCACCTGAAGTGTAAAGAATTGAAAGCACATGTATTGAGTATGATTCTTTGAACCCAAGTATGCCATCTTTGAGGGACATGAGGAAAAGTCACTATGGAAGTGACTGACTGAATGGGACCGAGCCCGGAAAAGAAATGTTGCCATGGGTCCAATGAGGGGACATAAAGTGAATAATGAGCATTATAAGAGATGGAGGAAATCCAGTTTAAAGAACTGCATATGAAAATAATGTGCTTGAAAATAGTCAAAGTCGTGACATCTCCAAGAAACCCTTGGGAAGGGTAGAGTCCTAAGTCAATCCTAAAGTCAAGTAGGGTGTATTAAAGGTACATAGGACCGATGAGATTAGGAGTTTATTGTGCCATGAATTCATAAGACCATGTGGTCGGGAGGTAACAATTATGTTTGCCTAAGGCTCATGTATCAGGAGGTTGGCCACCTTCATGATGTTTATGTGGCCCAAGGGTTGAATGTGAGGGGCACTACCTAGATGCATAAGGATGAAATCACTCCAAAGGTACCTATACCCCTAGATACCTTGAGGAAGTGGCTAAGGCTCATGATACCTGAGGTGTATATGTAAAAGATACAAAGAAGTCATGTAATAGTGAAACCAAAAAAAGATTGTGTACAAACTCAAAAGTGAAAGAAGCACTTGACTTCATGAAATATAAGAATAATGTGGAATTAAAATGTATGAATGGTTTAGAGTCATGTTGAGAATGATTATACTTAAAATGTGAAATTGAAACATAATGTGTGGATGTACAATCTCTTCTCTTGGAATGGAATGAACTTTGTGTTTGGGCTGTAGTCAAATGTTTATTTCATCTCATTATGAGTGAGAGAGATTGGGTAGACACATGTTATGCTTAAAATTGAGAAATGAGAATGAATATCCTATGTTGAAAGTTTAATGACATGACCTACAGTTTGAGGTGTCACCTCACCCTTATGTGAAAATAATGAAAAGGGAAATCACCAAGTGAAATTGAAATTTCAAAATGAAGATTTAATCGCTAAGATGGTTCCGTGTAAATATTAAGAATGTGGATATACCTTGAATGGAATTCAGGTACCAAACTTAGTAAAAATATGAGGAATTTGTAGATCAATAAAATATGTTAAAGTTATATAAGTAGGGTTGCTAACCCTAAGGTTTGAGAACTAAGATCAGTTATCACTCACCTAAAGTTTACTAGCCAAAATTCTCAATTTTAGTAAAATTGATTATATAAGTGAATTGATTTGTAAATTACCCAATAGTATTATTGGTGGAACATTAATATTAATCACCATTGTGGCATGTGTGCTTATGGAACAAGTTAAATAAAGGAATTTGTATATAAATTAATGATAATAGCTTGTTGGAATAGTGCATAACTGAAATTTAAGATAATATGCAAGTTGCCAAAAGAAATTAAGATGTGTGATGTTTTAGATAATTAAAGGATAAGTGTATAACCAAGTTGGCAACACAATGGTTAAGACATCAAACGAGAATATTTTTGGATCTAACTTTTGGTAAATTTCTAGATTTTTAAGAAAGGACATTCCATATGACAATGATAATTGTTTTAAATAAATATCTAAAATAGCATGTTTTGTATGGCAAAGATGTCCCATAAATCCCACACACTAAATAGATTGGAAAGGATTTTAATGAGATCCTATTTTGATTAAGGAATATATTAAAGAGAAAGAAGATAATTTAAAAGACAATGGAATAATTTAGGTTTCATTATCCAATAAAATATCATAGATTAATGGGCTTCCTTAACATCTTTTAGTTTGCCAAATCCAAATAAGAAAGTGGAAACTTCTTGTTGCGACCTTTGAATAAAAAGAGTTTTTATAAAAGAATGGTAAAGTGTGACTTACCTTTTGAGCAACAAAGGGAGGATAAAAGGAACATGTAGTGAGATTAGAGAAAAGAGTAATTGTTGGCGGTGATTAAATATGACTAAAGCATAGAGGCATACACATGCTTCCTTCCAATGCCTCACTCCCTCTCTACCTTCCTTTCCATCTCCCTAGTAACCACTAGGGGTTGCTCTTAGGCTTCCATATATATATATATATATATATATATATATATATATATATATATATATAGGCAGTCTCTCTCCACCAGAAAAGCTTGAACAGATCTACAAAGCAATTGCTGCCGGCTAGCGCCTTGATTTTTTGGTCGAAGACAAGGGCATACCACTTGGGGGCCTCAACCATCCCTGTAGCCCTGGTTCTAGTCAAGGAGTACGCCTTCTCCTACCAGTGCCCCTGGAATTGTGGAAAGAACCACGCCTGAACAGTGTAGTCGGCGGACAGTGCCGCCCTACTACAGACCATGCAGAGCCGTTGAGGCAGGATGGACGGAAGAGGATAGGAAGAAAGTAAGATCTGGAAGGAACTAGAGACATCACCGACCTGCTGTGGCCAGAGCAATTGTGCCTCGCAACCAAGACAGTAGGGACCATCGAGGTTGCACGATCGTCCGTCAGGAGCAGGCATCGGGCTTGAAGTTACCCTAATATGAACAGGAGAGAGAGAGGTTGACGGCAGAGGTCTATGGAGGGGTGATATCAGGATGCCGGTGGCGGAACTATCGACCACTCCATGACAGGCCATATGGTCACAGCATTGTGAGCGCAGGAGAGAAGCCACCAATAGACCAGAGTGGCGAGAGGAGGACGGGTCTGAGGAAGAAGGGAAGGCAACGACAGAGAGGTGAGGGCAACATGTAGATGGATGAGAAAGGCGCAGCGCAGACACCCAGCCGCGACGCCTACAGCGTGGCCGAGCACGTTAGCGTGAGAAGGAAGACAGCCTGGAGGAAAAAGCCTCCACTGCCCTTGCATACATGTGCAAGGTGAGTGGACAAAGGGGTCATTTCCCAAGACCTTAGGCCAGCCCAATTGCAAAAACAAAAGAAGTAAGTTCTGCTGACGTATCGACTTGGGATTGGCCATAAATGGTTTATCTTGAAATAATCATAGAAATTTCTAGGATGCTCAGAATAAGAAGTAATATATTAAAATGATTAGGAGAACAAGAGGAATGCAAAGAAAATATCACTAATATCTAATTATGTTTCCTTGTCTAAAAATATATAAAGATACACTCTTTAATGTAAAAATCCTAGATTTGGGTATTATAATGTTGAAAACAATAAAAGCCTTTCTTTTATGCTATTATTTAATCTTGTTGAGCATAGTGATAATAAATGTAATGAAAGTAATAATGATAAGGTAATTAGGGTCTCTAATGTGGATAATCATTAATATATGGAATTAGGACTAAAGATCCTAACTTGCTATGTTGTTAATAAACATATTTGATCTAAGTGATCTTAATAAAAGGATAAGATGGATCTAGTAACTAGGGTTCACCTAATGTTAAATATGTGATGAAAACAGGGTTAATACCCTTACTCCTTATCCAAAACTTAAACCTTAGATTAGGACCCAGTAGGGTTTAATGTGATTAATGAGATGGTGACAATTTAGGATATATATACATACAAATTAAATGATCAATTGCTTAGTTTGCTTGCTTGGATTTGTTGATCGATTGATTGAATCAATTTGAAGTATAACTATATAATATGTATGGTTCACCATCAAGGTATGTGGTTACGATTATGATTACCCAGAATATAGTTTGTCGATGTTTTTTGAATGACTTCCGAGGAATGATTTAATAAATAAACTGTTGGTTGTTTATTTAATTCTTGTTTCACTATAATGTCAATATGAGTATCACATAAGTAAATGGTAATATTCTAAATCCTAGGCTAACATATATGAAGGGGTGATGCACATGAGCCCTGGAGGGGACAATGATCACACCAAGGATAATATATCCAGTAAGGGTTAGAATATGTAAAGAATATGTTAGTTCTTATGTGCAATACTTGATGCTTGTGTGTGATTATCGTAGTTGCACACATTATGGTTGCACCCCACATAGATAGTATAACTTGTTATGCTAATCCACGTTTTATTTGTCAGCATTTTATGTACATTCTAATTATGAAGATGTCAACATGTGATAAACCAGAGGGAAATTACCTAAAAGTATTAAAGATAAGTTAAAGGAGGATTAGATAGTTAGTTACTTCTTATCAACATGTATTAGTTTTATGAGAAAATCATTATACAATCGGTAAACAATATTTGGAATAAATGAAATTATTTATTGTTATTTATTATTTGCTAAGTATGGATCCTTGGGAATATAGGTAATGGCTCTCAACTCAAAGGTCTTTCCTTAATTGGGGGACTCTGAAAGTGAGGTCATTACAGGAGGATTTCGGCCAGACCTAACAATCACACTGGAGTTTGTTGCATGACAAGGGAGAGATGTGAGAAGAGAAAGCAGATGAGAAAACTATCTTGCAGACGATTCAAGTACTTTAGGTGGATAGATTTGCACTCTAAAGATACCAAATCGCAATGTTCATCAGAGGGAGTCATTTGAATCATCTTCTCCATGGGTTTCCATAAATTCTTTAATGTTTTCCTCACCTTCATCTTCTCCTTCTATGTGTATGACACCTTGAAATCATGCATGACTAATCCCCTAATTCCTTAGAATCTAGTAGTAGTTTGGTTGTGTGCTGTACTTGACTTATTTCCTAATTGTTGGACATCATTCTACGATTTCTTTATAAATTATCAATGCCTGATCACCATAGTTGATTTCTTAGATTGTTAATTACTTTCAGAGATAGATCAAGGGTTGGATAAGTCATAGATTTACATAGATTAGATCGTACCTCTAGAGAGGGCTTACAAATGTGAAGGGTATAGCCCAAATGATTCATTAAAGAACCTAAATAATAATTAAGTTGCTATGAGAGTGGGGTTTGTATTAAATTAGGTAGTGAATTAAGCTGTGAGAGTGGGTAATTCTTACTACATGTCTCTTGGTCCAAGGTTAGGAGTGATAAATATTGTGCAGTATAAACCATTTTGAAACTATATTCCTAGGGAATCTCTTCCATTTGTAATCACAACCTCAATAATTTAGTTTTAATTCTTGAAATTATTCGATTAATCACTCAATCACCTTTTTCAATAGGTCTAGCTGTTTGAGTCATAGTTACTAGTAGTCTTTAGATTCACATTTCCCCCCGAGTTCGATATCTGGGCCTCTTTTGGCCTATATTCCTGTGATACATCCACTTGCGTTTAATAGATGTAGTAAACACGCATCAAGATCCCAGTCTACCTAGAAGTCTAGTCAGAGGCCTAGGTGTTTATAGGCATTTTTTCATTTACATGTTTATATATATCATTATATATTGTAATATATGTATGGTTATATCTTATAAATAACTAGAAACTAAGACAATGAGGATGGTGGGAGAGGAGGAATAGGAGGGAGAAGAGGATGACAACATGAAGAGGAGGATGGGGTAAATAAAAAGAATAAAATTGTTTTTGTTGGCTTGCTACCTATGCTTGTATCCATGAGCACAAAGGGGAGGAGGGGGAGGATAAAGAGGAGGAAGATATGGGGATAGGAGGTATGAGGAAGAGGAGATAGGAGAGGAGTACATAATTTAGAGGCAGACGACGAGTGTAACATCCTAAGATTTGAGGTCTTAGATAAAATGATCTTGGAAGGAATGATTGAATTACCCATATTACCAAGGTGCACTCTCTTTTTAGGAAGCCCATCACTAAGGACTCTACGGTTAAGAATGCCCAACCCATACTAGTACTAGGATGGATGGCCTATCGAGAAGTTGATCCCAAATTGTGCATCACTGAGGAGAAAACATGTAATTAGAGCTAGTGATGGTCTATGGGACCAATTTCCATTCTTGAAACTTCACTAGAGCTTTAGGCGGTGAGCTTAGGTAGTCTAAGGATGGGAATGAGGAAGAAAAAGAGGATGAAGGGGAGTATGTAATAAGAGGAGTAGAATGACGAAGAGGAGGGGAAGACGAAAGAGTAGGAGAATCAATAAATATGGGGAGATGACACAGAAAGGGGAAGAGGACAACAATATAAAAGGAAGAAGGGGAAGAGGTCACAACTGATGGGTTTTAGGGGAGGCAGAGAAGGCAGCGGAAACAAAAAAATTTCCTCCCCAAACCCAGAACAAGGAAACGTGTCAACGTCTATACAATATGAAAGGATGGTTTGTGGAATCATACCTTTTCCCGAGGCTTGCTCGGAGACAATACCTCGTGCCTTGCGCGGTCTTCACCTCCGGTCTTGGACGGTGTCTGTGCAGCCCCTGGTCGCACCAGGACTGACGAATCCTGGTCTCACCGGGACTTTCGGGATTGATAGTTGTCCTCCGAGCGGCAGAAATCTCCCGCCTATGAAGTAGTCCACACAGACCACCTGGAACTCCAATCTCCTTGTCTCACAAGGAATTGGAAGGAGTCGCACCCTCCTATCAGCGTACTAGTCGCCAACACACTCTCCTTCCACCAATTGCTTTCTGCAGTTGTCTTTCCCTTACTGTGCCTCCCTTATCGGGTAGCACTTGCTCAGGCTCTCTCTCGGTTACCAAAACCAGAGAGAACGACGACTTCACAGAGCAACTGGTTGCACTGAGTTGTACTTTGAGAAGCCCCCAATACCCCTATATATAGGAGGGTCATGGGACAGGGTTCTCCATCCCAGGCAATGCAGGACTAAAACCAGGAGTAGAAGGGTTTGAGATTTTCCACAAAAACAACCAACTCGCAACCTGAACCGATCGTTTCATTTCTGAAACGGTCGGTTGGGGACCTAAGCCGGTCGGTTGACACCTCAACCGATCGGTTGGGACACCTCAACCGGTCAGTTCACTTCTGAACCGGTCGGTTCGTGGTACTGGTCAGTTCCCGATTGCCTTTCCATCTTTTTATTTCTAATTGGTATCAAATACCAATCCTTGTTCCAATCAAATTGGGCAAGTGAAACAAAAGGAAATTTCTCACCAATCCTACTTTCCCAACTTGCTCGGTTGCAATATTTGAACTGATCGTTTCAACACTCGAAGCAATCATTTCACCCTGTCCATGAGCCGATCGACTCACCATCTGAGCTGATTGGTTCACCATGCTCAGCCGATCGGTTCATCACATGAGCCGATCGGTTGGGAGTGCAGATTGTGTAGAATCAGTCAATTGTAGTTTCAATCAATCCAATACTCCAATCAATATGTCCAACACCTTGAACATTATGATATTGAGCTATCAATTAATTGAGTGTTTAATTGAACTACTAAACTCCTTTAGTAATCAATCTAAACATTGTTTGTGGACAAAACTCCTCTTCCAGGTTAAATCCTATGTGTATGACCCTGCAGGTCCATTTCACGTTGGCAGTGAAAGTCCATAACACTTATGACTTCACAAGCAAAGAGCGGTGCCTAGTCACACATCAGTGCTACCCAAGTGAAATAGAAAGTTGGAGAACAACTTTCAATCCTACAATCTGTGAATGGTGTTACAGTGAATGTATAATTCCTTTGTCACTGATATCCCGAATGAACTCGAGGCATGGAACAGTCATCCTGTCAACGTTCATTCACTTTCTTGATCTCAGAGCAGATTGGAAGAGATATGTATGACATCAATATCACATACTGATTCACACATGCATGCGCATGCCTATTTCAATCCTACTCATCAAGTGGCCTTGGATATCAAACTCCCTCAGGAGGGACAAATCCCATATCTATCACTCACCCCTCAAAAGTCCCATGTGTCAAAGCCACCCAATCATCACCTTTATAACAACCCATGTTTCAGGACTGCGTTTGATGATGTCAAACTGTGCCCAACGACATGTGTTGAGTGTAGCGATTTCAGGTCAAAGAATCACACTCACCACCATCACTGTGAGTACTGATTGTGACTAGCATGTCATGGTTCCATGTGTCAAACTCACGGTGGGTCTGTCCGGTATACTTGTTCTCTAACAAGTACCTATGTGTTTGGTTTGATATCTCTATATCATGAATAATGAGATTCTGTCATCAACCAACACCATAATCTAGTCTTGTGTGTCATTGCTGTCTATCTACCTTCCACAATGACATCTGACTAGGGACATAACAAGACTGTACAAACTCTTAGCATCTGTATGATCTCATCGTTCAGGTCCTGAACCTGAAGGCATACATCATTGAGTACTGTCATTCTTTGGACATTCAATCTGTTCTATCACTATCTCATATGACTGAACCAGAAAGAATTGGAAGATTTCCTATGATGTTTATCAAATGAATCTTAATGTATCCCACCAATCATCTCATGATTGGCTCTCAGGGCATACATACCAACAGACTCCCACTTGCACTGCGAGCCAATCACCCTTGAATCATATTCATAGTGATCTTCAAACATGTCCCACATGTTACTCTGCTTTAGTGCGATCATAGTGAGTAATGGCAACACCTTGCCAAAGTCAGTATAGATTGCATGTCTCACATCTCTTCGTTGTACGTCACACATATGAGATGGAGCTGCCGTAATATGCGATCCAATATTCCTTTGCTAACCTTTAGCCACATTGCATGATCAAGGATTCCATACTTGTCATCAATGACCAGAATATCTCTAAGTTCATTTCATGAACTTCCAGATCCATATAGTATCCACTGCTGTTCTCTAACACATAGATACTCGACATTTCCTTTTAAATGGTTTTATTGGAACACTTCCAATTATCAACAAACTTTCACTTTTATATACCCTATATATATTTTGCGATTAATTTTCTATCCTTTCAGAAGTTCGCATCAATGCAACTCTTTACATCGAACTCTTCCTTATCTCCATAGAACTAGTACTTCTCAAGTACTTATCAAGTTCTTATGATTTCCAGTAACCCTTACTGGAAGTAGACAGTCATCCACTCATCATGTCCCACATACGAGTTATCAGGATGAGCACATCATATTGTCATGTCCTACATACAAGATGACGAATGCATTTTATTCTTGCCATGCAAGATAATGGGATGATTACATACATGATAGATCCACATCTATTCTTAGTGTTCCCATTCTTTATAAGAATTGGACACTTGGCCTTGGGATACTAACTCCATGTAACATGGACAAGTTTTCTCCCACTGAATCTGTGTACACTGAACTCTTCAGTACAGATTGCCAATGTATGCTCTCTCTTTTCCAGGTCAAGAGGTTTTTGAGAACTATCTCTATAGATCTCTATTCCTATCACATAGGAAACATCTCTATCTTCCTTAAAGATAATTTCCACTTTTGATTTCCATTCTAGAACATTTCCATTTCACATCAATATGTGGAATGTGAACACGCTCCCACTAAATCACATATCCCTTCTTTATCTTTGACATATCAGTCAAACCCTTTGACTATATCATCAAAGTAAAGATCCAATTTTGAGTTTCTTGTACTCAATCAATCACATTGATTAGTCCATTGTAACTTATAGACTTCATTTGCATTAGTGGATTCATAAACCTTATAGGTTGTGTCACGTACAAATCCTTGTTTTATTCCTCATAGGAATGCAGTTTTAGTATCCATATGCCAAATGTCTTAGTCATTAAGTTGCAATCAACAAGCATCATCCTTCTCAAAATATTATCCATGTGTCTTAACGCTGAAGACTTATTTGCACTTATGGATTTCCTCCAATGGGTGCTACCATCAAGGTCATACCTTATGGTTCACATGGAAGTCATTTAGGATGTAATGGTCATATACCATAACTCAAAATCCAGTTCCTCATATTCATCTGGATAGTTGACTCATCACATGAACAACTCATCACATAGATAATTGAGGTGTATCTGTCAAGGATATAAGAACTCACAACTCCTTGTGATTCTTATTGTCCTTTATTAGTGTGGGGTATTCTTTTATTAAGAAGAATCCAGTTATTTGATAATCATTCTCTAACTCCTTAGAGTATGATTCCTTCTTAATTTAGACATCACCATGCCTTAATCATAAGTTCACTATGATACACTATCATAATCACTCATAAGGATCTCAAACATTTGGTCCAAGTATTTCATTCATTGATTTCATCAAGAATTAACACTTGACCAAATTCGTACTTCATCTATGATATTCTTGAACACTTCAAGATATTCATATTGGTATTTCTCTAAACACCTTTTGAAGTATTAACATTTGTTCCAATAGGTATGTAAATACATCACATGTATTATACCTAATAGGATAATCATTCTCCCACTACCATTAGTGAAGATTGATTAATCATGTCCAAGATATTCATGTCTCTTACCGGTTCTCTAACCAAAAGAGTCTAGATTTATCCATCACATGGAAACTAGAAATGAATTTCTCATGATTGATGCTAATTTGATTGTTTGAGTTATGTATAACTTTTAGGTATCATTTTATCTTATGCATATCAAATACCACAAGATAAACAAGGCATTGCCACAAAGATCATATCTTTAGAAATTGAAACATCTCTTTATTGATTGCCATTATTATCATACAATATGCAAAAATAAAGTGTTTCTATCTATTGGAAAATATGAAATAGCAGTTCATAAATGTATTACATGCCTTTTAGGATGAAAATAAACTAAAGTACTCCTATCTATGGCGGCAACACTTGCCCCATTTATTGAGTGCTTTACACTTTACATCTTGGTATCATATACCTCAAAAAGTGTTCCAAGTTTACTTTCATGACACCTTTAAGTAGAGACGTCTGTCGCCTCCTTCTTCTTTTGTTCTTCCAGATAGAGAGGACAATTCCTTTTCCAATGTCCTGGCTTTTGACAATGGTGGCAATTTCCTTTCTTGGTCACGCCTCCCTTGGCCTTGAGAGCTAAAGACGACTTGGGCTGCTGGCTAGCATCAGAACCTTTCTTAGCTTTGCCCTTGCCCTTGCACTTGGACTTGCCTTTCTTGCTTGTGATCACCATCACAGACTTAGGCTTGTCCTTCTTCATCTGTATCTCGGCTGTCCTCAACATGCCTAACAACTCTGACAGTGGCCTATCAAAGTTGTTCATGTTGTAGTTCATCACAAACTGACTGTAGGATTCTGGCAACGATTGCAGTATCACGTCAATAGCCAACTCTTGGCTCAGTGGAAATCCCAGTCTTGTCAGGTTCTCCACATACCCAATCATCTTGAGTGTGTGAGGACCAATTGGATCTCCTTCTATCATGACACACTTGAACAGTGCCCTTGAGACATTGTATCTCTCTTGCCGTGCTTGATCTTCATACATGTTCCTGAGATGTTGAATCATCTCAATGAAACCCATGTTCTCATGCTGTCTCTACAACTCGTGGTTCATAGAGCACAACATCAAGCACTTTGCATCAATGGCATCATCAGAATGCTTCTTGTAAGCATCCCTTTCTGCCTTTGGTGCATTAGGAGTAGGTTCCTCTAGAATTGGAGTATCCAGGACATAGAGCTTTCACTCTTGAGTGAGAACAATTCTCAATGTCCTATACCAGTCATGGAAGTTTGTCCCATTAAGCTTATCCTTTTCAAGGACCGATCACAAAGAAAAGTGATTGTTATTTGTTGCCATTTGTACTACAAAAGGAAAATATGCAATTTTAGTCCAAAAACTCATTTTTGACTTATTTGATTGATTTGAAAAGTTGACGATATAATTAGGCCTTTAATTAATTATCGCTCCCACTATTTTAGTTCAAATTGATAGCCCACACCATCAATTTGGAAGATTGCAACGTACAACCTTCTAGTGGGCAAGATCCTGAAATCCTCTAAGTTATGGACCAACTAGGGCTGTCACCCACGACTTAGATCTCTCAGGTAGGCAACTCTTGCCAATTGCATCATATGCAACTCTTGATGAATGAACATGCGCAACACCTTGCCATGAACATTCCTTTCCTCTGGGCTTAGATGCTCTAAGAATCACCAATAAAGTCTAACCCAAAAGCCGACACGATAAACATGCACCCTGCTTTGGCAGAACCTACATGTCTACCCTTCACACTTCCATAAGATAGACAACACACCACGCTTTGGCGTAACCTACACTTGGTCGATCGAGTTTTTCATGTGTGCCGCTAATGGAAGGCATATAAGACTTAATATTTAATGAGGGATTTGGTTTTTATATACATATACATATCCAATCACCACAATACATAGTACATATCATATACATGCTATATCCCAGAGAAACATGCAAAACGATAAAAGCGATGATTATGGCCATCCTAATGTGATTCCTCGAGCCAAGAGGAATCACAGTCATCTAGGTCTACATCACATGCAACCTGTACAAGATGAACTCTATGCATTGCCTTTCTGGGTTTGATCAACTCATCACATGAATGATCGGCTTGCCATCAGACTGGTCGACTGGGTGCCACCAGCCGATCGGTTGGCTCCTCCAACCGATCGGTTCACCTGGTTGTCGTGCATCTCTTCATGGCCGCCACCCACTCATCTCGCTCCTCGGACCGGTCATCAACCGATCGGCTCACTCCTTGAACCGATCGGTTCACTCCTTGAACCGATCATCTGGAACGTCAACCGATCAATTCACTCCTTGAACGGATCGTCTCAGCTGTCGTCAGGATGTCCTTCGTTCTTTGACATAACATGAAATAAAATTCTATCCTATTTTACATTGTAAAAAGAGAAACCTCGAGTTACATTCGAGGGGAGCAAAGGTAGGAAAGAAATCTCAAATTATTTTGAGTTACATCAGGAATAGGAGAAGGAAGATCGGTGCGCAGACCGAGATGCAAGCAACCACATACAACCATACACAGATAGAGTTTATTGGCCATAACCACGCTATACATCCACCACAAAATTCATTTAAGGGCGACACGTATCAAGTGCATTCATAATACATATCATATATGTAAATTGGGATTTGTGGATTTAGGATTGGACATGCATAAAGCCAATTTTATTCGTATCGTATGCAATAAATAAAGGTGACAAACCAAAATCGATCATATCGATAATCCCTAATGTATAGAGCAGTTGACGTGGCTCTGATACCATTGATGGGTTTTAGGGGAGGCAGAGAAGGCAGCGAAAACAAAAAAATTTCCTCCCCAAACCCAGAACAAGGAAACGCATCAACGTCTATACAATAGGAAAGGATGGTTTGTGGAATCATACCTTGTCCCGAGGCTTGCTCGACGACAATACCTCACACCTTGCACGGTCTTTACCTCCGGTCTTGGACGGTGTCTGTGCAGCTCCTGGTCGCACCGGGACTGACGACTCCAGGTCTCACCGGGACTGTCGGGATTGACAACTATCCTCCGAGCGGCAGAAATCTCCCGCCTCTGAAGTAGTCCACACAGACCACCTGGAACTCCAATCTCCTTGTCTCACAAGGAATTGGAAGGAGTCACACCCTCCTGTTAGTGTACTAGTTGCCAACACACTCTCCTGCCACCAATTTCTTTCTGCAGTTGTCTTTCCCTTGTTGTGCCTCCCTTATTGGGTAGCACTTGCTCGGGCTCTCTCTCGGTTACCAAAACCAGAGAGAACGATAACTTCACAGAGCAACTGGTTGTACTGAGTTGTACTTTGAGAAGCCCCCAATACCCCTATATATATAGGAGGGTCATGTGACCGGGTTCTCCATCCCGGGCAATGCAGGACTAAAAGCAGGAGTAGAAGGGTTCGAGATTTTCCACAAAAACAACCAACTCGCAACCTGAACCGATCGTTTCATTTATGAAACGGTCAGTTGGGGACCTGAGCCGATCGGTTGACACCTCAACCGATCGGTTGGGACACCTCAACCGGTCGGTTCACTTCTGAACTGGTCGGTTCGTGGTCCTGGTCATTTCCCGATTGACTTTCCATCTTTTTGTTTCTAATTGGTATCAAATACCAATGCTTGTTCCAATCAAATTGGGCAAGTGAAAAGAAAGGAAATTTATCACCAATCCTACTTTCCCAACTTGCTCGGTTGCAACAGTTGAACCAATCGTTTCAACACTTGAAGCAATCGTTTCACACTGTCCATGAGCCGATCGACTCACCATCTGACCCGATCGGTTCACCAAGCTCAGTCAATCGGTTCATCACATGAGTCGATCGGTTGGGAGTGCAGATTGTGCAGAATCAGTCAATTGTAGTTTCAATCAATCCGATACTCCAATAAATATGTCCAACACCTTGAACATTATGATATTGAGCTATCAATTAATTGAGTATTTAATTGAAATACTAAACTCCTTTAGTAATCAATCTAAACATTTTTTGTAGACAAAACTCCTCTTCCAGGTTAAATCCTATGTGTGTGACCTTGCAGGTCCATTTCATGTTGGCAGTGAAAGTCCATAACACTTATGACTTCACAAGCAAAGAGCGGTGCCTAGTCACACATCAGTGCTACCCAAGTGAAATAGAAAGTTGGAGAACAACTTTCAATCCTACAATCCTTGAATGGTGTTACAGTGAATGTATAATTCCTTTGTCACTGATATCCCGAATGAACTCGAGGCATGGAACAGTCATCTTGTCAACGTTCATTCACTTTCTTGATCTCAGAGCAGATTGGAAGAGATATGTATGACATCAATATCACATACTGATTCACACATGCATGCGCACGCCTATTTCAATCCTACTCATCAAGTGGCCTTGGATATCAAACTCACTCAGGAGGGACAAATCCCATATCTATCACTCACCCCTCAAAAGCCCCATGTGTCAAAGCCACCCAATCATCACCTTTATAACAACCCATGTTTCAGAACTGCGTTTGATGATGTCAAAGTGTGCCCAACGACATGTGTTGAGTGTAGTGATTTCAGGTCAAAGAATCACACTCACCACCATCACTGTGAGTACTGACTGTGACTACGATGTCATGGTTCCATGTGTCAAACTCACGGTGGGTATGTCCGGTATACTTGTTCTCTAACAAGTACCTATGTGTTTGGTTTGATATCTCTATATCATGACTAATGAGATTCTGTCATCAACCAACACCACAACCTAGTCTTGTGTGTCATTGCTGTCTATCTACCTTCCACAATGACATCTGACTAGGGACATAACAAGAATGTACAAACTCTTAGCATCTGTATGATCTCATCGTTCAGGTCTTGAACCTGAAGGCATACGTCATTGAGTACTGTCATTCTCTAGACATTCAATATGTTCTATCACTATCTCATATGACTGAACCAGAAAGAATTGGAAGCTTGCCTTTGATGTTTATCAAATCAATCTTAATGTATCCCACTAATCATCTCATGATTGGCTCTCAGGGCATACATACCAATAACAACAAATTAAGAGGAGGAAGAGGAGGGGGAGGGAACAAAGGAGGAAGATGGGACAAAAAAGAACTTACCTGGTTGGTAGCAGAAACAACAAATAATAATGCCTGCACGTCCGTCGAGAGGGGGTTGTGAGGAGGGTATTTTAATGTACATCCACTTATGCCCATTTACCGCTCAGACGGGGGCCACTCATTTTCTCATTTAGGCTGGGTGCCTAGAGCCTCGAGGCTGAAGGGACATTTGTATAACTAAGATTTAGAGTGCGACAATGATATTATCCTTAGGTAGGAGATCGAACATCTCCCCAAACCAATAGGCATAACGCTGACATTTAGAGGCGAGTTTTGTCTTACATTTTTTTGTGCGCCTCCCCCTGGGAAATAGGGGTGGGGACAAGGATGAATGCATATATATTCTAGTTTTTAGTTTTGCATTCATTCCCTCATTTTGTATCAAAACTAACTTGCATGCATATTTTCTTAATTTTATATAATTTGTAATATGTTGATTTAATTCCTTGATTTTTATGGCATTATTAGCTTCATATCCTTACACCAACATAGGAGACAATAGACCCACTAATAAACCAGCGGGAACAAGAGTTTTTTGATAAATGGACCAGATTTTCATTGATCCATCTCTTCATCGGTTGTGGTTTTTGTCGATCAACATCTTCATTGAGGCATGCCCTTGATCACAAGCCAATAACCCCCAAGTGGTTTTGCATCTTTATGAAATCTCACATGTCCTCTATTTGACTTTCCATCTATTGACGATCAACGGAAAGTGACACACATCTACCAACGAGAGGTCTGTGCATTTAGCCTACCAATGAGACCTCACCTACACACACTGATGGAGAGTCCAATATATTGCTACTAATGAAACTCATGTGTCAACCCTTCGATAGAAATACTGCTTTCATCCATCGATGGCAGAGAAATTTTGTCCACCAATAGCTGAGTAGACTTCGTCCACTGATGGCTTAACATTCTTCATTTGTCGATGGTTGAACAACTTTCGTCTGTTGATGGCTAAGTAGACTTTTTTCATCGTTGGCTGAGCATGATTCATTCACTAATGGATGTACTGCACCCAACCTCTGATAAAAGTTGTACGCATCCAATTGGTGAAGACTTGTGTGTCCACCTATCAGACTCCATTGCCGATGATTGTCTTATCTTTTTGTCTACTAATGTGAATCTTGGGAGTCACGAGACCCTTTGTCTTCCTCCTATTGCTATTCCTTCACATTCATGGTGGCCAAAACTTAATTGCAAGGTGACTGGAAAGGGTTCCAAACCCTAGTCCACCATCTATAAATACACAACCTCCAAAAAAGGATCCGCTCTGTGACGAGGCTTCCAAAACAAGTTCTCAACATCCACCTTCATTTTCTATTAGTTAACCAATGAGCCTCTGCTAAGATCCAAGGTTCTGACTTTGAAGGAAACCATGTCCAAGACGTATCCTGTCCATTGATCCATAGTAGTAGATTCAACCCATGAGGAGAGTAGACAGACAGTTCTGTTCCAAAACTGAAGAAGGGTAACCACACACCATGACTTAGCCTCCATCTTCTAGTGTGACGATGACCTTCTTTCTCTCATTTTATTTTGTACTTGCTATTGCAACCATGAGCAAATAGTCCTCTCGGTAGGGTTTGTGGAAGTAGCCATGCTATTTGATTTTGCTCTTTTGCACCACTATTATGTATATATAAACATCCCTCATTATGGATTAAATGTTTTATTAGTTGCAAATATTGGCCAACAATTTCATCACTATCAAATCTTATATGTAGAGAAATTCAAACCTAGCATGTGAGATATCATTAATTAATGTTAAATCCTTGATGAAAACTCTGGACATGTGATTTCTGAAGTGATAGGTAGATGATTTTTAAGTAACATGACAACAAATTTAGAGTAATATCTGCCCGATTTCAAACCTTATGTTGAAAGAGGGATATAACATATCTCAATATATGTGTGT
Source organism: Alisma plantago-aquatica (assembly GCA_963693085.1). Lineage (NCBI taxonomy): Eukaryota > Viridiplantae > Streptophyta > Magnoliopsida > Alismatales > Alismataceae > Alisma > Alisma plantago-aquatica. The sequence goes on from OY856409.1 coordinate 69,411,143, forward strand.
TCCTACTTATTATGATGCAGTGAGAGAATGAATGATAGGTAGAAGTTGGTGAAACCTATCCAACCTAGTGTTTCCATTTATTAATAAATCTAGACTTTATTTCAACCTTTTTGCTATTGTAATCTTAGTTTAATCAATCCAAACTCAAATCCTTATGTTGAATATTGGTGATTACATGGTTATTTTAATCAGATCATTAATAAATACTTTGTCAGTTCAGTTCGATCTTGAACTACATTATGGTAAAATCTGTCCTCTTGTAGGTGTGATTGTTGTAAGTTTGGTTAATGTAAAATCTAAGAATTCCATTCTTATGGAATTTGTTGTGAAAAAATCACAACATCAACTAGATACCGACTTTGCCTAGAAAATGAAAACAAAATGAAATTTCCCTTTAGACTCTGTTCAGTTTGCTAAAATTAGTCCGGAAAACTTATAAATAGGAGTTACTATTGTAGTTTTTCATGATTAGTTTAAAGTAAGAGTTGGAATTTGAGTTTCGTGACTTCTAGCAAGTTATAGAGTTATATACAAAATAGAAAACTTGAGTTCCCTCTTAAAAAGAACAGAAAATGAGTTCCAGAACAACTCACAATATTTTCTATACAATTTATTTTTAATTTTTCATAATGATACATGTAAAATATTTATGACTACGAATATTAGCGGCATGGATATGGTATATTGCCAAAATCATAACACAATATAAAAAAATACTATGCACTATAAGTGAGCACTATATAAAATAGCTTACACTACAATTATCATTATCATTGTGGTCTATAAAATAAAAAATATATGAGCACTATGAAAATGTAATCACAACGCACCATTTGACAAAAGAATAATTTATTTAACATATTTTTATTCTTCATATTTAAACATATAATGTAAAAAATGATAATTATGCAAAGAATATACTAAAATTAATGTTGTGGATTTTTTTAATAAATAATAAACCAAAATATATATTTACAAACACATAAAATGTGATATTATTATAATACATTATATATAAAGTGAAATAAAAATATTGTAATGTGACTTGAACCTCTACATTTTTATTAAAATTGTAATTATATCATATGAAAATATTCTTGAAGGAGCAACATCCACATTATGACTACTTGTTGAGGTTAATATGGTTAAAAAATATTATGATTATTTATAGATGGTATTATTTCTTTGCCGTCTTTACTTGTTATGTATTACATAATAAAAATCAACAATATTTTTAAATTGTTTTCCATATTTATACTTCCAACAAACCAATCACATGAAAGTGAAGAGAACTTAAGTTCTAGAAATTGAACTAGAATTCTCAGAAAATGAGTTTCACATAACTTATGACTTACACTAGACCAATCAGAGCTTAGTGAAAGAAAAGATAATTATATTTAATATCTTTCCTCCCCTTGCTGTCTCTCCCATGTCGTGGACCTTTATTTCGTTACATGTCCATCACTCTTTCCCGTTCAGTTCTTTTCTCACTTTCTAAATATCTATTTTTCTCTAATCCTATTTATATGTCTTCCCACATTTTGTGTGCCAACGCACCGCAAGCACCCTTGGAGCGTAGAGGGTTGTTGTCTAGCTTTTTTCCATAAAACTAGTAAATCCACACGTGTACATGCACGTGCCTCATTACAAATGTTAACTTTTATTAGATATATACATAAATAATTATTTTAAACACATATTTGTATTCATTGAATGGTTCTAAAAATAAACACTTATGATGTCATGTGAATTATAGTAACAAAATAGTAAGCACCAATTTCACAATAACATTACACGAATTGGTTGATGCATATAATTATCACTTGTAGGCGTCAGAATGAGAGTATTGGGTAATTATTATCTATTCCAATAAAAGCTCTATTCCAAAATAGCAGAATGCATATCAATTGACTATAACTCTTGTATAAGAAAAGTAATTGTAGAGGAAAGTTTAGCATTCAAAAATAGGAAAAAAGTTATAAGAAGAAATTAAATTTATATAAATGGTCATGTAGCAACTATTTGGGGAGAGAAACAAATATCAGTCATGGATGATTATGTTTGGTAATAGATGTCAAATCTCCATGGCAATTAAATGTGGGTGGAACATCATAACTATCACATATGGAGATAAAGGGCATGATAATGAGTAAATGGTAGATATGAGAAAGTATTGGAAAATATGAGAAAATTGCCAGAAAATGTGGAAAGAAAGTCAAGTAGGTTGCTACAGTTTTTTAATTATCTATCATGTTTGGTTTTGAAATGATTTCTAAAGTGACAAAACTGTAATTAATTGAACAAACCTACATTTTTTTAGCAAGTAGTGCATATGTACAATGGTTGATTATTTGTTAATATGGAAATACATCTAGAAAGTATCAAGGGAGTGATGAGAGAAACAAGAAAATGAGTCAAAAGTATGAGTTAAAAATGTTTTAAAAGAAAATTTTTAATTAGATGTAGCATATTAAAAATGTTACAATCTTATTGGTCTGATATTTTGTTGGAAAAAGAAAATGACATTCTAGCAATTTGTTCAAAAATCACTATCTTTTTAGTACATATATATAGTCATTTTAGTTATTGCTATATTGAGATGCTTATGGTTATATATTGACATGAGACATGGCTAGTTTAATTTTTATTTGAATTGGAAAGTATGGTAGCAGATATAAAAATAAGAGTGGAAAAAGAAATAAAGATAGAGAATTAATGAAAGAATAGTAACAAATTGTAAGATAGAGAATAGGAATTATTCAAAACTCTTTAACAAATACTTTTTCTGGGTAGACATATGATCAATATCATTATTATTTGATCAAGACTCTTGTAACATACTCGAATCCAAACATATATATAAAATCTCCCTTCTTCTAAGGACCTATTCCATTATGTTATCATACCATATATTTCCCACAATACAAAGCACATTAAGAATAATTAGTGTCATGAATATAAAAATACCCTTAGTAATTGGTATGCAAGGTAAAATAATTATAATACATTCAATAACAAAACTTAAGGAACACATATACCAAATACCATGATTGACTCTAATTTGACATCCTAGAAGATTCTTAGGGGTATAAGATGAAATGAATCAAATTAAAGTGTAATAAGTGTTAAACTGAGTAAATACATTAAATGTATGTATGGTATACGAGTAATGAAATCTTTGGATTAAACATCTTCAAAATGTGAAATTGATGGCGCCATTGGATTTCTCACATGTTAATTGGTCTACTTATCAATTTTGGTATCAATCGGACTTCAATTGCCCAACCATTTACTAGTTTGAATTTCTAACTTAGTATACACCCTTGTATTCATATAATTACATTAATAGGCCATCGTCTTTCTTTGTCTATGAGACCCACACCCCCCTTTGATGCGGTCAATGCACCCAGGCCCTACGGATCACAACTTCTGTGGCCATGGTTCTTCTCCGCCGCCACTTCTTCTTCTCCCCCAAAACCTGGTCACGTGGCTTAGTCCTCCGCGACTCCTTCCTCTTCACAACGGACGCCGCAAACAGCGGATCCGTCTTCTCCCTTCTCTTCCTCAACTCACGAACCCTCTTTTCAACCAACGACGATGTTCCCTCCTCTCATTCTTATCCTCATCCCTCTGTGTGCCGTTACCCATGGATATGGAAGTACACATCCTCCATACCTAGAGCTTTGTTGCACGCCCTAGCCACCCTGCGGTTGGGCAGACCAATTGTGGCCACTGCCACCTCTGCTAGTAAGTACCATGGAATAACACCACTCTTCGTCACCCAGCCTCCTCAACCACCCTGTCATCCCTCTTCCCGACGCCCTACAACCTAGGCAGAAGACCTGCAGATCCAGCGACCATCCTCTACACATTGTCTTCATCATGTTGCTGCAGTCCATCCAATGCCCAGGTCTTTCCAGTTGCCTCGCAGACGACACCGAGCTCCTCAGTGTGCCTCACTTTCTCTACCCTTTCCCATCCATCTTCCACCGTCATCACCCTAGGCCCCGTCACCCACTCCCTACTTCCTTCACCCGCCATCATCACTGCAAGGGTCGTGGTTGCCTATTGATGGTACTGATGACTGATCCGGTGGGTGTTAGACACCTGATGGAGCTTCCACTTGTGTGGAATTGCGTGCACCACTAAAAATCCTAAAGATGGTAAGTCTTTAAGTTTAGCCTTGCTTATACTAGATAGAGAACTCCACCCATGTATGATAAGATACGTGGAAGTCTTATCGTAGTATAGTTAAGGGTCGAATCCTCGAGACAACGGTCTTGTTGTTGCCAACAAGATGAAAAACGTTGAAAATTCACTTAATCACTCAATAGTTGGTATTTAGATCAAAAGGGTGATTTGGTTGTTTTTAAGCTAAGGGCAAGTAAAGTAAAGAAAGCAAGGAAATCTAAGAAGTTAAACTATGATAAAAATCACTAGGGTGTGATCGGTTTTTCACCGCCACTACACATGGATCAACACATGCAAAGCAAAACATAACCTGCAAAAAGAGTCTAGTCAGTTAGTATCCTTGTAGACTTAGTTTCCTTTCGGATAACTAACTATGAGAAGTGCGGGAATGTTGCAACGCCAGCCATTCTTGAACAAATGGTCACATTACTTTGCATCATTCCCTTCGCAAAGTGTGTTCCTCGACACACCAAGGTTGCACTTCCATACGTCAACTGATTCCATTTCATAGTATGAAAGTGCAACAGATGATAGTGAGTTTACTCCACTTCTTGAGATACACTTCTAGATACCGAAACAGGTGCATGGTGGATACATGCACCAAGAACCAACATACAAATGAGTTTCGAATCTAATAGTACAAACGTAGACAATTCATACTAAAAGATAAAGGATAACACAAGTTGGAGATCAAGCAACATGCATTCATTAATCGTTTGATGTCGAACTGAAAAGATAAGAACTCTACATTACAACTTATGGATTACATTTGCATGATATGAAAGCATGGGTAGCGGGGCTACTCCCTGCACCCTAGTGAGAGAGACTACTCGCTCATGACTAGGACAAAGAAGGAGGCAAGAAGAGAGAGATGTTGGATCCTAGATGGGTGACTTGGGTGCTCTAGAGGGGGGGTGAATAGAGCTGAAAGCACTTAAACAAAATTCATTAAACCTTCAATTTATATGACAAGATAAGGTTGCTAAATAGGTAATTTGAGTGCAACTAAATCATGCATAGCAAGGATAAGAGAGATTGAACATGCACCAAATTAGACAAGCTATTTAGAGTGGTTCCACACTTCAAACTAGAAGTGTGTCAGTCCACTTGCCTAGAGAGGTCAACCTCTAGGACTTCAACCAATTGCACTCTTATATTCATTCATAAGACTTACAATACATGACTCAACAAAGGACTTACCTATCCAATACAAAGAGTCTTCAACCTTACCAAGGACTTACCCACTTTGCAAGAGTCTTCGGCCTTCTCCAAGGACTTACCCACTCTTGCACAAGTCTTCGGCCTTGCAGGAATTACCCACTCTTCTTGGATCTTCCGCCTTTGACTTCACCTTCACTCGGAGAAGCTTTCCACCAAGGACTTACCCACTTGAGCTTGAGTCTTCTGCCTTCTCCAAGGGCTTACCCACTCTAGCTCCAAGTCTTCAGCCTTGATCTTCACCAAGGGACTCCTTCCCTTGTTCTTCTTCACCTCTCTTGGACAAGAGAGAGAACCTTCATCTTCATGATTGGAAATGAGAGATGGGGAGGTGGTGGAAGTGAGAGCTTCACAAGATATACAAATAGGACTAGCTCTCTTACAGATCTCCTACTCACTCTAATGGATGTAGCAAGTGATTAAGCTTAGAGAGAGAGAGGAGGCTGTAGGAAGCACTCAACTATAGAATAGGAACCTCACAAGGAGTTTGCAATGAATGCTCAACCTTGGAATGAAGCCCAAGGGGTCCTATTTATAGCTGGGGATGCCTCTTAGCCTTTGGGAACACTTGTGAACGAAAACTAGCCGTTTTGTGGCTTGCAACGGATCTATTTTCACTTGTTGCAACTCCACAACGGCTAGAATTGCTTTTTCTGCATTTCAGTACAGTCCGATCGGCCGAGTTTCAATAAAGGCAACTCGGCCGACACACTAGGTGACAAAACCAATAGGGAATCTGTCGGCCGAGTTTCCAGGGGGAAACTCGACCGATCAGTCATCCTTTGGTTTTGACTGACCAGTGGATCGGCCGAGTTTCCTGGCATTGAAACTCGGCCGACAGCCCAGAAAATTCCTCAATACATGGATCGGCCGAGTTTGTAATTCGGCCGACAAAATCCCTGTTAAGGGGTATTTTGGAATTTCCAAAAACTGTATAAATGATGGATTTTTGTGTCCCAATAATTTTTCTAAGCTTAATTACAAGTCATACAATCATTACAAGTGATTACAAAGCAATTCTAAGGTCATTTACATAGAGATCCCAAATTGCACACTTGTAGCTATTTTGACTTGTCTTTTCTCCAATTTGATATGCGCAAGTTAGGGCATTTGGAGTGTGTCTAAACCTAATCTGAAATCACTCAATGTAGAAGCATTAGACACCAATATGTGGAATGGTTAGTCATCATCAAAACAAGGGTTTAGTCAATTTAGACGTGAGTCAACATTGACCTAATTGACCTTGAGTCAACATTCTCCCCCTTTTTGAAGATGACAAACCATTCCATAAATGTATTGAAAGCTTGTAAGTAAAATCATACCTTCGGAGAAACCTAGGGGTTTCAGTAGAATTGAGTTCATATGCTCCCCCTCAATTGATGCTAGTGGAGTTTTCATACTCCCCCTCAATTGATGCTATTTCTCCTGCATGGTTAGCTTTCATAACATTTATAGAAACTATGTCTTCTACTCATATATGTTCTACACATATATGTCTTCTCCCATTTACCTTCTCCCCTTTACATGGACACGCTTCTTTGCTTCATGTAAGACATGCCTTCTCCCTGTTGTCAAAAGAAGACATATCTTTCTCCCCCTTTGTCATTTCAAAAAGGTGGGGGTATGAAGAAACTAAGAAACACCACTTGTTAAGAGAAAGAAGATAACAAAAGTTATATAAGGAGAGTAGAAGAGCACAGATAGGGGCTTGTCCAAGCATAGAAAGAAAAGCAAGTTAAAGCATATACTTGAACAACCCAAAACATGCAAGATAGGGTGCTGCAGAAAAACAATAAATCGCAATTTTGACCCTCAAGATGATGGAATTTGATCAAAAACCATCAGGGCTCATGGCGAAGCGATGAGCCTTGCTCAGAAGGTAGTTTCTGCATAAAAACACTATACTTGCAGCAAAAACTGAAATTGGAGCAAAACCTGCATAAAATCCAAAAATACTCCAATTTCTACATATAATGTAGCTCTATGTGCCCTGCATCACAATGTTATGCAAGCAACTCAAGATAGTAGATATGCAATTTAAGGAACAATCTTGAGCATGTATGAGATAAGATACAAGCATAACATATAGATGATCAAAGATGCCAATTATAAACAGGGTTAGAACTACATGTATATGAACTACTAGTAGATGATATCACAAGTTAGGACTACTAGTAGGATCTAGATCATAGCAAGAGATACCACAATATAAAGCAAGCTATGAGTAGATATAGAGATATATCCAAACCAAGAGATATGCAATTTTGGAAGCATGAGAGGATATAACTCACTATATATGCATCCTTACCATAAGATGATTACCCCTAAGAACCTCAAGGTTGTATCAAAACAAGATATACACCTATAGAGATGTAGCAAGTTAGAGTACAACGGAAGCGATTTAAGACACAACCAAGAGATCCATAGAGATCATCCTCAAAACCTGCAAAACAACTCAAAGCAAGTAATTGCAAGATATAGATATACCAATTTTGAGAAATTAGAAAGATAGAGTTGTAAGCAAGATAGGCAATTTAGAACAAGGCAATATGCATATATAAATGTACCAAAAGAGAGTGCCAAATAATAAGGCTATTGGTTGAGAAGATCTAGTTGAGAGGGAAATTCTCACTCAATAAGCCAAATTTATATTCTGTGCACAGTGTAATCGGTCGAGTTCTGTGTATTGACAACTCGGCCGATCGCAGCTGTTGGCAACACCCATTGGTGCCTATCGGTCGAGTTTCAATAGGGCAAACTCGGCCGACAAAACTACTGTAGAAAAAGCACATATTTTTCATAAAACATATCTAGAGGCATGCTAAAAAGGTACAAACCATATCCAAACATGTCTAAGCAAGTTAGTAATGCACTATAGAAGCATTAGAAATAGTTTTTGAGCAAGAGTGTGAAGAGAAACACAAAATGCCACTTTTGACTCAAAAACCATATGTATAGTGCATACTAACTTGACAAAAACAAGTTAGAACAGGTTATAAGCAATAAAAACATTACCTTCATGCTTACCATTTCTTTTCCACTTGTTGTCACCCTCTGCACATCTCGCCTTTCTTCTTTCATGTGGATTGAGAAGTCAATTTGCAATTCAATGGCTCATGTAAATCTATTTGCAAGTACCTACAAGAAGAAAGATGAAATGGTCCCCAATCATATTTTTGGGTCCGGAGGGGTTAGTTTAGCAACCCAAGTCCTATTGCTCTTGGGTGCTTTCCTAAAAGGACAACAAGTAGCATAATGACCAAATTCATTGCAATAGTTGCATGTGCCCATAGTCTTGGAACTAGAGGATTCTCCATGGAATATTGGAGGTCCTTTATCTTTGTTGTTCCCTTGACTACTATCATATCCTAAACCATGTCTACCAATTTGTTTAGTAGAATTGAGTAGGATGTCATTAAGACTCTTCTTACCAACTAAGAATCTTTGCAAAGATGATCTCAAACTATCATTATCAAGCATAAGAGAGGCAATAGTAGAAGACAAATTATTGATATTATCTCTAGCATGCAAAAGATCATTTTCTAAGCAAAGAGATTTAGTTGAAAGAGAATCTCTATCAATATGAAGAGCAGCAACATCATTCTCTCTATTTGTAGAACTAGAACAAGATTCATGCCCATTGATTTTAGCAAGCAAGGAGGCATTTTCTATTTCTAATTCATGCAAAACAAAATCTTTGTCCTTGTTTTCAGATTTAAGAACATCAATGTCATGCATGAGAGAATCAATAATTAAAGTATGCTCTTCATTAGAACTAGACATGAGAGGTTGAGCTTCTAGAAATTTAATCTTATCAAGTAAACTAGAATTTTCAAGTTTAAGAGAGTCTACTTGACTAAGACAATCATTTTTATCATCAAGCAAGCAAGAATTAGCATGTTCAAGATCATCTAGTTCTACATGCAAATTATCAACAATTTTAGCAAGCTTTTTCTTTTTCCTTTTAGAAGACTTAAGGGAGGCACACATATCATGAATAATAGCAATCAAAGATTCTTTATCTAGAGAGTTTAGATTTACCTCACTTGAGTCTTCACTTGTTGATGCTATAAGAGCAAAATGGCATTCTCCTTCATCACTTGAGCTTGAGCTTGATCCTTCACTTGAATCTTCACTTGAGCTTGAGTTGGAGGAGCCACTTGAGCTTGATTGCCATTTCTTCTTGTGAAGATGGGTCTTTTTGCCTTGTGGGCAATCTTCCTTGTAGTGACCCTTCTTTCCGCATGTGAAGCACCGGATGGAGGAGGATTTGCCTTTGTAGAGTCGACCTTTTGAGTACATGGCATCTTCTTTAGCTTGAGAGGATGGAGAGACTTGTTCCATGATAGCTTCAATTTGAGCCTTCATTTCAGCCTTCTTCATTCTCTTTAGCTCTTTCTTCTCTTGTCTTTCTACTTCCTCCCTCTTGTCAAGTGTGGCTTCATGTGCTTGTAGATTTCCAATGAGCTCTTCAATAGGAATATCCCTAAGCGACCTTGCTTCTTCAATGGAAGTCACCTTGGATTCCCATCTCTTGGGGAGAGTTCTAAGGATCTTTGAGTTGATCTCTCCACTAGACATAGGATGTCCTAGAATAGCAAGACCATTCAAGATGGTGTTGAGCCTTGAGTACATGTTGGCTATGCTCTCCTCTTTTCCCATCTTGAAGTTCTCAAGCAACCCTTTGAGCATGTAGACCTTGCTTTCCTTCACTTGATCTGTCCCTTCATAAGTGATGCAAAGCTTTCTCCATACCTCATAGGCCGTCTCACAAGAATAAATCCGGTTGAACTCGGTGGGGGTCATGGAGGCATAAAGGATGTGCATGGCTCTAGCGTTCAAGGTAGCTTTCATCAAGGTGGCTTCATCCCATTCTTCAATGGTTGTCTTTGGTAGAATGTATGGGCTGTTCACCATTTGCCACATCTCGAGACTTGATCCTTGGATGAAGAATTGAAGTCTTCTTCTCCAATAGAGGAAGTTGCTCCCATTGAAGATTGGAAGGCTGGTCGAGAGTCTTCCTCCTAGGTAGTCACCCATCTTCTCCTACTTGTTGAAGTATGCTTGGAGAAGACCCGCTCTGATACCACTTGTTGGATCCTAGATGGGTGACTTGGGTGCTCTAGAGGGGGGGTGAATAGAGCTGAAAGCACTTAAACAAAATTCATTAAACCTTCAATTTATATGACAAGATAAGGTTGCTAAATAGGTAATTTGAGTGCAACTAAATCATGCATAGCAAGGATAAGAGAGATCGAACATGCACCAAATTAGACAAGCTATTTAGAGTGGTTCCACACTTCAAACTAGAAGTGTGTCAGTCCACTTGCCTAGAGAGGTCAACCTCTAGGACTTCAACCAATTGCACTCTTATATTCATTCATAAGACTTACAATACATGACTCAACAAAGGACTTACCTATCCAATACAAAGAGTCTTCAACCTTACCAAGGACTTACCCACTTTGCAAGAGTCTTCGGCCTTCTCCAAGGACTTACCCACTCTTGCACAAGTCTTCGGCCTTGCAGGAATTACCCACTCTTCTTGGATCTTCCGCCTTTGACTTCACCTTCACTCGGAGAAGCTTTCCACCAAGGACTTACCCACTTGAGCTTGAGTCTTCTGCCTTCTCCAAGGGCTTACCCACTCTAGCTCCAAGTCTTCAGCCTTGATCTTCACCAAGGGACTCCTTCCCTTGTTCTTCTTCACCTCTCTTGGACAAGAGAGAGAACCTTCATCTTCATGATTGGAAATGAGAGATGGGGAGGTGGTGGAAGTGAGAGCTTCACAAGATATACAAATAGGACTAGCTCTCTTACAGATCTCCTACTCACTCTAATGGATGTAGCAAGTGATTAAGCTTAGAGAGAGAGAGGAGGCTGTAGGAAGCACTCAACTATAGAATAGGAACCTCACAAGGAGTTTGCAATGAATGCTCAACCTTGGAATGAAGCCCAAGGGGTCCTATTTATAGCTGGGGATGCCTCTTAGCCTTTGGGAACACTTGTGAACGAAAACTAGCCGTTTTGTGGCTTGCAACGGATCTATTTTCACTTGTTGCAACTCCACAACGGCTAGAATTGCTTTTTCTGCATTTCAGTACAGTCCGATCGGCCGAGTTTCAATAAAGGCAACTCGGCCGACACACTAGGTGACAAAACCAACAGGGAATCTGTCGGCCGAGTTTCCAGGGGGAAACTCGACCGATCAGTCATCCTTTGGTTTTGACTGACCAGTGGATCGGCCGAGTTTCCTGGCATTGAAACTCGGCCGACAGCCCAGAAAATTCCTCAATACATGGATCGGCCGAGTTTGTAATTCGGCCGACAAAATCCCTGTTAAGGGGTATTTTGGAATTTCCAAAAACTGTATAAATGATGGATTTTTGTGTCCCAATAATTTTTCTAAGCTTAATTACAAGTCATACAATCATTACAAGTGATTACAAAGCAATTCTAAGGTCATTTACATAGAGATCCCAAATTGCACACTTGTAGCTATTTTGACTTGTCTTTTCTCCAATTTGATATGCGCAAGTTAGGGCATTTGGAGTGTGTCTAAACCTAATCTGAAATCACTCAATGTAGAAGCATTAGACACCAATATGTGGAATGGTTAGTCATCATCAAAACAAGGGTTTAGTCAATTTAGACGTGAGTCAACATTGACCTAATTGACCTTGAGTCAACAAGAGAGAGCATCATCCCCATGGAGAGAGGAAAGTCAACCCCTTGGAGAGAGAGCGCAACGATCCATCGGTCTTCAAAGGTTGCACGATGATGAGATCTCCCCTTCCCACCTTCTTTGGCGAAGAAGGAGAAAGCAGCTTCAAGATGGAGTATGGGTCTCAGACCGGTAGCCCAAGGACGGAGGATGGAAGTAGCAAGAGCTCTGGAATGATTGAGGCAGCCTTTGGACGTCTGAAAAACTCGCCCCCCGGTGGAGAACCCTTGGGGTCTTATTTATAGGCCTTAAGTGAAGTCCAAACGGTTTGGAGACCGTTTGGACCTCAAGACCGTTTGGGCCTGAGACCCTTTGGATATCAAGACCATTTGGGTTTCATGCGGTCTTGAGACCATTTGAACTCCATGCGGTCTCGGGACCGGTTGGCTTCAAGCGGTCTTGAGACCGTTTGCCTCTATGCGGTCTCAGGACCGGTTGGCTTCATGCGGTCTTGGGACCGTTTGGCTTCATGCGGTCTCGGGACCGTTTGGCTTCAAGCGGTCTTGAGACCGGTTGACTCCATGCGGTCTCGGGACCGTTTGACTCCATGCGGTCTCGAGACCGGTTGGCTTCATGCGGTCTTGGGACCGTTTGGTTTCAAGCGGTCTTGAGACCGGTTGGCTTCATGCGGTCTTGGGACCGTTTGGTTTCAAGCGGTCTTGGGACCGTTTGGTTTCAAGCGGTCTTGAGACCGGTTGACTCCATGCGGTCTCAGGACCGGTTGGCTTCATGCGGTCTTGGGACCGTTTGGCTTATTCTTTTATGATTTTTTTTGCGTTTTTCTGCATATATAAAAAGGAAAAGTTAGTCTGATGGTATATTTACAAAGAAGGGTAAATTTGGGATTGTGTATAGTTTTAATTTAGAAAGAGTATGGAAAACTAAAGAAAAAGACTAAGATAATCGTCTAAAATAGGAGGTTATCACCCCCCCTAACTTAGAGTCTAGCTTGTCCTCAAGTTATATAGAGCTAAGACATGTAATGGCTAGGCGATTTTATTTAGTTAGGGTTTCCATACTCTTGCTTCAATTCTTGACCTGAGTTCTTCTGAGGTCAGATCAAGTCTTACTGCTTGCCTTGACTCTTTCAGGTTTCGAGAGTTGCTTGGGTCTCAGGTTCTTTCCGTATCTCGTAGCTCGCATTGGGACCACCTTTATTATGTGCATGTTGATAACTCTAATCAGCTTTATACCTCTCTGAAAGACCTACTGGAAGCTAGAGAGGGTGTGAGGGTTGGCTAAAGGCTTGAAGTGTAACTCCCTCTTCATGTGGGGGAGGGGCTGTCTATGCTTTTAGGATCTCACTACCGGGCACGACACATCTGCCTTTATGAGGGCAGCTGAATGTACCGGCCGGGTGAGTCCTTTATGAGCCTTTCATATATTTGGATACCTTAGGGTTTCACTACCGGGCACGACACATCTGCCTTTGTGAGGGCAGCGGAATGTGCCAGTCGGGTGAAACCTTCATAGGTTCTTTATATAGATCCTTATACATGGCACAACTCTCATAATTTTATTCGTCTCTCTGGCTTTTATTCGATAGCTCGCAGGCTTGGGTTTTGGGGTTTTGTTTGGGAAATTATTTTGGGCTGCCAAGCCTCTTTTATTTTGAAGGGAGGAAAGCTGTTCTTAGAGTTTTTCAACATGCACTTATTTGGTTTGTGGTCCACTTTGTAGAACTTCTTGATTTGGAAGTTGCCTGATTCCCCTCTCGCCCTTGAGAGCTTGGCTTATTTCTGCCTTAATTTTGACCTGTGGAGAGTCAGATAAAGAATTGAAGCAAAAGCATGAAAATCAAATAGTGGAGTGACTTTATCAAATCGCCATTAAATGTCTAAGTGCTATTTGCTTTTGGGGGCTAACATGATTCTAGAGTTAAAAGAGGGTGATTCTACTCAGAAATAAAAGGGTTAAGTAAAGAGAAAGTTAAAAAGGGAAAATGTATAAATAGAGAAAAGAAAAGAAGGAGAGGTGTAAAAAAATGGTACCTCACCCTTGTCTAATGTACCCCCCCAACTTATCACTCACTCTGTCCTCAGAGTGTCAAAGTGATAGGGTGAGAAGTAATTAGGACAAGGGCTATAGGCTAAGGTAAATCTGCATTTGCCCCCGGGGAATGAAGGAGATTGGATGCGAATTGTCCTCGTAGAGCATGGTAGTCCACGTCAGTCATCTCTTCTACTGGTCTTTGGAGAACGATGATGGTGTACATCCAGTAGAGGACGTGGAAGCCGCAGTCATTTGATTGTCGAATTTGCTGGGGGCACTTGTGGCAGAAGGAAGGGCGTTGAAAATGCTCTTTGTCGTACGCCCTTATGTGCTGACTCAGGAAATCGATTAACTTGTCGGTGCACTCCTTTGCCACTACTTCTGTTGGCGTCTTCGGTGTCACGACGTAGTGTCTCTGTCGTGCGTTGTACTGGCTGTCGGAACTGTTATATATTGTGGTTGTTCCTTCAGGGAGATTCGTTGCCAGGAGCATCCAGTGCTCATAATAGAGAAAAGGTAACATGATGAACGTCGGCGTTGTGTGTTGTAGATAGGAGATCAGCGCGTCAGTTGTGCCGAAGTTCTTGAGCTTTAGGAGGTCGTCTTTCATATATGGGGACGCCATGTATGTTGTTGGGTTATCTTGGCCAAGTAGAAACTGATATGCAGCCATAAGGCTGACGGAGAGGGATCCCTTAACCTGTAGAGTCTCTCGTAGTGTGTCTGCCATTACAAGGATGTCTTGAGCCATGAATACGATCCCATCTTTCTCGGCTGAGAGCCGCGTCATAATGAGACGTAATTTGAGGGCGTTGAGACTTTTGCAAGTGTCGCGATCAAAATCAGGGAAGGTTGGGTCAATGGCAGACAAAGGATTGCTTATAGCTTGCTCGACTGGCACCGTGGTTTGTTCTGACTCCTTCATTGTTTGTCGGAAGGGTCGGCGCTGCGGTCGCTGGATAGCTGAGAAGAGGTAGCGAGGAATGTCATTTGGTGCCATAGTTGGGTCCTTGAAGAACCGTCTGTCACAGACGAGCTCCATGGCATAACGTCCGCGTAAGGAATGAAAATCTTCAGCAACCAGTTCAGTAAATGGGATTTCCTGGTTCAGCGCTTGGATGTGGCGTATGGTACAGAAAGCGCAATCCCCAAATCCCTCAGCGGCTTGAACTTGGGGGTTTATGATTTTGAACTAAGGATGGCTCCGATCTTGGCGAAGAGATGGGCGGGCATCCCAAATTAATTTAAGCAGCCGGAAGGGTATACACCTTGCTCACCAACGAAGTTTATTGTGCCGGCTGGCAGCTCGACACCACTGAAATTATACACCTTGGCATCCCGGGCCTCGGTATCCACGATCATAAAAAGCCAGTGGTCTGAGACTTGGAAGGGCACGGTAAGAAAACGTGCCCGACGTGCTAATCCAGCACGCAGCCGCTCGATTGACTTTGCTCTTATGTTTTTGTATAGGAGGCCAATAGACAGAGCGGGCGAGGCATTGAAGGCCGACTGTTGCCGCTTAGAACTTCTGTACATTTCTATACAATTGGCGAGGAGGACACGGAAGATTGCCATAGGTATCGTAGACCGAGGTCGGAGGATGCTGCAGAAGTCTTCACGTGTCAGCTTACGCCTAGTTTTGGTATTGTCATAGATTATGTCTTCCCCTGCCTTTGCATCATCCACTATAGTGTTCAGTATAAAAATGTCCTGAGCATCTAAAGTGGAGATGGCTGTCATATCCAGGTCATGCATTTTGTGTGGCAAAGGTGGTGGCGGAGGAAGTTCTTGTGGAGGGGGAGAAGGAGGTTGTTCTAAGGCCTGTTCATGGCCTGATAGATCATCGTCTGAGGCAGAGGCAGAATCGAGGTCTTCATCGGTGTCTAAACTTACTCGTTCTGCCTCGCCCTCGTCATAGGGAGAAGCTGTGGAGAGAGGTGGGACAATTGTTTTTGGTGGGCTGGCGCTGGTTCCTAGTATGCATTGTTGGAAATCAGCGTAGGCCACTTCTTTGGCAGCTTCTCCTATGGACCCCATAGTGGAATAGTCGAAGAATTGGTCCCCGTATGACATGTTGACATTATCGTTCTGAGGGGACTTGGGGTGATTGTCACTTTCATGGTGACTTTTGTCGGACCCTTTGTGAGAGGGTTCTGCTGCTTGTCCCGGGTCTTCTCCGTCATCATGCTTGTCATCATAGGTAGTGTCTTTGTTGGAGTCAGCAGATGAGTCGGAGTCGTCATCTTCTTCGTCATCGCCATCCTTGTCGTCCGCAGCTTTGTCACCTTACTTTTTGCTGGCGGATGTTTTGCACCGCCGATGGGTGGTTTGTAGCTCATCGAAAGCCACTTGCAGATGCTCGTGTTTTTCGAGCAGTGCATCGTGGGTTTCTTTGAGGTATGTATATCTCCCCTCGGCGGAGAGGAGACGTGCTATAAGATTTGTGACTTGAGCACGTAACTGCTGGATTTCATCGTTGTTGGACTCCTCTTGGCGATGATGTAGTTGTGTAAGTGTGCCGTCGATGGTGGTCAAGCGCGTGCTTAGAACTTCATGATGTTGCTGGAGCTCACAGAGAGTCTGTGGCAGAGGTTGAGTCTGCTTGGAGATCTCATCGACTTTTTGCGCCGTCGCTTCTTGCTGACGCGTCGCTCCAAGGACCAGGTCCGGCAGGTTGTTGGTGTGGTTGTTGATGTGCTCAACTTGCTTAGCCACCTCATCCTGTCGTTGCTGGAGGCCTTGGAGGAAGGTGGGCAAGGTTCGGTGTTGTTCGTCGATCTTGGTCACCTGTCGTGATAAATCCTGCACACAAGAAAAAATAGAAGTTAATATGTTAGAAGGGTCGGTGAGGAGGTTTCGGACAGCGTCGAACTGACGGCCGAATTCCTCACCGATATGAGTAAAGGGGACCCCAGGAGCGGAAGGGTGGGATGGCTGGGGTCTGCGTGGGATGGTGTTAGTGTCTTGCGGAAGAGACACTGATGATGCCCCGAACGACGTAGTGACTGTGGATGTAGTCACCAGCGGTGTCGGGGTGGCGGCGGATGTGAAAAGTGGTGGAATTTGAGGTGAAAGCGGTGGTAGTGATAGCGATGGGGTGGAAGTGGCAGAGGTGAAAGGGAACGTGGTGAAGTCGGGCATGGGGATGGAGAAGGGAAAGCCCGAGGTGAATGGGGGTGATGAAGTGGATGTGAACGGTTGTGTGGATGTGGTGGGGAAGAAGGGAGTGGTAGATGATGGAATGGTGGAAGGTGGAGTGGTGGCAGCTAATAGTTGCTCATGCAGACTCTGGATGAAAGAGTCAATGGAGGAGGTGGTTAAGATTTCTTCATGGAGCTGCTCGGCCTCTGGATTTGGCCTAGATGTTGGTGTCCCCGATAGCTGTTGGGCCTGCAACTGCCTTCGAGAAGGCCATTTGATAGGTATTTTTGTAGGTTGAGCTGCCGGGGCTGTGATGCTCAGCTCCGTTTGTCCCGTTGTAGCTTCCTTTTTGGTTGTTTTAACCGAAGCTAGTATATGTGAAAGCTCCTCGTCTGAGAAGAGGAGCTGTTTGATGTAATAATTTGCTAGCTCCGGAAGCGGGATAAGTGTTCTGGAAGACTTAACCATCGGGCAGAAGACGTAATATAATTTCCCATCCTTTTCCTTGATGATGAAGGAGTTCTTCAAGGTTTGCCATTGGTAAGGATGTCGCCCTTCAGTTGTGTGCAGCGGGGTAGGGGTCTGTCCATCTTGAGGTATTTGATAATAGATGTGACATGTCCCCCCATGCAGATTTCTTTCCCCAGGCTGGAGGTTGATAGCTTCTGGATCAGGTGTTGCCCGATATTGACCGGCCTGTCATTAAGAATAGACCAGAGAACGAAAAGGTCAGAAATTATAACGTTTCCCCCTTCCGTCCTGGGGAAGAGTGCGCCGACGAGTATTTTTGTGCAGGGTGCACACAAAGCCAGAGTGTATATTGGACGCTTTGCATGTCTTCGCGTCATAGGTGGGGATCCTGGTTAGAGATTTCGAGAATTTGTGTCTGTTGAACTCTGAGTGTTCGGTCCCCACCTCCTTGGCTTTCCGCAGCTGGTCCTGGTTGTCAATGAAGATTGTGTTCAGCACATTTTCCGTTATGACAATCTTGCTACCGAAGATTTGGGTGACGAGCCTTCTGTCACCCCCGTCCCATGACCTATCCATTATGTCGACAGGTTCTTTGGTCAGAAAAGTGAAGAATTCTGAAGTGGGTTCGGAGTAGGATACTTCGGGTACTAGACAGAGCCTGGCGAGGTTGGCTTTGTCTAGCACGTAGAAGGTGCGATCGTATATCCCCATCCTATACAGTATGCTGGAGCACACATACTTGGTGGGTCTTAGTATTTTGTCAGTGGAGATGTTGGTTTGGATGAAGAGGTTTTCTGGTGGAGGTGTAGTGGTGGTGATGGGAATGAAAGTGGGGGTGATGACAGGGATGGTGGTGGTAGTAGCAGGAATGGTGGTGGTAGGTTTTGCAAGAGGTTGATCCATGGCAGAGGCGGGTCGGACTTATTTTCTTGCCCGTTTCTTGGAGGGCTGCCCAGATGCAGTCTCCAGGACCTTGCGCTTCCCCTTTGGTTCTTCTGCTGGAGATTCTTCCTCGGGATTTGGAGTGTAATCCGAGCCTTCCTCATCATCAGAAGAAATCTCCTCCACTTCCTCGTCGGTTGCCTCAGTTAGATAACTGCTGAGGCGGTCAATGTCAACCAGAACCTCCATCATTTTGATATTTGGAGGGGCCTTTCCAGTTCTGTTGAAGATATCCCTAATCTTCTGTAGCCTAGCCAGCTCTTCCATCATTTGCTCCCTTGTCAGAGAAGGAGCAGCTTCAGATCCGATGGCCTTCTATGTTGGTGATGCCATGTCTGCAGAATGAGAAATCCAGAGTTAGAATAACATGTTTAGAAAGATTTGATGTTATTAATATTGATGTATTTATGTATTTTTATGGAAATTAGATGAATGTGTAAGGCCAAACGGTTTGAAGACCGTTTGGTCCCAAACAGTTTCAAGACCGTTTGGTTCCAAACGGTTTCAAGACCGTTTGGTCCCAAACGGTTTCAAGACCGTTTGGTCCCAAACGGTTTCAAGACCGTTCGGAGAACGAAGCGTCGTGCAGCCGCCGACGAAGACGAAGATGAAGGCGAAACGACACAGAGGCGGCGGACGCGCCGGCGACGACGGCGTGAGCGGCGGTTATCATCGGCGATAGAAGAACGGTAAAAACGATAGTGAATACGGTGGTAAGAACGATGATGGGGACAACGATAAGAATGGCGGTGGCTCTGGTGACGGAGACGGCGGGGAAGACGGTGACGGTGGTGCTTGCGATGGTGAACAGAGCCGACGGTGGACAGAAACGTTGAAAGTGGCAAAGAAGATTGTGGTGCCGGCGATAGAGAAAGAGGTCGGCGGCGCTGTGAAAAGATGAGGGTGACCAAAATGGCGGCGGTGACACGCTCACCTTGCTGCAGGGAGAGCGACGGAGACGAGTTTGACGGAGGTGCGATCGCGCGGGAGCAGAGGAAATAAAAGCAATAGAACCGAAGAAAGTTCGAGAGTTCGAAGAGAGAAAGACGAAGGGGTAGGGTTTATATTTATAGGAAACAGGGGGTTGACCTGACAAAAACCCTAAGTCAAATGGTTTAGCGACCATTTGACTCCAAACGGTTTGGAGACTGTTTGGTTCCAAACAGTTTGGAGACCGTTTGGTTTCAAACGATTTCAAGACCGTTTGGTCCCGAACGGTTTCAGGGCCGTTTTGTTCCAAACGGTTTGGAGACCATTTGGTTCCAAATGGTTTGAAGACCGTTTGGTCCCAAACGGTTTGAAGACCATTTGGTCTCAAACGGTTTCAGGACCGTTTGGTCCCAAATGGTTTCAGGACCGTCACCCACTCCCTACTTCCTTCACCCGCCATCATCACTACAAGGGTCGTGGTTGCCTATTGATGGTACTGATGACTGATCCGGTGGGTGTTAGACACCACTGCCTCCTCGACCTGCGCCGACGGCGTCAAGCAACGCCGGGCAGCGTCGAGCACCATTAGGAATTGTTGAGCATCTCCATACCTCTGACTAGCTCCCTTTCTTATCCTCCTCTTCTTCCCCTCTCTTCTAGAAGCGGACGGATACCTAGACACCACATCTTCATCTTCGCCCAGCTCTTGACGGAAACACAGCGCCAGGAAGAGCACAGATTCACCAAGCAGCATCACCACCTTCTCTTCTTTACCCCTTCTCCTCCAATTCCAGTCGTTTCCACCTACCTTCGCAAGGATCTGGTGTTGCCTCCACGAGCAACGATGCCTCAAGCTTGATCTGCAGCTGCATTATAAACCTGCAACACCACACCACCTGCAAGTCATCCTCACGCCCGCATCCACAGCAGCCTGCGGCCTCCCACACCTGGAACGTCGCCATCACCAGCCCCCTCTGCCGTCGACGTACACGCTGCCATCCACACTTCTGCGGCCAACAAAGACTGTAGACTCACCATCTCGTCATCCCCAACTCAGGCCGCCGTCGACAAAACCTACAATTGAATTTCCTCCGACTGCCTTCGTGCATCCTGGCATTGCCCCATACCCAGCGCCTCCAAATTCGCCACACTCACAGCTTGACTCCTCCAAATGATCAAGTTATTGTGTAGGTCAATCATTGGTTCCTACCTATACCACTCCACCATTGTATCCATTACCACCCATGTTCACAGCGGCCCAAGTGATATCAAAACTTGCTCGTGCAGACTTGTTGTCTATGTCAAAGTCTATCACAGCCAACGGAGATAGCTACAAATCCCTCACTTATGTGGATTTGACCTCATATCGAGGCATGACAACCCAACTCGATGCATGGACACCTTCTAAAACTTCATTTAGTCAAAGAACGGATACAACTCATGCTTTGTGGTCTGGACATCGTTTGTAGCCGTCGAAGGCCCACTCAAATGTGACTTCAGTAAGTTGGTTGTTCCCTTCTTGAATTTCAGTTATTAATTATCATCTTAACTAGATTGTAACATTATATATGTGGTATGGGATTAATTGATAACTACAATGTATGATGTACAACATGTTCAAATACATGAATCATGTTAGACAATCTATTAGATGTATTGGTATCTTGATAGGGTATATATGATAACATATTAGTGGTACTAAATGATAATGATTTGTTATACATACTTGTATTTAGGACCCATTCAAGAATTAAATAATACAATGTTTATACACACTAATATTTGGTTAAATATGATGCAAGGCATAATAATGAATCATAGGGGGAGTAACATTCCAAGACCTTATTTTGAGGAACAAAGTGTCAAAACATATTTATAACTTTGACATGCCTAGAATTATGTACCTCAAGATGGATATCAGAACAAAAATTGATATCGAATCATGTATCTACTTAATAATATTAAAAAACTTAATATGCCACTAAGTAATCTGGACTAGGATGATAATAATATGGAAATATATAATAGAAATGTATAAACATGCCCACTTTAACTGTCTAACACACCAAATTTGTTTCTAGGATGAAATTTTGACCTTATGGACCAAGTATATTGTTGGAATTAACCATTAACTATGGTGATCAGGTATGTACATCCTCTATTTTATTTTGGGCATTACTTGACTAAAATCTACATTCTTTTAATGAGGCATCTCTTGAACTGTTATTCTACTTGAAAATCACTTGCTTGGACATTTATTATTTTTCTTCTCTCAATTCATGATATTCAATTGGTTATTGTGATACCTTGTTTATAATGGGTTTTTAGACCCCTTCTTCTATATTGTCTTTTATTTGAAATTGACTAAAATGCCAGTCTTGTCACTCTATTTTATGCATGCTACATGTTTGACTAGAATATCTAGAATAGCGGTACTTATGTACAACCATATTTATATATGGCGTGCGTATCCCACCTGGGGTGTGCGTTTCCACCCTTGTTTGTTTTTTAGGCCATGATCCTATGGTGTTATGGCCCTATTTTAGGTATATTTAGTCTACATTGTTATGCATGCAAATATTTATTGTTTAATGTGAATCTGTGGACGATTGTTATGGCAAGACACTCTTTTATTATCATGTTTGTAATCTGAAATTTTATATGCCTCATTTCTTTGTTACATTTCTCTTGAACTTACCTAATTGCAAATAGACCCCTTTTCTTGTGGGAACATCTCTTTTTGTACTTTTAACCCTATATAATGCCCAAAATGTTTTATATATGTACATACTCAGCCTTTGCTGACCTCTTTGTTGTTTCCTATGTTCTGGGTGATGATCCCTTCCACCCAGGTCTAGGTACATTTGAAGACAAGATCTCAAAAAGATCACGAACATGCCATGGACTTAAGGATAGCTTGGAATGGCTGGGTTACCCTCTTCTACTGGCTTTAGTTGTACTTAGATTAAGTTTTTGTAAAATCACCTATTATGGTGAGGAACAATTGTATTAATGAATTATGAAGTAACTTTGTTATAGTTTTGTTTCCGCTGCTTTATTATTACATGGCTCTTGTATTATATCATTTTAGTGGATCCCCTTTCGGGTTCCACTCCTTACAAAATGGTATCAGAGCCAAAGCAGTCGGTAACTTGACTATTTCAAGTTATCCTATATTGTTCCTTCATTAGGTACGTAGGTGACCCTTTACATATAGTTGACATACCTAATCTTAAGTAGTGGAATACCAAAAAGGGCTTTAATCACTATCTAATTTGGTGATTTCCACTCCCCAAACCATGTGTGGTCGAGACTCAATTTTTGGGAAACCTAGTTAGTCCTACATCCTTTATGGAGTGCATAATTACCCTACGAAGGGGTTATATTATTTTTCCCAACCTTATGGGAGGATAGTTTACAACTAAAATATAGGTTGTCTTGAACACTCTTAGGATCAACCTAATTACCATTTGGGCCCTTTCCTTTATTGTTTCTCTATGATGCCTCATATATGACTACAAGGAGGGCTGACCACGTATGGAGGATAAACATAGAACTTTGAAATAAGTTGATGAATGGTGATGATTCCCTTGATGCTAGGTGATTGAATTAGTTATCTATATTATAGTTAGGCATGCCTTACCTTCACGTGGAGTATGTCCACATAACTCTACCAAAATTCATCTAAGAGTTGGATACCATCTCATTGAGCTTGTTATGCCTCATACATGAGAATTAGTTGTGGAAAGCTATTAGTTTTGGTAGATATCCATAGTATTTACCCTTCACATCTCCAGTAGTATACTTATTCAATGTGGTGATTAATATTAGTAGCTTGAGTATGTAGGGTACCTTTATATGTGAAGAATTATGGATGTAAATCAGATAGTGATATGCAACCCCTAAATCTCTCCCTATAATGTCGAATAATCTTATGACCCTTAGGTCTTGAGTTGGTGCAATGTGAATTATGATTAAGGGTGATAAGGGGAGTGGTAGTTATTGTTCCTTATTAGGATTTGATAGATGTTGATTGTGTGTAATAAGAAGTTGTAACCCTCGTATGCCTTTGAATGAGAGATGTAGACATATTCCCTTTTAGGTGATAGAAGAAGTAGACCCCTTTTTGTAGAATGCAATGATGATAGAACAATACCATAGGTATCATCTGGTGGATAAGTGGTGGACTTGGTTATCGAATTGATTTTGGCGCCAATTTTGGAGTTTTCATCGTAAGATTTTTTTTTCTTTTTCTTTCCATCAAACTTATTTTCATTATTAATTTATATGTATAAAGGAAAAGTATTCTTATTTTATCGAAGGTTTTAGAACCAATTCTTTTCCACAAGGAAGTTTGATTTGTAGAGGAACCCTTTGAATGAAGAAGTACTTGACTGGAATGATGAACATGAAACCCTAGGACTAAGTGTTGTGTAGAAAGTATGAAGAAGCCTTGGATACATAAGACCACTGTTCATCCTTTTTGCCCCTCTAGGTGATAATGATGATGAGGATGATGATGATGATGATGATGATGACGACGACCATGATCAAAGAAAAAAAATGATAACATTGCAGGAAGCCCTGATGGATACAAATTGGTTGACATAATCCCATGTCTTGTTGTAACTTTTATAGACCCACATATATCATAAGCAGATTTATGGATGCATGATACATGGAGTCATTTGGCTTCACCTTGAGAGTAGAACATAAGTGTGACATGAATAGTATGATATGAACCCCTACATTTTGTATACTAGAAATTTATAGCTTGGTTAAGTTTATAACTCAGTTCACCTTACCACAAGTGGATGGATTTCGGGGACGAAATCCCTTTTAAGGGGTGGAGTGTTGTAACATACTCGAATCCAAACATATATATCAAATCTCCCTTCTTCTAAGGACCTATTCCATTATGTTATCATACCATATATTTCCCACAATACAAAGCACATTAAGAATAATTAGTGTCATGAATATAAAAATACCCTTAGTAATTGGTATGCAAGGTAAAATAATCATAATACATTCAATAACATAACTTAAGGAACACATATACCAAATAACATGATTGACTCTAATTTGACATCCTAGAAGATTCTTAGGGGTATAAGATGAAATGAATCAAATTAAAGTGTAATAAGTGTTAAACTGAGTAAATACATTAAATGTATGTATGGTATACGAGTAATGAAATCTTTGGATTAAACATCTTCAAAATGTGAAGTTGATGGCACCATTGGATTTCTCACATGTTAATTGGTCTACTTATCAATTTTGGTATCAATCAGACTTTAATTGCCCAACCATTTACTAGTTTGAATTTCTAATTTAGTATACACCCTTGTATTCATATAATTACATCAATAGGCCATCGCCTTTCTTTGTCTATGAGACCCGCACCCCCCTTTAATGCGGTCAATGAACCCAGGCCCTGCGGATCACAACTTCTGTGGCCAGGGTTCTTCTCCGCCACCACTTCTTCTTCTCCCCCAAAGCCTGGTCATGCGGCTTAGTCCTCCACGACTCCTTCCTCTTCACAACAGACACCGCAAACAGCGGATCCGTCTTCTCCCTTCTCTTCCTCAACTCATGACCCCTCTTTGCAACCAACGACGATGTTCCCTCCTCTCATTCTTCTCCTCATCCCTCTGTGTGCCGCTACCCATGGATATGGCAGTACACATCCTCCATACCTAGAGCTTTGTTGCACACCCTAGCCACCCTGCGGTTGGGCAGACCAATTGCGGCCACTGCCACCTCTGCTAGTAAGTACCACAAAATAACACCACTCTTCGTCACCCAGCCTCCTCAACCACCATGTCATCCCTCTTCCCGATGCCCTACAACCTAGGCAGAAGACCTGCAGATCCAGCGACCATCCTCTACACATTGTCTTCATCATGTTGCTGCAGTCCATCCAATGCCCAGGTCTTTCCAGTTGCCTCGCAGACGACACCGAGCTCCTCAGTGTGCCTCACTTTCTCTGCCCTTTCCCATCCATCTTCCACCGTCATCACCCTAGGCCCCGTTTACCCACTCCCTACTTCCTTCACCCGCCATCATCACTGCAAGGGTCGTGGTTGCCTATTGATGGTACTGATGACTGATCCGGTGGGTGTTAGACACCACTACCTCCTCCACCTGTGCCGACGACATCAAGCAACGCCGGGCAGCGTCAAGCACCATTAGGAATTGTTGAGCATCTCCATACCTCTGACTAGCTCCCTTTCTTATCCTCCTCTTCTTCCCCTCTCTTCTGGAAGCGGACGGATGCCTAGCCACCACATCTTCATCTTCGCACAACTCTTGAGGGAAACACAGTGCCAGGAAGAGCACAGATTCACCAGGAAGCATCACCGCCTTCTCTTCTTTACCCCTTCTCCTCCAATTCCAGTCGTTGCCACCTACCTTCACAAGGATCTGGTGTTGCCTCCACGAGCAACGATGCCTCAAGCTTGATCTGCAGTTGCATTATAAACCTGCAACACCATGCCACCTGCAAGTCATCCTCACGCCCGCATCCACAGCAGCCTGCGGCCTCCCACGCCTGGAATGTCGCCATCACCAGCCCCCTCTGCCGTCGACGTACACGCTGCCATCCACACTTCTGCGGCCAACAGAGACTATAGACTCACCATCTCGTCATCCCCAACTCAGGCCGCTGCCGACAAAACCTGCAATTGAATTTCCTCCGCCTGCCTTCGTGCATCCTGGCATTGCCCCATACCCAGCGCCTCCAAATTCACCACACTCACAGCTTGACTCCTCCAAATGATCAAGTTACTGTGTAGGTCAATCATTGGTTCCTACCTATACCACTCCACCATTGTATCCATTACCACCCATGTTCACAGCGGCCCAAGTGATATCAAAACTTGCTCGTGCAGACTTGTTGTCTATGTCAAAGTCTATTACATCCAAAGGAGATAGCTACAGATCCCTCACTTACGTGGATTTGACCTCATATCGAGGCATGACAACCCAACTCGATGCATGGACACCTTCTAAAACTCCATGTAGTCAAAGAACGGATACAACTCATGCTTTGTGGTCTGGACATCGTTTGTAGCCGTCGAAGGCCCACTCAAATGTGACTTCGGTAAGTTGGTTGTTCCCTTCTTAAATTTCAGTTATTAATTATCATCTTAACTAGATTGTAACATTATATATGTGGTATGGGATTAATTGATAACTACAATGTATGATGTACAACATGTTCAAATACATGAATCATGTTAGACAATCTATTAGATATATTGGTATCTTGATAGGGTATATATGATAACGTATTAGTGGTACTAAATGATAATGATTTGTTATACATACTTGTATTTAGGACCCATTCAAGAATTAAATAATACAATGTTTATACACACTAATATTTGGTTAAATATGATGCAAGGCATAATAATGAATCATAGGGGGAGTAACATTCCAAGACCTTATTTTGAGGAACAAAGTGTCAAAACATATTTATAACTTTGACATGCCTAGAATTATGTACCTCAAGATGGATATCAGAACAAAAATTGATATCGAATCATGTATCTACTTAATAATATTAACAAACTTAATATGCCACTAAGTAATCTGGACTAGGATGAGAATAATATGGAAATATATAATAGAAATGTATAAACATGCCCACTTTAACTGTCTAACACACCAAATGTGTTTCTAGGATGAAATCTTGACCTTATGGACCAAGTATATTGTTGGAATTAACCATTAACTATGGTGATCAGGTATGTACATCCTCTATTTTATTTTGGGCATTACTTGACTAAAATCTACATTCTTTTAATGAGGCATCTCTTGAACTGTTATTCTACTTGAAAATCACTTGCTTGGACATTTATTATTTTTCTTCTCTCAATTCATGATATTCAATTGGTTATTGTGATACCTTGTTTATAATGGGTTTTTAGACCCCTTCTTCTATATTGTCTTTTATTTAAAATTGACTAAAATGCCAGTCTTGTCACTCTATTTTATGCATGCTACATGTTTGACTAGAATATCTAGAATAGCGGTACTTATGTACAACCATATTTATATATGGCGTGCGTATCCCGCCCGGGGTGTGCGTTTCCACCCTTGTTTGTTTTTTAGGCCATGATCCTATGGTGTTATGGCCCTGTTTTAGGTATATTTAGTCTACATTGTTATGCATGCAAATATTTATTGTTTAATGTGAATCTGTGGACGATTGTTATGGCAAGACACTCTTTTATTATCATGTTTGTAATCTGAAATTTTATATGCCTCATTTCTTTGTTACATTTCTCTTGAACTTACCTAATTACAAATAGACCCCTTTTCTTGTGGGAACATCTCTTTTTGTACTTTTAACCCTATATAATGCCCAAAATGTTTTATATATGTGCATACTCAGCCTTTGCTGACCTCTTTGTTGTTTCCTATGTTCTGGGTGATGATCCCTTCCACCCAGGTCTAGGTACATTTGAAGACAAGATCTCAAAAAGATCACCAACATGCCATGGACTTAAGGATAACTTGGAATGGCTGGGTTACCCTCTGCTACTGACTTTAGTTTTACTTAGATCAAGTTTTTGTAAAATCACCTATTATGGTGAGGAATAATTGTATTAATGAATTATGAAGTAACTTTGTAATAGTTTTGTTTCCGTTGCTTTATTATTACATGGCTCTTGTATTATATCATTTGAGTGGATCCCCTTTCGGGTTCCACTCCTTACAACTCTTATGCTTATTTATCGACAAG
This sequence comes from Alisma plantago-aquatica, assembly GCA_963693085.1. Taxonomy (NCBI): domain Eukaryota; kingdom Viridiplantae; phylum Streptophyta; class Magnoliopsida; order Alismatales; family Alismataceae; genus Alisma; species Alisma plantago-aquatica. Next base: position 69,439,504 of record OY856409.1, read on the forward strand.
AGATGCCGCTAGTTCAATTTTAATTTGAATCGGAAAGAACAATATTAGATGGAAACATCATAATGGCGAGAGAAAGAAAAAGGGAATTAGTGTAAGAATGGTGAAAAATGTAGTAAGATGAGAAGATAGGACTTATTCAACATCCCTAAACAAATAATTTATCTTTCTAGTTTCTTACATGAAATTCAATACTGCAATTATTTCTTGAATGGTAAGGAACTTCTAATCGGAAACATTGGAGAGCGAGAGAAACTCAATTAGAAGTAAGAGATATCAGTGAGAAGACAAAACGAAACATCCTATTTTTTATTACAACCAATACATATTAGGGAACATCATAATTTTAGTTTGAATTTGTCAATATGTAAGGGGCAGAAATTTCTTGTTCCTTTTAATGTCATTTTGTTGGTATTTTTTCATACATGAGTAGTTTGAGAAACAATCATCGTAACAATGGATATACAAATGATATTAAGTTTTATCCAAGTGAATTAACCAAGTTAATGATATGTGCATGTATATATATATATATATATATATATATATATATATATATATATATATATATATATATATATATATATATAGAGTCAGGCTAGAATACACTCGAGTATATCCAGAGCGGAATACACTCAAGTAGTTTTTCATGATGCAATATTTTTTTTGAAAATCTAATCCATTGATCTTCTTAAACATCTCGTGAACAACTCATACACAAAATTTGAGCACATTTGGATATGTATAGCTCATGTTATGAAGACCGCAAAAATTATGCATTTCAAATTAGTTTCGCGCGTCGATTTTGTTGCCCTTGGATGAGTGACTTACACTCATCCAAATGGGCTCAAAATTTGTATGTAGCCTAGTTATAGTATTACGGTGAAGATCAATGGTTTACATTTTGCAAAAAATAGTCTTGATATGCAAACACATTTGAGTGTATTCGTGGCGATCCGTACACTCGAGTGTATTCTAGCCTGACTCTCTCTCTCTCTCTATATATATATATATATATATATATATAGAGAGAGTCAGGCTAGAATACACTCGAGTGTATCCGGAGCGGAATACACTCAAGTAGTTTTTCATGATGCAATATTTTTTTGAAAATCTAATCCATTGATCTTATTAAACATCTCATGAACAACTCATACGCAAAATTTGAGCACATTTGGATATGTATAGCTCATGTTATGAAGACCGCAAAAATTATGCATTTCAAATTAGTTTCGCGCGTCGATTTTGTTACCCTTGGATGAGTGACTTACACTCATCCAAATGGGATAAAAAATTGTATGTAGCATAGTTATAGTATGACAGTGAAGATCAACGGTTTACATTTTGCAAAAAATAGTCTTGATATGCAAACACACTTGAGTGTATTCGTGCGATCCGTACACTTGAGTGTATTCTAACCTGACTCTCTCTCTCTCTCTCTCTATATATATATATGTGTGTGTGTGTGTGTGTGTGTGTGTGTGTACTCATTTTTAATACCCGCGTGGGTAGCCTGATTTTTCACTACCCGTACATCCACTATATGGTATACAAAAGTAACTCTAAGATAAAAAGAGTAACTATATGGTACACAAAAGTAACTCTAAGATAAAAAAGTAACTGCGCAGAAAATATACAATCAGTAAATATAAGGACGTGTTTTTTTATTTTGGTGGGGCAAATGATATTATTTTTAGATGAAATTTTTTGGGGAGCTAGATAAAATGTTCCTCTACAATTGCGAAATTAAAAAAAAAGTGACCGGAAGGGTGTGCAGGTATCTACCCCCACTGGTATTAAATAAATCCCACACACACACACACACACACACACACACACACACACACACACACACACACACACACACACATATATATATATATATATATATATATATATATATATATATATATATGCCAACTTTGTTGTTGAAATTTCACATGTTGCAACACAATTCAACTTTTGTGTATAATTTTTTACAAACAACTCAATGATAAAAGTCAACCGTTTTATATTAAAAAAGATTAATGATGCTTTTATTTCTATAGTGAGAAAAGCTAAAGAACATTTGTAAAATATTTTTCGTAATACAAATGCATTAGTCACTATGAAATATACTTGACTTTGAAAGTATATTGACAAAAAAACATGATATAACTCAAATATGTAGTGTTGTCATGTCACAAAATTAAATTGTTAATAAACTTGAAATGACAAATCTTCTATGAGTAAATCAAGTATAGAACAACCTTTTACCCCCGGAAAGGTAATAGTCAATTCTTATTTTATAGCTAAATATCTTGTTAAAAATAACAAGCTGACGATGACTATATCTCTCTGAGTTATTTACATTCCTCATATGTATTTTTCGAGTGAGACCAATAGTCTCCCTTATTTTCACAAGTGAAACCGATGATTTTATTAGAAAACTATATTTTATTAAATACGAATTTATAAATGTCATGATTGTAGCCGGAAATTGTTCATAACTTGTGAGGGGTTATATCGTCTTTGTTTCTTTTCATGTAAGCATATGAAAATACTACACACGTATAAAAAGTGAAGAACATATTTTGATGATATCCTATGAGAACATCGTCGGATTACGTAAAAAAAAGTTTAGATAAAAGTGTGGTTAAACTACTTCATAAATGTTATGTCTGATTACGCAAAAGAAAGTGTAGATAAAAGTGTGGTTAAACTACTTCTTAAATGTTAGGTATTTAATATGTTTTGGATAGGGTAGATTTTCTTAGTAAACTAATATAGAATAACATATAATGAGATCATACATACTACAACTTTGAAATACTTACATGAAGCATTATGACCATTTCTTTCACAACTTTCTAGTTATCGAGACTCAAGGATCTTAAGTCCCAATTATGAAATAATTAGAATAGAAAACTACACAACAACAAACATACAATTTTATTTCTTGTCATGATGCATTTGACATATTTGATATATTAAAGTACAATAAACATGTCTAATACTCCATGCACTTCAAGGTGAATTACTGTGGACGTCAAAATGAAGAATAGTAAGGTTTATATAAACTTTTGGTCGGGGTTTCATTCTTTGCATTATACCTCCTGAAAGTGACAAGATTACAAACAATCAGCTGATGTCAATAGAAATTAGAAACATTTACCAATATATTTGTTAATATCATTGCAACATGGAATCTAATGATGATTATAATATTTCATCACAGACTAATAAATGCAAAAAAAAGTATTTGTTTTCTGTGTAATTTCATCTCAATGCCTTTACCTAAACATGCCATTTGCAAAAAAATAGTTACAAAAAAGATGAATAAACATGTTCGACTTTATGAGGAACGATGATGTACCAAAAATACATGGCAAAAGAAATATTATGAGTCAAGGAGATTAAAAAAAGGACAATATGTTGTTGAATTTCAGAACACAACGACTATTTAATAGATCATAGTCTGCCAAAGTACAAGTCTTCCTTCTCCATGTTCTAACCTTCCTGCGCTCAATCATTGATTTTGAATCCATGTTCTCTCCTTTCTATGGACGTATAAATATCAGTAGTGTGGGAGTGGGGGTCGTTATGTTCCCATAAATCTCACATCAAAGGCTAAAGAGCATTTTATCTGGAGCCCCATATGGTCTTCTTGGAAATTCTGACACTGACTTGAGTCTTCGAAAGTTTGAATGGGAGATTGTATCTTCAAATTCCTCTTGGTCTTCCGGTGCGTGTGGGGCCTATACAAATAGCATATTTCTTCTTTTGCAGTGACCATTGTTGCAAGAGTGATTTTGTTTGCTCATGGTGCTAGGTGGTGGCTGGATGCTGGTCTTAAAAGGAACTGTCGGGTGAAACTGTAAAGGAGGAAGGGAGATGAGGGCCAGGGGCTAGTGAGAGAGGAGGGAGTCGGAGGAGAGTGTAATCATGGTACGTGAGGATGTCGTTCAACTTCTCTGTTGGAAAACTGTTAAGAGAGAAATATGTGGGAAGAAAGGAATTGGGTCAAGCAAAACAAAGATAACTTTGAAACAATCTTACTTTGTGCCCGTGAGGTTATAAATTTAGGAGAAAGAAAATGGTAATATATGAGGTGGGGAAAATTTAGTACATTTTGAACATGGCAGATGGTGTAGGAAAAAAAGACTAAGATTGAAAATTTAGAGAATGAAAAACTCTTGTATTTGTTATACTATAATTAAGTAATACCAGTATCGGTGAAAAGGTGGGAGTACAACATATCCTTAATATTTTTCTTTTTGGTCTTGATGATGTTTAATTTCTAACTGGAAAGTATGCACCCATAAAGACTTGTATTTGATTTTTGCTCATTCTCCTATTTGAATGATGGTTTCTGTTATCGATTAATTTCTATTTACAAATATGCAATCTTACAAAGGCCGTTTGCAGTAGTGGAATCTGAAAACTAAAGAGTTAAACACTATTCGGCAGAGAGAGAACATGTTAATAAATAGAATATAACTTTCAAGGGTTTATTGGTTGTTTATGGGAAAGTGAAGAGAAATCCAAGAAAATGAAAGTAAATAAAAAGCAAACAAATGAGAAGATAATGAGAGTAAATGAGAATACAGTAATCAAGTCAAACGTGGTGAATCTGATTTCAATAGGACGGTAAGAGAGAGAATTGAAGACTGCCAGAGAGAGGGGCGTAGAGGGGGTGGTTACAGAGAATTCGGATTTGCTGTTCCTTATTTTAGGAGCAGCCTACTCCTCCCATTCACTTACACATGTCTCTGCCCATTGAATGGTAGGGTTGGGATTTTATTCGTAATAGTGAACGCACACGCGCACATGTACGTGACATATAAAATTTGTTGGAAATGTACGGGGAGATGATTCGTTGTTTGAAAGGAGAGAATCAAAGAACCGTTTCCGTGAGATGGAGAGAGAAATACATAATTAAAGATAATAAAAGTTAATAGGAGAGTGTGAGAATAAATATTTGTAGGAGCAAAATTCCTTAAAAAAAGGAGAGAAGAGAGTGAATCAAGGAAAACGCAGCATCAAACTCGTTTTTTTTATAGTAGTATAGATAAAAGATGACAATATCTAATGAAGGTGCAGTCTGCTGCTCCTTGTGAAGTTAGGAATAGCAAATCCTAGGTGGGGTTATGGAAGAGCATAGGGCATAGAGCGGAGAAAAAAATATGGGAGAGCTGGTCAAAGAAAATATATCAACAGAAATAAAATTAATGATGGAGAAAAACTCCAATTATTGCCACGAAGATCGTGGAGACAATTACGACTAAAATTAAAAGAAAATATAAATTAACTTTTTAGATTGTTCATCTCTTCTTATCACTCATCATAAAAAACATAACAAAATGTAGAATCTACAGGGACTCATGCACACTGCGTTAAGGAAAATGATTAACAGTATGAGTCTACGTGTATGTTTGACCGCGGTAACTAACAAATTACATATCTTATCGACCAATAAATCTGCTTAATCAACACAAACAAATTGAAAAAAAAAGACAAACATAATCACCAATCTATCAGTCTGATCAAAGAAAGTATTTTCCAGGAGGTATTGTCAGTTGTGGAGAAAAGAAGTCGTTGCTGAGACATAGTTAGCTGGAGAGAAAAAAAAAGTCGATTCTGAAATTTGTAGGAGCAAGGAGGAGACATGAAAACCGAGTCAATATAGAACAGAAGGAAAGAATGGGATATCTTGATAAACCTCAATCGCCCAATGCGATTTCTTCTTGCCGTTTGGCCATGTCGAGGAAGACTTGCTCCGCCCTTTAACTTTATAGCCGTGTGTTCTTATCTATGGCATCCTCCCGACGCTCCTACAACCGTGTCACCCTCAATATCCTTACATGCAAAGAAGCATCACCTGAAGTTGACACCGTCTGTCCTTCTACACAACCCTGTGTGTTTGCCACATGTTGCTGGAAATCTTGTCTGGGGTACTTGTTGGCAGTACTGGTTGTATATATTCTCCCTCTTCATCTGCAAGGTCGGCATGGCCTCTGGCAAGCAACTCCGATACTGCACTCGCTGGCCAAAGATTTTTCTGCCGTATGAGTCAGGAGCTGCGATGGAGATGGAAACATGGGAGTTCGCCGTCGGTGGTGCAAGTCATTCGAATATGACGTTCAAGATATTTCTACCGGAGCAACTGTCAACCGCATTAGACGGTCGTGACTTCAGACGTGAGAGGCGGTGGGCAAGTAAGGAGTACAAAGTGATTCCGCGGAGGCCTGTGATGAGTATTTTTCAGGCAGTTGAGGGGGGGAATTATTGCCCATACGGAGCGTGTGGTTAGTCTTCTTAAAATGGCATGTTGCATCTTTTTTTTAAAGCAAACAGCACTTTTTATTTGTTGTGATTTGTAAAGAAGTTGGAGAGATGGTTACGCATATAAAGAGGGAGAACGTAAAATTGGTTTTTTTTAATATATATCTATACTACTATAAAAAGAGCGAGTTTGATGCTGCGCTCTCCTTGATTCACTGTCTTCTCTCATTTTTTTAAAAAATTTTGTTCCTACAAATATTTATTTCCACACTCTCTTAATGACTTTTATTATCTTTAATTATGTATTTCTTTCTCCATCACACGGAAACGGTTCCTTGATTCTCTCTTTTCAAACAGTCAACACAAATATCTTTTACCGTATTAACCCTTTCACGGACGAGTCATCTCCCCGCACATTTCCAACAAATTTGTGCATGTGCACGTGTGCGTTCACTAGTCTTAAAGAAAACAGAAAATAATCGTAGTGTTGGTTGTGGAGAAGTTGGAGAGACTTGAGGCACTGTTTCAGCATGATGGGGGGGGGGAGAGTGTGACAGAGTAGAAGATTACGGAAGTTATAGGGAGATAAAGTAGTGGGGACGGAGGAGTGGTGGGAATCGATTGTTTTTGGTTGAAAACAATAGAGAAAATTCCTTGAAGAAAGGAGAGAAGAGAGTGGGCCAAAGAGTATATAATATTTCAAAAATTGTACGTTCTGATTGGTTGGTGGCATTACAGTAATTTATGAGAAGTATTCACTCATTTTATAGTAAATATAGTTATAGATATTTTTTGTGTGTGTGTCTACCATGAAATATGCTCACAAGAAAGATATATGAATTTATATTATCCAAATTATGACTATGTAGCGAAAGCCTTAAAGCACTGCTTTTGTTTCTTTTCCAACAACATGTGAGGGAGTGGGATCAACGTGGCATCGGCCCTTGTTTCTAATATATGCTTCGAGTCCATCAACACACAGGTCGGCAACTTTTGCTAAAGGGAAAGAACAAATGAATGATACATGCAAGGAAAGGATATTGGCAGTGTGTTTTTATATATATGTCAAGTGCTTTGTCTGCATTGCACATAAGCCGCAGCGATGTCCCGGTGGCATGCACGAGTGAGAAGGCCCGACTCAAAAGGCATCCTTTCCTTGCTAGTCCGAACCTTTGCCTCTAAGCTATGAACCTTCGGGTGCCATTATAAGACCAGAATAGACGATTTTATTCACAGCGTCGACATCAATCAACACAACATCACATCCTTCAAAGATCAATCCCGCGGAAAGGAAGAAAAGGAAGAAGAAGAGAGATCGTAATCCCGACACCCATGGCTATCCATGATTCGTCCTCCGACTCTGACGAGCGCCCAGTTACACCGAGAAAGCTCTTCGGCAGGAGGAGGCCGCTTTACGACATCCTTGGCGGCGGAACAGGTGCAGTGCTATCTCTATATTAACCAAACTCGCGCGGGATAGGCGTGCTGGAATACGAGAGCAATGATCGTACAGCCAATAGGAATTTTTTTGGGTCAGCTAATCATATTTCGTGGCATTGAATTAACTGTTCTCAAAACCATGGTTTCGGTTTGCAGCTGCCAAGGTGTTGCTGTGGGAGGACAAGCGCGTTTCTGGGGCCATCCTCGCAGGCGTGACGGCCATCTGGTTGCTCTTCGAGGCGGCGGAGTACAACTTCGTCTCCTTGCTGTGTCACATCTCCATCACGGTCTTGCTCGTAGTCTTCATCTGGGCCAACTTAGCGGCCTTTTTCGACCGGTAACTGACAACCGTGCCAATCTCTTCGTGTTTATTAAAACTAAAAGCCTTTCCTTTTTTGCTGTCACTGGCATCGTATATCTATTACTGATATAGGGCACATCTAAAATTTGTATTCTGCTTAATTTGATTCTGAAGTGATCCCCCCAAGCTACCCGAGATGATCTTGTCGGAGCACGCCTTCAGGCAATTCGCGCAAGAGGTTCACGCCAAGCTAAGCGGCTTCTTGTACAGGATTCATGACGTCGCCTGTGGAAATGATCTGAAAATGTTCATCCTGGTAATTAATGTCTATATAGATTCAGTAATCACTGCTTTCACATCCACGAGCTTGAAATCCCCAACTCTTTTGGATCATTTCTGTTGAAGCTGGGTTTTGGGGAGACCATTTCTCAAACATTTAATTTCATAAGACATTCCACTCATTTCTCAAACATTTAATTTCATGTGACGAATTGTTGATAAGCAGTCTCTGTTTGCATTATTCATCTCAGACAATTATTACCCTCTACATCATCTCGGTCATGGGGAGCTGCTGTACCACCAGCAACCTCTTATACATGGGTAAGCAACAGACACATCTTCATCGCATTGAATTTTTTTTTGTTTGTTTGAATAATCTGTGGACGCTGAGCAATTTACCAATATTTCACCCTTGCAGGGTTCCTCTTCATCCACACTGTCCCTGCTCTCTATGTACGCTACGAGGACGAGGTAGACCACTTCGCCACCAGAGGCAGCAGGGACGCCAAGAAGCTCTACAGGAAGTTCGACAAGAAGGTTCTGAACAAGATCCCAAGGGGCCCCGTCAAGGAGAAAAACAAGTAATAGGTTCCAAGTTCGCAACAATACATACACGATTTGTATTTCATATATGAAAGGGTTGTTGTTTTCTTTGTAAAAAAGGATTCTTAAACACATGGGCCGAGTGGGCCAAGCGAGCATTTGTTATACAAGAAAAAGATGTTATTCCCGTTTATCTATCTATTTGAAATTTGTTGTCCGGGATGGATACTGCGATTTTTTTTTTTAAATTTATAAATCCACAGGGATATCTATTCATCTGGCCCTCTGTCCGACAAAACAACCATCACAACAACGAGCCCTCAACCAGACTCAATCAAAAAACCTTATAAAGAAACTTATAGTGTCTATGCTCTCTACTATGTATCTCTCCAGGAAGATCTTATGTACGGGAAACCATTTCTATTCATATGGATCAGACCTCTAATACTACTAGGAAGGAGGAAAGGATTATGGATAATCCTAAGACCTTCCTCCGAAAGAAAGCACTTGTCAAAAGCTCTTGCTGCATTGTTGACCTCCTCGCATAGGACTTGTCCAAGAATAGCTAATTCCTCTACGAACATTTTGAGCTCACGAATACAACGCTGTTTTCTCCAATGGTAGCTAGCATCTAACTAGACCATATCAACCATTAAGGTCATATTTGATTCCACCGCCACAATGGATAAGTTTGCATCATCACGGACTTTGAGGGCTACAATAAGGGCTTTAGCACAAGCCTCGCCATAAAAATCATCATTGAACCTACTTTTCATCGCTAACAACATGCTTCCATCATTTTGTTGTGCCAAACCTGCACACCACCACCTACGCCTGCCATCACCACCACCTACGCCTGCCATCTCCAACCTTGTTCCTCTCCACAACAAGGTTCAATTTAAGGTTCCTAAAGTCTTGTGATGCCACTTAACAAACATTAAGTGACGAATCATAAGCTTAGGTTCGCTAAGACCAAGGTGCAAGGCATGAAGATAAAGTCTCCTATCACCCAATCTTTTGAATCTTTTTTATTTTATTTTTGGTTCTATTGTTAAGCACACACGCAATCTCCATCTAACATCTCGAAACTGCAATAGCTTTTCCATCAAATTTATGTCTACATCTTTCATGCCAAATCATCCATAGATTAAGAGTTGGCAAAAGGTTCCATAACCAACCCTTAAGCACACTAATATATGCCATTCCCAACAAGAGCCCTAACCAGGTGGAAACAGAATGGATGTTTCTATTGAGGGGGCATTGATTAAAGGAATGGAACCATTCCCACATCTCCTTTGTAATGTCACTAAAGAGAAAAATGTGATCACATGACTTAGTGCTTGACTCTTGATACCATGAACATCTCGAGCCATATTGAATAGTGCATCTGGATATGTTGTCATCTGATGGTACACTTTGTGAATAATCTTCCATGTAAGAGCAGAGGCACGAGGAATCCCATCCTTATGCCAAAGATGCCACAATGTATCATTTTGTTGGTCCAGATAAAATCCTAAGAATCTTTTGGAAACAAGTAGAGAAAAAACTCCATCCATCGCTGGAGCCCAAATGGGAGTATCCACATCATTGTGAATGGATTGCAAAGAGCCAACAACCAGGGCTACTCGAATAAGGTGAGGACACGTCCGACCTCCTCCCAATTCCAACCATTTTCTGGGGTCCATAAGTCATCAACCTTCAATTGTTTATCAATCATAGTCAAGCAGATGATTATCACACCATCTATCACCAAAATGAGATCTACCCATTGCCTAGACTCCACCTAATGTTAGGTGTGAGAGAGGGAAAAATGATCGAAATTTTCCTCCAAAACGATGAAAGGACAGAACAAAAATGTAAGAAAGGTGGAAAGCCATGATTATGCCCCAATCAGATATGTCTATATTTCATCCTACATAATTGAGCCCATAGCGAGATGCCAGTAAGAACTTATCATCCTAATTTCATAAGAAAAACTACAGTACTAATGTGCAGAGGTGTGAAACCAAGGCCTCCTTGCTCTGTTAGTTGTGCTACTTTAGACCAAGCCACCCAAGCTTTGCGGGAAGATCCATCCCTCACACTCCATAAGAACCTACTAAAGATATACTCCATCAGAAAATAATCTTATTTGAAATCTCCAAGGAGGCTAACAAATATACAAGCATAGCAGCCAAATACATAGGATGCTGCAAACTTTTTCTTTGCTATAGAAGTTAAGCTTAGCTACCCTATGAAGAAAGTAAGCATACCCACTTTATATTGTATCAGGGTTGAAGATGTTAAAATTCTAATAGTGAAATGAATAGGCCATGGTAAACATCATGGTCTAGCGACAAAGACAAAACTTGATCACATTCCCTAGAAAACTCCCTCATTTTCATAAGAAAACCATCTATTCGACCACATGCAATATTTTTTATCCAAGTTTGTAGGTTAAACCTCAAATAAGGAATCATAAGGAGAAGGATATGTATATTGCCTATCCATAGGTGGACCAAACACACAAGTATAAGCATTCACCATATTGTTTCATTATAAGACCATACACTACATACCTAGGGCCCCAAAGGCATGGAGTATAGAGATGAAACATTGTACATCAAAGAAATTACTAGCTGAAAATAATTCTTATTATAGGAGTCCCATTAAGCTTTATTATTCCCATGGAATTCTAATCTTCTTGTTGTTGGTATGTATGCCTAGAGAGCCAATCATATGATGATTGTGATGGCATATCTTGTAAATGATTTGATTAAGAATAAAGGTAATCTTTTGATTTATTCCATTTCATTCAGTTATGAGATAATGATGAAACATAATGAATGTCTAAAGAATCATATTACTTAATAACATATGTCTTCGGGTTGATGACCTGAATAATGAGATCATACATATGTTAAGAGTATCCCTAGTCAGATGTTATTTTTGAAAGATGATAGACAACTATAACACATAAGACTAAAGTGCATGTTGGCTGATGAAAGAATCTTATCACTCATGATATATGATACTTGTTGGAGAATAGTGTATCAGACAGACCCACCTTGACAGTGATACATGGAAACCATAAAAGGTAGTCAGAAACATTTCTCATAGTAATGGTGATGATTGTGATTTATTGACCCGAAGTCACTACACCCATCACATGCCGTTCGATGTACTTTGACATCATCCACCGTGACCTTGAACAAGGGTTTCCATAAAGGTAGTGCTCAGGTGCATTGTGACACATGGAGATGATTATGAGTGATGTAGATAGGATTTGTCCCTCCTATATGAGTTTGACATCCAATCCACTTGATAAGAGAGATTGAGAAAAGTATGTGAATGCACACGTGAATCAATATATGATATTGAGGTCACATATATCTCAGACAGTCTGCTCTTGTTCAAGGAATATGGATTGAATGTTGAGAGGATGACGATTCCATGGCTCGAGTTCAATCTACATATCAGAGACAAATGAATTGTACAATCACTATAAAACCAATTACAAATTGTAGGTTGAAGTTGTTCTCTAACATTTTGAATTACTTGGGTAGCAGTGATGTATTGCAAGATACCTCTCCTTGCTTGTGATGACATAAATTCGTTATGGAGATACAATGCCAATGCAATTTGAAACCTATAGGGACACACACATAAGATACACTTAGAATATGAGTTCATTCATGAATATGGCTTAAACTTGATTCCTAAAGAGTTAGGTATTCATTTTAAATAACAACGATTGAATAATTGACTGACTGTACTCTCAATTGACTGGTTCAAGTGTTGAAATGACTGGTTGGAGTGTCAGGTGAATTAAAATTGTATTGATTGAACTGAGTCATGAACCGACTAGTTCATATAGTGAACTGATCGATTTAAGGTTTCAAATGATCGATGCATGTGATGAACCACCCCGGTTCATTGATAAGTTCGATTGGATCAAGGATTAGTGTTGGTGTCATATTATGCATTAATTGGATATTAATTGCCAATGTAGTTGTAATTGGGAAACATGATGAAATGACTAGTTCAAGGGTTGAACTGATCGGTTCACATGCCAACCTATGGCTTCACCTATGAACCGACCATTTTTTCACTCGTAGGATGCCAAAATTCATGAAATTCCGTCCCTTTCGACACCCTCTCCGACTGGGAATCCTGACCCTGACCCTTCTATAAATAGAGGGGTATTGAGGGCTTCTTAGACACATCAATTATCTCTGACAATTGTTGTCTTCTATAGTTGTGGTAACTGAGAGAACCATAGAAAGTCCTACCAGATAAAGGGAGGGATAGTAAGGGAGAACAATTGTGGGACAACAAGTTGGTGCTAGTACACCGATTAGAAGGGATAACTCCTTCTTGTCAATTCTTCTAGAAAGACAAGAGTTCTTGCTCGTTCATGTGCACTACAATAAAGGCAAGGAGGCCATTGCTTGGTTCTAGGAGGACAAGGTCAACTACTATCTATGGTGATCAACCAAGAGCTGTTGCTGATGCTGTCTGACTATGACTTGAAGAATGGCGCATACTGCTTATTGGACTTGCTGTAGGACCAGGTATGACCTCTCAAACCATCCTTCCCACTACATAGTTATTGATGTGATCATATATTAAAGGATAATATGGCAGATAATTTTTTTTGTTTCCATTGCCTATTCTGTAACCATATTTCCCTGTAGTGGTATTAGAGCCACATCAAACTACTATGTTTTGCGATTTAATCGATATGATCATATTTTGGATTTTTCTCTTTTATTTTTGCATACCATGCAAATTCTTAAAATGATTAATGTGCATATCCGATTGAATACCACATTCAATCCCAACTAATGTCTATATATATATATATTGTTGGATCCTAGATGGGTGATTAGATGCTCTAGAGGGGGGGGGTGAATAGAGCTGAAAGCACTTAAACAAAACTCATTAAACCTTCAAGATATATGACAAGATAAGGTTGCTAAATAGGTAATTTGAGTGCAACTAAAACATGCATAGCAAGGATGAGAGAGATTGAACATGCACCAATTAGACAAGCTATTTAGAGTGGTTCCACACTTCAAACTAGAAGTGTGTCAGTCCACTTACCTAGAGAGGTCAACCTCTAGGACATCCAAACTATTGCACTCTTATATTCATTCATAAGACATACAATGCATGACCAAACAAAAGACTTACCTATCCAATACAAAGAGTCTTCAACCTTACCAAGGACTTACCCACTTCGCAAGAGTCTTCGACCTTCTCCAAGGACTTACCCACTCTTGCACAAGTCTTCAGCCTTGCAGGGATTACCCACTCTTCTTGGATCTTCAACTTTTGACTTCACCTTCACTCGGAGAAGCTTTCACCAAGGTCTTACCCACTTGAGCTTGAGTCTTCTGCCTTCTCCAAGGGCTTACCCACTCTAGCTCCAAGTCTTTAGCCTTGATCTTCACCAAGGGACTCCTTCCCTTGTTCTTCTTCACCTCTCTTGGATAAGAGAGAGAACCTTCATCTTCATGATTGCAAATGAGAGATGGGGAGGTTGTGGAAATGAGAGCCTCACAAGATATACATATAGGACTAGCTCTCTTATAGATTTCCTACTCACTCTAATGGATGTAGCAAGTGATTAAGCTTACAGAGAGAGAGGAGGCTGTAGGAAGCACTCAACTATAGAATAGGAGCCTCACATAGAGTTTGCAATGAATGCTCAACCTTGGAATGAAGCCCAAGGGGTCCTATTTATAGCTGGGGATGCCTCTTAGCCTTTGGGAACACTTGTGAACGAAAACTAGCCGTTTTTTGGCTTTCAATAGATATATTTTCACTTGTTGCAACTCCACAACGGCTAGAAATACTTTTCTGCACTTTTTCGTATAGTGCAATCGGTCGAGTTTCTATAAGTGTAACTCGACCGATAGAGTAAAAGACAAAGCCGATATTCAGACCATCGGTCGAGTTTGTCCTGAGGAAACTCGACCGACCAATGAAAATCGATTTGGTCAGTTACTCCATCAGTCGAGTTTTGTGTATACACAACTCGACCGATGCAATCTCCAAAAAATTGATCAAGGATGATCGGTCGAGTTTTCAGGCTGGGAAACTCGACCGAAAAAGTGCCTGTAATCAATTTTTAAAGTTGCATCTAAAGTGCTCTAATATTCGATCTAAGTGCTCCTGATATTTTTCTAAGCTTAATTACAAGTCATACAATCATTACAAGTGATTGACAACATGATTCTAATGGATATACATCATATTACAAAAATGTGCACTTGTATTGACTTTGACTTGTCTTTTCTCCAATTTGATATGCGCAAGTTAGGGCAATTGGAGTGTGTCTATACCTAATCTGAAATCACTCAAGTAGAGACATTAGACACCAATATGTGGAATGGTTAGTCATCATCAAAACACGGGTTTAGTCAATTTATACATGAGTCAACATTGACCTAATGACCTTGAGTCAACAATCTCCCCCTTTTTGAAGATGACAAACCATTCCATAAATGTATCGAAAGCTTTCAAGTAAAATCATACCTTTGGAGAAACCTAAGGGTTTCAATAGAATGGAGTTCATATGCTCCCCCTTAATTGATGCACATGGAGTTCTCATACTCCCCCTCAATTGATGCTATTTCTCCTGCATGGTTAGTTTTCATAACATTTATAGAATACTATGTCTTCTACTCATATATGTTCTACACATATATGTCTTCTCCCCTTTACCTTCTCCCTTTACATGAACATGCTTCTCATCTTCATGTAAGACATGCCTTCTTCCTCTTTTAAAAGAAGACATACCTTTCTCCCCTTTTGTCATTTCAAAAAGTGGGGTTATGAAGAAAATAAGAAACATCACTTGTTAAAGAGAAAGGAGATAACACAAATATATATAAGGAGAGTAGTAGAGCACAGATAGGGGCTTGTCCAAGCATAGAAAGAAAAGCAAGTTAAAGCATATACTTGAACATCCCAAAAAGCAAGATAAAGTGCTGCCGAAAAACAATAAAACATAATTTTGACCCTCAAGGTGACGGAAATTGACCAAAAACCATCAGAGCTCATCGCAAAGCAATGAGTCTTGCTCAGAGGGTTGTTTCTGCATGAAAAACACTAGTCTTGCACCAAAAACTGAAACTGGAGCAAAATCTGCATAAAATCCAAAAAAAATACTCCAATTTCTACATATAATGTAGATCTATGTACCCTGCATCACAATGTTATGCAAGCAATTCAAGATAGTATATATGCAATTCAAGGAACAATCTTGAGCATGTATAAGACAAGATACAAGCATAGCATATAGATGAGCAAAAATGCCAATTTTAAACAAGGCTAGAACTACATGTATATGAACTACTAGTAGATGTTATCACAAGTTAGGACTACTAGCAGGATCTAGATCATAGCAAGGGATACCAAAAGATACACAAGTTAAAGATCAAGCTATGAGTAGATGTAGAGATATATCCAAACAAAGAGATATGCAATTTTAGAAGCATGAAAGGATATAACTCACTTACAAATATGTATCCTTACCAAAAGATGATTACCACTAAGAACCTCAAGATTGTATCAAAACAAGATATGCACCTAGATAGATGTAGCAAGTTAGAGCACAAAAGAAGCAATTTAAGACACAACCAATAGATCTAAAGAGATCATCATCAAAACTTGCAAAACAACTCAAAGCAAGTAATTACAAGATATAGATATACCAATTTAGAGCAATTAGAGAGATAGAGTTGTAAGCAAGATAGGCATTTAGAACATGGCAATATGCATATATAAAGATACCAAGGGAGTGCCAAAGAATAAGGCTATTGGTTGAGAAAATCTAGTTGAGAGGGAAATTCTTACTCAATAAGCCAAATGTATATTCTGTGCACAGTGTTATCGGTCGAGTTCTGTGCATTGACAACTCGACTGATGACAGTTGTTGGCAACACCCAGTGGTGCCTATCGGTCGAGTTTCAATAGGGCAAACTCGAACGACAGACCAGCTGTCAAAAAGCACATATATTTCATGAAAACATATTTAAATGCATGCTAAAAATACAAACCATATCCAAACATGTTTGAGCAAGTTAGTAATGCACTATAGAAGCATTAGAAATAGTTTTTGAGCAAGAGTGTGGAGAGAAACACAAATTACCACTTTTGACTCAAAAACCATATGTATAGTGCATACTAACTTGACAAAAACAGGTTAGAAAAGGTTATAAGCAAGAGAAACATTACCTTTGTGCTTACCATTGCTTTTTGCACTTGTTGTCACCCTCTACACATCCCACCTTTCTTCTTTCATGTGGATTGAGAATTCAATTTGCAATTCAATAGCTCAAGTCAATCCATTTGCAAGTACCTATAAGAAGAAAGATGAAATGGTCCCCAATCATGTTTTTGGGTCCGGAGGGGTTAGTTTAGCAACCCAAATCCTATTGCTCTTGGGTGCTTTCCTAAAAGGACAAAAAGTAGAATAATGACCAAAATCATTGCAATAGTTGCATGTGCCCATAGTCTTAGAACTAGAGGATTCTCCATGGAATATTGGAGGTCCTTTATCTTTGTTGTTCCCTTGACTACTATCATATCCTAAACAATGTCTACCAATTTGTTTAGTAGTATGGTGTAGGATATCATTAAGATTTTTTTTACCAACTAAGAATCTTTGCAAAGAAGATCTCAAACTGTCATTATCATGCTTAAGAGAAGCAATAGTACAAGACAAATGATTTATATTATGTTTAGCATGCAAAAGGTCATTTTCTAAGCAAAGAGCTTTAGTTAAGTAAGAATCTCTATCAATATGAAGAGCAACAACACCATTATCTCTACTAGTAGAACTAGAACAAGATTCATGCCCATTGATTTTAGCAAGCAAGGAGGCATTTTCTATTTCTAATTCTTGCAAAACAAAATCTTTGTCCTTGTTTTCAGATTTAAGAACATCAATATCATGCATGAGAGAATCAAGAATTAAAATATGCTCTTCATTAGAACTAGGCATGAGAGGTTGAGATTCTAGAAATCTAATCTTATCAAGCAAGCTAGCATTTTCAAGTTTAAGAGAGTCCACTTGGCTAAGACAAGCATTTTTATCATCAAGCAAGCAAGAATTAGCATATTTAAGATCATCTAGTTCTACATGCAAATTATCAACAATTCTAGCAAGCTTTTTCTTTTTCCTTTTAGAAGACTTAAGAGAGGCACAAATATCATGAATAATAGAAATCAATGATTCTTTATCTAAAGAGTTTAGATTTACCTTACTTGAGTCTTCACTTGTTGATGCTATAAGAGCAAAATGGCATTCTCCTTCATCACTAGAGCTTGAGCTTGATCCTTCACTTGAATCTTCACTTGAGCTTGAGTTGGAGGAGCCACTTGAGCTTGAGTGCCATTTCTCCTTCTTGTGAAGATGGGTCTTTTTTCCTTGTGGGCAATCTTCCTTGTAGTGACCCTTCTTTCCACATGTGAAGCACCGGATGGAGGAGGACTTGCCTTTGTAGAATTTACCCTTGGAGTACATGACATCTTCTTTAGCTTGAGAGGATGGAGAGACTTGTTCCATGATAGCTTCAATTTGAGCCTTCATTTCAGCCTTCTTCATTCTCTTTAGCTCTTTCTTCTCTTATCTTTATACTTCCTCCCTCTTGTCAAGTGTAGCTTCATGTGCTTGTAGATTTCCAATGAGCTCTTCAATAGGAATATCCCTAAGCGACCTTGCTTCTTCAATAGAAGTCACCTTGGGTTCCCACCTATTGAGGAGAGTTCTAAGGATCTTTGAGTTGATCTCTCCACTAGACATAGGATGTCCTAGAATAGAAAGACCATTCAAAATGGTGTTGAGCTTTGAGTACATGTTGGCTATACTCTCCTCCTTTTCCATCTTGAAGTTCTCAAGCATCCCTTTGAGCATGCAGACTTTGCTTTCCTTCACTTGATCTGTTCCTTCATAAGTGATGCAAAGCTTTCTCCATACCTCATAGGCTATTTCACATGAAGAAATCCGGTTGAACTCGGTGGGGGTCATGGAGGCATATAGGATGTGCATGGCTCTAGCATTCAAGGTTGCTTTCATCAAAGTAGCTTCATCCCATTCTTCAATCTTTGTCTTTAGTTGCATGTATGGACTGTTCACCATTTGCCACATCTCAATACTTGATCCTTGGATGTAGAATTGAAGCCTTCTTCTCCAATAGAGGAAGTTTCTCCCATCAAAGATTAGAAGGCTGGTCGAGAATCTCCCTCTTAGGTAGTCACCCATCTTCTCCTACTTGTTGAAGTATGTTTGGAGAAGACCCACTCTAATACCAATTGTTGGATCCTAGATGGGTGATTAGATGCTCTAGAGGGGGGATGAATAGAGCTGAAAGCACTTAAATAAAACTCATTAAACCTTGAAGATATATGACAAGATAAGGTTGCTAAATAGGTAATTTGAGTGCAACGAAAACATGCATAGCAAGGATGAGAGAGATTGAACATGCACCAATTAGACAAACTATTTAGAGTGGTTACACACTTAAAACTAGAAGTGTGTCAGTCTACTTGCCTAGAGAGGTCAACCTCTAGGACTTCCAAACTATTGCACTCGTATATTCATTCATAAGACATACAATGCATGACCAAACAAAAGACTTACCTATCCAATACAAAGAGTCTTCAACCTTACCAAGGACTTACCCACTTCGCAAGAGTCTTCGGCCTTCTCCAAGGACTTACCCACTCTTGCACAAGTCTTCAGCCTTGCAGGAATTATCCACTCTTCTTGGATCTTCAGCTTTTGACTTCACCTTCACTCGGAGAAGCTTTCACCAAGGTCTTACCCACTTGAGCTTGAGTCTTCTGCCTTCTCCAAGGGCTTACCCACTCTAGCTCCAAGTCTTCAGCCTTGATCTTCACCAAGGGACTCCTTCCCTTGTTCTTCTTCACCTCTCTTGGACAAGAGAGAGAACCTTCATCTTCATGATTGCAAATGAGAGATGGGGAGGTTGTGGAAGTGAGAGCCTCACAAGATATACATATAGGACTAGCTATCTTACAGATTTCCTACTCACTCTAATGGATGTAGAAAGTGATTAAGCTTAGAGAGAGAGAGGAGGCTGTAGGAAGCACTCAACTATAGAATAGGAGCCTCACATAGAGTTTGCAATGAATGCTCAACCTTGGAATGAAGCCCAAGGGGTCCTATTTATAGCTGGGGATTCCTCTTAGCCTTTGGGAACACTTGTGAATGAAAACTAGCCGTTTTTTTGGCTTGCAACAGATCTATTTTCACTTGTTGCAACTCCACAACGGCTAGAAACACTTTTCTGCACTTTTCCGTACACTACAATCGGTCGAGTTTCTATAAGTGTAACTCGACCGATAGAGTAAAAGACAAAGTCGATATTCAGACCATCGGTCGAGTTTGTCCTGAGGAAACTCGACCGACCAATGAAAATCAATTTGGTCAATTACTCCATTGGTCGAGTTCTGTGTATACACAACTCGACCGATGCAATCTCCAGAAAATTGATCAAGGATGATCGGTCGAGTTTTCAGGCTGGGAAACTCGACCGAAAAAGTGCCTGTAATCAATTTTCAAAGTTGCAACTAAAGTGCTCTAATATTCGATCTAAGTGCTTCTGATATTTTTCTAAGCTTAATTACAAGTCATACAATCATTACAAGTGATTTACAACATGATTCTAATGGATATACATCATATTACAAAAATGTGCACTTGTATTGACTTTGACTTGTCTTTTCTCCAATTTGATATGCACAAGTTAGGGCAATTGGAGTGTGTCTATACCTAATCTGAAATCACTCAAGTAGAGACATTAGACACCAATATGTGGAATGGTTAGTCATCATCAAAACACGGGTTTAGTCAATTTAGACATGAGTCAACATTGACCTAATTGACCTTGAGTCATATATATATATATATATATATATATATATATATATATATATATATATATATATATATATATATATATATATATATTATAGGGCCCATATTCAATATCAACGTGGGTAGCTACCTGCCCCCTCTTTTGGTTACTAATTTTAGAGTTCCTTACTTTACACATGTAGTGGGTTACTTTACCTTAAAAATTGTTACTTTTCATACATAAACAGTTACATTTGTAACAACTATAATAAATATAGAATTATATATATTTGTTGTGTATTCTACCCAGTTTTAATTTTTTAGTCGTATAGTTATTTTTTTATCAACATAATTACTTTTTTGTCCAAAGAGTTACTTTTCTGACCATGTAGTTACTTTTCAAGATGCACGGGTAGCGAAAATCCAGGCTACCCGCTGGGAAATGAATGAACAACCATATATATATATATATTACATGCAATTTATATGTCACCCTAAAATTGGTTTTGATGGTGGATGTGTAGCATTGTTATGAACAATAACTCTAGTTGTCTGTACTTGTTTGGTTGTAGTTGTTTATTCCTATTTATATCTCAATTTGCATATTGAGCCTCTACCATCTTCTTCTACATGTAAACATATTATTCTCTCATTCCTATACTCCCATCAAATGTACTTGAGGTTTCTCTATTACCATGTAATATGTTTAATAACATTAGGTTATTTTTAGTTCTTGTTACAATAAAGAATACGTTCAACACCATATGACCCACCCATTTCATATGACGAGCTGATCGTCTGGAGGACCGAGGAGAATAGAAGACAACATGAGCCAAATATATTGGTTGGTGGCTCAATTGATCATTTGGAGGTGTATGGACATCGCTTAGATTAGATGCCAAACGATCGTTCCAAGGACCAACCGATCAGTTTAACGGCTGAACTGATCAATCTAGATCTGTTCAAGCACATATCTTCACCAATAACAAGTTGATGCATGTGATGTACACCTTAGGTGGTATTAGTTCCTTGTGGGTCGAAGTAATTATAATAGTTTGGCCATAACCATCACTTATGTTTTAATTACATGTTTTTCATTTGTGGGATATATCAAATATATGATAGGTACTATAGTATGTGGTGATTGTATATGTATATATATTTATAAATATAAAATCCCTAAATCAAACATATTAGGCCTAATATGCTTTCCATTAGCAACACATATTTTTTTTGATCAATTATGAATGGGCACGCCAAGCATAGTGCACTATCCATCTTGTAGAAGTGTGATGGTAGTTATGTGGGCCTACCAAGCAGGGTGCATTTTTATCGTGTTGGCTTGGGTTACTTAACTAAGTGATCTTAATGAGATTAAGCACTTAGAAGCATGCAGATCACTATGAAAAAGAGTTGCACATATCATGTATCCAAGAATTGCATAAGATGCAATTGGCAAAAGTTTTCTACCTTAATGATTGATTATTGATGCTGGCATTGGCTGGGTAATAATTCAATTATTTTGGGTCTTGGCTCACTAGAACCCTACAATCTTCCAAATTGATAAGTGAGGGTTATCAATTTGAAAAAAATAGTGAGAACAATAACCAGTTAAAGGCCTGATTAAACATCATCATATTTTATTATATTCAAATCAAATAAAAATATTTTGACAAAATTGCAGATTACTCTTGTAGAATCAAATGGCAATAAACAACACATTTTCTATCCGATCAGTTCTTGAGAAGGACAAATTAAATGGGAATAACTTCCAAGACTAGTTTAGGATGCAGAGAATTGTTCTCACATAGGATCACAAGCTCTATGTCATGGAGATACTAGATATAGATGAACATGCTCCCCTTGCACCTAAGGCTGAGAGGAATGCTTACAAGAAGCATATTGAAGATGTTGTTGATGTCAAATGCCTAATGCTATGCTCAATGAACTATGAATTGTAGGGACACCATGAGAACATGGATGCTATTGAGATGGTCACAGATCTTAAGAACATGTACAAATATCAGGCAAGATAGGAGATATATGATGTATCCAAGGCACTGTTCAAATGCAACACAACAGAAGGAGATCCAGTAGGTCCTCATGTGAACAAGCTTATTGGGTATGTGGAGAACCATGCTAGACTGGGATTTTCCTTGGGTCAAGATTTGTCCATTGACGTGCTTCTGCAGTCTCTGTAATAATTATAAGTTCAATTTGTCATGAATTACAACATGAATGACTTTGGCAAGCTGTTGACAAAGTTACTTGGCATGTTGAGAATAGCTGAGACACAAATGAAGAAAGACAAGACCAAGTCAGTGATGATGATCAATAGATCAAAGAGGAAATCTAAAGGCGAAGTCAAAGCAAAAAAGTTCTAAGGCTAGCCAGAAGCCCAAGTCTTCAACACTTAAAGAAAAAGGAGGGGTGAACAAGGGAAGCAATTGTCATCACTATCACCAGCCTAGACACTGGAAGAGGAATTTCTCTCTCTACCTAGAAGAAATAAAGAAGAAGAAGGGGAAAGAGATCTCCACTTTAGGTATACACGTTATAAGATAAATATAATTACTTCTTCATCTTGGGTATATGATACCATATGTAGATCTCACATATGTTTGAATATGCAAGATCTGAAAAGAAGTAATCCTTTACAAAGGGAGAGGCTAGACTATTCATCGCAACTGGAGCAAATCTTTGGCCACATGGCATGCAATAGAGTTTATGAACTGCTATTTCATAACTACAAATAATAGAAACATTTTACTTTCTACATCTTGTATTGACAAGGATGATAATGAATAATAGTTAATACTCTATTTCCAAAGATGTGATCTTTTATAGCAAGTACCACAAATATCTTGTGGTCTTTGTTTGCTGTATCCAAAGATAGATGTTTATAACATAAATACCAAAAGATTAAAACTTCATAACTCAAATAAGAATACCTATAATATTGTCATCTAGAGAACATAAATTAGAAATGCATTTCTAGAACACATAATGATGTTTGTTTAGACTCTTTTGGTTGTTGCACCAATGAAGACATGCAAATCTTATCTGTTGCATAATATGACAAAAGCACCTTTCACTAGATGTAGTGGGAGAGTCAGTATTCTATTAGGGTTTGTACATCTTGATGTATGTAGACCTTTTAGAATAAATGCCAAAGGTAGTTATAAGTACCTCATGATATTTATTGATGATCTCTGTTGATATAGTAATTTGTCATGAATCTCTTGAAGTGTTCAAGGAGATCATGAATTAAGTACACAACCACCTTGGTAAAAGTATTAAGACACTTTGATATGATCAATGTTGAAATATTTTAAACCAAGAGTTTGAGGACCTTCTAGAGAAACTGTGATAGTGTATCAAAGTGACTTCCACATGGAACATAATGATGTATAAAAAATAAGGAATCACACCCTGATGAGTCATGGTGTGATTATCAATAAATCTAAACAATCTTCTATTTTCCTTTGGGGCACATGCTTTACACTATAACAATGTACTGTATGAAATGGTTCAAAAGACACCATATGGGATATGGCATGGGAGATGTCCTGATATGTCTTTATAAAGATTAGGATCAAAATTTATACAAGAAAATAGTTTCTTAAAAGGCTTTATCTGTGAATCACATAAATGTTAGTTTGTTGAATACTTACTTTTATCCCAATCTGACAATAAAAGTGTTTGTTACCGGGATAGCTAAATTCCAATGAGGAATTTGAGACTGAAGGAATCAATGGGAGAATAGTAGAAATTGAAAAGTTCGAGATCAATAAGAAAACATTGAACCTAAAGAGGTACAATAGGAACAATGAGAATAAAAAGTTGTTGTGGAATCTCAAGTTCCTATTGTAACACACAACCTCATAAATCTTGTAGAACACACCTTGATATTAAAATATTGTGAATCTTATAAGTTAGATAAGTAGTGTGTTGGTCATTAGATGATGAGTCAACAACCTATCTAGAATATATTGAGGGATCAAAGTCTAGAAAATGGCTTGAGGCCATTGTATCCAAAATGGAGTCCACGTACACTAATAAGGTATGACCTTGGTGGTACCACCTAAAGGGGTAAAATCTGTAGGGTGCAAATGGGTCTTCAAGACCGACTGTAAGGAGGCAGGATCACCCCCTTACTAAAAAAATATTTGAATAATAAAACATCCATTCCAAACACACTCAAAGGTATGCTAGAATAGGTGCAAAATTTTCAAATTTCAATAAATGGTATTCAAAACAACCAAAGTATAGCAGCGGAATAAAAATAATGAATATATTCAATTTTCACACAAGATTACAAAAGTACATCATAATATCCCATAAGGGTTTACATGTATGATACAACATAAGGATCTAAGTAGAGAGAAATCTAAACCATAACAACTTTCTCTCCAAGCTTTAACTCCTTAAGCTAGTCTAAAACTTCATGCCTTATCATCCAAGTCCTTCACCTAGGGTTGGAAGCATACCCAGTAAGAAGAGAAAATAGATGACATCAACAAAGGCTGGTATGTGCATACTAAATAGGAAATTGAGCAATATATGGAATAAAGGACATAAAATATTAAAGGCTTCCCATAGAAAGGATAAGGACCACCCAAATGGGTATCAAGAGAAAAGGAATTATTGAAATCAAATGATAACAAAAGAATACTTGCCATTACTAAAACATAAAGATTGTTCCACACAAGCACATGTAAAGAATTAGGGCACACACTCCATATCATCAACCTACATGCATGTGAGATAAACATAGCCCTAGAACAATATAAACACAAAGGTAGACAAGTCTCATAAACTTGAAACCTGATAGAGAAAAGAATACTACCCATCTCCCAAATATATAAAACATGGGCCAAGAATCACACATCTTGCCCTAGGTATGAGGTTCCTTCCCATCCCAAAGGAGTAGGAAATATCACATCTTCTCGGCAGGAAATAACACATCTTCCATAAAAACCAATGCAATTACACAACTCTAGTGCTACTGAATCACATAGCATGTTAAATGTAGAGGCAAGTAGAAAGTATAGTCAGAATATATAAACTAGTCACCACATAAGTGACCAACATATACATCTACCTCATAAGTGGGCAAAAGACATCACATGTCATCTTTTAGAGTTCCATCATGAACAAAGCATAAGATAAGAGTTCAAAAGAATATCCATGATCACATTATCAATATAAAATAAGGTAGTTCACATGAACCATGATTTTCAAAAGAAAAGACATTGTGTATAGGCTAATGTCCATAGGACAAAGAGAATGAATAAGCATAGGTGAATTGCTCAACATAGAAGAATAGGGGATACATCATACCTCAACTTCAAAGTCTAAATAGTCCAAGTCAAGCCTAGGCCTCCAAAGAACATCTAGAGAAGGTGGACAGGTCCAATAAGTAAGGTTACCAAGCTTAGAGATGCTGGTTTCTCCAACAAAACTCCTATCTCGAGCAAGAAACACCTTCTCTACTTTAGAGGTGAACAACCCTAATAAGAGAACATGGAGATGGGGTGTTTAAGGGCTCTAGGTGGGATTTCACCATGGAAGACCAGGGTTACGACTTGGAGGAAGGTGGAAGGAAGACTAACAACATGAAAATAGGGAAGGAAAGGAGAAAACTTACTAGTTTTGGTCGAAATAACCAAGGAGGAGCTTAAGAAATCTTAAATAGAGAAATTTGGAACCCTAGGAGCCTTCTTCACCAAGTTAGGCACCTCCTTTTACCTTGACACAACACCTTCATGGAAAAATAGAGTAGGAATGATGCTCTAAGATAGAGGAAATAAAGGAGATCAAGAGTTTTCAAATTGGGAATTGGGAAGGGTTAGATATGGCTATATAAAGGAAGAGGTCAAGTATGAGGTGTGTATGAGACTTTCCATGTGTCATGTATAAGGGTGTCCATGGACATGCAAGCCTTTATGGATAAGGAAGAAGTCAAGCATGAGGTTTCAAGTTACTTTCCATGTGTCCAATGCTAAGGGTGCCTATGGACATGCAAACCTTTATGGATAAGGAAGCAGTCAAGCATGAGGTGTCCATGGAGCTTTCCATGTGTCCTTAGCCTAGGGATTTCATGTCCATGAAAGTGGACAACTCATAGAGTCTCCTTGAATATCAAATGTAGTTTAAGGACACTTTTAGGCCATCCCAACCGACCTCCAATAAAAAATAACCCCATTGGTTGATAGTTTTTAAAGATAAGCTCATTTATAAAGAGGGTAATCCCTATAATGCCCTTGAAAAGTAACACCTTCAAACTAAGGTGCAACTAGGTGCCCCATTGTTAAAAAATTCGATAATGGTAAGGGAATATATAAGGATTATAATGCATGTGACAATTTTCAAAGAAACCCTCCCAATTAGGTAAATTGCATAAAAGTCCAGAATGTACCTAAAATTGCATAACTTGCACAAACAACATCCAATTGGACCAAACTGCATCCACAAGTTATATTTGATGTGTTGAATATGAATTTGACATTATTTCCATATTTTGAAGTTATATAATCACATTATTCATTACTTATTCCTTTTACTCATTTTCTCTCCCCTAAACTTATCCTAATATTTCAAAGTTGTCCAAATTAGATGAAATTTGACATGTAGGCTAATTTTGATATGTAGATTTCAAATTTGAAGTTTGTTTCCACTTTTGAGACTTATTTTTATGAGATATGTCATATGTCCCATTAACGACCCATTATCTAAATTATTCATCCAATTAAGTTTCTTATCTTCATATTACCACCAAAATGAGTTATGTGGCATATTTTATGTATCTATTATAAACATAAGATTAATGTTAGAATATTAGGTTACATTAAGGTGATATATACATGAATTAGATCATTGGGGTTTTACTACACATCTATTTAGGTCTAACCTTCAACCTTGTTTGGCTAAGTCCAAAATGTCAACTTGCAGGGTAGGGTCCGAGATCTAGTATGTTACAACACACCACCCCTTAAAGGGATTTCGTCCTCAAAATCAAAGCATCCACATATGAAAAAACAACTTATTCACCACCCCTTAAATGATTCATATTTTTAAGTCAGAACTATTCTTTAGGTACAAAAGGTTCAACTACACTTCCTTACACCCAACTACATAAGCATCATGCAAAAAAAGAAGAAACATAACTTGTAAAGACTAACTATGAACTATGGGTTAGCTTGCTCTTGTCCATCCTCAAACAAGTATTTACACCAGGGAGACTAGTTCAACATATTAGGTCCCTAAAGATAAATCATATAGACGTCTAAGGCTACTATTGCCTAAAAGTATGCTATTTTGGACAATTCATATCAGCTCAGGCCAGACCGGTATCATATGGATTCAGGAGTCCTCGTAAAACAAGCTAGTGGTTCAAAGGAAAATCTTGCCAGCCCCCGAACCCTGATCCTTTCTAGACACCTTTTCTTTCAACTTCATGTTAGCTGCCTAAAGGCCATGCTAAACAACCTCAAGTTACTATGGTTACTGATGCATCTTTTAGTTGTAAGTATTTTAGGGATCTATTCATCATTATTCTAATGTGAAACTATAGGATCCTAAATCAACCCTTCATCATCTATTGATCAACTCTAAGGCAAACATGTCACTTAAAGGTAAGGCAAGTATTCTAACTAGGGAGACAAAATTGAAATAGTTAGATTCTGACTACCATGGGCTCTGATACCATGCTGTAAGGAGGAGGGATCACCCCCTTACTAAAAATAAAATTTGAAGAATAAAACATCCATTCCAAACACACTCAAAGGTATGCTAGAATAGGTGAAATATTTTCAAACTTTAATAAATGGTATTCAAAACAACCAAAGTATAGCAGCGGAATAAAAATAATGACTATATTTAATTTTCACAAAAGATTACAAAAGTACATCATAATATCCCATAAGGGTTTACATGTATGATACAACATAAGGATCTAAGTAGAGGGAAATATAAACCATACCAACTTTGTCTCCAAGATTTAACTCCTTAAGCTAGTCCAAAACTTCATACCTTATCATCCAAGTCCTTAACCTAGGGTTGGAAGCATACCCTAGCAAGAAGAGAAAATAGATGACATCAACAAAGGCTGGTATGTGCATACTAGATAGGAAATTGAGCAATATATGGAATAAAGGACATCAAATATAAAAAGCTTCCCATAGAAAGGATAAGGACCACCCAAATGAGTATCATGAGAAAAGGAATTGAAATCATATGATAACAAAATAATACTTGCCATTAATAAAACATAAAGATTGTGCCACACAAGCACATGTAAATAATTAGGACACACACCCCATATTATCAACCTGCATCCATATGAGATAAACATAGCCCTAGAACAATATAAACAAAAAGGAGGCCAAGTCTCAAAAACTTGAAACCTAATAGAGAAAGGAATACTACCAATCTCCCAAATATATAAAACATGGGCCAAGAATCACACATCTTTCCCTGGGTATGAGGTTCCTTCCCATCCCAAAAGAGTAGGAAATATCACATCTGCTCGGCAGGAAATAACACATCTGTCATATAAACCAATGCAATTACAATACTCTAGTGCTACTGAATCACATATCATGTTAAATGTAGAGGCAAGTAGAAAGTATAGTCAGAATATATAAACTAGTCACCACATAAGTGACCAACATATACATCCACCTCATAAGTGGGAAAAAGACATCACATGTCATCTTTTAGAGTTCCATCATGAATAAAGCATAAGATAAGAGTTCAAAAGAATATCCATGATTACATGATCAATATAAAATAAGGTAGTTCACATGAACCATGATTTTTAAAAGAAAAGACATTGTGTATAGGCTAATGTCCATATATAGGACAAAGAGAATGAATAAGCATAGGTGAATTGCTCAACATAGAAGAATAGAGGATACATCATACCTCAACTTCAGATTCGAAATAGTCCAAGTCAAGCTTAGGCCTTCAAAGAACCTCTAGGGAAGGTGG
This sequence comes from Alisma plantago-aquatica, assembly GCA_963693085.1. Taxonomy (NCBI): domain Eukaryota; kingdom Viridiplantae; phylum Streptophyta; class Magnoliopsida; order Alismatales; family Alismataceae; genus Alisma; species Alisma plantago-aquatica. Next base: position 69,469,194 of record OY856409.1, read on the forward strand.
AAAGGTCCAATAAGTAAGGTTCCCAAGCTTAGAGAGGCTAGTTTCTTCAACAAAACTCCTACTCGAGCAAGAAGCACCTTCTCCACTTTAGAGGTGAAAAACCCTAACAACAGAACATGGAGATGGGATGTTTAAGGGCTCTAGGTGGGTTTCACCACGGAAGACCAGGGTTACAACCTGGAGGAAGGTGGAAGGAAGACTAAAAACATGAAAATAGGGAAGGAAAGGAGAAAACTTACTAGTTTTGGTCAAAATAACCAAGGAGGAGCTTAAGAAATCCTAAATAGAGAAATTTGGAACCCTAGGAGCCTTCTTCACCAAGGTGGGCACCTCCTTTTACCTTGGGACAGAACCTTCATGGAAAAAAAGAGTAGGAATGATACTCTAAGCTAGAGGAAATAAAGAAGAGCAAGAGTTTTCGAATTGCGGGTTGGGAAGGGGTAGATATGGCTATATAAAGGAAGAGGTCAAGTATGAGACTTTCCATGTGTCATGTATAAGGTTGTCCATGGACATGAAAGCCTTTATGGATAAGGAAGAAGTCAAGAATGAGGTTTCAATTTACTTTCCATGTGTCCAATGCTAAGGGTGCCTATGGACATGCATAGTCAAGCATGAGGTGTCCATGGAGCTTTCCATGTGTCCTTAGCCTAGGGATTTCATGTCCATGCAAGAGGATAGCTCTTAGAGGCTCCTTGAATATAAAATTCCGGTTTATGGACACTTTTAGGCCATCCCAACCGACCTCCAATCAAAGAAATAACCCCATTGGTTGATAGTTTTTAAAGATAAGCTCATTTATAAAGAGGGTAATCCCTATAATGCCCTTGGAAAGTAACCAAACCATGGTGCAACTAGGTACCCCATGGTTAAAAAACTTGATAATGGTAAAGGAATATATAAGTATTATAATGCATTTGACAATTTTCAAAGAAAACCTCCCAATTGGGTAAATTGTAGAAAAGTCCAGAATGTACCGAAAATTGCATAACTTGCACAAACAACATCCAAATTGGACCAAACTTCATCCACAAGTTATATTTGATGTGTTGAATATGAATTTATCATTATTTCCATATTTTGAAATTATATAATCACATCATTCATTAGTTATGCCTTTTACTCATTTTCTCTCTCCTAAACTTATCCTAAGGTTGTCCAAATTAGATGAAATTTGACATGTAGGCTAATTTTGATATGTAGATTTTGAATTTGAAGTTTTGTTTCCCACTTTTGAGACTTATATTTATGAGATATGTCATATGGACCATTAACAACCCATTATCTAAATTATTCATCCAATTAAGTTTCTTATCTTCATATTACCACCAAAATGAGTTATGTGGCATATTTTATGTATCCATGATAAACCTAAGATTAATGTTAGAACATTAGGTTACAATAAGGTGATCTATACATGCATTAGCTCATTGGGGATATACTAAACATATATTTAGGTCTAATCTTCAACCTTGTTTGGCTAAGTCCAAAATGTCAACTTCCAGGGTAAGGTTCGAGATCTAGTATGTTACACTGACATGGATGACCTATAAGAGAAGATTGGTTGCAAAGGGTTTCAAACAAGTTCAAGATATTGAACATGATGGAATCTCTTTACAAATTGCCATGGTTAAGTCCATTAGGATCATGCTTTCCATTGCAATTTAATAAGACTATGAGATTTGGCATATGGATATTAAAATTGCATTCTTTAAAAGGAATAATTAAGATGATGTGTATGTGACACAACCTGAAGGTTTTTTTACTCCATTAATGCAAATAACGTCTATAAGCTACAAAGGCCAACCAATGTGATTGAAATAAGCATCTCAAAGATGAATTCTTTGATTTGACAAGATAGTCAAAGAGTTTGACTTTAGTCAAAATGAAGATGAAATATGTGATTACAAAAGATTTTGTGAGAGCATATTTATACTCCACATATTGATGGGGAATAACATCCCAAGACTATGCGTATTGAGACCTGGCAAGGAAAGTACCTTCTCTAGAAGGGTTTAGGTGAAGCATCATATGTGATAGGAATTGAGATCTATAGAGATAGATTTGGGAAGCTTATTAACCTAAATAAGAGCATATACATTGGCAAGATGTTGAAGGAATTCATCATACAAGACTCAATAAGAGAAAATGTGTCCATGATTCATGGGATTAATCTCTCATGAACCTTATTTCCAATTCTTATGAAGAATGGAAAGCATGAGTAAGATTTCATATGCATTCATAATTGAATCTATCATGTATGCAATATAATGTACTCATCCCATTATCTTGTATGTATTGGACATGACGAGATGATACTAGCCAGATTCCAATGAAGGTCATTGGAATACCATAAAAAACATCTGTAAGTACTTGAGAAGCTCTTAGGATTGGTTCCTAAATTGTGTAAATATGGAAGAGTTTGATATAAAGAGTTACATCAATGCAAGCTTATAAAATGACAAAGAAAACTAATGACCACAATCTAAATTTTTTGTTTAACCTTAAAACTAGAATTGTAAGCTGGAAATGAACTACAGTCAGTTATTTTATTCTACAATAGAAGTCAAGTATCCTAGTATTATGAACACAACAAAGGATACTGTATGGATCTCGAAGTTCACATAGATGAACTTATGGGATGTTCCAACCATTTATGATACAATAGAAATACTATGACAACAATGGAGCAACTAGTTAGGCAAGGAATATTAGATAACATACCACGACAATTCCATCTCATACGAGATGTCGTACAAGGAAGAGATATGAAACATGTAGTAGACAAACTAAAGAAAAATGTTGTTAAATCGTTGGATTAGCACTTTTGCAACAAAAACATGATGGATATGTCTAAGATCACTTAGAGTGAGATTTGTGGGTGATTGTCTCTAAGTGCAAGTGGGAGTATGTTGGTATGTATACCTAGAGAGCCAATCATATGATGATTATGATGAAATATCCTGTAAATGATTTTATTAAGAATCAAGGCTATATTCCAATTTATTATGTTTCATTTAGTTATGAGATAATGATGAAACATAATGAATGTCCAAAGAATGATATTACTCAATGATGTATGTCTTCAGGTTGATGACCTAAACAATGTGATCACACAAATGTTAAGAGTATGTATATTCTTATTATGCCCCTAGTCAGGTATTATTGTGGAAGGATGATAAACAACAATAACACATAAGACTAGAGTCTATGTTGGTTGATGACATAATCTCATAAGTCATGACATGATATCAAACCAAGCGCATAGATACTTCTTGGAGAATAGTGTATCAGACAAGCCACCTTGAGAATGACACATGGAAACCATAAATGGTAGTCAGAATCATCTCTCATAGTGATGATGGTGATAGGGGTTCTTAGACCTGAAGTCATTACACTCATCACATGTCATTCGATGTACTTTGACATCATCCACTATGACCTTGAATATAGGTTTCCATAAAGGTGGTGCTCAGATGCATTGTGACACATGGGGATGTTTGTGAGTGATGTATATGGTATTTTACCTCCTACAAGAGTTTGATATCCATGCCACTAGATTATCAAGACAAAGAAAAGCATGTGCATGTACATGTGAGTATTATATTGAGGTCATATATCTCAGACAGTCTGCTCTAGTTCAAGGAACATGGATTGAACATTGAGAGGATGATGATATCATGGCTCGAGTTCAATCTGGATATCAGAGAAAAGGAAATTATATAGTGACTGTAACACTAAGTATAGATTGTAGGTTGAAGTTGTTCTTCAACTTTCCTAATTACTTGGATAGTAGTGATGTGTTTCTAGATACCACTCATTGCTTGTGATTTCATAAATTAGTTATGGACATACACTACCAATGTAACTTGGAACCTATAGTGTCACACACATAAGATACACTTGTAATAGGAGATGATTCATGACTATAGTTTAAACTTGAGTTAGGTATTCAATTTAAACAACAACGATTGAATAATTCACTGACTGGACTATAAACTATCCGGTTCAAGTTTTAAACCAACCAGTTGAAGTGTAAGGTGAGTTAAAACTGTATTGGATGAATATTGGTTGAGTTGGGGTATGAACCAACTAGTTCACATAGTGAATCGATCGAATCAAGGTCTCAAATGACTGGTTCACGTGATAAACCATATTAGTTTGATTAGATCAAGCATTAGTGTTGACATCATGTTGTGCATTAATTGGATATTAATTGTCAATACAATTGCAATTGTGACACATGATGAAACAACCAATTCAAGGTTTGATTCACATGACAACTGATCGGATCACTTGTGAACTAACCATTTTTATGTAAAAATTCATGAAATTCTGCCCCCTTCAACTCCAACTTAGACTAGGAACCCTGACCTTGACCCTCCTATAAATCGAGGGGGTACTGGAGGATTCTCAGACATATCAATTAGCTCTGACAATTGGTGTCTTCTATAGTTATGGTAACCAAGAGAACCTAAGAAAGTCCCACCTGATAAAGGGAGGGATAAAAAGGGAGAAAAGTGGTGGGAGAGCTAGTTGGTGCTAATACACCGACTAGAAGAGATATCTACTCTTGTATGTTCTTCTAGAATGATAGGAGTTCCCTATGGTCCGTGTGGACTATAATAGAGGTGAGGAGGTTGTAGCCTTCCTCTAGGAGGATAAGGTCAACTACTATATGTAGTGATCAACCAAGAGCTACTATAGATGCTGTTCGAGTGTGACTTGAAGAAAGGCACATACTGCTATAAGGGAATTATCACCAGAGTGATCCAGGATTAGGTATGAACTCACAAACCATCCTTCCCATTATATAATATTGACACAATCATCTCTCAAAGGGGAATATGACAGATACTTTTTTGTGTTTCCGCTACCTATTCTATATCCATATTTCCCTACAATTATGACATCCTTATAAAAAAGCAACATGTTCAAATAGGAAGTAGTTCCTACAATTATTAAATATAATACATGTTAGCACAATCATTGGTGTTGAGTATGTCAAGAAGTCCTCTTAGAATCAATATATATATATATATGTATATATATATTGTACTTGACAATATTGTACTATTTGATCTTGCAATCTATAATATCATCATTAATAAAAGAAAATCTTTTAGGTAAATTCCCATCACAAAACGTAATTATAAATATGCATTTTTCACTTCACTAATAAATACAACATTACATATCTTGCCCTACTACGGCTCAAGGTCAAATTAGGGATATCTAATGTGAGATCGTGCACTTCAAGGCTAGATTAATCACAAGAACAATGCTACCTTTGAGATATAGTGTTATCATAACTATTATGGTCATAATAATGGTATAATAGGAAATAATCACTTATGTTTAAAGTCCTCAAACTTATGCCCATAGAGAAACAAAAAACAAAAAATTGGAATGCTTAGTTCAAACAATGTTTATGCTAAGATTTGATATACATATAACATACTTTATAGTAAGTCAAGTAGGAGGTAAGTGTACCTTCAAAATAGTGGGGAGTTCATAAATAGACCTCACTTGTAACTTTGTTCATAATGAAATTAATGAGAATTTTCCATTATTAGAATATTGAGGGAAAACATAAGTATATATGTTTGTAAAATATGATATGAAGGTAAAAGAGGATATATGCATTGCGGGTGGTAAAAGAGGATATATAGTATGATCTATATTGTAATGAATACTATCATTTACTAATTTTATAGACTTGTAGAAATATACTATCATGATATATATATATATATAACATCTCATTGTCATTCATAATTCCATATTATGCATATTTAAGGCCTCAAAAAGGATAATAGTACAAGCAAATCACCAATACCAATTTGACATCACTAAATTCAAGGATATGTCAAAATATAGTTTGCAAAGAGTTTGCATATTTTTCATATAATGGGATGTATATAGAATAATTCTAGAAACTCAAGTATGGGTTGAACATAATAACTTCCAAAATACTATTTGCTAGTCAAAATATATCAATCTTTGTTTTTGATAATTAAGCTGATCCATAATCTACTACTAATCCATAATTTAATTTTTACTCCTTATGGATGTTTCCCAAATAATTTTTCAAGACATACCATGTAAGAAGGCATGATCATTTTTTTTGGTCAACAAAACTCCTATTATTTTTTTTCTTTCATTTTTGGGTTTTGAAAGGTACAAAACATGTTAGTTCTCAGGTCAAGAACCAACTATAAGAAAGAAACTTATCTATACAAATAAGGAGTATCCTAAAAGAATGAAGAAATTATGGAAAGAGCCCTAGGAAACCTCCACCAACAGAAGCAAGAACAAGCAAGTCCAGAAAGTAGTGGTAGATCCGCGTTTCATAATCTGAAGAAGAGAACAGCCAACACGTACTCTTGAGATGATAATCTGAAAAAGCACCAGCAAAAAACTCATAAGAGTCAAACCTCTAGCCCATAGGTCGATAACCTCAGATCAGTAACTATCAAGATCCAGTATGTGCCCCCTTGCTTGCAAACTGAGCAAGGTTTCTTCCAGAGAAATAGATAGCTAGACAGGACGAGGCCAAAGACAAATATTGAGCGAGCTCTACCACTCCACAAAGGATAAGCTCACCACTCGAACAACAAACTTAAGAAAAGAACTCCTGAGATGATAATCTGAAAAGCACCAACAAAAACTCATAAGAGTCAAACTCTAGCCCAAAGACCGATAACCTCAGATCAGTAACTATCAAGATCTGGACATGCATGCCCCCTTGGTTGCATACTGAGCAAGATTTCTTCAGAAAGAAACTACCAGAGAAAAGATAGCTGGATAAGACTAGGCCAAAGACAGATATCGATCGAGCTCTGCCACTCCAAAAGGATAAGCTCACCACTCGACAACAACTTCAGAAGGCCATAGAACAACAACAGATAAGAGCAAGTCATAAGAGAGAAAAGCCATTGCTCATCAGCTGTAGGTCCACAAAGACACCAGACCATAGCAAAAAATTCAACCAAACGCAGCAAGGTCAATAAATAGGCCAGACAGAGCATCCAACTAAAAACTAGAACTTAAAAAGTAGAAGACCACACCCAGGGGAGAAAGCTACAATAGCTTGACAATCAAAGGATCTTGAAACACGCAGCTTAGAAACTATACCAGGAATACTAGCCACCCAAACCATGAAAGTCCATAAGAATAAGATTCTACAAATCTTCATTAGATCTGTATCTATCTTCATGAACTCGTAAATTTCTCTCACACCATGAGTTATAACAGATAGACATAATAAGCAGCTAATCATTTCTGCCAGAAAACTGATGAATGTCATCCCAACTTTTATTACATCTTGAATTTAGAAGGGAGTTAGATTTGAAAAATAAATCTTGAACAAAAGAACAACCAAAGGTGATGTGTAGAGAATCTTCGTAATCATTCCTACAAAGAAAACAAATAGAGGCAGTCTGATAACCCCTTCTCCTGGCGTAGTCATTAATAGGTAATTTATTAAGAAGAGACTTCCACATATGAGTGCAGAATCTACTAGGAGGGTTTTTTATCCCAAATATGAATGACATTTTCATCAGCCGCAGTAGAATTCCTAATAGAATTCCAAAAAAATTTCATATCGGGTTGCTTAATACCACAAAAGTGAATAACATATCTACCTTCAGATGGAGGTTCAAGGGATTGAAAAAATTACCAAGACTTCTATTAACTCTATTTGATGGGTAGGCCCAGACCCCATATTTAATAAAATGACACAAAAAACTGTCAAGAGAGGAACTATAATTCAGAACAGCCTCTCTACCAAGAAGATTGGTCAATAGAGATATTTTATACCATGGGTCAAGCCAAAACCTTATAGATTTTCCATCCCCAATACTAAAAGTAGTAAAATCAAGCAATCTATCTCTTTGTTTCAGAATCTTGCTAAAAAGCCATGACATGTTAGATGTCAGACCAACAAACCAAAAGCAAGATTTCTTTAAGTATACTTCATTCACCCATTTGACCCATAATGAGTCCTTTTTGCTAGCAATGTTCCAGGAATTCAAGAAGAGATAGCTGTCAACAACATCTCTCACCTTCTTAATACCTAATCCCTTTTCTTTCTTAGGTCTAGTGACCAAATCCCAGCTTACCAAATGAATATTGCTTCTATCATCAGTGTAACCCCACAGGAAGTCCCTACAATTTTTTTCAATCTCATCACAAATAGATTTGGGGAGAGGGAAACTCTGGGACCAATATAAGTGAAGAGAAGATAGGGTAGATTGAATCAACTCTCTTCTAGCAGCAAGAGATAACATCTTAGACTTCCATCCTTCAAGCTTACTTTGCATACGATCCAAAATAGAGTCACAAGCAGTCTTAGGAAGTTTACCAATGAAAAGAGGAACACCAAGATACTTAGAAGGAAGATTACACTCAGGAAAAGTCAGAACTTCCTAAACATCCACTTTGTTTGTATTCTTGCTGAAAATGATCTCACATTTTTCAGAATTAAACCTGAGCCCAGAACTTTCTCCAAATTCTTTGAAAATGTTCAAGATTGCCAAAGCATTCCCAACATCAGCCTTAGAGAAGACCATTAGATCATTTGCGAAAACAAGATGGGAGATAGAGATAGTATCAGATGCTTTAAGAGGATCAAGTTCATTTAAACTAACTTTGTTTTTAATTAATTTTGAAAGACCCTGCATCACAATCACAAACAAATAGGGCGCAATATGATCTCCCTGACGGATACCATTTTTAGGATTGAAGCTATCAGTAGGTTCGCCATTAAAAAGCACGTGATAAGATGTAGTGGAAAAAATTTCACAGATCCAATTAATCCAAAATGCAGGAAAGCCTATATTGAACATAATGGAAAAGAGGTACATCCAATTGACCAAATCATATGCCTTTGTGATGTCCACCTTAACACACATCTTGCTGCTCATAGAAGCCCTATTAAAGTCATGTATAACCTGATTTGTTAACATAACAACATCTTTAATACTCCGACCCTTGATAAAAGCACATTGTTCAGAGTCAATGATAGAAGGCATCACTACTTGTAATCTATTAGCTAAGATTTTTGAGATGATTTTGTAAACAATGTTACATAGAGCAATAGGCCTCCAGTTCTTCAAATCACAAGTATCAACAATTGTTTTAGGGATAAGAGTAATGTAAGTTCTGTTTGATTCTTTTAGTAACTTACCATTATAAAAAAAATCTCTTACAACAACATTGATATCTGAACCAATACTATCCCAAGCTTTTTTGACAAACAAAGCATTGAATCCGTCAGGCCCTAGGGCCTTATCAATGTTGAGATTCTCAATTACATCTTTAATCTCAGATTGAAGAATAGGGGAGATCTGGCTAGACCTTTGACTTGAATTAATTTTTGAACCTAGCCAAGGACCAACAACCTTACCACTGGCTTGAAGAGGCTAATTGAAAAGCTTGAAATAGTAGTCAAACACAACAAATTTCATATCATCAACATTATGATTAATATTGCCATTAATATTCAAAGCTCTAATAGAATTTCTGGCCCTTTTGGTTTTCAGAGAGGAGTAGAAGAAACATGTGTTTGATCCTCCTTCTTTGAGCCACTAGATGAGGGACTTCTGTCTCATAATTGTTTCCTCTAACAGACACGCTTCAACTAGCTTACCTCTAACAGATTTAGCAATACTTTGCAGGTCTAAATTGTTGGGATTCATATCAGCTGCATTTTGAGCTCTATGAGCTTCTTCTTTGAGAATGGTAACATTGTCTGTGAGGTTGCCAACGACTAAACGGTTCCACTCCTTTAAACACGATCTCAACAAGGAGAACTTTCTATAAACAATGAACATGGAAAATCCTTCAACAAAAACACTCCAGTTAGCTTTCACAAGGTTCGAAAAATCTTTATGATGTGCCCAGAAGTTAATGAACCTAAAAGGAGATTTGATAAAACTATTTTTACCAATTTTCAAGGACAAAATGCGATGATCACTGACAAAATTAGAAATAACCTCGCCATAGAAATTAGGAATGGATTGAATGAAGGAATGATTATAGAGGATGCAGTCGATTCTTGTTGTACCAAAATCATCACCATCTTGGTGATTATCCCAGGTAAAATCAGGTCCTTTCATATCCACTTCAAAAAGACCACAGTTAAGAACACATTCATTGAATTCTTTCATAGACCTTATAGAGGGAGGTTGTCTACCTATCTTTTCACAATCTTTTCTAACTACATTAAAATCACCTAGAATCAACCACGGATCATTCATTTTTAGGAAATTGATTCGACTGTTTCCCACAGGCTAGATCTATCTGAATCAACATTATGGCCGTAGATTGTAGAAACAAAGAAAGACAAATCACCAAAATAGCCATAAAGATGTATCAATTGATTGGTTTCACAGATTTTACTGACATTACAACAATCCGATTTCCACAAAACAAAGATTCTACCGAGCACTTGGGAGATATGATTAGTAACATAGTTAAAATCCTAGAAAAAATGACTCATAAGCTTGGGTACCTTCTTGGCTCTCATTCGGGATTCATTTATAATAACAAGGTTACTTGAGAGTCTAGATAGCTCCTCCTGAATACCTATAATCTTGTTACTAAGGCCTCTCGCGTTCTAGGAGGAGATGTTAAAACTTTCATTCATTTGATAACTTGAGCCATTAATAAGCTACCGATTTCATCTTCAGAGTTCTTAGCAATTATTTCCAGAACAATAAGTCTATTTGTTGTTAGAGAATAGACAGAATCGTTTATCCTATGAGTCAAACTTGTTACAGGTTTGAAACTAACTCTAGGAGGAGAACCGGAAGGATCCTTTTGAATTATGTGAGAACTACCATCGAACACCTGAAAGGGAGTGGAAGGAATAGAAAGCGAGGTAGATACATGGACATTTTCAGAATTCAAAACCAGACAGTTTGAAACCTTATCAAAATCTCCAGATGAGTCTGAACTGAATGAACATAATTTAGGTTCATGACCAAATAAATGACATCTGTGGCACACTTCAGGTATCCATTCATATTCAAATTCCACACGATGAGCAACTCCCTGATCACTTTGGATAACTACATACACAGGGAAAGTAGAGTCCAGCCTCATGAGAACTTGTAACCTTGCATAAAGGACTTGGGAGCAATCTGATTTTGGTTTGTCTGAGCACACAAGATCACCGAGAAAGGATGCAAGCCTCTCCCACATTCTTGAATCCCAAAGTTCCAAGGGAAGGTTAAACACACGAACCCAAATAGGAATTTTATCCCAAACTTCATTATTGGCAGACCAAGTTTCCATCTAGATAATATAAGAGGCATTCATTTCACATACCAAGGTCCCTTATTCAAGACGAAGTCCAGGTCAGAGCCATTACTGAATCAAAAAATGAACAGACCATGCTCCTTCCTAATGATTTCAAAATCCTCTAACAACCCCCACAGAGAAGATATATGCTCGTAAAGAAGCATGATGTTCGGATTGAAGTCTATTACATAGCCCAACATACAATGATTCCATCGAGACACATTTTCAATAGCTTCAGATTGCGGGTAGATCAGTTTGTTGTCCTCTACACAGATAGACATTTCAACTAGAGATCCCACATTTCTTCCATTTGCCACCTTAAAGATGTCCCTCCATTCCTTAGGATCTTCGGAAGAAGCAACATTTAGGTCAGAGGGAACTCTTTTCCTCCAGATCTTAGATTTTCTCATAGGGTGGCGGTGCTTCTCCATCACCAGAGCCCTCGAGCGGAGCGGAGTGGCTTTTCTCACTTCACAATGTAAAGAAATATTTGGAATCCCCATCATGTTCTCACCAATATGCTCTATTTTTGTATTTTTCCACCGCATAATTTGTTTTCTGTCATTTATAAAAATACACTTAAGTTCCTAAAAGTGGAAAGATGATAGACCTAGGACAACAAATATTTTGACCCAACTTCCTAGATCTAATGGCCATGAGTCAAACCTGGCTAGATAAATGGAGCGCCTTATGAATGATATAAAAGATCAGGATTGGTCACACCTCAAATCTAGTAAGAGGACTCATTGCGCAAGCTCATCTAGGTGCTGGTATTCAACAAGGATGATCTAAAGTGAGAGGTTGACTTGACACCGACTAAATCTAAAACTAGATTCACCATTCCTATGTGATTGTATGCAACAAGATCAAGATCATGTCTTGTGACTTCCCTTAGAAATTCACCATCTATTTAGGCATGAGGGATCTAGAATGACTTTATGCATGTAGAGGTGTCAGGGAGCTTCAAAGTTCTACTCTAAAGAATATGGGTGTATCCATAAGTAGTGTGAAAATGATTTAGGTTATGTAGGAATTGAGGTGTGTGTGCTAGTCAATGGAGCTTGGGAGGTGGTCTTATTGGTAGGATCCAAGGCAATTATGGGAGAGAAATCACTGAAGGGGATGTATGAAGTTGTAGATGAGATTAAATAGCAATGAGATCCACCCCCAAACCCTAATTCGAAATGGGGGCTTTGTTGAGAGAAAAGAACATGGAGGGGTTAGTTCTCATCAATTTCTGCCCAAGTGGCAACTTGTAAGGGGTAAAGGATTTATCTTAGCACGACAATGCTGACTATGGGTGTAGTTTGGCATGATATAGAGAGGAGTGGGAGATCGTATGGAGTAGTATAAAATTCTCATCTTCAAATAACCATCATGACGATGATCCCATAGTTATTGAATTGTGGACCAATGGTAGAAATTAGATCTCTGCTAGATGATCTATGCCACTCAATTTGGTATGAAGGAACCATTGATGTGTAACTAATGGCCGGAGAAAAGGTCACACACTCAGCTAGACACATACATATTTTACTCTCACATCCTATATATAATGAACATTTGATTATAAACTTGACTACACTCTTAAATATTACAGAATTTTCTGATCTTAAGCTTCAAAAATGCATAAATCATTGTAAGATAAACAAATCAATGAAAATATAGTTTTGTAGATCTAAATTTATTCTTATTATTAGGATGAAAGATCTATGGCTTAAATCCACTCAATATATCATGTTTAGGAATAATGATTTCCACATGATAAAGATAAAGTAAAACATATATAAATAGTTATGGATTTTCATTTTACACTTTTAAATGACGACATCCCTTCACCACTTTGCATTTCTGGCTAGATTTATTTTTTATTTGTATAAATAGTAATGGCACATGATATATATGAGATTGCAAATACAAATATATATAGTAGGAGTGTATTGCCGACATAGAAAAGAAAATGCTAGGAATAATCCTTCAAGATGTACCAATCAAACTATTCTTGATATTTAATGTTTATATGTAGATATTCCAATATCCTAAAGATGAAACAAAACCTTTTCTTTTGTTAGGGTTAAAAATGAAGAGGTTTTGACCCTGGACAAGCAAGATGGGGTATGCAGGGAAAATGAATTCTAGATCAAGACTAAAACAAGTTACTCCATGTAAATCATGGTGCCAAACCAAAAAGGTTACTCCTTTGCGCATATAATCATTTGAACCCAACTATGTTTGTGTTTTTTGAATTTTGTAGACATGAATATTATAGAGAATACAATAAATGTAGTTGGAGTTGGGACATTCCATCCCTTTGATAAGGACAATTCATCAACTTGTGTTAAGCTTTCTTTCCTCAATATAGATAACTTTGAATAACAAGAGACCTATAAAGGTAGAGGTAAATGTAGTGTTGGAGGTAGGTATATAGAAAAGGATGAAATTCAAATACAAGTATTTTGCAAACGTCAATGATTGTATGATGAGATAAAAATATGTCCACTTATCATGGGGTAACAATATTTTTCAAAACAAGTTGGGATAATATGATGTTTGCATCAATATGTGCCATGAAGAGTGAATGATTATTATTCTCACTATTCAACATTTTCTTAAGCACATGGACATAAATAACCAATAATAAGTTGTTCTAGAAGAAATAAATGTTGAAATGTTAACAATGTCTAATCAAATTATAGTGTTATTTTGGACTATGTCAAATGATTTTTCAAGTCATAATTGTCTATTTATTTTCCATTTTACATAACAAGTGATAAATATGTTAATGTATCTTAAAATGTGATCCATTGTGGTTCTTTCAATGCCTCCACTATAAACAAAGGAATCCCTACCAACTATAATCTACTACATTTAACCAAAAACAATCATATCATGGAGATCAAAATATGTAATGATCAAGTAGATGTTTTGTTGAACCCTCTCTCGTTCAATAAAGAAACCTACATCCTTGAATTATGTGATGGTACTCTATTTTTCCTCATTAGTAATTATTTTAGTGATACAAGTGACATATCAAAAGAATTTATATTTGTAATACACAAATACTAGGAGTACAAAACCCCAAATGTAATGGATATGAAAAATATTATCTAGTACATGAACTGAAAGAGACATATGCTCCTCAAGATTATTATTCATACAAACTTCTATCAGTGAATTATTAAGTGATACTAATGGCAACCATTATAGTAAGCATGAAGAATTCTAGACCCTATATCTCTTAGTTAGTGTAGGCATGTCCAAATTTATGCAGAGTATGACTTCAAGAAATTCACTCGGGTATGGGATGCCGAGACACCAAATTCTGGTGGAACTGGTGAAATTCCAATAATATAAGATCATCCTAACACACAAAGGTACATTTTTCAAATTCATGATATCCTTTCATTTTTATTAACATAGAGATAATTGAGATGTGGTTGGGAGTCAAATAAATAACCATTTAATAAGGATGGAATAACACAACTACATATGTATTCTTGGCTAAAAATATCTTTATATATCACAAAACTTCTAAAGATAAAAGCAGATGTAGTTGTAGGACTTTTTTTATAAACTTGATTTTTATATGTCAGAACATAAACTTGGTTATTTGAATATCCTAGAATCGTAAAATAGAAGAAATAAAAATGTATTGCTTGTTATAAGAATCATATATTTTTAGTAGAGTACCACATAAAAAATACACTATGCCTGAGGTATTGAACAAGTACTACTATGATTTCAAAAACAAAGTTTCCATTCTAATGAGATAGTTCATCCAGTCAACCATTGACCAAAATTATTGATAACAACTGACTTACATTATTCTAATATATATGTTGTTATATAAATACATTTTTACTCCTAATTAAAAAATAAACAACATTCAGAACTTGAATCAATGTGTGGTTTAATATCTACCAATTTTATGCCACCCCTTGATCATGTCTAGTTTGTATAATTCGATTATTTTCATAAACCCTTTCACAACATAGAACAATTTCAAATAATATATCCTTCCCTAAACTATTAGAAACTATTCATAATCCTCCTAACCCATCATTCAATACTTCCTTTGGAAAAAGTATAATGTACACACACCATTGTTAATACGAAATACCCACTCCCTAATCCATTGATTTGAAATATCCTTTGGATAATAAATCATTTGTTGTGAAGAAGGATCAAATTGTCTTTATGGCCCAAGTTTTACATCTTTCTAATATATCCACGTGACCATAATTTCAACATTAATGGTGTGTCAAATTTCATTAAAATACCCTTGATGAATAAAATCCATCTCCTATAAGTCATATTATTCTACCATGTAAACCTAGAAAAACCTCTCAAATATCTATTACTTGATTAATTCCCATTACCATCCTTGGTTCTTCTACATCCCGATCAAGCACTTAAGAATCAACTCCTCTAAAATGTCATGCTATTTATACATAGTTATATCTTTGCATGCTATAAATTACCTCTAGTAATCCAATAAAGGGAGAGAAAAAGTCTATGGACTTCAAACATATGAAATGGAAAGAGAGATATTATGGATATAACAATACTTTGGAATGTACAATTGTTTAGAATAGAAAGGAAAATATGAAATAAACTAGGGCTTTATAATTGAGCATAGAAAACATTAGAAGATAAAGAACTTAGAAATCCTGACAGAGTTGCACTAGTGTAAATCTCAGAATGGTTAAGCACATTTGTAAAAAGAAATACATCAAATGCATGTGTCAATCAATCAATCACCTATGCATTTTAAAATGCTCAGGATACCATGGAACCTCTAATGGGATTGTGTTGGAATAAGGGAAGTCGCCATGCTAACTGAAAGAGAACAACAAGAAGTAGATCAAAGCTTGTTAGTATGATTTTTTTTCAAAATGACTATAAGGATCAAGTTATAAATGGAAATATTATTCTAATATCATCCAATCCCCAACCATAACATTAAACTCTTATTGTGTTGGTATATGGGATTTTTTACAAGGTTCTGTTTGTAAAAGGGTGAAGAACCATGATTCTTTATGACTTTTCTTAATGTATAGAGAGAACATGTGTATGAATATCTTACTATATGATACCTTATATACATTTTGAGATGGACGATTTTCATAAATATTGACTATGTTGTACGTATCAGTGTGTTTCTTCATCTAACATTCACATGAATGGTGAACCAACCAAATATACTAGTAGTAAAATAGTATTTGAGAAAAGATCCTGTCATTCTTATTTCTTTGTTGTGTAGAAGGATTCAATCTCATACTCAAAATTTTAGGTGAAGAATGATTTTTGAATATTTGAGCACTTTGAAGGGCATCCAATTCTCATTTTTGCCTTTGTTAATCATTAATTGATTTTTTCAAACTAAAAAGCTTATTTTGAGTGTATTAGGAAGATATAGAGGGAACGTTTGGTTAGTGTGACACCCCACCATGCTAAAAGAGATTACTCAAAACTAAAACATGACCGATCACCAATTAACCACATAGTAGGGAAAGGGGATAACAAAAACCAAATTAAACATCACCAACATGTTCAAGAATATTTGTATTTAATTCGAACATCCTGCATAAAGGACATACCATACTAGGTATGTATACATCTGTCCTATGGCCTCAGCCACAAGATCTATACAAAAGCATTGTTCCACATATACATTCCACATAAAACATCAACATACTGCTAAAACCTGAGAGTACAAGGATGACTCTAGGACACACTAAACACTAGACAACCTTCTGCTCCTACTGATATCCAACCTACTCTTCCTCGCCACCACAAGCATGATGACGCCGCTGACGATATCCTAAAAAGATCTGGTGACCCACAAGGTGAGACCCATGTCCTAGAGAGAGATATAACTCTCAACAATGTTTATTGATTACAATAGGTTATGCAATTAAACCGATAAGGCAAATAATGTTACAACAAGCATAATTAATGTGATGTTTATAGGTACAAATAAAACTATCTTCTTCTAAATAGTTGATTTCTCTTACCACATTTTACATCATATAAACATTACAATAAACAAGGTAAGGGTAATCATCCAATGTCAATCATAGTATAATCCTATCAGATATGCTACACGGATGAATTACATCTTTTATTAAGCCTTGGGGAGTTTGAGGCATACCACTCAAAGTTCCAAATGAACATACAAAGTGGCAATAAGTCATACAAGATATAGGAGAGCTGAAATCCTATGATCTTTTCCCCTCAGTTAGCATGAGTCCACCATAGCGACATATTAGTCAATCTACAATCAGCCTAGTACTCCCTTGGTGTACAAGTCATGACACTAGAAACCAGGGTAGTCAACCCTATCATTCGAGGTACAACCATAGATGTCCTATATCACATCACATATACATATTCATAATCATCTGAGATACGACATTGACCATTCTTCATAACCTTGGGATCAGGATTTCAAGGATGTACCCTCCCTACACCCTCACATACTCTACAGTATGTGACTCTGAGATTTCCTTCTAGAATACTCATTTCCATATCTAGTAAGTTCTAACACTGGAATAGTTCTCCAAAATAAGGCACTACATGATTAGGGTTTCAGTTGATTAGTTATTGCCAATTGGGTGAGTTTAGTATGCATCAATCAAGTTACATACAAACCCTATAAGAGTTCTACAAAAACTTTGGTAAATAGCAACTCTAGAAGATCTAAAATCGATGATATACATTTATTATTACATCATCATAGGGTAAAAATCCTTTAACACAGATAAAGACGATAACACCTCCACTAGGGCTCACATCATTCCCAGAAGTCATTAAGACCATTCACATTATCTCCTGCAAGAGCATAATTATCTTTCAATACCTTGGTAGAAGGTTCAATAAATCATCATCATACTTGTGATACACAAGTTCAATATAACATGCATCAAACATAAGAGCTAGGATGGTCACAGTGTAACATCATTGGGTTACCATCATTATGAGAGTGTTTTTCCATAATAAATACATACAAGGATGATAGGCATATATAACCATTATCACTAAATAATTCAACTAAGATTCACCAAGGTGGATCAGATTAATGTTACAAATCATCACTCAAAGCAAGTCCATCAGTTCATACACTTAGGTTAAAAACATAAACTTATACACCTAGCATTCCCATCAGATCATGGATATTGTAAGGACCCTGATCTGGGTTTTGGGCTAACCCTATTTGTTTTGCCAAAGTAAGTTTCTTATAACTTTGATCTAATCCTATGTTTGGATCTTGGTTGTGTGGTAATATCTTTGGTGATATATGGAACTCATGTATGAGGTGTGTCTTGCTCTTGGATGGGCTATCTCGGGTTTGAAGACCCTGGTGAGGGTGCCTATCAGTTTGATGGTGTGTCGGTTTATGCCCTATCGGTTTGTGAAGTATGTAGGGTGGTTCTCTATTGGTTTATGAGTGTGTGGGGTGGTGCCTCTCAGTTTTTGAGTGTGTGGAGTGTGCCCTATCAATTTGTGAGTATGTTGGGTTTTGCCATATCGATTTATGAAGGTGTAGAGCTTTGGCATATCAGACATGACCTTGGTAGAAAACCAAGAGGACAAGATCCAGCCTAGATCATATCACCATGCCTTACATGCTATTGCATGTGGCCCCTTTCTCATGGACGAGTGTCACCTAAGCTCCTAAGGTGATGACACCTCTCCTTTGATCTCTCTTCCTTCGCTCAAGTATATAACCCCCCCTCCTTCACACAAGTAAACCCTTTTATCCACTCTTATTCTTCTCCTCTTCGTGGACTAGATTTGAATCTTAAGGAGCTATAGGAAGCCCCATGGATCTAGGGAGGTCGAGTCCCTTGCTCATGGTGACTCTTTGTTCAAACTTCCATCTTGGTAAGTTATGTTTCTTTGATGGCCATTTCTTTGAGATATCTTCTTCACCTTCTTCCTCCTCTCTCAGTCATGTATCTTACTTTGGATGAAGGTTGTCTAGGACGTGGTTCTCTCTCCTTCTTTCCTTTCTTCCCAAGCTACCATAACCATGGCTTCTTCTTCTTCTTTCTTGAGGTGATGTTGAAATTGAGTTGGGATTCTTGATGGATCATCTTCAAGTTGAGGGACATGTGCTTTGGAGCTTTGATAATGGAGGCTTGGACTCTTGTTGGAGACCTTCTTGAGGCAGGTTATATAGCTCTTAACCTTTTTTGTTATTATCACTCCTTACATGTTTATGATTCTCTTCATTTCTAGAACATTTTACCTTCTTGCATGTTGGTAGTTTTGGGGATCCTTTTTGGATAAGGGGTTTCATTTAAGTTGCTGCCCATGTATTGCATCTTCTTGCCATGATAATAGGTGGTTTAGTGACTGAGTGTCCTAAGGTTGAAGATGACTCGGTCGACACATTATGGTGTGTAGCTATCACGATTTGTGGAACTACAAACCAATACACCATATGATAAGACGTCACAACTTGGAGAGACCTAAGAAGACACATTTTGTAGGTGTTAATCCTATACGTGAGTGTTTAACTGATATGGATTGCAGGGTGTTAGCTGTCACACTCTATATGACATAAACCATTATGCCTTGATGAGGGTAATGCATTATGACCTAGAAGTGCCCTAAACCGAGACGTGTTGCACACCAAGACACGCTGCAAACTGAGACGCGTGCTAACTGATGCTTTCGTTATGTGTTTCTGCCCAACATACATTGTTGTTGCATTAGCATGTCATGACTATGGAGGCACCTTGAGGATTTTTCTGTTTTGGAGGCTAACTGTGATGCCCTGATTGGGCTAGGGTGACCGTCGCCCGATACACCTTAACCCGTGATGCTTAGTTGAACCCTAACCCTAACAACCGACACACCTTGGCTTTTCCTATCACAACTTAGGTATGACTGTTGCTCAACACACCATGTTGCTCGTCACACCCTTAGAGTGGTGATGCCCAATACCCCTTGCTTCAAGAGTGATGTCTGACACACTTTCAAGAAGGGTGAGTTGATACATTACAAGATGGCCTAACCGATACACCTCATGGTGGTCCAAGCTGATACACCACAAGAGAGTCTAAACCGATACCTTGGGTTGATAGGGTGAAACCAAGATCACATGATGAGGGTTGAAGGGTATGTTTGGATACTTAGTGTTGTACACATACGAGCAATACATGACATAGAAGGGTGTTGTCTTGGATAAATGTATGATCAATCTTAATTGCTTCTCCTAAAGCTAGCGTACCATCGAATGATGTTACTATGAATGGTTCATCCTTAGTTAAAGAGATTAGCCCTAAACTCTTCAACAACATGGGAAGTAATGGATGTAGGATTTGATGGTTGAGCATCCATATGTTAACCTTAATCATGTAATAATATGACCAATGTGTTTATATTAAGGATAGATTATATCCCATGGCAAGTGTCAACTACATTTCCCTTTCATAATCATAATTACTTGTGAAATGAGGTTGATGACACAACTATGTCAATACATATGTGATAGGGATGATAGGCCTGGTTGGAATACATGGTGGAAAATTTGGACAAAAAATTGTATAAACAATTCTAATGACCTTATAGGTGCCTTGTAGATAGTTTAAAATGAAACCCTATAGCTATGCAACCTATGGTATGACTCTCCTTAGCATGATATGTGCTTAACGATTGGTAAGAAGTAATATTATATGGGTCACCTAATTATGAATTGTCAAATTGGTGCAATGGTCAATATGTTATTATAATGCATTATTGTAACCCACACATAACATAATGAAGATGATACTCATACGTATTAATGAAAGGGTGATACTTATGGTATTATGATTGACTCATATATAACTAATGTTTCTCAAACCTAATCAGTTTTAGAAGATGGGATTTGGTGTGATTAGGGTTTGGTGGTGAAACCATGAAGTAAAACTCTAACTAGTTCTATGTGAAGAGAATTGACCCTAATTTGAAGGGTAGGTCATATTATTGAATAAGCATGAATGGAAAACATGATATCGTTCTCCCCCTTAAAATGCATAACTATAACCTAATAGATTAACTGGGTCATATAACTTGTGGGAACTATGAAGATGGTTAAATAATACCAACCTTTGGTTATGAATCTTGATAAAGGAAACACAAGAAGTATGAATATGTGAATGTGTATACTTGGTTACACTAATTAATTCTTAGTCCTATACACTCCAAATTATGGGAGGTAGTGCATGTCAGAGACGTGAGGTAGAATGATGCTTGGGACCTTATGTGAGCTCAACATGAGGACTAATCTTATATTAAAGATCTTATGATGCTTTGCTTACTTTAACTAAGAGTGTTTAATATGTTTTAGCATATTCTCTCACTGAACAAAATGGATAATGGTTACTATGGCAAGTATATGTGATGTGACATGAGTGACATGGCATGATAAATGGTTATATGCTCAATGAGGCATGTTGAGATAACCATGAATCACAAGTGTGATGTGATGGGCTTCGTGCCTGGTCGAGGTGATATCCTCTGGTTATGGAATGAGGGATTGATATCCCATGATAATATGTTGATGATGATAGCCTTGTGGCTGGCAGTGATATAGTAGCCTTGTGGTTGACAGTGATATAGTAGCCTTGTGGCTGGCAGTGACATAGTGTTGTGAAATTATGGGAATTAGTTTGTAGTTCAAACAATGATATCTGCTGTTATAATACTATGTCCTTTCTTTTGAAGGATTGGCTTGTGGTTTATACGTTGTAACTTGATTGATGCTAAAAGATGCTTAAATAACCTAATTAATCAAGTGGAGCCTAATCTTGTAGTTTGCCCTGTGCCATAGATCCATTCAATGTCATTACTTGCTGAATGATGAAATGAGTTTAACTCGGAACACATATTTTTGAATATGGGGGGGGGGTGAGGACGAATATTCCCTTATGTCCAAGAATATGTAACACATGATTGTCTATGAGCCATACCTAGAAGAGTATGACTTTGGATTGTAGCTCCATGAAATGTAACACATGATTGTTTGTAAGCCATACCCTAGAAGAGTATGGCTGTGATCCAGTGCTCAATTTCACTAGCATCGTGACATGTACCAAGGTGGGCTAGGTTTGCACAGCTGGACTATATGTCGTTGGAAGTAGTTGACTTGTGATGTCACTGCATGATCACTCATACTGACTGAGGAAGGTGAGGTTGTAGATTCTAGCTCTTACACTAGACCTTGTATGGCACCAATTTCGACTTATCAAGTGGTCAGTGGGATTTGGGTGGTATGACTCAAATCCTCAGGGCACAATATATATGTAATCAACCATATAGTGTACATGTATAGGATCAAACACGGAAACATTGGATGAAGCCTTGCCTTCCTTTCACAATGTTTAATGTATAATAGCCATACATGTTCTTCATATTCCTTTTTATATAATTAGTTGTTCTATTACTCATTAGCAAGTGAATGTTACTACTCTATTTACCTCATCCATGAGATATATGTCATTCAATTAATTCTGTTCAATCTGCTCAGTATATTAATCTATCTGCTTAGTTATCTGTGATAATAATAGAGTTGGTAGAGAGGTATATCTCTCGTTGGGACTGTGTGTCTCACCATGTTAGTTGAACAACTTTTTAGGTGGACGTGCATGCTGAGTTAAAGATCACGCAGTTGATGATGATACAAGGAGAAAACTACACCTGGTGGATCATGGTATATAAGGTGTCTAGTAATAGAGTCCTATGTGTTGTCCCTGTACACTCTGGTCCTTGGGGGTGTTCTTGACGTGTTTTGTAGACATGATGCTCGATATGTGGTTTTTGTCTTGTGTGACTCTGGTAGTAGGTATATACATGTGGAACTATTATCTTACGTAATAGGATGTCTGGAATATGATGATGCAACACATTGAATATATGTTATGAAATGCAAGTGTTGGCCCTTGTGTAATAATTCTCATCTTATGGTGCTTGTTGCAAATCAATTTTAATTTCCAATGATTTTTGGTAATCTTCTATTAATGGTTGATCGTGGTTTATGTTTTGAGTAATCTTTCTTTGTGTGGAAAAGGGTTTCATAGATATACTTAGTCAAAACACAACCATCAGATCACGTGAATTACTAGCAAGACGTTAAGCACATGCATAGGCTCATACATAACACAAAGCATGACTGAATCATGGACATCAACCAAACCATCAGATTCCAAATAGGGCCACACCATAGAATCACACACCTAAAGGAACCATTGGATTATAGACCCAGAGAAACCATCATATCTTAGACCTAATGATGCCATAAGTTGTGAACCATAATAAGACCATCAATTCTTAAGCTGGAAGAGCCATCAATTGTTGACACTAGGAAACCCATCAATTGTGAAAAAATAGGAAGACCATTGGTTCTTGAGGGAAGCATAACCATCGATTATCAAGATCAAGAAAAATCTATCAAAACAACAACTAAGTATACACCATAAGTTTGCATAAGAAATCAAACGATTGATTCATAATCAAGAGAGAAACCGGTTCATAAAACCTAAGAAAAAGACATCATTTTGCACCACAAGGACACCATGGGTTTATGTGCATGCAAGGTCTAGTACTCCTACTTTTAAGGAAGAAATGTGCACAACATTAAGGGTACATAAAGGAACACTATCTACTCAAGAACTACCACATATTCTCAAACCCTAGTAAAAAAATCAAGCTTTCTACTAACCATGACGTTTTTAGAGCAAGATCTATACATAACAAGTTAAGAGAAAGCAATAAACATGAAGAAGGTTATATCGCTCACCTCAAGGAAGGTGATGAAGGTCCAAATAGAAAAGTAGCTCGAAAAATGAGAGATAGCTTGAGCACTCCACATGTCGAAGCTAGCTCCTTCCTCTAAGAACAAGGAAGAACCTAGGGTAAAAGAGAAGAAAGAAGGTGCTCTTCATCCTCAAGCTCAATCTCCACCAAGAACACCATGGATCTATCCAAGAAGGAAGAGATAAGAAGGAGGGAAGTAAGAAGAACAAAGGAAAGCAAATGATCTTACTTGCTTAGGTCAAGATGCTAGGTTAGGAAGCTCCAAACATTCCTAGAGAGGGTAGATCCAAACCCTAGAGCACATGCAACCAAATTTGAGTAAGCTTCTCATCTTCTCCACCAAGCAAGAGGGTTAGACCTCCCAAGAAGAAAGAAGATGAAGAGGGTGTGTAAAGAGCTCATTTGGGTGAAAGGAGAGAGGTGTATAAATCTTAAGGTGAGCGAGAAAGGTAGGTTTAGGTGTCAAAACATGCATGCCATGTGTCCAAAGGACGAAATATCACACCATGCAAACCAGGTCAACCATCAATTCTTGATGCTAAAGGGACCATCATTTGTCAACCCTAGGAATACCATCGAGCTCAAGCATCAGACTACCCATCGGATCATGCCCTCACTTGGCCACAAAAGCAAACCCTAACACCACCATCGATTGTGCTCACCTCATGCAACAACCATCGACCTAGTGGTTCCTCAAAGAAAACCATCAGATCTTATCATACATAATAGAACCATTAGATCCTCCACACCCAGAGTGCACCATTAGATCCCAAGAATACAAGGGCAAACTATCAAGTTAGGGTACTTAGGTGAGAAACCCTAAGTCTCAACCCTAAGTTAGATATCACCCCTCATCCAATGGTGAATCTAGGTGCCTAAGAATTCAACCACATCAAACATGTTATGAAAACTTATGAGGCACATCATACATGTGAAAATTACAAATAAATCCTTAGATATAGAAAAATTTCATAAAATCCCTTGTTAACCTCATAAATTACAAACTTACTCAAATAATGTCCAGACCAGACGAAACTTGAAACTTATCTTTGCCACTATGGTAACCAAAATTTTCTTTCTCATCCAATTTAGCTCATTAGATGCTCTACTACACTCAATAACCTCCCTCAACCACAATTTTATGACTTTAAGTCACTTTTATGCTCAATTAATGAGTTAGATTTGATTAAATATCACTTTCTACCTATATACAACTCAAATTTGAGTTTTGAACTAAGTGTCACACTTATTAGTTATCATCAAATTTCAATCAAGGGTGAACCTCTTAAATGAACTCTTATTGCTATCAGATATATTTCATGATGTAAAGGATTCAATTATGAATCCAACAGATAAGAAATTGCCTCAAACAATGCTATACATCACAAGATATGGCCATTTGAACTTTGATATTTAATCTTTGTATTTAACCTTGATTTTAGCTTGTTGTGACCCTAATTGGGCCCAGATTGGGTGTGCAACCCAAATAGGAGAGACACCCCATTTCTTTGCCTCTTTGACCCAACTACCCACAACACCTTTTTTTAGACCAATCACAGAGTCCAGATCCTTGAGCAAGGGATCTCAACCCTTAGATCCCCATGCCACAGTTTTAGCCCCCAATATAACAAACACAAAGTTTTCTTTGAGCTCAGTACATCGTCCGATGCCTATGGCACTACAACCCTACGTACCACCTTCGATGGCGCCAACTTAACCACCCATCCATCTATAAATCTTCTTCCCTATCCTTTTCCTCCACTTTTCCTCTCATTTCACAAACCCTAGCACCCTCTTTTACCCCTTCCTTCTTCCTATGACTTTGGGCGCCACCATGGGGCTGACTTTTGGGGCTTCTTTCCATGCTTCTCATCGGCCACATATGCTGCCTCCATCAACACCGCATGTAGTAAGAGCACACCAACTATATTGCGGGCTCGTTCTAGGCCAGTAGCACTACCTCTTACCACGCTCCATCGACCAAACGTCCAAGCACCGTGAAGCAGCACAATGGGGAGGAGCAATGCTGGGCGGGGTGGCCGACATCTGAGGAACATGCGAACACTCAAAGGGCCAAACAACGACGGACAACAGTAGTAAGGATTTGGGATAGTGGTTGGGAGATTATGGGTCATGGTGCTGAGGGAAAGGCCCATGAAGCGGAGGGCTGGGAGCGCTGCACAGGAACCTTCTACCATCCCTACAATTGATAATCAAGGGTCCAGACCGACCGACAGTAGGTAAAGTTTCAAATATTTATATCTTGTGACTCCTTCATCCATTTTGGGACTTCTTATATACTATTTTGATAAAAAAATGAGCCCTATCCAATAAAAATCATTTCTTAGCATTTTAATGCTCATAGTTCTATGGTTATCCTAAAATACATGCTTTCTAGGTCTTTTTGATGCAATTAATGCTTCTTTTATGACAAGCTTACTCCTCTTTGACTCAAAATCTTTTCTTGGTATATGATTAGTAGATTGAACATCATTATCTAATAAGATTCATCTTTTTCTCACCATATGAACCCTAATGTGATCTAACATTTCTTGAATGACTAAAATGAGTTTTAATGCTAAATTTACTTCTTAAATTCTTAACCTTGTTTGAAAGTGCCCCAAAATCCTCATGCTTGACTCAAACAAATAATTTTTCTGTATCTTGGATCAAGATTCAAACTTGTTCATTCACCATCTTAATTGGAATCAATGTACTTTGAACCTTGAAATAAGATTATAATGGATATATTGATGTTGAATCTCACACCTTGGTCAAATTCCAAGCTAAATATGTAACCTCAAAATCAATACTAATACATTCTTGTTGCACCTAAATGCTATATGGATCATTCATGTGCCCTAATGTGAGTACGTGCCCTAATCTCGACTAGGAATGTGATCTAGTATGCCAATGTTGATGCTTATATTGACTAAGCTTGCTCAAATGTTATGATTTATCTATTTAGGATCTTGAAACCCTAATCATATACCCCCGAGTTATGATGCATCTCTATAAGTTCTAATGAACCCATGACGTACTATGTTGCTTGATAAGGCCTATGCATGGCCTAGTTGAGATATTGAAATCAATGATGAATGGTACCTATATTTAGGTGACACATCCGACTACCATGATAATGGTTAATGAGACCTAATCTTGTTTTAGTTAATCCAATCATATTTGTTTGTAATGTTAGGATCTTATGATGACCTTAATTTCCAAGATCTAGTCAACATTGCTTAATAAGGAATCTCTAATAGAATGGTTTATGTTGTGCTCTATCAAGGTACACTTTATCCTCCTATTGGCCAAACTAGTGGTATTGAACTTTCTTATATGTATGCATTCTTAAATTTCTTGGCTTTATATACTTATTTGAGCTACTTGTTTCCTTTGATTAGTATGTTCATTTTGCTTGAAATATGTTGAAGAAACCTTGAACATAATTGAAGTTTTCCACTGTACAAACCTTGTGCACCTACCTAAATTCTCGGGGTAAGGGCATAAGGCATAGTCATGGACCCTTTCATTGAGAAGCATGTCAAATGACACTAAAATGTTATTTAGTATAATGGAAATGCATGTAAAACACATTTTCTTGTTAATAAGAAAGTCTTTAATGTTGTTTATTTCTTTCTTACCATTATATCAAGTTTTTCCAAGCATACATGTTCTCTTAAAGATGTGAGTTTATGTATTTTATAACGTACTCAGCTCAGTTATTCTGATGTATACCCATTTTATGTCTTTAGGTAACAAGTACACTATGAATCTTGCTATGATCATTTCTTCTACTCTATTATGATAATCTACTGCTCTTACTATTGGAATCATCTAACGTCATGCAAATGGAATTCATATGGGTTGTTATATGAGAGTAAGATATTTATGTCATGTACTAGTTTAGCTTCCTTTAAAGTAATGCTATCTCTTATCATGTTCTTGTTTGTGGATTTATTCATGCATATGTTATGTGATCCATTCTAGGGACGAACACTCAAGTCCACTCGCCTTTGGTTGTGTAGACATTTGGAGTGCAGACTTAAGGTAATAAATGTTTCCATGACAGTTACATGATATCAAAGCATAGATTAGGGTTTGATTAAGGTTTTAAGCATCCAATTAAGATAAGCAAGCATGTTCAACCATAAAGTAATGTTAGGGATCTTAGAACCATAAACTCCTAATAGGTATTCCCCCCCCCCCCCAAATCCTACACAAAAAAGATGGGTACTTCCTACATATCTCATCCTTTAACTCCCACATGGCTTCCTCCACACCACTATGATGCCACAAAACCTTCAATAAGTCTATATCCTTCTTCCTTAACTTCTACACATGCTTATATAGGGTCAACACATGACCCTCCACATAAGAAACATCCTCCTCTAATTAAACCTCCATTGTTGTATTGTCTACTTTGTATCTGGGTGACACTTCCTCAACATGGAAATATGAAGGACATTGTGCAACTGTGGTGGTAACTCCAACTTGTATTCCACCTTTACAACTCATGCCAAGATAGGATAAGGTCCCATGAACATTGGAGCCAACTTACCCTTCCTACCAAACCTCAACACTCCCTTCCAAGGGGAAACCTTGAGATACACACAGTCTCCAACTTGGAGCTCCAGCGGCTTGAGGCAATTAACTGCGTAAGACTTTTTTTTTTGTCATGAGCTGCTTTCAAATATTGTTGTATCACCTTGATATTTTGTGTAGTTTGCTGCACTAACTTAGGAACCAAAAGATGATACTCACCTACCTCATACCAATAAAGGGGTGACTGACAACGTATCCTGTACAAAGCCTCACATGGTGCCATATATATACTTCTTTGATAGATGTTATTGTAGGCAAACTCAATCAAACTCAGATGAATATCCCAACTTACAAGAAACTGAAGAATGCATGCTCTCAAAAGATATTATAACATCTGAATGGTCCTCTCTAACTGACCACCTGTTTGTAGATAGAAAGCTGATCTAAACCTCAACTGTGTCCCCAAAGCTATATGCAGACATTCCCAAAATCTACTAGTGAACTAAGGACCTCTATTAGGCACTATGGTAACTGATATACCATGTAGAAAAATTATCTCATTAACATATATCTGTGCCAACTTCTCTACTATATAACTTGTCTTGACTAGAAGAAAGTGAGATGACTTTATCAGTCGGTCAATTATCACCCAAATGGAATCATGACCTTTGGCTGTCCTTGGAAGATAAACCAAAATGTCCATAGTTATATGATCCCATTTCCACTGTGGTATTAGCAAAGGTTGCAATGTCCCTGTAGGTTTTGGTGCACCGCCTAGACTTGTTGACAAACTAGACACTTGGAAGCCAACTCTGCTACATCATGCTTCTGACCTGGACACCAATACAAGTCCTTCAAATTATGGTACATCTTTGTACTGCCGAGATGCATCAATACATCAAGGAGTGAGATTCTTCAATTACAATCTCCCTCAGGCCATCAACATCTGGAACCATAAAAAGAGTCTAAGAATTGATAAGACTGTTGTGTTGTGAAAGCATATTGTCCCATCATCTAACTCATGGAAGCCATCATGATTCCTGCTGCCAAACTCTGGTATGATATTCTATATCATAGTATCATTCTTCTATGTGTCAGCTTGACCTAGAACTATGCCAACAACCTTGCCAACTAAGATATTTCCAACTATACATTCATTTTCCAAAGTGATACCAACATGTCTCGCTTGTGACACACCATGGAGTGTAATTGTGCCTTGTCTGTAGATGATGACGAAGATGACTTCCTACTCAGTGCATTAGCCACCAAATCCACCTTCCTTGGATGATAATCTATTGTGCAATCATAGTTTTTTATCAGATCCATCCATCTTATCTGCCTCGTGTTCATCTCCTGCTTTGAGAAGATATATTGAAGGTTCTTATGATCCATGAAGATTTGGCACTTCTTCCATACATATAGTATCTCTAAATATTCTAGGAAATAAATACAACTACTAATTGTAGATCATGAGTTGTATAGTTCTCCTCATGTTTCTTAATCTATCACGGAGCAAAAGAAATCACATTCTTGTGAAACATCGACACACATCCCAAACCATTCTTAAATTCATCACAACAGATGATGTATCCTTTCTCTTGCTCTAGCAACACTAACACTAGAGCATTGGTCAACTTCTCCTTCAATAAATATAAATAACTATGAAACTTGTCATACCAGACAAAAGGAACACCTTTTTGAGTAAAATTGGTTAGGGGCTACAACATTGACATTCTTAATGAATCTCCTATAGTAACCTGCCAGTCCTAGGAAGCTTCAGACCTCAGTTAGTATCTTGAGATTCTCTCATTCCAACACAAAATCCACCTTCTTTGGGTCTACACAAAGTCCTTTAGCAGATATGACATGTCTAAGAAAATATACCTCAATCAACCACAACTCACACACTTGCTAAACTTGGAATACAACAATGCAACCTCAACAATGCTAACACTTGGTTTAGATGTTTCTCATGCTGCTGACTGTATCTGGAGTATATCAAGATATCATCTATGAACACAACTATGAACTGATCAAGATACAATATGAACACCCTATTCATCAAGTCCATAAAAGTTGCCAGTGCATTGGTTATCCCAAATGACATAACCAAAAACTCATAATGACCATACCTAGTCCTAAAAATAGTCTTAGGTAAGTCATCCACGTTCATCCTCAATTGGTGGTATCTTGACATCAAGTCTATCTTTGAGAACACTGTAGCACCTCTGAACCGATCAAACAAACCGTCAATCCTCGGCAACGGGTACTTGTTATTCATTGTGACCTTGTTTAACTATCAGTAATCTATGCAAAGCCTTGTAGAACCATCTATCTTCTTCATGAACAACACTGGAATACCCCAAGGGGAAGTGCTCTACCAGATCAAGCCCTTCTCCAACAAATCATGTAACTATCTCTTCAACTCCTTCTGTAATGACCACATTTGTGCTTAATTGGTAAACCATGGTTTACCTGAATGATTACATACTTCATTAGATTGAGCATTGTTTAGACTTGATTAATGATAGTAGATCAATTGTGATGTTTCAAACCTAATAAGAAACTTTAACTATGATTTTATTTTTAAGAATTAGGGTTTGAGAAATGTAAACCCTAATCGGCAAAAATTAGGGTTTTGATAGTACATGAATATGGAATTTGATCAGGATAGCAGTGTGGTAAATGATTTTTCATATTTTCTACAAATTTCGTATTTAATGTAATTTTGGATATTATATGGATAACTCAATCATTCATATTGGAGAAAATTTTTAGAATATTTTATTGTTCTTTAAATGTGGTTCTCGGTCGAATTATACTTCGACCAAAATGCTAACAGAGTGATTTTTAGTAGTGTAGTGTTTTATTTTTAGTTATTTATTGGTAACTCCAAATGATCTGAAATTTTAAATGGAGATCTAAAAATAAATCATAAACAACATGTAAAATTTTCATAATTTTTTTATGCGTTTAGACCTTATCAGTAGACGAATTACAGTAATATTGTTATGACAGAAAATTCAGCCGAAATAAGAAAAAGTATAGTGAGGGGTCAATGTGCAATTGACCCAAGAAGCTCAATTGCTCTATATGGTCAACCTAACCCACAAGGAGCTCTCATAATTCGTGATTCAATCCAAAGAAATGAAATCCTATAGAGAGAGAGGGAGAGTTAGGGTTTGAGAGGAGAAAGTGATGGAGATGCTGACCTAGGGTTTTGCGGTCTGAGGAATGATGAAATCATATAAGTTTAGCTTCTTTGGATATAGTTTCATGGTGAATCTTCTATCAGATGTCAAGATTCTATCCCTCCCCTAATTGGATTTGAAATCATATCAAATCAAGTCCTTTTCTCAGTCTTTCTCTCCTAATCTTCAATTCTAGGATTTCTGAGTTGAAAGGAAGAAGAAAGTGGCGATTGCTAGGGTTTTGATATGGATTCTAGATTTTCAGATATGGGATACATTTTAAGATATTTTACATCTTAGGGTGAGTGGGTAAAAGAATATTTCAGTCAATTGTACTCAATTAGATGGTTTTAATTTATATTCTTGATTTCTCCCTAGATGACAATAAATGAAAAGAACTGTTCTTGAATTCAGTTTATAGAATACTTCAATTCATGTTCCAACTATGATCTGAAAATGTTTATATGATGATATGGATATAGATATCCATGTATCTTGAATACTAAAGAATTAAGAAGTTTATTGAGTGTCTTCTGAAGATCTAAATTTTCAAGTTATTCTGGTGCTTGAACAACATTATAGCTGAAATTCAGATTTATGCTTATATGATCTTACTTATGTTCCTAGTGCATATAATTCTACATGTTCGATCTCTTTGATTTGATATATGGGCAAATATAGTTTCTGATTTTCACAATACATATCCTGTGAATAGCAAGTAATCAAGGATGGAAACCCAATCTAGTATGCTTTTATAAGTATACATATCTAATTTAGTAGTAAATGGTTGATTGAAATGATTCATGTGATATTGTGGGATTTTATCAGAATATTATCTTATATGCATACATGGTTTGATTATGAGATTCAAATTTTCTAACACAAATACTTGTCATAAAATGCATATGTTGTTATGCTATTGCAAGTGGAGAGATATGACATGCCCTAGATAGGTATGTTATCGATGCCATGCATAAATGTGAGGAATGTTGAATGAGAATATTTATATTAGTATACATGATATATGTTTGAATACATGAGAAGTTCTATATGTGCATGAGTAAGGAGAAACCCTAAGAAAGAGGTAAATAATATGTTAAGCATTCCGTTAAATATCATCAGTGATTTCAATTCAATAGTCTGAGTAGTCATTAATATGCAGAGTAAAAAGAGATCAGTCTAAGAGAAAGATATAATTAAAGTTACAGTAATTCTAGTAGCCCTGAACAACGTAGATTCCCTATGAGAGGTCTGCACCATAGGGATGAAACGACCTAATCCTGGCAGTGTCCAGTATACGGGGGTCGGATCGTACTAATAGGTGGTATGGGGGACGAAGCCCTAGTGGAAGTCTCCTTAAAAATATAATATGTAGTGTCCAACATCAACCAGAGATCCTAGTGGCACTAGATTACATAAAAGCCAATAGGTGGCTTGACTCTCTACCTGTGTACTCAAGTTAGAGAAGGAGTCTAGTTTTACGGCTCATAGGTGTGTTGAGGCCAGAGAGCCATTTTCCTATTGTACACCAACGATGTAGTCATGCTTAGCATCCCGGGTGTGTCAGCTAAGTCTTGTACGGTGAGATCGTATTTCGTTACAATTCTTCATATGTAGAGTACACTGCATATGATCAGGGTATAAGCTAAAATATGATAATATAAGTTTTAAAGAGTTTCTTATAAGTAAGAAGAGTTAAGAAAGATTTGATTTCAGTTTCACAGCAATTTTTCTTTAAATGTAATATTGAATTTAGTGAGGATTATATTTCCATTCTTGTTTATTTCTAATGATGTAGGCTTCAATGTTATTATTAAGTTTTTGAATATCTAGTCTTTTAATTTAAAATTACTGTCTTGTTTTATTTCAATTATCCAAGAATGATAAATGTCTGATTCAGTACTTTAGACTGCATTATTGTTTAACTCATTCATTGAGCGAGTAGGCTCACCCATCTACTCAAAATTTTTAGGGAAACCGTGGGGATTGAAGATATCATTGCATCAGAGTAGATCTGCCACAAGAGTTAAGTCTGAGTATAGTTAAGTTCAGTCGGTCCTTGTCACTCTAGGTCCTTGTAAAGAAATAAGAGAGAATTGTAAATGATGATGTATAACATTATTCCTCTATTAGCAATATATGCGAATCAGCAAGTCTTATGTGCTTAAAAGTATGAGAAACATAATGAATGTTCATACATGCATTTTTACTGTTGAAATCAGATTAGAGAAATCAATGTTTAGATTCCCTTGTAAAGTTAGTTTATTTGGTTCAATGCAAGGAAACAAAGAGTTTGAAAAAGAAGAAAAGGTTAAGGGTCATCTTTGTATTACTTTAAATCCTCAATTTATTCCCTAATCTCATGATTAATGGAAATTGAGAGATCAGGGTGTAACACCTTCATCTCAGTTGGTGCCATTCTATAAGGTGCTTGAGCTATGAGTTGTGTTCTAGGAACTAGATTGATCTCAAAATAAATCTCTCTAGGGGGTGGAACATTAGGAAAATTGTCTGGAAAGACATACTCAAAATCTTACACTACTGATAAGTCTTGGATGCTAGGACTCGTCATCTTGGTATACATAACATGTGCTAAGAAAGCCTCACACCTTGTCTCATGAACTTCTCTGCTATCACAATTGATACCAAACACGCAGGTTATCATCTTTCACAGATGACACCAAAAACACAGGGAGAATCTTCCTTTCAGCTTTGAAGGTCCAAGAGACATATTTATGACAAAACATTGCAACTTTGGAACTATAGTCCAAAACAACCTTGTACTTCTCCAAGGTATTCGTCCCTAGGGTCATATCGAATCCATGCATATAAAGTGACACGAGATCCACTTGAATGATGCATCCTGAGAAATAAAGAATGCAAGAGGGACACACCTCTTGCAACTCAGTGAAACCAACTAAAAGGGTTTCTAGCAAGAGGCTATCCAATCAACTACAATTAGATAGATAACAACTATTTATCACCTCTCTAGTGATAAATGAGTGTGTCGCACCCAGGTTAACCAAAATAGATACAAAAGTATAAGATAATAAGTCAGAATAAAAAAGTTCCAACTGACCTATCACAAACCATGGGTTGACCACTCCCTCCAGCTTGGGATGGAAAATCTACCCATAAACCCGTAACCCAAAAGACCCAATGCATCCAGACCCAATTTGAAGTGGGTATGATGGGTCTCGGCTCGCATGCTGGGTCCAAGTGGGGAGGGTCAATTTGGGTATGCTGACATGTGTTCCCCCATCAGTCCCCACGATTCCCCATTAGTTAGGTCAAGACCGCGAGTCCCAACTCGTGTATAGCGACCGCCTCCCCTCCCCCTGACTCCCTGAGGCAGAGGCTCTTCTGTCTGAGGATCAGAGACACCAATGTGTGGAGGTGTTGCCATTGCACCGACCACCGAGATGCCAAGAAATGCAGCAAGGCTCCGTGGCCTCCACATTCTCCTCCTTCCCCACCACCCTCCGCTAGGTCCACCTCCTTTCCTTCCTCACTAGCCTGAGTGGCCTTTCCCTCTCTTCTTCTTAGCCACCCTGTCACCTTTTCTTCCCCTCTCCTCCCATTATCTTCTTAGATCTCCAGTTCTTCTTAGATCGATCCCCACTGATTTTGTTGGGACACCATTCTAGCATATGGTCACACCTGCAGTCCTCCACCAGGGACTGAAAAGGCTCACTGAAGTCAAAGCAAGCTAGGAGCGTGAGGACACCATCGGGTGCCTCCTATTTTCCTCCCGTCGACGGCTAGGAATGCAAGGGCCACCACCGGCATAGGGTTTCCTAGAACTCCATACGATTTGAATCCACCAAGGCAGAGCAGGCGCTTGTGAGAGAGTGTGAAGACGGCACTGAGGCAGATGATCAATTGGTGTGTGTTTGGCTCCTCTCAACTCCCCTTATCCCCCACTTGTTCTCCTCCTCCTGTTCCATCCACGTGCGAGCTGAAGAATCCTATACTCATTTTGTATTGCAGCTTGTGGGTCTCTAAAACCTATATAGTGTAATCACTTTGTTGCTGATCAAAGTAGCATTGGACATCACACAAGCTGCAGGCATCTCCTTCTTTCTTTAGCCTTTGCTACCATACCTTCTGTCCTCGATACCTCAATTTGTTTGTTTAAATTTGTGCTGCCGCTGTCCTCAATGTTGCCTCTGTACACTTCTTTTGATTAAATTTGTTCTGCATCTGTCCTCAATTTCACTCCCCTCAATCTAACGCAGTATATTCCTCTAATCCTAATACACAACCACAACCACATATTGGATTGTTTAGACTTTCTGAGGTTGATGCATGGTGCACATCTAGTGCTCGAGTAAGTGTAGCCGTGCATACAGTGCTCCAGTACAAGACCACACCTTTCCTGTCATCATCAGGACGTGATTCTCTTTGTTGGGATTTATATGTAGATTGTAAATGAGCTGCAATTTTTATATGATTATCTCATGTTTGAATTTGGTGGAGAAATATCCGAGAGTTGGCAATCTTGTTGCTGCTGTAAAATCCATTGGTCATTTGACAATGTTTGGAATTTTCTTTTGGACAACTGAAATCGTGTATGTATTTCTATAATATAGTGAGCTATGATTATTTGAATTAGTTGTGTTCTGGATGTTTAGAATAAGTTGTGTTCTGGATGTTTAGAATTAGTTTTGTATGCCATAAAAAGTATTGTATGGGTCTACAATGTGGAGAAAAAGTAACATATTTGTTGGTAAATATGATTTTCTTATGGGTAATTTCAGACATCCATGATGATAAGGACTGATTTTAAAATATAATATCTATAGGGTTCATATTGCAAAGTGTGTTGACATGTTTATCTGTATAGTTATTACTGTATATGCAGATTTCATGTAAATTATGGGCTTTGTTGCAAATATTACATACACATGGATCATATTGCAAATTCTGTCAACATGATTTTCTCTAAAATTCTTTGATTTGTAGATTTCATTAAAAATCTAGACATGATTGCAATTATTACATACACAGAGGTCAGACTGCAAATTGTTAGAAATTGTGTTGAGATGTTTTTCTGTAGAATTCTTTAATTTGCAGATTTCATTAGAACTATGGACTTGATTGCAATTATTACATACACAAGGGTTATGATGCAAATACTAAAGTTGTGGACATGATTGCAAATATTACCTGCGCAGGAGTCAGACTACAAAAGAATATTTCATTTTCAGTGTCTAAATGTTGGAGTTGGTCAAAATGGGTTGTAATAGGTACCCATTACCTATTGGGTTGGGTATGGGTATGTATTATTATGTATTTTCTTCAAATGGGGTGGGTATGGGTCAATAAAAATTCAAATGGGTATAATGGGTATGGGTATGGGTTCTTCATACCTGCCCATTTGTCATCACTATAATGGGTATAATGGCTCCAACTGACTCATGACATAGAATCTAGACATCGACTATTGTCGTCATTTTCCTATGTTAGTTGGTCTAGATGACCCTGCCTATGATGCCTGCCCACGTCCTATACCACCACGACTACTATGCTACCACTGTTGCGAACCCTATTGACTCTGCCTTGGCTTCTATGTCACTTCTCATCCTTCATAGGGTAAGACCACCTCACATGCCTTACTTATCCACACTTAAAGCATGTCCTAGTATCATGCTGCGGCCTAAATGACCTTGTCACTGATATTGATGCTGGACTGTCTTCCCCTATTGACAGAAAACTACGACCTCTCCCTTTACTAGGGGACCACTATGACTGTACTCATGCTCTCAGCTTAGAAAAAGGCAATCTCTGTGGTGAAGAAAACCTCAACTTCTTGAAGCTACTAGATGACTATCCTTGGAACTGCACTTGCCCCTTCCTTGCTTTGGCTTCACACTTCTCAAGAGTATACCTCTCAATCCTCCTTATAGATTCTATAAAGGTAGAAACTTCTCCTGATTCTCCAAAGAAGATGTTGTAGACAACTCAGAATTCAGACCCTTCTCAAGCCTCTAGATTCTCTTCTTCTCTGTGATTGCCATGTGAGGAAAAAACCTTAGAATCTCCATAAATCTCGCCTCATATTCGTTGGTAGACATCAACCCTTGGAGCAACCATTCATACCAGACTATCTTCTCATCCATGTACGTCTTAAGGAAGTAGCAGTTCACAAACTCCCACCGAAACTCTTACCAACTCACCACAACTCCCGGTCTCTTCTCCTATTCTGTGGCCCATCAATGGCCAACCCTTCCATTCAACATGTAAACAACATGTTTCACCTTGTCTTCATCTGGGATGTTCTAGATCTTAAATGCCTTTTCCAACTCAGTTAACCACATATCATCGTATTTTAGGTCTGCTGTACTTGCATAACTGGTGGATCCCACATGCTTCAACCTCTCAAGAATCTTCCTGGGACCCTAAGATTCTGCATTAAGGACATGTGATCTAGGTTGAGGTATAGCCGTCCTATCCTCTAAATGTGTGATCGTCGCCATGAGTTGTCCAAACATGGACTGGAAGGCTGGATTTCTTGGATGAAGGGTCAAACGGAGGTGGTGTGGGTTGTTCTGGCCCTTCCTCAGCTACTCTACCATCCGGTACCAGCCTCCTATCACCACTTCCTGGCAGACATAGTTACCTCTCATCATGTTCTTCACCTTCTCCAAACATATCTACATAAGTATAAGCTATGATCAGATATGTTGGGTTACATATGAACATACACAAAACCTAAGTCCTATGCCTCTATAGACTCAACGAACCCTAAGCTCTAATACTAATCAAACTGTGACACCCCACCATGCTAAATGGATTAATCAAAACTAAACATGATAGATCACTAATTAACCTCATAATAAATGAAAGGGAATAATTAAAACCGAATTAAGAATCACTAACATGTTCATGAATTTATATATAAGTCCAACATTGTGCATAAAGTACATACCATACAAGGTATCTATACATTTGTGCAGTGGCCTCAACCACAACCTATATACAAAAGCATTACTTCATATATACATGCCATACACAAACAACATCAACATACTTCTAAAACCTTGAGTCGATACATATCATCTACAAATACATCCCCTACCCGGACCTGAGAGTACATGGACAACTCTAGGACACAGTAAACACTAACAACCTCCTACTCCTACAAATCTCCAAGTTACCCATCCTCACCACCATGCCGCTGATGATCACCTAAAAAGAGGTGGTGACCACAAGGTGAGAACCATGTCCTAGCGAGAGATATAACTCTAACAACATTTATTAATTACAATATGTTATGCAATTAAACAAATAAGGAAGATAATGTTACAACAAGCATAACTAATGTGAAATTTAGAGGAGCATATAAAACTATCTCCTTCTAAATAGTTCATTTCTCTTACCACATTATGCATCATCTTAATATTACAAGAAACAAAGCAAAGGGTTATTAATGTGGAATATTATCACACTATAAATTCATCGGGAATGAAATTCCCAGAGTTTACCAAAACCAAGGTGCAATAATGCCACCCACAAGCCGATAGATCTTATCGTAGTATAGTTGAGGATCGAATCCCATGGGACAACATTTTAAAGAATTGTTTAATTCAAGTAACTTAGCAAGAACTAGTATTTATCACAAAAGTTGAGATTTGTTTGTTTAATCCCTAAGGTTGCAAGAATAAAAAAGAGCCATGTTAATGTTCTAGTTATCAAAGGATGGAAACACTAGGGTGGAACTGGGTTTCACCGCCACCACTCGAATCTGCAAAATCATTCAAATCCAAACCCGTATGAAGATATAATTCGAGTTATGCAAGTTTCCCCTTCTAGTGTCAGAAACTTGCATTAATAGATATCCATGTAAGCTCGATATCTCGTTACTTACAAATCCCCTATCCACTACTCTGGAGACTTTCAGTCAGAAGTTCTCATCTGGGTGTCAACCAAAACTAATCAATATTTAAATCTTAAACGTTGAAGTTCTCGTGGTAAAATATTATAATAAATCATGTAAAGCGGGTGATCAATCCACAAGACATGCAATAAATGATTAGCTATGAATTAAATGAGTTCATATAAGAATTGGAAAATGAATGAAATTACAAGAACATGTAGTGGGGCTAGTCCCCACACCCCAGTGAAAAGACTACTCTCTCAACATGGTGAGATTAATATCACTAGAAGAGGAGGAGGGCACCATCATGACATGATGAGATTAATATCACTAGAAAAGGAGGAGGACACCCATCATTATCATGATGGTAACAAAAGCGGCTCGATGTGGTGTGCTACGATAGACTTCTTTCCTTCTTTCTCCTTCAGGTATTAACCCTGACTTGCAACAAAAGTAGGTGGATGAACATCGGCTCAGAGGAGAGATCGATTGCCCAAGGAGGGAAATCAATGGCCTAGAGTAGCTGATGAAAGAGATCTGTTGATCTATGTTGGAGTTTGATAGATGTTGCCAAGCTAGGTCAATAGCACTAGCTTGGTCGATAGGTTTCTTCCTTGCTCTGATCTCAGCTGTAACCTTTCGACATGTATAGTCTCTAGAAAATCTGAGATACTTTATACGGATGCACTGGGGGCCTATTTATAGGGTCGAGGTTGTCAACCTCTTTCTATTGGGGTCGATCTTTACTGTCAATTGATGGGTCTATCGGTCAATGACTTTTGGACTTGTGGTCATCGATCTTGGAGTTTGATAGGTCTGTTGACCTTGAGGGTGGACAAGGCTGTCGTACAATTGTGGTCGTCGACAAGAGTGTCGACAACATCATGTCAATGGATTGATTTCTTGTCAGATAAATAAAATGATGATGCTATCGAAGGAGAGAGATTGATGGATCTGTCAACCTTGATCATCAGTGAGTTTGTGTGTCATTCCTCTTGGATGTCAACCGTCAATAAGGTTGTCGAGCATTCAATGTGTTGAGTAGGGAGGTTGACAAAGGTGTCGACCTTGGTTATCGATGGTTTGTATGTCGACTTTTGAGTTGATCGCTCTGATAACTGATGATTTTGAAGGTCTATTGTCATGTCGATCGACTGGTTGATTTTGTCCTTGGAAACAAAAATTGTATATTTATCTTCCTTCTGGAAGTTCTCAAAATCCGTTTTGGCAATGTTCAACATAAGAGGTTCAGCGGGACCCCCTAGGCAAACTTGCTACAGAGTGATGGAATTCAAAACTTGCAAAGGGAGTCGAGAAAAGTATCAAATTCCTTCAAATTAACGTAAAAACCTAAGTAGATCAAAACAGAGCTATTCTTAAGGAAAACTAAGCTATATGAATACTAAACTAAACTAATAATGCAACTAAAATTGGGATGAATATGCATTCATCAATTATCATCCAATGTGAACCATTGTATAACCCTAGAAGATATGCTACACAGTTGAATTACATCTTTTATTAAGCCCTGGGGAGTTTGAGGCATACCAAGGAAACTTCCAATTGACTATTGTGAAGTCATAATCAGTTCCATACAATATCTAGGAGATCCAAAATCCTAAGATCTATTCCCCTCAGCCAGTTCAAGTCTGCCTCAACAACACATTTTTCAGCTACAATCAACCTAGTTCTCTGTTAGTATACAAGTCATGACACTAGAAATAAAGGTATTCAACCCTATCATCGGAGGTACATCTACAACTATCCTAATATATATATATATATATATATATATATATATATATATATATATATATATATTCATAATCATCCAAGACATAGCTTCGACCGTTCTCCATAACCTTGGGATCTAGATGACAGGGATGTATCCTCCCTACACCCAAACATACTCAATAGTATGTGACTCCGAGCTTCCCTTCCAGAATACTCTTTTCCCTATCTTTTAAGTTCTAACACTAGAATAGTTCTACAACACATGTCACTACATGAATAGGGTTTCACTTGATTAGTTATTGGCAATGGGTGAGTTTAGGTTGCATCAATCAAGTTACATACAAACCCTAGAAGAGTTCTACAAAAATATTAGTAAATAATGATTGTAGAAGATATAAAACATATGAGATACATTCCTTATCACATCATCACATGGTACAAATCCTTTAAGACACATAAAGAGGATTACACATCCACTAGGTCTCAAGTCACTCCCAAAGGTCATTAGGACCATGCACATTATCTCCTGCAAGAACATCATTATCTTTCAATACCTTGGTAGAAGGTTCACCAAATCATCATCATACTTGTGGTACATATGTTCAGCATAACATGCACCAAATATAAGAGATATGATGTTCACATGCCAAGATAATACGGTTACCATCATTATGTGAGTGTTGTTCCATCATAACCACTTGCAAGGAAGATAGGCATATCTAACCACCAACATTTAATCATTCAACTAAGATTCATCAAGGTGGATTGGATTAATGTTACAAATCAACACTCAACGGAAGTCCATCGGTTGATACACTCACTTAGGTTAAAAAAATAATCTCATACACCTAGCATTCCCATCGGATCATGGATATACTTAGACAAAACAAAACCATAATATAATGTGCATCATTAGAAAGACCATTGGTTCACATACTAAGCACAAGAATAGGCTCATACATAGTACAAATCATGACCATTGAATCGTGGACATCAATAAACCATCAGATTTGAAGTAGGGACACACCATTGAATCATACACCTATAGAAACCATCAGATTATGGACCCACAAAAACCATCAGATCTTGGACCTAATGATGCCATCGATTGTGAACCACAAGAAGATCATCAATTGTTAAGCTAGAAGGGCCATCAATTGTTGACACTAGGAAACCCATTGGTTATGAGCAAATAACAAGAATTGATTCTTGAGGGAAGCATCACTATTGATTTTGAACCTCAAGAAAAGCCAATCAAAACATCAAATACATATACATCATTGGTTTGCAAAAGAAGCCAAACCATAGAGTCATGAATCAAGAGACAAATCAGTTCATGACTCCTAAGGAAAAGCCATCATTTTGTACTACAAGGAAACCATAAGTTCATGGTCATGCAAGGTCTAGGACTCTTACTTATAAGGAAGAAACATGCAAAAGATTAAGGGTATATAAAGGAAGATTATCTACTCAAGAACTACCACATATGCTCAAACCCTAGTCAAAGAATCAACCTTTCTACTGATTACTACATTTTTAGAGAAAAATCTATACATAACAAGTAAAGAGTAAGAAATAAAAATGAAGAAGGTTATATAACTCACCTTAAGGAAGGTTATGAAGGTCCAAACAACAAATTAGCTCAAAATAAAAGAGAAGAAACCCTAGATTGAGAACTCCACACGTCCAAGCTAGCTCAATTCTCCAAGAACAAGGAAGAACCTAAGGTAAAAGAGAAGAAAGAAGGTGCTATTCATCCTCAAGCTCAAGCTACACCATGAACACCATGGATCCATCCAAGAAGGAAGAGAGAAGAACAAGGGTAGCAATACAAACAAAGGAAAGAAGATGATGTTACTTGTTTAGGTCAAGATGTTAGGTTAGGAATCTCCAAACATTCCTACAGAGGGTAGATCCAAATCCTAGAGCACATGCAACCAAGCTCGAGTAATATTCTCCTTCTAGAGTCCATCTTATCCACCAAGAAAGAGGGTCAAACCTCCCAAACAACAAGAAGATGAAAAGGGTGTGTAAAGAGCTCGTTTGGGTGAAAGGTGAGAGATATATAAAGCTTAAGGGGAGAGAGAAAAGTAGGTTTAGGTGTCAAAACATGCATGGCATGTGTCCAAAGGCTAAAATCTCACATCCATGCAAACCAGGCCAACTACCAATTCTTGATGCTAAGGGGACCATTGGTTGTCAACCCCAGGAGCACCATACGCTCAAACATCAGGTGGCCCTTCATGTCATGCCCTCACTTGGCCAAAAAAGCAAACCCTAACACCACCATCAGTTGTGCTCACCTCATGCAACAAAAATCAACCTGGTGGTGCCTCAAAGCAAACCATCAAATTTTAATATACATAAGAGAACCATCAGATACTCCACTCCCATAGTGGACCATCGGATCCCAAGCATTCAAGGGCAAACCATCGAGTTAGGACACTTAAGTGAGAAACCCGAAGTCTCAACCCTAAGTTAGATATCACCCCTCAACTAATGGCGAATCTAGGTGCCCAAGATTCAACAACATAAAACATGTTATCAAAACTTATGAGGCACATCATACATGTGAAAATTACAAACAAAACCCTAGATATAGAAAAATTGCATAAAATCCCTTCTTAAGCTCATAAATTGCAAAACTTGCTCAATAATGTCCAAACAGGACCAAACTTGAAACTTAGTTTTGTCACATGATATCAAAGCATGGATTAGGGTTTGATTATGGTTTTAAGCATCCAATTAAGATAAACAAGCATGTTAAACCACAAGTCAATGTGAGGGGTCTTATAGTTAGTGAGATGTTCATGAACATGCATTAAGGCAATGCTACATTTGTAAAATGATGCAATGTCAAAATCCCATAAACATAAATTTTATGTTTGGTTTACTAGATTTGTAAAGTTCATAGTTTATTTTTCTCATGGTCCAGTGGCCAACTACAACTTGATTTTGGCATCTGGGAGAATTTTGATGGAACCAAAATGCGGGATCTCTTTATGTCTGGAAATCTATAGAT
This sequence comes from Alisma plantago-aquatica, assembly GCA_963693085.1. NCBI lineage: Eukaryota > Viridiplantae > Streptophyta > Magnoliopsida > Alismatales > Alismataceae > Alisma > Alisma plantago-aquatica. The sequence continues at coordinate 69,513,679 of OY856409.1, forward strand.
ATTAGATCCATTTTCTAAATCATGCAAACCAAACATAATTTTTTTTGAAGACGGATTTCAAAATACAATCCAATACAAAAAAATATGGGAAACCAAACGTGACCTAAATGAGTTTGGAGATATGTCATGTTTAAAACTGAATGAAAATAATAGATAATTATTTCTTAGCTAAGATCTGTAGTGTGACACTACTCAGGACATTATTCATGTCATTGCTCCATTGTTTCTAATGAGATACTTGGGGTTAATTATGTTTTCTTGTAGACTCTCAAAAGAAACATACCTTCTTATTTTTTCTAAAATCCAAACGAAGCTAGAACTTTGAAAGCCACATTCATTCCTTCATGTGGTGTGGAAATATGTAGTTTAACTTTATCTACATATCATATGTATCCGACTTTTACTTAACCTTGAATTTTTTTCTATGATTGAAGAGATTGAATGGTTGTTTATAGGATTCCTCTTAGAGATACAAAATAAGCAGAAATGATCACATGAGTGTGTTTTACCTAAAGTTGAAGGAGGCCTATGAGGTTCTAAGACTTGGTGCATGTCCATGCGATGAAAACTCTACATATCATAGAAATTGAGTAAGTGGATTAATGAAAAGTATATTTCTATTAATTTGACTTGAACTATTAGCATAGAAAAAACTTAGACATGGTTATTGAGGATATGAATCAAAGTTAGGAAGTTTAATTATTCTTATGCCATATCTTTTTATTGGAAATACCAAACAATATATTCCAGTGTGACAATTGGTCAACAAATAGGTGATCAATTAGTATGTTTTCTTGAGCATGTAATTCTTATATTTGACAAGAGTAAGAATTGTTTTATTGTATATTTTATTCCAAATAGAAGATGGGTATGTCTAAATGGTATGGACTTGCAAGAACCAAATGCAGTTTTTAATAAGAGATCTCCCTATGGGCGACACTGATAGGTTTTGTTTGAGTGGTTTGAGGAGATACATTGTAAAAAACATAGGAAATTATGTTGATAAAAATGTCTACAAGTTTATTTGATATATTGACTCTTACATGCACAACATTCAAGGAAGATTTAGTTCATAATATGGAATATTTGACATTGGTGTTCATCTACCCATGATGAATTGCTACGAAGTGGTTTATCCTTAGCGTCGAGGTGTAGCCTATATGATTTCACTTGGGAAATGTTAAGTATTTTTTCAAACTCATGTTTTTATTAGGGAATTATGCAGATGTGAGTGCATTCTGCTTCATAAGATTACGACTAGTTAGGGATTTTCTTTAGGCTTTTATGAACTAAGGTCATACTATGTGGGTTCTTAAGATTTATCTGGGTTAGTTAGAATGCAAGTGCATGAGACTATAGAGCATATACTATTGATATGCATTAGAGAAGTATACACTTGGATTACAAAATCTTTGTGAAGTTAGGTTTTGGATCCTATCTCTTTCCTTAATATTTTACATGGTTTCATGAAGGAGCGTGCCTATTTGACCACAAGAACAAATATATGCTTCCATAATTTATTTTTCACATAAATTTAGCTTGTGCTAAGAAGTGTACTGAACTAAAAGGACCAATATATGTAAGTGAAATATGGAAATCATAATTTTGGATCAGTAGTTTCTATTATATATGGAAATTATTATATTGAATTATTGTCTACTTCCATATAGTACAATGAAATATGATATCATGAAAAATATAGTACAAATTGCTCATAGTTATAGATAAAATCTCTATATTCTTTATAAATATTCATTTCATAACTTATTCTTTATAGATGGACTTGTATCCATATACAAGTTTGAGTTATACCAATTTACACTTGCAATATGTACATATACTTGATATAAATAGATAAAGTATTCTAGTTTTGCCAATATATTCATATGTATATTTAAGAATATGTAGTGATCATAGAAGATGTAAAAGAAAATTTATTATACAACCAAATGGTTGCAACAAGAGACACCCATGAGAGATTGACACATCTCAAATAATCAACAAGGGTATCTCTCAATTTATTGATTTCATCTTAACCTCATACGTTCATCAATTTTTCTAAGATCCTATTTGGTTCCTCATAAATGTTTGCATAGAATGAATTTGATTGCAAGAAAATTAAAAGAAATAGTCACATGGTTAATTATTTGGTAGGAATGAGGTGCAGTTCTCATTTTTTTCATTTGATAAGAACAAACATGAAAACATCTTTCTGACCATATCACACATATCATGTTGCTTTTTGCTTACATTTTAGAAGTTGTTTATGTTATCCGTTTCTTGAGTTTTGGTCTTTGTTTTTGTTTCTAGAATTTGGTGAAAAACTATGAGTTCCATCATGGAGAATTCCTCTAAATTATGCACAAGTTATTAATTTCAAGAATCAAGATCTACGAGCTTAAAAAGTGCTTGACAACTGAAATTATAGTTATGGACGTAATTAGATCCACCATCCCCTCTTTTCTCAAGAACTTCATAGACTTAATTATAGTCTAAAATAAGAACTATATGTAGGATTTTTGGGAAGGGATGCAACAAAATAACCAAAAGAGCTTCACTTCATACCCTAAGCATTGGAGCTTTCGTAACAATAAAGCATTGGTTAAAAAAGGACATAAGAATGAATACATGTTATACCTTTCTCTAGACTAGTTATCAAACAACTAGACACATCTTTTGTTAGTTAAGAACTCGATCTTTTAGATATAGATCTGAATTGGCCACTGAAAAATATGGATGTGTCAATAAGAGATCTAAATTGGCCACCAAGTTGTTGCAAAGTTGTCTTCTTCGCATCACCTTGTTGTCGTCTTTTGGAACAACTTCTTTAATATTCCACACATATGCCTCACCCACTACTTTGTCCACACATATGGGGAGAACATGATGCACCACCTTGGTCACCAAGTCAAAGATATATACGCGTTGTTGACATGCTAGTCGTCTCAAACTCCTTTGTCCTTCTATCTCAGAAATCTATCCTCTGGGTTTACTTCTCTATCTAAGAGAGAATTTTGATAATCAATTTGTCTCACAAATAATCTCAAAAGATGAATGTAACCCTTTTATACATGCCCCATTTATATAGAGGAGTCATGGCCTTAAAAAACCCTAATTCCAATCTCTTTCCTAATCACAATCCCAAAAATAGTCTAGTACTAAAACTTAGACTAGAATTCTGAGTTTTGTTGGGACTCAAAAAGCAATGTGATCATCCTACCATGTTACCTGATTAACCGGTAAGGTCAAATCAGATATAAATCTGAATTGCTTTCCAATTTAAGACTTCTCCTATTGAATTCTGATCGTCCGGACAAGTTACCCAATTGACTGACCAAGCCAGTCCAATGCAAAATTCATTTAACTAATCGACAATCAATTGATCCATTCACGCAACCAATATGACCATCCAACCAAACATTCTGATCACCCAATCAAATAAGATATTAAATTGTTTATGATTTAGAACTATTCTAATCATTTGTTTGATCACAAATTTCAATTACTTATGCATCTTTATGCATGTGACCCGATAGATTCCTAATTATGTTGGTAGTGATGCTCAAAACCTCACAAGAAAATATTGGTATCTAGACACACATCATGTCGCCCAAGTACTAGGAATGAGTTGAAGAACAAGTACAACCTATAAAGTCACCAATGTTGACATGACCATACATTTCCTTTGTCACAGATACCTAGATTGAAATTGAGGCATGAAATGTCATCCTCTTAACATTAAATATATGTCCCTTGAACTAGGGCATACTAATCGTGATATTGTGAGATCAATTTCATGGATTATACCATGCATTTTGTAGTCTTGCTTATCAAATGGTCAGGATATCACTCCAAGGAGGGACAAATTCCATCTACATGACTCACAATACTCACCATGTGTCACTTGAGTACCCAATCAACACCTTTCTAGAAAACCTTATTTTAGAGTCATGTTGGGCTAGTGAAAAAGTACACAAAATTACATGTGTTACTACAGTGAATTCAGATGTAAGGGTCACAGTCACCATTGTCACATTGAGATACGACTCTGACATTTCATTACATTACTACCATGTGTCAATCTCAAGGTGGGTTTATCTAGTATAACTTGTTCCCTAACAAGTACTCATGTATCTAAGTCCATTTCCAATATCATGATTAAATAGACATAGTCGTCACTCACGACACACGCTAGGCTTGTGCATTATTGTTGTATTATACTATCCACAATAATTATACATTGGGGATATAATAAGAATGAGTACTCTACTTTACATATGATCTCACGTTTAAGTCTAAAACCCAAACATATGTCATCAATTTAAAACATTTTTAGGATATTATTAAGTTTATTTTTTTCTCAATACTAACAAACATCATAAATGGAATTGCCTTTTATTAATAATCAAATCAACTATAATATATCCCTTTTACAATCATCAATGATGGCTCTTAGGGAATATAACCAACAGTATCCCACTTGCACTAGATCCAAAACTCATGAACCTAAGTCAAATTAAGCAAACATGACCATCATGCTTCTGTTGTGAAATTACATTAGTTAGAGGATCAATAACATTGCTTTTAGTTGGTACTTCTCAAACCTTTATATCTCCTTACTATATGATCCAACGTATACCATGTTGACACATCTTCGAATGCTGATGCAACCTGAGTTCCTTAGCTTGTGTAATAGCTCCATTGTTGTCACAATAAATCTCTACTGAATTTTTAACGATTGGAACCACCCCAACTTCACTAATAAATTTCTTGATCCATACTACTTCCTTTGTTGCATTGGAGGCAACAATGCATTTGACCTCTGTTGTAGAGTCAACCACCATCTCTTGCTTGGAACTTTTCCATCTTATAGCTCCACCATTTATGTAAGAACATAAATCTTGATTGTGATTGGTAATCATCCTTATCTATTTGGAAGCTTGCAACAACATAACCTTTTACAACTAACTTTTCCTCACCATCATAAATTATGAATTGATCCTTAGTTTTTCTCAAGTACTTAAGGATGTTATTTACAACAATATAGTGGCCATCACCGGGTCTAACTGGTACATACTCATCATGCTCAAAGCATACAAGACATCAGGGTGCATACATATCATTTCACACATGAAAAATCTAATTGCAGATGCATATGGGATTTTACCATGCATGCCCAGTATTCGAAAGAGACGGAACATCAATATCTAGACAGACTTATTACATGTAACATGGATAAGTTTCCTCTCTTAGAATCCTTCATGCTAAACCTCTTTAGCACTTTATTAACTTTGACTTAGGCCAAGAGGCCTTTTAGATCTATGACTATAGATCTTGATTTCTAATATGAAGGAGCTTCTCCTAAGTTCTTCATGAAGAAGGTATTGCCCAACCATGTTCATACCAATTGTAGACTAGGGATGTCATTTTCCATTCATAGTATGTCATCTACATAAAATATGAGAAATACAACCATATTTCCACTATCCTTTTTATAAACGCAAGCTCATCTTCATTTTGAATAATGCCAAAATGATTGATTGTTTCAACAAAATGAAGAAACCAACTATGAGATGCTTACTTCGATTCATTGATTAACATTTGTAGCTTACAAACTTTATTGGTTTCATTTGGAACAATAAACCTTCAGGTTGTGGCATGTTCACTTTGCAAAGAATATTCCCATTAAAGAACACAATTTTAACGTCAATTTGGCAAATCTCATAGTCATGATAAGTTGCAATGGCAAGCATGATCCCGATAGATTCAAAAATGGGAAATGGTGAAAAAGTTTCACAATAGTAAACCCTTGAACTTGTTTTAAACCTTTCGAACCAATCTATCTTGTATACGTTTGTACATTGCCATCCATGTCAGTCTTATTCTTGAAGATCCATTTGCACTTTGTGGGTTTTACCACTTCAGCTAGACCCACCAAGGTCCATACCTTGTTGGTTTACATGGAGTCCATCTCATATCTCATGTCTTCAAGACATTTCTCAAATTATGGTCCCTTAATAGACTGATTGTAGGTTGTTGGCTCATCATCCTCAATGAACATCACATCAAATTCTTGAGTCATGAGAAATCCATATCTCTATGGATCAAGATGTGCCCTGATAGAGCTTCAAAGTTCTTGTCTTATGATAGAGACTTGAGGTTCCACCAAAGTTTGTGTTTCCTCTTGTTTCTTATCTACATCCATAGGTTCATTGTTATCTTATTGGTTTTTAACTTCTTTGAGTTACATTTTCCTCCTAATTGTTCCTTTGTAAATAAATTCCTTTTCGAGGAATACATCATATCTGGAAACAAATACTTTGTTGTCAGATGGAATATAAAAGTAGTAACCCTTAATTACCTTAGGAAACCCAAAAAAGATACATTTATGCAATTTGGGTCCAAGATTTTGACATAACTACTTCTTGGCATAAGCTTCACATCCCCAAACTTTTTTTAAAGACATATTGGGAAGTTTCCCATTCCATATATCATATGGTATCTTTCTACTCGATTGAGTGTAAAAATGGTTGTTTCAAGAGCATATCCCCAAAAGGAAATCATAAGATCAACTGAACTCATCATTGATCGTACCATGTCCAACAAGGTGAAATTCCTTTTCTTTTACATACCAATATGTCATGGTGTTCTAGGTGGATTCTATTATGATACAATACCATAATTCCTTAGAAGGACCTCAAACTCTGAATTCAAGTATCCATCACCCGGTCTGATCAAAGTTCTTTCATTATTTTGTCAAGTTGATTTTGTACCTGAATCATAAATCCCTTGAACTTTCTAAAAGTTTACAATTTGTTTCATAAGACACACATATCCAAATCTACCGAAGTCATCAGTAAAAGTGATGAAGTATTAATATCCAACTCTAGCACTTGTGCTAAAAGGTCCACACACATCAGTATGAATGAGTCCTAACAAGTCACTTTCTCTCTCACTATTTTCTAGTGAAAGTTTTTCTTATCATCTTGCCCAATAAACAAGATTCACACATATATATTTACTTAAAATGAAAAGAGTCCAAAGAACCATCTTTATGGAATCTAGAAACGTGCTTCTCATTTATGTGTGCTAGATGACAGTGCCTGTAAAATCCTCAAAATCTTAAACCTATCAATGATCCTTAATCCCAAACCCTAATTTGTAAATTTAAGATTTTATCTATCAAATAGAATGTAATGTGACCTTTAAGTCCCAAATATAATGAAATTTTCTCTTAACCTCAACTTTTGGCTCAACCAACTCATTAAAGAAAGGATAATTCCATTAATCTTACCTTTTAATAATATATGCATTAAAATAGTGACCTATATGAGTTTGATGAGAAAAACCTAGTGAAAAACTAAATCAAATTGGATAGGGAGATTCTAGAAGTCCTAATTAGCTTATGGTTCAAATTTGTAGTCAATAGGGCTTCATTTGACCCTTCAAATCAATTAGGGAAGTTAGCATATGGTTTTGATTAAACATTAATCGATTAACCTAAGATCCCAAATTATTTGATTGTCACACCTATGATTTCTTGATTTTTTACTAAAGTTAGGTGTAACACATGCCTGACTTAGGTCGAGTCACTGCCAGTTGTTGGATATATCATCGGATGTCTCTGGACTCATCTCCTACCTTATATAGGATATCGAGAACATGCAACTAGGTCATGTGTTCCTTCTCCAACCCCGATCGCCCCCCACAGTGCACCTTTGCCATGATTTCTTCACTAGTGAAACCGCAGTGTCCCAACAAACGTAACCATCCCAAGTTTTGTGGGACTCCTTGCCCTAACTGAGAAACGCCCAACTGGGCATGGACTCTTTTCGCTGTCTCAAAGTCATAAAGTTTTCCGCCGACCTTTGAACCTATAAATAAGGGTTAAAAAATGATCATCGAACCCCATAGATTCAACCCTCCTTTTAATTTGATCTCCCGAGCCTTAAGTCAACGCCGTTGATCCAGTTTGCTTCTCCGGTGGCCACCGCCACACCACAAACATCTACATCTTGTTCGGTGAAATTGGGATCCAAATAAGTATCTATGAACTCCTTTCACTCTTTCCCCTTTTCCCATTTGTTCTGCGATGACTCCAGTCATCGTATCCTGTAGCCCAATTCAAGCACCCCGTCGGTGAATTGCCATCTCAACTTTTCTGTGCTTCTCCCACTATGTATGCTTTCTAGTTGTCTTCCCCAGCCACCAAATATCATTCTTTGATCCCTATTTGTGGACTTACACCGCGGTTTGATGATTTCCTTCCTCCAGTTGTCTCCCAATTTTAGTCCCTTCACCAGGGTGTTTTAGGGCCACAACAGTCCCTTAGTGATTGGGTTTGTTGCTCTGGATTCGATGATGTACTATGGACTTGTGCAACTTGTTTTCCCTATCCATGATGATGGATTTCCATGCCTGCCTCTTCCAACTGTGCCTGCCAAGGTGGCAACAGAGGAGATGGAACTCCACTATAGGCCACAATATGAGTCTTGGCTCGCCGACCTTGTCTTGGCACGAGGATGCACCCTTTGACTTTTGTTCCCATTGTTTGATCAGAATCCTCAAGTTCAGATCTGAGTTTCATACACACAAGATGATGGCTCGACAACATGGCACAAGGAGGAAGATGCCAGGCGTGGAGTTTACCTTTTTGGCCTTGGAAATATAATCAATTGATCACGTTGACAAGGGTGTTTTGGGGTTTTCATATTTTTTATTTGACTTCTGGTCTGCCCCAGTGAGGTCCCTTTGCTTGTGTGGATGGCCCTGATTGGGGCAGCTAGATATGAATCCCATGCCTATGTTGATTTTTTGTGATTAGTAATTGGTCGATGAATTGATAATTCACATCAAATCATAGGATGATGAGAAAAATACCCAACAATACTCATTGGAAAGCTTTTTTGGATAAGGAAGTCAATTTTCAGGGTTTTAAACCCTAAATCTGTTGCCTCTAAACAATTTTACTTAAAAGACTCAAATTAGGTTTTAGGATGCATTAATGATGATAATTAATGGAAATCATGTAATTTTAGGAAGATAGGATTTGATCAAGATCAGGGAGAATAAGTTAGGATCTACCTTGCTCCAGGTAAGCGGGTCATGCCACTATGCATAAGTACTTTGGATGAATTACATGTTAAGTATGATTTAAGATTATGCTTTGAATTTCAAGTTAATGAATGCAATTAAGATAATGATGATGCTACAAATCATACTACTGCGTGTTGTTTGTTATAATCATAAAGTCTTATGCTTATCACTAATGCTAATTAGTCTAACGCTACTCTCATGTAAGGATTAACAAATTGAAGAAAGAATCATGAAAATCAAGTAATGTTAATGTCAAGATTAAGAGGGAGAAATATCATGATGATTAAGATAATGTACTTAAGTTGTAAATTGTTCCTCTTTATGTTATTTTGTCTTTATGTCATTGATGAGCATTTTGGTGCAACGAAGATGAGCCTTAACTAGCCTGGTGAGCACTTTGCTGCAATTATTAGATGAGGAGAATTTGCATTGATGGCAAGATAAGAACAATGGTATTAATGTTTAAGATAAGAGAATTAATTAACTTATTATATGTTTCTAGAATGATGGACCTTTATGGTCGTTATGGACTTCCTAGCAATGATGGGATTTCTGAGCATGATGTGCCCCACGTGGGTAGTGATGGAGAGAATGCATATAGTAATTTTTCTTAATTCATTGATGTAATGAAATTTAAAGTGTAATGGTAATTCTTAATGTTTATGTAAGGAAGTGAAATCAATCACCTCTCTACTAATAACAATGGTAAACAAAATCCAACGAATAGAAGCAGAAGATAAAATATTTGACTATATTCAATTTAATAAAGAGTACATCAAAGTTTTCCCAATAAGGGTGTACATGCTTTATACAAAAAGAGGATGTAAGTAGAGGGATACTCAAATACATCAATATGTCTCCAATAAAAATAAATAACTTAACAAGTAAATCCATGATGGAAGGATGAACTCATTTCCTAGTCTTAGGCCGGTTCACCATACTCCTATTGCGCACTCTGATCCTAAACCTGGGTGGTTGGGATCACTCAGTAAGAGGAGAGAAAATGTATATGTCAATTAAGGAATACATACAATTACAAACTAAAGAAGGAAATAATAAAGATTCACTATGCTAAGAAGGTCAATAATATGAGGTAAGTAACACAAATAAGAATTCTGCCAGTTTAAGTAATAGTAAGATTTGCATGCATGATTTAATATGACTACATTAAGATAACATAGGGATGAGGCACCTACCTAGCCTCAACCTCTAGGTGAGGGTGAATTTACACATTCCCAAGCACCCAAAAATATTTATAAAGTGGGGAGAATTATCACGTTCCCCTGGGCAAATTTACACATGCCCACTATGGGTGGTTGTACAGATGTACACTATATTAGTTAATTAGTCATTTACATTATCATGCTATAATAATTTATTGTTAGATATCAAGAATTATTAACTTTGCAAGTGGGTCCAAGATAGTGAAATAACAATAATAAATGAAAATTGGCTCATGCCTCATTGGGAAAATAAGATTGGATTAAAAACATGCCCAACTTAGGGTTAGAATGCACATACCTCTTTTCACACATAAAGGTTAACTTGAATAGTATACTTTGGTCCCAAAGTCAACTTTTCATCCTAGAAACACATTATGTATATTAGCCAAGTCAAAGTGAACATATTCATTCCTATTATATTTTTATATTATTCTTACCCTACTCCCGATCATTTAATGTCATGTTAGGGTTTATGATTTTCATCTGTGTTGATAGAATATGTGATGCTTTATATATCAATCTTAGTTCTAAATACCCGTCTTTAGACACATAATTCTATGTAACTCATATATATGTGGTTAATATATATATATATATATATATATATATATATATATATTTACAATTTATGTATAATGATGTCGTTATCTTCTCTATAATGTGAATCCATGTTATTCCTAACATCATGCTTACCATATATATTGGTGTAAGTATATTCCACATGAATATTTTTTTTTTAGGTTCAATAATATACATATTCTTTGATCCAACTAACATGTCTTCTAGATATATGATTATAAAAATATATTCTTTTACACATTATTATATTTTTCACCATTTAGTTCATAAGAAGACAATATAGTTAGATGCATTCCATTATTATATATGAATTTATAATTACCATCTATTGTATAAATATGTATTTGTGTATCTAGGGTTTATTGAAACATTATTATCAAAATTCTTGATAGTTTATGTGTAGCATTAAAATGTAACTCATCTTATATATAATCTTTCATTATTAGTTGAGCCATGACAATCAAGATTATTATAAAGAAATAGGGTGATTCATAAATCAGTTTGGTTATCAATATATATGAATCAAACTGATCTAGATAAATTTATTCCCTAAATCCATGTTGGTAATTTAATTTCCATTACATATAAACATATATAATTAGGGTTATGATTCTAAACAAGAGTGAGTCATTGTTTATGTTGTACTCTTAGTGATTTCCGATTGTACATGAATAATTAATAATGTAAATACACTACTGCATCTTGTTACAATGTCATTTTATTGGTGAATTATAAGGTGTAATACTCAAATCTATTGCATGACATGGGAGATGCTATTTAACACGTGGGTATTTAGATTATACATCATGTAGGTTTAAGGAAGTATTATGTTTATATGATTATACCACCATGATAAGTTTAGATATAGATAAGTCTGTGAATCTAGGATCTTAACCAAGTGTACATAACTAAAACCATAAAGTTACTTACCATTTTCAATTGGTGGATTAGGATTGGTCCTTGACATCCATTTTATAGTTGAGGGGTTCTGCAACAGCTGATGGAGCCTTGCATAAAGTGTGGGTGCTCTTGCTGCCAAGGTGGAAGAAAGCAAGGAATGAAGAGAGAGGGGCATCATGATAGGGTGTTGCTGCCAGGAAGCGTCAAGATCAAGTTGGCAGTGGCTGATGCTAGGGGAGTAAATGGGGTGTCGGGACACCATTATGGTGAGGGTGCTACACCAAGTTATGTGTTTCCATAGTGGTGTTTCTGAAGGAGAAGCGGCTGACGCCATTCCAAGAGAGGAGTCGATGACATTACTATTGGGGTAGTCATCACAGGAGAGAAGGAGGAGGATGGCGTGCTGAAGTCGATGACATTACATCGTCATGATCGATGTAGAGGGGGTTGTTGAGCATCGAGGGTCGGATGGATAGGTGTTAGTGATGCTGACGCAACATCGGGGGTTGCTGGGCATTGAGGGTCAGATGGACAGGTGTTAGAGACACCGACGCAACATCGGGGGTTGTTGGACATCGAGGGTTGGATGGGTAGGTGTTAGTGATGCCGACACAGTGTCGTGGCCCATGCTTCTAGCACTGACGCTGGTGAGGAGACAACGTTAGGCAGCAGTAATGTTAGTGGCTGCCTTGAGTGGTGGTCATTGGATGGGCACATGTTTAGGGGATCATTGGTGGCTAGGGTTTAGGGAAAGAGGGTGAGAGGAAAGGAAGGAATGGGGGGAGAAGATATAGGAGTCAGATGACGGGCTGTCGTTGTTATCAATGGGGCGACACCCATTTCAGAAGGGAGAACGTGATGTCACGTTAGATAGAGGGGAAGGAAGTAACATGACATTTGCATTATGATGAGGGGAAAAATGTGGTTTAGGAAATAGTTAATTGCCTAATCATATGCCATTATTAAAACCTATGGTAATTAGGATTTTAAATACTAATTCAATTGGGAAAATAATTAATATCCGTTTTCCAAGAAATTATAGGGGCATGTTAATTAGGAGTCAAGGAGGTTTCCTTTTTCCATGCAATAAGAATTTATATACATTAGAGTTGCTTATTTATTTAATTAATTAAGAGGGTATAGGAATACCAATTGACATGAAAATTCATGGTTTTGCTAATTAAAGTGTGTGGAGTTTAACTTTACATTAATTTTCTCCTTTTGAACACATTTTATATTTGATTGTATGCTAAGTGCCTAATAAATATATTTAGTACATTTCTTAATAAATTTAGATATAAACTTTCTTATTTTCTCATTTCTTGTCCCCAAAGTCATAAAATCTATAAATTAATACAATCTACTAATTTTCTCTCATTAATTGTCATTTTGCATTATTAGACTCTAATCAACACATTAGTTGAGATATTTGTGCAAAAACCCTTTCATTGAAATGAATGTGGGCAAATATAGTTCAAACCATTAAGTATTCCTCAATTTCAATATTGAGGACAAAGAAGATAGACAAGATAGGAGAATTTAGGGAAAATGACAAGAAGGAAATAAAACCTTGAAAATGGGTTAAATTGCAAATAAACCCAATACTCAATTTGTTACAGTTGAGCTATGTAAAGTTATTTTAGTTCAAGTATATATGATTATTTTTAGTTCTTATAGCATGAATAGTGCCTCTTACTTACATTGTTTCTTTATTTCACATGGCTGTGGGACAAGATGTCCCTTGATCAAGGAGCAAGAGGGAATTGAAGTGAGCCTTCATGTGTAGCTGACATCAAGGAGACTTTAGCTTGGTGGGGTTCCATTTATCACTCAATAGATTTTTTAGTCTAATTTATCTTTCCATGTTTTAGATTTGCTTAGTATACATGTATTAGGCTTGGGATCAAGATGAGGCAATTTATGTTTCCCTTTTCAAAGAACAATGTATGAATCTATATTTTGAGTTAATGCATGGTGCCTCATTTATCTTATTATTATTGAATATCATGTTTTATAATGTTCCTATAATCTAAGTGACCCATGTTATGGATAACATAGGGTTTGCTTCCGCAGACATATATGTTCTTGTAGGGGCGTTACAGTGCCAAAGATAAGTTTTGTTTTAGTCATTGAGTTTAACTTCTTGATATTTGTGTTATATATGTGCATCTCAAGATATAATACATAAATACCATACGACATAGGAGCAATGTTGTAAAAGATTGTATCTTTATAAATAGTTTTTGACCATTCTTTACTAGAAACTTAAAATTATTCTTTTCCAAACAAGATAAAATCATAATGCTTCCATAGATGGTAGGTACATAATAACAGTTCTATATCTGCCCACTTAGAAGAGATAAACAATAGGCATCTACAACATTGGCAAAAACTCTTGCTCCATTTATAATATGTAGTTCCACCTCTCCTTTATTCAAGGGTCTGCTTCTTTTCAAATATGCATGTTTGAGTATATGTGAGATCCACATGCAATATCCAATACCCAAGATGAATAAGTAGAGAGTATTATTTCTATAACATATATACATGAAGTGGAGATCACTATCCCCATTTCTTATTCTTCAGTTCCTCAAGGTAGAGAAGGCAATTTCTCTTCCAATGTCTGACTTGGTGACAATTTCCTTGCTGACCTACTTCTCCTTTTGCCTCAAGTAGAGAAGACTTTTGTCCAACTTAAGAATGTTTCTTAGCTTTGTCTTTGTCCTTGGACTTCCCTTTTCCTTTGTTTACCATCAACACATAATTGAGCTATCTTTCATTTGCTCGTTAGTAGCTATCAACATACCAAGTAGCTCTGCCAATTATTTATCAAAATTGTTCATGTTGTAATTTATGATAAATTGTTCATATGAATCTGAAAAAGATTGTAGGATCACATACTTGACCAAATTTTGACCTAAATGAAATTTTTGTCTTGCAAGAATTTTCATATTCTAAATTAACTTGAGTAGATGGGGTCCAACTAGATCACCCTTTGCCATTTTGCACTCAAGCAATGCCTTAGAGACATCATATCTCTCCTACCTTGCTTATTCTTGATACATGTTCCTAAGATGTGTTATCATATCAATAATATCCATATTCTCATGTTCTTTCTAAAGATCATGATTCATGGAGCAAAGCATAAGCCTTTTGATGTCCATTGCATCATTGGAATGCTTCTTGTGAGCTTCCCTTTCCACTATGTATATTTAGAGTTGGTTCATTTGGTACTGGTTTTTCAAGGAAATATATCTTACGCTCATGTGTGATAACAAATCTCAACATCCTAAATCGATCGCTATAAGTTATTCCCATTAAGTGTCTCTTCATCAAGGACTGGTGGTAGTGTAAAAATATTGCTTCTATTGTTTTCCATTGATTTACATAGAAGCTATTTTGCACGAGTCAATATATTAATTTGAAAATTAATTTTGATTTAAAAATTTGATTTGACAAAATTAATTTATGCTCCCACTATTCTATCAAAATTTAATAGCCCTCATTATTAATTCAAAATATTACAACAAGCAATATTTCGGTGACTCAAGATCCAAAATATAATAAGTCATGAGTCAACTATGTCTGACCCCTCACAACTTAATTATTTATGCAGATAACAATTATCAATAACATCATACATAATAATTGGATAGATGGTTGCACAACTCCTTGTCAATATATCATCATGTGAATACATACCATATTTATGTGTCTACGTGATTTATCTCATTAAGACCATCTAGTCAAGTCCAACACACGGACAATACAATATTCTTTGCACCCTACTTGACATGCCCATATACTTATTATCACACTCGAGGTAGGAAGTGAACCTTGCTTGGAGTACCCACACTTAGTCAAACAAGATTTTCACATGTATGTCACTTGGAAGGGATCTTCAAGATTGATGTTATATCAAGGGATACACATACACACATACACACACACACACACACACACACACACACACACACACACACATATATATATATATATATATATATATATATATATCTGTGTGTGTGTGTGTGTGTCCTTATGTATTCAATCAACATTACATATATGTTATTATACATATCATATACTAAACAATCATCACATGCAACAAAATAGGATATGAAAACTAATACAACAACTTGAGACAACAAGTGTTGTAGATAAAAACCAAGAGATCACATCTATGTAACCTTAATTTTGTCTTTTCATGGTTTCTGGTCAGCCAATCAGGTAAGCCGGACGATCAATTAGACTTCTTTAATTTGCACAGTCCTTATGTTGTTGTTGATCCATTGTCTCGCCTTGACCATGAACACTCCAAGGACCATCCTATTTAGTGTGGGCTTCTGATCATCTCCTCTTGTCCATCATGGTCCACTGGTGATGTCTTGACATCATCCTCTTCTAGTTTCATAATTAAAATTTACACAAAGCATGAATAGGGAAAGGCATGTCATGCAAGCCATATACATGTACACGATGTTTAATAAGAAACAAAACAATCATATTACATGTTTTAGATCACACCACAACTATCTAATTGCCATATCCACATCCACCAAAAAAAATTATTTTCATGGCGTCACATATGTATTTTTAATACACATATATATTTCATATCATATATGATATTTGGTGATTATTGTGGACACTAGTGTGTATATAATTTTTTCAAAAAATCATTTTTTATCTAAAACCAAACTAACATTAAAAGTATATGATGTTGTCTTTGATCGAAAGAGGGTACATATGAAAAACTCCCCTTTATACCATCACCATTAGATCCGTCATAGATATAAAACAATGGTGAATAAATGACATTTAACATCCTAAACCTAGATTTAAGTAAGTTTAGAATTTTAATAAAGTTTCTTGGAATTAAATTCGAATTTTAGACCTCAATGAAAATAACCCAAGTAAAACCAAACTTCCCTTTAATATTATGAAATATGAATAACATTATTTCTAAATTATCATGATAATAGTTACTTCAAAGTTCATGATACAAACATAAGTCCAAATTTCACTATTTTGTACTTCTCTCTCTTCAAGAAAACTTCTCAAAGAAGGGAATAAAAGACATTAAAAATGACTCATAAGTGGAAAACCACTCCAAACCTTGAAATTTACTCAAATGACTCAATGAAGAGAGAATAATTAGAATTATAATATCCTTTTATGTATTTAAATTAAGATAATGACACATGTAAAATTTGAGAATAAAATATAGTCAAAACCTAAATCTAATTAGAAAGAAATTTTTATGACCCTCCAAATAGCATGTGATCAAATTTTGGTATCATTTGAACTCTAAATGTGCGCCTAAATAACCTATAGAAAATTTTATATAATTTTAAATCAACAATGTTGTTTTTAATCCTAATCTAACCTAAATTCCTTTTTTATTTGGATGTCACACATTCTTTTTTGAGTTCCAGTTGGACTCTCAGATCCTCTTAATTATTTGTGAAGTGGGGGTCACCCCCTCGCTTGATCCCTGTATCCTGAGCGGACTGTACAATCCTGCTCCCTCTTAGTTTCTAAACCCTTCCCTCTTTGTGCCACAATCAACCAAGGAAAATTTTGAGATCCCAATGTTTTCTCAAATATCCTGATCCTAAAATCAATAGAGCACTATGCCCTAGAGTTTTTAGTTGAAAAGAACCCCCATCACTCCCATTTTTCAAACTCTAGTGAGTCCACGACACTCTTTGAACCACCATATATGCAGGACCCTATGATAAAGCTTATAGACATCTTGAGTAACAAAAGGTGATCAATATTTTTCCCAATTTGCAAAACTTTGACATCCCCAGATTCACCTGGTTCTACCACCCTATGGCGGCTCCCATAGAAGATCAAGACGCACAAAGGTATTAGTATCCCTCAGGTTCACTTTCATGCATACCTCGATAGATTTTAAGCCCTTGAATTTGACCCAAGACAAAGACTTTAGGGTTTATACAAACCCCACCAGAGCTACAAAGACCTCTTCTCTATTAGCTTAGTGGATCGTGCACATTGAGTATAATTTTAGGGTTAGGATTTACATTATTTGTTTACAGAGGAATCAATTAAAGGGCAATTATGCTATTACTCAGTTTAGGCTCGTGAAAATCATGCACATGCTATGAATTGATATTTCTACTAATTTCATGATTATGCTTTCAATATGAACACTACAAGTCACTACCATTCTGATCAATCATATTATCATTATAACCATGTTTAATTGTAAGAAATCATTCTATGTTGATATAGTCCTAGTAATCACGTTATGTGAGCCTTAACTGGCCTTATATGAGCCTTAAACAGTTCTATATGATTCTTTACTGACCTTATGAGCTATGTGGGAGCATTATGCGAGCCTTAAGCAACCTTATTTTTCCTTTTAGTTATGTTATGCTGGAGTTTCTTTTGTTGAACTCTTGTATGTCATACTTACCTTATGGTTGATGTTATTGTATGGATTTTTCTTATTTAATGATATCACTTCATGATTTGTCGTGATCTCTAATAAAAAAAATGTTTCTGCTAAGGGAGGTCATCACAAAAATGGTGTCAGATCAATCCTATAATGGCCACCATAGTAGGATCTTATGTGTCATGCTAGATGCTTATGAACGTCTCCTTTCCTCTTCTAGATGGCCCCTAGGTGTCACCTTGAGCATGACAAGTCACCTCCACACTCTGATGGAAAGAGTGATCATAACTCTGGGCATGAGGAGATCCCACATGGGCCATACCCTCATGTCTCATATAACGTGTTGGTTAGAGATTTGGTCGATGCAATGGGAGGAGGATATGGAAGTCATTTCTAGATGAGCGATGAAGTCACCTTGATAGACTTCCTCACGGTGAAGCTGGAGATGTTTTCTAGAGAAGAAGAGCTGGATGTTGTGGGTAAAGTTGAGGCATAGATTAGCAACCTGGATCGTTGTTTTCATGAATTGAACTGTTCTGATGAGTCCCACACTAGGTTCAGGATGCACATGCTGAGAGGACTGTCTCGTGTCTAGTGGGAGAACTTTTGTGATGACAGAGACTCTGATGAAGAGTTTCTCACGTGGGAGGAGTTTGTAGAGGCTTTTAAGAGCCAATGTGTCAGAAGCAAAGATGGACAAGGTGGTAGAGTTCCTATATCCACAACATTGTGGGGACATGATTGTTACCCACTACACCATGAAGTTTCACATTCACTAGAAGTACGTAGCCAATATGGTTGAGATGAGTGAACCAAGAAGTTCATCTAAGGTCTAAAGAAGGATCTGATCTATTCTCCTTCTAGTTGTGGCTACAAAATGAAGTAGGAAGCTCTTGATGTGACACTTGAACTCGAGGATCACCCAGGGAGGTCTTGGAAGAAGAACTCCCATGATGGAAATCATCGCCACCGACATCATCACCACCACGGACACAACAATTATGACCGACACGACAATGATCACAGGAAGTGCAAGGCCCCAGAGGATCCTCCTGTGAGGGATGTGTATGCCCCAAGTGTGGCAAGTCCCATGTGGAGCCGTGTAGAGTGATCTTAGGTGTCTACTTCTACTGTGGAGGAGAAGGGCACTTCAAAGACAACTGACCTAGGTTAGCTGCAAAGAAGGGTGCATGTCATAACCCTAACCCAGGTGCCCGAGAGAAGAGGAAATCTAGGATTTTTTGTATGGTGAATGATGAAGGTACAACTTATTTTTTCAAGTTACATTAGTGATCTATGTACTCATTAGCTTTACAAGTCATGTCAAATATAATTCCATGGTTACCCATGTGTATGCAACATCATGATTATGCTTGTGTTCTTATGAAATTCTATGTGTGGATAATGAGTTGAGTGTACATATATGTGAAATCCTAAGCTGGATAGTATAGTAAATTTTTTAGGACAAAATATATTTAAGGTGGGTAGGATTTTAACATCCTAAATTTAGATTTAATTCAGTTTAGGGTTTTTATGACATGACTTAGTAACTAGATTCAAATTTAATACCTCAATGTAGATAATTCAAGTTAACCAAAACTTCCCTTTAAAATTATGAAATATGAATGCCACTATTTCTAAATTTGTCATGACAATAGTTACTTCAAATTCATGACACACATATAAGTTCATATTTCCATATTTTGTACTTTTCTCTATCCTATAAGAAAACTTCTTCAGGAAGGGAATTGAAATACATGAAAAATGACTCATGAGTGGAAAACCACTCCAAACCTTGAAGTTTATTGAAATAACTCAATGAGAAGAAACCCTGAAAATTATACTATCTTTTAATGTATTTAAATTATATAATAACACATATAAAATTTATGAATAACATATAGTCAAAACCTAAATCTAATTATATGGGAAGGTTTTAGACCCTACAAAAAGCATATGGTCAAATTTTGGTATCATTTGAACTCTAAATGTGCACCAAAATAACATAAAGACATTTTATATAGTTTTAAATCAACAATGCCATCTTTAATCCTAGTCTAATCCAAAGTCCTATTTTATTTGGTTTTCGTGTAGTCTTTTTGAGTCCCAATCAAACTCTTAGATCCTCTTGGGTATCTACGAAGTGGGAGTCACCCCCTCTCCCAATCATCGTCTCCCGAGAAAACTCTACAATCCTGCTCCTTCTCAGTTTGTATCCCCTTCCATCTTCATGCTGCGATCAACTAGGGATAGTTTTTCACTATCGATGTTTTCCTGAATCTCTTGATCCCAAACTCAACAAGGCTCTGTTACCTAGAGTACTCAATTGACAACAACCCTTGTCCCGCCCATGTTCTAAACTATACTGAATACACAAAACTCTTCCAATCACCATTTATATAGGACCCTCCGGTAAAGCTTCTAGGCATCTCGAGTAACAAAGGGCGATCACAACTTTCCCCCTATTTGCATGACTCTAACATCCCCAGATCCACCTAGTTCTACCTCCCTATAGAGTCTCCCAATGATAAACAAGACTTTCAAAGGTATCACTTTCCATCAGTTTTGTGCTCACACATACCCAGAAAGATTTTAAGCTCTCAAATTTGACTAAAGATGAGGACTTTAGGGTTTATACAAACCCCAAGAGCTGGGAAGACCTCTTATCTCATAAGTGAGTGGATCTTGCGCACTGAGTATAATTTTAGGGTTGAGGGTTTACATTATTCGATTAAGAATTAGTGATTATTCAATTAAAGGGCTATTATGCAATTACTTACTGTATGTTTGTGAGAATCATGTATGTGATATGAACTGTTTTTTTATTGTTTTGATGGCTTATCTTTCAACTAGAACACATCAGTCACTACCATGCTAATTAATCATATTATCATGATAACCATGTTTAAGTATAAGAAATTATGCTATGTTGATATAGTCCTCTCAATCATGTAATGTGAGCCTTAACCGACCTTATGTGAGCCTTAACCGATTTTATGTGAGCCTTAACCAACCTTATGTGAGCCTTAACCAACCTTATGAGCTCCGTGGGAGAATTATATGAGCCTTAACTAACCTTATGAGCTCCTTGGGTGCATTGTGAGAGAGACTATATTAACTCATCTTATAATACACATTATCACGTAATCATGTCAATGCACTTACATATCCAAGTAATTTTGTTAATCATGTTAAGTATTTATATTTCAAGTTATTTTCATGTTATTTCAAGTAGAAATTATTTTCATGTATAAATATTCACTTCCACTCACATGTTTTACATTTCTTTGCATGGTTGTGGATGAGATGTCCGTAGGTGAGGAGAAAGAGAACGAATAAAGCTAAAAACATCAACTCTAGGACAAGACCAGATCCTACATGGTGGGGTGCCATACTAGATAGTTATCTTTTGCTTAGTTCTGTTATGTTGGAGTTTCATTTTTTGAAATCTTTTATGATGGACTTAAAGTACCTTGTGGTTGATGTTGTTATGTGTAATTTTCTTGGTTAATGATATCAGTTCATGATTTGTCACGATCTCCAATAAACGAAATGCTCCTGCTAAGGTTTTCTTGGTTTTGTAAAGGAGGTCGTGACATGACATAAAGAAGGAATAAAGGTTAAACCTTTACACACACTAGTTTTCCAACAAATAGATGCATTTTTTAGTAAATAACTTGATTTTCTAGATCTAAATCCCAAACAACCACCAAGAAATCTAGATGGATCAATAAGAGATCAGAATTGTCTAAAAAGCTGCTACATGATTGTCTTCTACATAACACGTTGTTGTCATTCATAGCTTCTCAATACCTCCAAAAATGTGCCTCAACATCTAATTTATCTACATGGATGAAGGAGACTTAGACACCAAGCCAAAGAGGAACATGTGTTGTTGATATGTTAGTCGTCACCAAGCTCCCTTTCTTCTCTTATCTTGGGAATTCATCCTTTGGGCTTTTTCATTTCTCCAAGAGAGAAGATTTACGACCAACTTGTCTTGAAAGTTGTCACAAAAGATGCATGCAGACATTCCCTTTTATATAGGAGAGTCATGGACTTGGAAAAGTGCAAATCTAGTACCTTTCCTAATTGTAATCCAAAAATAGTTCAATGCTAAAATACTCATATAGGAATTTTGAACGGTTGATGAGGTTACATAATTAGCCGCCAGGATCCTTTTGGGACTCAAAAAGCACTCTGATTGGCTGACCATATCACCTGATCGACCGATCAGGTTAGTTCAGATTCAGATCTGCATTCCTTTCCAATTTGATAATTTTCTTATTGAATTCCAATCCGTCGACCAGGTTACCTAAACGGATGACTGGGCCATTCCAATGTAAAATCTAGTCGACCAATTGACAATCAATTGCCCCATTGACCCGACCAATCATATCAGCTGACCAGACATTTTGGTCTCCCAATCAGACACAAAATCAACATGGCTATTATTTTAGATTCATTCTAATCATTTGTTTGTTGCAAAATTCAATCCTCTAATGCATCCTTATGCGTGTGATCCAATAGGTTCATTATTAAGATGGTAGTGATGTTTAAAACATCACAAGAAAATATTTGTTTCTAGCCACACATCCTTACCACCCAAGTAATAGAAATGAGTTGGAGTACAACTACAACTTGTAAAGCACCTAATGGTTCCATAACCATATAATCCACTTGTCATAGATATCCATATCAAAATTGAGATATGGAATGTCATCCTCTTAACATTCAATCTAATGTTCCTTGAAACAGAGCAGATTTTTTTTGATATTGTGAGCTAAATATCATATATTGACTCACATGAACATGACGACGTATTTCAGAGTATTAAGATGGTAGTGATGTTTAAAACCTCACAAGCAAATATTTGTTTCTATCCACACATCCTTACCACCCAAGTAATAGAAATGAGTAGGAGAACAACTAAAACCTGTAAAGCGCCTAATGGTTCCATAACCATGTAATCTACGTGGTATAGATATCCATATAAAAACTGAGATATGGAATGTCATCCTCTTAACATTCAATCTATGTTCCTTGAAATAGAGCAGACTATTTTTTATATTGTGACATGAAAATCATATATCGACTCACATGAGCATGCCAATGCATTTTACAGTCTCTCTTATCAAGTGATCACGATATCACTTAAAAGGAGGTACATATTCCATATACATCACTAACATTATTCCCCAAGTGTCACAATGTACCCAACCACTAACTTTTTGAAAACCCTTATTTTAGAGTCACGTTGGACTAGTGTCAAAGTACACAGAGCAACATATGTTACTATAGTGACTTCATGTCTAATGATCATAGTCACCATTTCACTTTGATATATGACTCTGACATTTCATTACATGACTTCCATGTGTCAATCTTAAGGTGAACACATCCATTACAACTTGGTCTCTTACAATTACCCATGTATTCGAGTTGATATCCAATACCATTACTAAATACACATAGTCATAAATCATTAGACATGATAGTATTGTGTATCTTTTCTTGTGGGAGGATTATCTAACACTTAAATGGAAAATTGTCCATACCATATGAGACATCGGGGAACCTACATAGATCTTCAAAATCACCATCAACTCTTGCAAACTTGGGGAGTTCACTACATCAAAAATGTCCATTAGTGGCATTTATTCTAGTGGATTTTATAAAAAAGGCCACTATCTATTTAATTTATAGGTATTTTTATATAAAATTCCTCTAAGCCTCCTACTATATAGTTTCTCAAAATAAATAAATTTTAAAGGCATTTATACATATAATTTGTGGCAATTTAAAATTGCAATTTGGTAGCCGGCAGTGAAATAGCTGCTTTTGCTTGTAATTGGCATTTGCGCTACTCTAATTTCCATATCCCCCCCACGATCTCAGTCCCTGATTCCATGTACGGACGACCGAAGGAGACTTCCCTACTGTGCATGGGACGATCAGAGTTGTCGCCCTAAACTTCTGGTGTTGGGGACTATGCAGACCGGTGAGCGCGGTTTGGAGAGCAGCACCAACGACTGGGAGAGGAGCACTACATCTCTGTCCTCTCTGTCCTCCACCACAATCGGTAGCTACGATCAAGGTACTTCCAGTAGCGGAGCCACATTGGGGCCTCGTGAGGCCTGTGCCTCACACTGATTTTTATAAAACATGTAAACTAGCATCAAACTAACATCTCTAATGGTCTAACTAGCAATCTCAAAATGCTTGAAATGAATCTTAGCCTGCATTCAATCAAAAGGCAAAATGGTTTGCCGTTGTGTTTCTCTAAAAAACTTAGCAGTGCGCTGTGTCGATGGGATTCCCAACAATACGCGTCTGCCAGCAGGCTGCAGGAAAGAAAGCAACGGTGCCAATGTACATAGTCTATCAAAACTTTGCACTATTCGTGCTTTGCACTAGGAGGTGTCGATGCTTTTCTATTATGTCTTTATGTAGATACGTCTGAAAACTGATGTCTCTCAAGAATTTGCAAGTTCATCGGCAATTTAATTGGCTATTCTTGTTCATCGTCCATCTATTTGATAGAAGGGTCGGTTCTCTCATCTGACTTGTTATGTTTTTTGTGTAGCTTTCGAAGTAGCACAACATGTTGTTTCCGTCAGCTTTTTGTTTTCATTCTACCAAAATGACATTGTGGAATGCATCGCTTGACATTGGTTGTTTTCTGTTGCATTTTTAGATGCTTTATGATTGTGTCAACCAAAATTTATTTGGCATCAACGCATGTTTTCATTTTTGCAATTGTCAGAACTGAATCATTTGCAATAAGTCAAACCATGGATTAGACCTCTATTCATATGGGGATTTGACTACATCTTCTGAAATGGGAAAAAACTTAGAGCAACCGTCGCATAAGTAATATTCTGGTTTAAGAAAAATCCATATTGGTCTCTTATTCATATCATTTTATAATGGTTGATCAGTATATTGACCTGTGATATAAGAGGGCTGTCTCTTGGTACTTAAGATTTGTAAACCAATGGGGATTTTGTTCATCCTGTCTATATAGGCAGCTACTTATAAATGTAATCGTTGGGCTTCGATCTCAATGCCTTTTAGTCACTAATTAATTAGAATCCTAACAACTTGAGGTAGCCCACTTTTACCGATGAGGCGTGACACTAAACATAAACTAATATTGGCCATAAATAATGGCAGGGTACAGTGCAACTGAACTACAAACTCACGGAGGATTGTATCTCTATTAACAAAGGAAGGGTGCAGCGAGATCGTTGCATCAACGCTTTAGGATTTATTGCCCCATGTGAACATGAGTAGCCTACACCCCCTACGAAATTAAACCACATGTCACATACATTTAATCTGAACCAACATATTTAATTACATTAACACATAAAAAAACATAATCAATGATGTAGCATCCTCCGTGTTCACAATGAGAATAGTAAAACTGAATTTGTGTCAGTCATTGAAATAGCTACCCATCTGTGAATTTAGATTTACTATATTGACAGAAAGGACATGCTTCTGTAGGGAAGTCTCTAGCTAGTTTAGTCCCTTCATCTACTTCTTTTGTTTTGAAAAATTCATGACTTGTCGCTGAATCTGCTTCTTGGGATGACTGAACGTTTGATCAGACTTGATCTGAATACCTTCAAATCAGTTCCTAAGCAAACTCAAGGCTGCTAACAAAGTACCCTGCCACTTGAGAAGACCAAATCCATCTAAAAGTGTGTGTTGCCACAGTAATAGGCTGTCAAAAATGGTTCTTGAAGAGTGCACCATAGCTCGTGTATTGGTTGTCAAGAATGGCAGTGTTTGTTTTGATCTTCATGAATCCGTTTCCATGATATTTCAAACAGAAGGCATAATGAATTAATGTTTGAATATACGCCCTAGCCGACTAGGGTTTGAGGCAATCATCTAGGCGATCAAGCTCCCACCTTCGCGGAGGGGGGCTCCCCTCCTCCGCCCGGTGCCCAGATGACCCCTACACCTTCCCTTCCACCGCCGCCACCACCATCACAGCCACCACCACCACCATCATCGGAGGAGACACCGCCAGCATCATCGGAGGCACCACCATCAATAGAAATACCACATAAAGCCTGGAGCAAAGTTCTCGGTGGATCAGATGCATTCAAAGAACAACCCTATGACCCACCAGAGAGAAAGGATGGAAATAGGTTCATCACTATTGATAGCGGAACTTACGAGGCCATGGAAAAATCTTGGGAGCACACGACCATACTATACGTCATGGGAAAGAGACCCTATTACCATCATCTTCTTGCATGGATAAAGAGAATCTGGAAACCTAAGGGGGGTTTCGACCTCTACTCCAAGCCTGAGCAGTTCTTCTTGCAGAGATTCAACTGCGATGAGGATAAAAAGAACATCATAAATACTGGTCCTAGATGGTTTGATAACCGGCTAGTTGTCATAAAATTCTATAGAACAGGTGATGATCTCAAGAAGGATTTTTTCAGTTCAATTCTTATTTGGATTAATATACCTAGCATGGGTAGAAACTGGTCACCACGATCCATCGACATTGTGGCCAGTGGTGTTGGGAAGCTTCTTTGTATTGACTACAGATCCATAGGGCATGAATCGTTGGGAGAGGCACGAGCCCTAGTGGAACTGGAAGCGGACGAGGAACCACCATATGAAATATGGGTCAACATGCCCAATAGAGAGGCGTCTGATGTAGCTATCAACTACGAGCATGTTCCCAAGCGTTGTACAGATTGTAAGGTCTTCGACCATGGCACTGAGGAATGTCCTTTGAAGGAGAAGACCACAGGAGAAGAAACACAATCAAAGGTTGTTGCGAAGACATATCAGGTCTGGAAGGTCATGTCACACAAGAAGAAAGCAACTAATCCTACCAACCAATCCACACAAAGCAATGAGATTTGAGTCAGTATTAGATTTGAAGGCCTTGACAATGACACAGAAGATGATACTGTCCAAGCCAAGGATATTGTGAGCAATGAGGTTCAGTCGCCAAGTCTGAAAGATGCCCAAGGAGCCACAATCCACTTCAAAGACACTGTTAGCACAAAAAGGCAGACACCAGCTGACAAAACGACTGAACTTGATAAAGAGGAAGGTGAATTGAGCAAGACCCCAGCTGAAAAAATGATTGAACCTGATAAAGAGGAAGGTGAACTGAGCACGACTCCTAAATCTAGGAAGAACAAGGCTACTAGGGTGGGCGGGCCACGAAATACCCGTTTAGCTAGTAGAGGTCATTAATGACCTTCACCATGACTGATGTTCATGGTTCGGGGTAATCACGAAAGGAAAGAGAGGTTAGATGCTCCATTATTGAAGCTCAAGCCTCATTAGCCATTTTGGTTGAAACCAAAATTAAAATTCATATGAAACACACTTCCTCTAAGCTTTTTCCTTCTAGATGGAAATGGATATCCAATCATGATAAAGATCCAAATGGGTGCATATGTATTGGATGGAATCTGAGCTCTTGGGACATCTCATAATTGATTTAGATGATAAACAAATCACAATGGAAGCTAGTAATAAAGGTGGCCTTATTGTAATGTTAACTACAGTCTATAACCACAATGCTACTTTATATCGTATCCCTCTATGGTCTACCTTAGAGAGGATCTGTGCTACTATCTCCATTCCTTGGCTTATCATTGGAGATTTCAACAACATAAGGAAAAGAGAAGAGGAGGTGGTGGAAGGGAAGTACTAGCTATGATTCTTAGCACCTTCAACACAGCCATTGACAACACTGACTTGACTGAACTTCCAACTGTTGGCAATGAAACCTTTAGTTGGCATAACAAGCAAGGTGCAACAAAAAGGATTACTTGTAAATTAGACAGAGCATTAGTGAACGATTCTTGGATTGGCAAGTTTCTGGGTACAAAAGTGAAGCCTACCACCTGTGAATTCTCATATCATTCAGCTATCAACATCTACCTGAAGAAGCTGAAGAAGAAGAAAAGACCATTTTGCTTTCTCAATTTCTGGATGGAATGGCCTGGATGTCGGGAGATCATCGATAGAACATGGCAAACCCAATAGCAAGGAAACCCCTTATTCAATTTTACACAAAAGCTTCAAGCTGTCAAGGCTGATTTGAGAAGATGGGCTAAAAAATATGTCAATCTTAGAAACTTGATCACCAAGGAAAGGCTAGAAATGGACGACATTGCTGCTTCTCTTAGAAGGAATCCACTTGATAGTGATCTCATCAGAGCTGAAAGAATCACGTATGATCGACTATACACACTTTCCATAGCTGAGGAACAATACTACTAGCAACATAGTCGTCTTGACTGGATCTCCAACGGAGATCGAAACACCAAACTATACCATTCAGTTGTCAAAAAATGAGATGCAATAAACACTATCACTGAGTTATTTGACAGTAATGACAATAGACTGGTTGATGAAGACAAAATTACACAAGAATCTATCCATTTCTTTGAAGGCCTTTATAATCAACTACAAGAAGATAATGAAGACAATAATCTCGATGTAGATTGGATCCAACAAGTATCTAATGAAGACAATATCTATCTTTGCAAGGAACCTGATATGCAAGAGCTCAAAGAAGCCATCTGGAGTATAGGACCGAAAAAATCCCAGGCCCCGACAAATTTAATGGCTTCTTCTATAGAAGCAACTGGGAACTCATTAAAACTGACCTACTTAAAGCTATTTCATGGTTTTTTGCAGGTGGCAACATGGTTAGACAAATTAACCATGTCTTTCTCACACTCATTCCAAAGAAGGACATAATTTCTTCTCCTATAGACTATCAGCCCATCTCATGCTACTCTATGCTCTACAAAGCTATTACAAAGATCATTACCCGAAGGCTTGTCAATATAATACCCAAGCTCATCTCTATAAACCAAGGCGCTTTCGTAAAAGGAAGAAGCATTGAAGACTGCTCCCTACTAGCTATAGAATTCATGATCAACTTCAACACTTTAAACAACTTTCCTTCAACCTGTATAAAGCTTGACATTTCTAAAGCTTTAGATTCAGTAAATTGGAACTATCTATGGTATTGTCTGAGAAGTATGGGCTTATGTGAGTCTTGGATCAATCTTGTGAAGCAATGTGTTACCACCTTGTTTCTCCTTACTGCTCAATGGTAGTTTTGTGGATTTCTTCAAAAATGCTAATGGCTTGCACCAAGGTGATCCACTATCACCACTGCTATTTGTTCTCACCATGGAAGGTCTTAGCAGGCTGATCGAGCAATCTATCTCAACCAAACTTATCAAATCCTATTTAGTCAAGCGCACAAGAGTCCTATCACATTTGCTATTCACTGATGACGTCCTCATCTTCGTCGAAGGAAAGAAACACAATCTCCATAACTTGAAGAAGCTCCTTCTCCTCTTTGGAGAAAAATCTGGCATGAAGTACAACCCAAACAAGACGCATATATACCTCTCCAAGTTGTGCAAACATAAGGTTGAACTTTTTGATACCTTGGGCATCTAACGAGGAGGCTGGCCAACCAAATACTTGGGCTTCTTAATGGCAAGGGGAAACCTGAGATGCAGACATTACCATGAATGCCTTGACAAGCTCAAAGACATGACTAGAAGATGGCCGGGTTCAAAAATATCCATGGCAGGCAGAATCGTCCTAATCAAACACTATGCAATGGGGCTGATTACCTATTGGCTGCGACAAGGGGAAATCCTACATTCACTTTTACACCGCATGGAAATCATGTTAAGCGATTTCTTATGGAGTAGTTCAGTTCATCCAGCTAGCTGGTCACGTCTGGCTTACCCAAAGAAGGAAGGTGGATTAGACTTCAAGCTACTATCCAACCTCTCTGATTACCATACTATGAAAAGAATAAGGAAGATGTTGTATGATGATATTGTTTAGAGTAACTGGATGATATGAAGGTATGTCAATGATCTCAGTGTCACACCAAGATATGTCAGAGGATACTCAACAATCTGGCAGAGAATGAATCACCTCTGGCCCAAATTCAGAAGACTTGACAACTTCCATCTTTGGGACTTATGTAGACAATAGAAAAATGAAGACAAATCATACAACAATCTATGGCTCTCAAAGTATCTACCAAAATGGAGCCTAGTATCATACAGGGTGATACAAGACATCCTACCTACCATGGATAAGATTAGAAGATGGTCTCCCTCTGTACTAGCTTACTGTTGCCTTCGCAAGAATGAGGAAGAAACATCTGAACACCTTTTCAGTAGTTGTTCTTTCTGGAAATACGTGTGGGGTAGAGCTCAACTGAAACTGAATACAAGGTATCCATATCCACTAATTCAATGCTTATGAGATGTTGGAACAAAGAAAGCACAAGGCATTCTGGAGCTCTGGGTGATCAGTGCTTGCGTCCACACCATATGGTCTGAACGCAACAGTAGGAAGCATGGAGGCAAGGAGATAGACTATGTCGACCTCTTCAAGACTATTGAAGCTCACATCCAGTCACTATAATATACATAAAATGAAATTAACTAGTGTTCCTTCCAAAACTCTCCGGAATTGGAATTTATGCTAGTTAATTAGTTTTGAACTATGTATTAGCCTGCTTGAGTCCTTTATTCTATGTAAATTACACGTCGGATGCAATTTGTAACTTTGTCCCAATTCTTTGGGTTTGGAATATATTTACCCTAAATTTTCCAAAAAAAGGCATTTTTTTGTGAACATGGCGTTGAGGTGTTTTCACTCTTCTCTTTTGAATGTAGTTGTAGGTCAACCCTTTTCAATAGACTCATAGTCAGTAGATCGACATCCAGGTGTTTTCCCCCAAGAAAGTCCATTCCTTGCTTTTAGGATGCAAGATAGAGAATAGACAAAATTTCAAATTCTTTTTTGTGTCTTCTTCTATACCCATGATAGTGATTAAAGGAGATGTCCTTGGCATGATGTAGCGTATATATATCTTGTGGCTAGTACTTTCCAATTTCTCTCCATCCTGTATATGTTATGGACATTGTTTGTCCTGAGCTAAAAGAGCCTGGAAACACAATCACTGCTCATCTATTTAGTGGGATAGGAATAGTACTCATTCCAGTTAGTTTTATATCCAGAGTTCTCCTATATTCCATATTATCCTTGTGTTTTCTCTAATTTTAGAACTAAAACCTGAGAAAGAGCATGCATGAATGACGTTTGAGATGCCCTTGGAGGAAGCTATCAAAGGAAAGTGAACTTGTAAAGCTAGAAAGAAAGGTTTGCTTGGCATTTTGTCAGTCAGTATGTTCCATTTTGGTTAATGAAGTTTTTGCAGCTACATTTGAGGTATCCTTGTGAGGTTGCAAGCTATAGTTCGAGCTCGAAGAGTTCAACTATTGAATGAAATTATCAATAATTTCCACAAAAATATAAATCTAGTACTATCTTCATTCCCACCTTAAATTTTCAGGTTAAACGATGAGAGTATACTAGAAAATTACAATCAAGGAAACCATAAAGAATAAATATTACACTTATATTCTACAACTTTGTCCTATGTGTGTTGGCCCATTAGGGTTTGTTTCCAAGTATGCAATTGTGTCCCCTCTCCTATATATTGGAGTAGAGTTTTTGTACTGTAATCTATCCATTGACTGTCTATTTGCTTTCTAACAAACCAATTTGGTATTTTTTTTATGAAAGTAACATATTCTTTTTTACACCGAGCCTTACACTTTGGTTGTTCAAGCTTAACTTCCGAACTCGATAAACTTTCAGTTTGAATTATTATAGGCCAATCTTAATGTTCATCACTTCAGTCTTTCTGGTTTAGAAACATAAAGAAGATGGTCTGTGACTTTCTGTGTCTTTTTCAATTGAGTGGCAGGTTGAAAGTATTTTGCAATTTAGTAGTGGTAAAAGTAACTTGAGATGCACAGTTGAAGATGATGTCCTATCAAGTATGGCTATGAAAGAGTGACATTTGACTGCAAATTCTCAATATATATTTTTGTGGTTTATCATAATTTCATCTTCATTGAGTTTCCACAACTAAGCACTACATCAAACACTCACATTAGTGGCCTTTTAGAAATGCCACTGAAAAAAAATAAATGCCACTAAACATGTTTAGTAGCATTTGTTGACACTTAAAAAATGCCTCTAGTACCAATGCCACTAGAAAGATAGTGGCGTAAGTTGTAAACACCACTAAACATTTGGCTTTAGTGGCTTCCAAAAAATGCCAAATAAAGGCCACTAAATCATCATTTGGCATTTATAAAAAAGCCACTATCCATCAATTGGCTTTTATACAAATGCCACTAATTTGTATTATGTTGTTGTATGAAACGATTCTTTTTTAGTGTAATGGCATATAAAAAAGCCACTAATGACATACTAGTTCTGTATTACTACATTTTTATGACTTTTCGTTATTCAATTTTCAGTTCATTATCATGTTTTCTAATTGAATGTCAATTGCAGCCGAACTCAGTTTTCTAAAAGTATGAATATTTTTTATTTATAATCAAATGAAAATTACATGGGGAGTACATTTTACCTTGCCCCTTAGATTTAATACAACACCTCCACACACAAGGCCACAATTATTTGTTCGAAAGAAAAAATTACACCCACATCACTTCTCTCATTTGCCAACAAATCAAGTTCTTCATCATCTTCGTTCTCAGATATAGTTCCAAAACATTCTTTATGTTCTAATTTATGTTCATATGAGAGCACATCTTCCGGTCGGGCATCTGAGATATACCTCTATAAACTCATGTTCTGGTGATGCATGCCTACAATCTGCACATGTTGTTTCTCTATTTCTCACTTCCAGCATTTCTTCTAGATATTTCACAACAAGAATCAACTCGGCATTAGATCTTGATTCTTTTGAAGCTGCAAATGAAGGTTAAATTCATATTCTTCTCATGGGCGAGTTCCTATCTCAATTATTCTATCATATGTTTGACATCATCACCATCATCAGGCCACAAACTGTTGTTTTTTCTATTCTGACCATCACATTGGAATGCTTTGAGTAATTGAAATTTTCTCCTAAGTGTATCCCTCTCCTCTTTCAACATACAAACCTATTTAAAAAGATCTTCACATGTTTTCCTCTCCTTCACAACCTACTTTCTGAGATCCTGAAGCTTCATCTCTAAAACTTCAACTTGCCTTGCGAGATTCACAAAATATTTCTTCCCATTAGACATGTAGCCATCCTGCATGGAAAGTCAGACAAAGTTAATACAAGATAAATCAAGAAACTTTATTTGGGCAACCAAGGTGCCCACTACTTGTAGAGGTTACATTATGAATTCACATGATGATAGGACAACTGAATTAGACTTAAAACAACTATATATCAGAGAGCTTACCTCTGGTGATGTTATTTCCACTATGTCCTTGCCATCAACAAGAATCTTCATTGTCTATAAGAATCTTAGGGAGTGGTATTAAAGATTGGCCAGAAGCATCACCGTTTTTCAAAAGCACTAATGATTTCATAATAGCTTCTCTAGACAAATCTTTGTGTTCCTGCTCCAAACAACCACCAATTAGTAAAACTGTAAAAGTCAGCATCACAGATGAATAATTGTTGCATGGGATCGAGTATAATTACTTGGCATCCTAGCTTGTTGATGAGGCTCCTGTCAGGCAATAGATCCTCAAAAAGAACCATGACAAATTTGACTCTAAGGATTCTCCTCACTTGAGAAATTTAGTGACCAAGTCATAATTAGCATGCATTTTCTGCCCATTCCAACTTGAATAAGAAATTATGACAGTTGAAACGCCATTGATAATGAAGTTGTAATAAGATGGCATATGGATGATGAAAAGTCCTTGTGGGTCAATGATAGTATTTTTTCATTTATCCCATTATGTGTTCCACAATCACCAATAAAGTGCTTGGCGCAGGCTGCAACTTTGTCCCTTCCAAAATAACAGAACATAAAAATAGAACTTCAGATAACAATAGACTGAAAAAGAGAGAAATGAATATACATGACACATTGGCAGCTTTGATGAAACAAAAACAA
This sequence comes from Alisma plantago-aquatica, assembly GCA_963693085.1. NCBI lineage: Eukaryota > Viridiplantae > Streptophyta > Magnoliopsida > Alismatales > Alismataceae > Alisma > Alisma plantago-aquatica. The sequence goes on from OY856409.1 coordinate 69,547,890, forward strand.
CAAGGCAATTATATAAAACTATTGATATTAAATCATAAAGATGATATATGCATCTTACTTTCCAACAACATATGGTCTCCCCTTCATTGCATCAAAAGGAAGATCTCCTTGCAATCCATGACTTATCTCAGTGAGTGACTGGACAATAGTGTGGTCTTCTCTGTAACTCTCATAGCACCTTCCCCATCTTGGGTCTCGGCAAACCTGTCCCATAAGAAGATGAACCATGTGAGATCTAGGAACAACAGAGACAGACTAAAGATGCCTAATTGTACATGTAGCATAATCTAGTGCATCATTACCACAATGTAAGGAGCAAAAGCATAAGGGATCCCAGTAGCCCAGACTTCTAAGGCAGTAGCAGCACCAATTCGTTTCATAAGATCAACATCCCTGTTTCAGTAGAAGAAAAAGATCTAGTCAATGGAATTTCATATCCATAAAGAGCAAGAAATGTGATTATTGGATGATATACTTCATATAAGTTCATATAATTAAGTGGTTATCACTATATTTAGATTATCACTATCAATAATAGATAGATCTAGAGCCATTTTATCTAAACAATTGGTTATTCTGTTCTTAAATGTATGACAATAATATATAGATCTGCAGAAGTAAAATGTACACTATTCATTATGAAAACTATGGCCATACTAATTTGTTTGGTATGTCGTATATAGCGATATAAGTTTTCCTAGAATTGTTGTTGAATATTACAAGAGTGTCATAGTTTATTATTAGTTGAGCCATTATTAGACATCACTGTTCATCCTATCTTTGTAGCTTGATTTTTTTTGTTTGTTTTTCTTACATATAATTAAGCATGCTTCTTTGTATTATCCATTATAATTGAAAATTTGTCTATAAGAGAATGTTCAGTGTATATCTTGCATAAATTTATTATAAATTTACAAGCTATAATGTATTGTATTTAATTTTAAGTCTATATTTGGCATGTAAAACATTTTAACATGGACTACATTCTATATGTGTTGTTTGTCCTAGCAAAAAAAGAATACCATATGGGAATAACGTGAAATTTTATCAAAAACACTAACAGAGACAAAATTAAAGATCAATGAACACAAAACTAATTGTGTCCTCTCATAAACACATACTGTAGCATGATGATTTCGTGTTAGCTTAATGACACTGAAGGACACAAAAATAAAATAACTTCATGGATGACAAAGGAAAAAGTGAAAAATGTACCCAACTCTTAAATTATGGTTAGGTTTTAGTTAACTTGTATCTCTTAAGCATTCAAAAATTATTATCTTACTTTCATATGTTATCATCATGTGATGAGCTCAATAAACACTTATGTTTTGCTATAATATGTTAATTTGGTCATTCTTAGGTCATAAGAACAATTTCATTCCAAATTATAAGAATAGGCGATCATGCATCGTAGATGAAATGGCCATTAGACAAAACAAAAATGTGCCATGTAGTCATCACGAATGAAACAATATAGGAAATTAGATTTATTGTGGACAGAATAATGATGTTAGAACTTAGAAGAGAGTGGAAAGATAAGTATGGGTACATTACATGACAAATGAAGATAAACTATGCTATTAAGTAGAGTTGATCAAAGTATAAATCATACGTACCTTAAATATTTGGAGGTCTCCCGATCAGATCTAACCGTCAAACATAATATCCTTTGCATGTTGAGGGATCCAATCCATTTATATCTTTAATAATAACAACTAGCAGAATCAGTGTTAACCCAGACATTATCCCGGACAGTAGAACTGTATGTGCCATCAAATCCAATTTAGGACACAACCATCCCTCAATAGGGCCAACATCGGTGTTGAACTGCCTTCAAGATTCATCCATTGTCTTCAGGAAAAGTACCACCGACACTCTTCATTGACATCCCTGAAAACCAGTATGAAATCATGTGGCAAATTGTCAAACCATGAAGACCATACAGAGAAGAACAACTATTTTCTTTTTGTGTTTGAATAGATACCAAAGCAGCAGAGTGCATGGCATAATACTTTCGAATGGGTGCACAAGTTAATATTGATTCTCCTATAGATCATGTGGCTTAACCCAGAAATCTCAGCATGGCACTATAACAGGTAGATCGAAAGGTTTCAATATAGAATGCTTTAATCTATAGTTCCAATCAATATCCAAACTGCAATAGCAATGTCATACATGGCAACTGATCTTCTTGATTTGTAATATAACAAGCCCAAATCTTGTAGCCAATTAAGGTGCTATGAATTCTCCATGCTATAACTACAACATCATACAAGGTCGTGCATTGATCAAATAGTACATTTGTTGCAAGTTTTTTCTTGTAAGAGTAGGCAAAATAAGACAGAGGGTCATGCATTTCCCATAAAGTAGTATGTTCATATGAGAAACTTACTGCTGACATAGACATAGTTGAGTAATGTTGTAAACTTTCTGAGCAGACCCTTCACAATCTCTTGTTATCTGAAACCAACCATGATGTCGGCCTTCTCTCCAAGGTTCGGATGACTTCCTTGAAGTAGATTTCTCAGCTTTGATGTTACATAGGACCTAGTGAGGTACTTGGAATGTCAAATATCAATTTGAATACAGATTTCTTAGTCAATGGAATTAATAGAAAACACATTACTACTTATGTTTAATTGGTTTAATCTTGGGTCACATGATTGCCATTGAAGTTTGGATTAATGGTTATCACGTAGTGAGGTTCCCTCTTTGAATTTTAGTAGTACATGATCTGATGAATATCCCACCTCTTCTCATCAATCCAAGAGATGGTCCTTAATATCCCACCTCTTCTCATGAATCCAAGAGAGGGTCCTTATCCCCTACCTCACTATTGCTTCCTACATGTCGGGGAAACAACCATTGCAACTAGACATCATCATCTGTGATGTAGACATTAGGTGGTGATAGATGTCAACCATAAGTACACATAAGTAGAGAAAAGATTTAATTTAGTATCATGTGGGCCTCTGGCCCACGTATGATATATTAAACTCATAAGAACTGATACTAGCACTGAATCTTAGCCAAAAGGCTGAGAAAAGTATTAAGTAGAGCAAAGATGAAATACAATTTTATGTGAAAAAAATCATAAATAGGAAAAAATGACAGAGATCTTACTGTTGCATCGGGATTATGTATCAATGCTGAAAGAGCATGTACAAGTTCTCCCAAATTATGAGGAGGAATATCCGTAGCCATTCCAACTTGATCCATTTCAGTAAATAGGAAGCACCAGGAATAAACTTATCCAGACATTGTCCTTATCCCCTACCACACTATTTGTTCCTACATGTGGGGGAAACAACCATTGCAGCTAGACAACATCATCTGTGATGTAGACATTAGGTGGTGATAGATGTCAACCATAAGTACACATAAGTAGAGAAAAGATTTAATTTAGTATCATGTGGGCCTCTGGCCCACGTATGAGATATTAAACTGATAAGAACCGATACTAGCACTTAATCTTAGCCAAAAGGCTGAGAAAAGTATTAAGTAGAGCAAAGATGAAATAAGATTTTATGTGAAAAAAATCATAAACAGGACAAAATGACAGAGACCTTACTGTTACATCAAGATTATGTATCAATGCTGAAAGAGCATCTACAAGTTCTCCCAAATTATTAGGAGGAATATTCGTAGCCATTCCAACCTGATCCATTACAGTAAATAGGAAGCACTAGGAATAAACTTATCCAGACATTAAGTCAAAAAATGTAGCACCATTCTACAAGATAGAACTCATACCGCAATCCCTAAAGATCCATTGAACAACAATGTTGGAACACGTGCAGGCAAAAGAGATGGTTCTTTTTGTGAATTATCAAAGTTGGGGACAAACTCAACTTGAAAGAAATTGTCAATACTGGCATAATAAAAGAGTTTTCATATTGATAGTTAGAATATGGAATATAGGGATTCTGATGCACCACTTTGAGGATATCCAACTACCATGTACTCTCCCAACCTTCTTCTTATTTGATCCACAAACTAAAGGATAATCTACATCATACACCAATGAGAACATAGATACTACACAACTATAAAAATACCAACAACTTTGTTTTCTAGTTGCTCATCAACAACCTGCACACTAGCACCATTACCACCAAATGATTTGAACTAGATAAACCTCACCTCAAACTTGTCACTATCATCCATGACTTCCACCTTATCTACAAATCTCCATTTGATGATCTACAGTGCACGTAGTTGTCATGTTAGAGGTTAGTCATTATCTGTACATACATCCGATTTAAAGAGTTCATTAACAAGAGAATAAAAAATAGTAAATCAGAACCCATGGTTATGAAATGTAGCTTGATATTCAATAAGTTCATAGATTTACCTATACCTATGTGTATCATGATGTCATACACATAACTATAACAACAATACACCATGCAAGAAAAATGAAACTTCAATGAGAATATAACAGTAAATGCATATTCCCATAACATTTTGATTTTGATCTTCTTTGGGATAGTAGATACGAATAAATGGTTAAATAAGGGCATATCCAACCAAGAGCAGTAATGTCTAAGAATTCCTGATCATCTATCACTACATTTGAGGTAAAACTCTACATATTTGATAAGAAGAACAAGTCAATCACACATCAGATTTTTTATATAAAGTAAGTTGTGGACATCAATGAGTTGTCATTAAAGAAGGAGATGTTGGGATAGAAGGCTTGTAGAGTCAAAAACTGGGAAGATCTTAACCATAAATCGATCAAGATCAACTCTGAGGTTGCCATATGGAAAAAGAAGCCGAGGTCGTTGTTGTAGCATGAACCAACACAGATGAATGGGGTGGGGGCAATGCAAAAATGCTTGTCACATTAAGCATTATTGAAGTTGAACTTGTAGGGATCTATTTGACCTAGCCTTGCTGATAGTAAGAATTTTAGAGCAGATGTTGTGGAAGCGGACTCCATGTTGACATGTATAAATGTTTAAGGTAACTTCTTTCATTGGGCCCTTAGGATCAAGATGATGATAAGGTCTACGAGGAAGGTGTGCCATTATTGCATAGAAAGAAATAGGGTGGCTAATACTCTATCTAAGGTTCACCTTAATAACATAAATGGGGTTTAAAATTGTGAATTTTCCTAATGAGATCATTGAGCACTTAGTACCACCTTATATATTCAATAATGTATGAATCTTAGTACCCCCTCACAATACGTAGATGCCTACATGAATACTCATTTCCATTCCCCAATTTTCTAACATTGGGGAAGTTATTTTGATCATAATGGATATAGAAAGTAATTAACATTCCACTCATTACTTAACCTTTACTCATCTTTTTTGACTTTATCATAATGAGGAATATGAGAAGTTGACTGAGACTAAAAAGGATAGACTATGACTATGTCATAGAGATATCCAAAAATTATTGAAATGGGTTCTCATCTTCTTATAAATTTCATTTTATTCATTATCATTATAACATTCCTTCCATCATCATTGTTCTCACTTGAAGCTTCCATAGGGCTTATCATCTAGGCCATATGCATCTTTGTTATAGATACTCAAATGTTAGTATCAAATTAGGCATCATTATTATATAACTTGATCTATCATACATATTCATAAACTCATGTAAGGGGAAATGAGATAAACCATTTTCTATTATTTTAAAGTCTCACCAATAATCTCTCTGAGTGAGACATACCATTTAGTTGTTTTTGTCAAAAGTACCTAAAGAGCTAAGACATATGACATTTACAAGTATACAAACCCTGCCATTTACAAGTATACAAGTATCAAATAACAAGCTTAAATGATATATTTGACTTGAAATTTACAAGTATGTTTCAAGATATAACTAATGACTCCCTGCCATTTACCCAAAATTGACTAGAAATGATTAATCGACCAATTAAACTCTAATGGGGGACATTGAGCCAGATGATGAGCTAAATCTAAAGATTTTGCTAGATCAATAATCTCTATAACATTTTTTTTGTTTTCTTCTATTATATCAACTCACAAAAAGCTGGTAAGTAATTTAAAGCTTTCTAAATATTTCCCTTCAGTTAATTTACCAAGATAGAATCACAAAATTGTGTGTGACAACAATGACAATAGCAACAACATGAATCATTAAAAGAAGCAAAAAAAGTAGACTAATTTAGGAAAGTTAGAGCATATCATACCCTATACTCTGAAAAACCTGATCAAGAGTAGAAACAACTACCTCATGTTTGTAAACTGCAACTCCATCTAAAAGAGCTTCAAAAATTAATGGCATTAGCTCAGGAAGGTGATTCCTCATTGCAAAGCCACCCTACACCAAAAGTAAAACAACATGCCAATATATGAGCCATGATCTTTATTTTATATAAATAATGTTAGATATTGTTGCATGAAAAATAAATGATAAAACACCTTCATTAAATACGAGAATGACTAACAAACCACTCGTGCAAGTTCCCCAATAGTTTCCAAGACTCCAGTGATTACTCCATTATTTGTTGTTAACCCAGTGCCCTCACGTAATTTTTTCACAAGGACCTATTAGACAAGCAATTATTTTGTTGGTTTGTAGTCAGTAAAAGAGCCCAAACAGTTGGATTCCCAAACTTGTGGATAGGAGTGATATAGGGAACAATGAGCTGGACAAAGTTCCAAATTATGCAGCCTAAAAGTTTGAAACTTTCTTCTCGACATTTTCTATCTGCACTATTTTTGAAGAAGAGAAAATGTTTAAGAAGAAAAAATCAGTATAGTAGGAGATTTATCTATACTAAAATTACTTCAAATGCAAAGCTCAAGAACAAGTCTGATTTTTTTTCAAATTGATGGAAGTTATTATTATTGTGAAAGTCTGCAACAGAATGACTGCTAGGTCGGCTCACCAAAAATTCCATTTTTGTAGAAGAGAATCCATACACAAACTCCATAACAAATCTTCAAATAGAAAGAAATAACACTGACACCTTTAGAATTACCACTCAAGTAGTGGGAGGGGGGGGTAGAAATCTCTCTCTTAATCCCAAAATTACCACTCAAGCCAGTACACAACAATTAAGTGTGTGTACTTAATTATATATGTATACCTTTGGAGACAAACACAATACATATAACACACATTTTTCCAGATTATGTATACATTTGGAGTGACACTAATTGCAAACTGCTAATCAATTTATTCACCCAACTTACATTAAGAATGCAATTGGTGTTGTCCACGATGCATCTAACCCTGTTCTCAGCCAACATGAGTTCATTGTTGCACCCAATCTCTTGGATGTCCTTCTCCTCCATTTTGGCAACAACAATTGGGTAAAATTTCTAGAAAGCTTCTCTGCAAAAATCTAGGTTGGCAAGTAGTTGACAAAATGAATCTTTTAAGAAACGTAACAAATGAATGGGAGAATGCATATGTAAGACATAACCTGTATTTCTCCCTATTCTGAATGATATCGGCCCAGGTGTGATCAATGAGCATTCTAGACAGAGAAAGCCTCTAAAAAAGATCACTAGAAATTAAAATGAGTCTAAGTCAATTTATTTACAAATTACAACCATTCATTATCTGTTTCATTAGAAGAAAAGAAACACTTTTTTGTGTTTAAACTCAGTACCTATCATCATGAATTGGGACCCCCCAACATTCATCGTGGAATGAAATATAATAACCATCTGCAGGCTTAAAAAACTAAGTTTCATTGGAAATGGTCTCAGAAATGGATGTATATACATAAAAGAAAACATCCGAATAATTTTTCCACTTAGGGGTGTCTAACAATATATTAGTTATTATTAGATATTGTTAAAATAGAGTGTAGCTTACCACTAGACTTAGTAATCCAACCATATCTCCTAACTTCACCACTTTCCACACCCTTGTCACTCCCATCATCCATGTCAGAACCTTCATCATAACTATCACATATGGAAATTCTATTTCCAGGGAACAAAGTCCCAAAGTCTTTGCTACCTATACCAATTTGGTCATCACTACACCCTTTTCTTCCAAATGACCCCAACAACCCATGAAGAGACTGTGCAAAAGCCAATTGCCAAATGCCTACTTTGAGAATCAGTAGGTCAGCAACTCAAAAAGCAAGAGATGAGAGAAAAACAGATCAACTCAGGAAAGAAATCAAAAACCCATGAGCGTTCATGGCATTGGTCAACATCCAAGAAATACCTCCAACGGGCTTGGTCAACATATGTTCCAAAAAACTTTTAAAACTGAATCATCCAAGAAATGCAAGCCACTAAAATTTCATTGTCACATTAGACGATAAATAATGGGTATCAGTATTACTTGTAGCTCACTAATTATCATAGGATCTTGTCAATGCATCCATCTTCTGATATACTTGATATGCATTAGTAAGACAATATGTACTACTGAAGGATCCAAGCTCCTCCACTACCTGCAACATGGAAATCATAACTATGGCATCAGTAAGAAATTATGTACACGAGACAGTTTAACATATTGCACAAAATTGAGCAGTATAACTGCTCATCTTGAATAGTCCATACTCTAATTTCTCTGAACCAGAACCTCTGAAAATAAGTTGATTAACCATGTACCCGGACTGTCAAAACTCTAAAACTTACATTAAGAATGCAATTGGCGTTGTCCAGTATGCATCTAACCCTATTCTCAGCCAACATGAGTTCTTTGTTGGACCCAATCTCTTGGATGTCCTTCTCCTCCATTTTGGCAACAACAATTGGGTCAAATTTCTGGAAAGCTTCTCTGTAGAAATCCAGGTTGGCAAGTAGTTGAAAAAATGGAACTTTTAAGAAATGCAACAAATGAATGGGACAATGCATATGTAAGAAATGAATGGGACAATGCATATTGTTAAAACAAAGTGTATCTTACCACTAGACTTAGTAATCCATCCTCATCTCCTAACTTCGCCACTTTCCACACCCTTGTCACTCCCATCATCTGTGTCAGAACCTTCATCATAACTATCACATATGGAAATTCTATTTCCAGGGAACAAAGTCCCAAAGTCTTTGTTACCTCTAACAATTTGGTCATCACTACACCCTTTTCTTCCAAATGACCCCAACAACCCATGTAGAGACTATGCAAAAGCTAGTTGCCAAATGCCTACTTTGAGGATCTGTAGGTCAGCAACTCAAAAAGCAAGAGATGAGAAAAAAATAGATCAACTTGGGAAAGAAATCAAAAATTTGTGAGCGTTCATGGCATTGCATAGAGCCTATAAAAACTAGAAGAGTGATTCTAGTGACTAGTACCAATTTAGAAGTCTTGAAGGGCCTTATGCCAGCATATTCAAGCCAGCTAAATAGAAGAATGGATCTCAAGGACCAATTTCTAAGCTCCAAATCAGATCTTGAATATACTAAGATGAAACATTCATATATATCACGAAGTCATTAATCCATAGTAAGAACAAATCCCTTAAAAATAACGACTCTTAAAACCAAACTCAAAGCAACTATGCACAGTAGTTAGTACATGTAGCTAGCCAACAATAGATAAGTCAATATGAGAACAACTAGGAAAAAAGACAGAATCAACAACAACATAAAGATAGAATTAGAGAATTGATTTTCTTGACATGGATATCATGTAACAATATCAAAATAATTGAGGTCTCAAAATACTAAATGAGTCAAACCGAAATATTAAGGTATGTGCACAATCATCTACCATGGTCATGAATGAGTCATTTACCAGTGCCGTCTGATTAAGGATCACAAGTATGCATGGATATGTTGTGTAGAATAGGAAGAAAAAAAGGCATTCACATTCAGCAGTCTGAATGTATTGAAGCAGACTCCATGTACCTGTCCCTCAAGGCATGCCTCTTGTAACTCTATTTAAAAAAACCACAAATGCATAGATGATCCATCACAAATGCAAACATTGCTCAGATGTAAATCTCACAAACAAGATGCTCAAACATTGCTCATATCTAAAAACCACAAACCATTCATAGTGAATGTATTGTCCATAATACTAAGATTCTCCATAACAAAATCAAAAGCAGGTCAAAACAAAATAAGATTGTCATTTGTCAACATTGTCGATGGCAATGGACATGAAAAAACATTGTTTGGATCGTCATGTACTAATAAATAATTGGATTAAAGAAAAACAACTATATATGTCATCTCTCTAGACAGTATCCAAGAATGCAGTTATGTTTAAACTTCATGTCCTGCAATAAATGGAAATGACTTTAGATACTATTTTGTTTTCAATTATGTAATATTATAAGTAATACTTTTTTCTCACCTTGGCAATATATGTGTTTTTGGCCATGATATGACGTTGCCAACAACATCATCAATAGATTGATATTGATCATAAGGTCTCACTAGAGGATCGTTTTCCAACAAAGCAACCTCTACAAAAACACCAACAAATGATGAGCCTAAAATTACACCTCCCACCCTTTTCATGGGGTCAACCTCAGATACTCGACCAAATGCAATTCTAGCATCTGGATCTGTGAAACTCATGAGATACACATCCTAGAAACAAAATACAGTTTACATAACAAATTTATATAAATGTAAAATGAAGTGCAATTTACACAAATACAAACATACTTGTCCCTTCTTAAATGATGAATGTCTTATATGGAGTGGAGTTTGCATTGATAAGTTTGTCTGCTCATTTAATTTATTTTTGTCATAAGTCCATAAAAGTCAACATAGAAAATAATGGATACCATAGATCTTGTATAAAATGTATTCATACTTGGCCAGTGCCAACATGTTGTGCTTTACTGTTTCCTTCTCTAGTTAAGGCAAGTAACTCCTCTAGTTTTTGGTTGAAGTCATCCTTTTATTCTTGAAGTTTTGCATCAAATTCCAACCGTTGTTCTTCAAGCTTATCCTGGAAATGCTTCCTTTGCACTTCTTCAGCTTCTCAAGATTTACAGTTCTTGCCCCAGATATCAGAAGGTGATGGTCCAAGTCCATAACTACGAACATATCCTGGTCTCTCTTCTCCCATAACATGCCTATAAATTTTATCTGAAGTAACATCAGTTTGTTTTCTTCGCATCTCTTCTCCTACCTCAGAAATTTTTTCCTACATTCAACAAATCATAGGAGATGAATTTTATACCAAATATATACCTATTTGCAATTAGTATATGTAACATAATACTATAGGATAGGATGTGTTGTACCAAAATTTTTGCGGATTCAACATACCATCTTTTTTACAATGAGTTTTCTCAAAAAAAATTATGGGATCCACTGCTCCGCCTATTTGCTTCTCCATCTTTATCATTCAAACAAGGTTATTGTAAATATCAAATAAATAGATGTCATCAAATTGTCTAAATATATCACAAAAATTACTAACTTACATCATATTTCAGACATGCAAATGACTTGGTTCTTGTTGTGTGGCTAACCTTTTGAATTTTTCTACTTGTCTTGTTAGTTATAAAATTCCTCTGTGGATAACATTGTAGTATTGTGCATAGTAATTATCTGTGAGGTACTTTAAGTATCAATGAATAGAAAAAAAATATTACCTTTCCTTTATTACTCCTCCAATAATCCACAAGAAATTTCCAATGAGACTTGTCCACGCGGGGAACAACTTGTTCAAGTTGTTGTTCGTATGGACTATCTTCTAGGAAGTATAGTCTCCTTAACTCCCACTTGTGGTCCTTCCATTTCTTTCCTAGTATCTTCATTGTCCACTCCTTTAGATCTGAATCCATTGTGAATTTACTCTACCGACATAAAGGATATCAATTAGAAGCTTCATTTAACCATTTAAAAATAAAATTTAATAATATACCTTCACAAAATTCCATATAGAATCTTTTTTATTTGTTAGAAATTGTCTCCAGTCCTCATAGTTTAGTGGACAAAGATTGGGATCTCTTGCAATGGTTGTCAGAAAACTTGATAAGTGACATTGGTTTTCACCTACATGTTGTCCAAATTGATTTTTCTCAATGGGAATTGGATCGCCAGGCTTTCTTTTCCAGACTTTCAAACATTATGTTCGGCCACGTGCTCAATGTTTTTAAACTAAGCATTCATTCATAAAGGATAAAATATATATGGAAAATTATATATCATTAAATCCAGCACTATAAATGCAACGATATGAATAAAATGATTACCTAGCCCATCAGAAGGTGTTGTTGTAATATTCAATGACTCAACATGGTGATCAAAGATGTCATTTTGGTCCATGTTATCAGGAAATACATTGTTATTTTGGTTACTGGAAACTCTATTCTCTACACTTCTTCAATGAATAGACACGGAATCATTGACATTAGGCACACGTGATAGCTGTGAATTTCTTGATCTTGTAACTTTATCACCTCTTTCTTTGTTGTGCTGATTTTGGAACCTTGTTCCCATCTCCTTTTCAGTTGTGCATGTTTGAGAGGATTTCGAACCATTAACCATATTAGAGTCTTGGGGAGATATGGCTGATTGGGTATTTTTTGCATAGCTAGAAGCTATTTTATTGAATTTCTTTGCTCTATCATTTTGAATTTCAACTGGAAGGGAAGCTAATTTTTTTTGGGAGCAATTTGAGGATGACAGGTTCAAAGATTTCCAACAACCATTTCGAGTAATGCTAGGTAAATGAGTCATTGTACACCATTCATTATTGTTGTTTTTATCATTCCTTGTGGCTATCTTGTTATGGCAGCTGTCACTGTACTGTTCTCTCATCCTGAGTATATCAAGTCACATATAAATGAAGACATTTGAAAAAATATTGAACAACATAATAGATATTATATAATTAATATTTAAAAATGAAAGACACATATATTTAATCAAATATAATTATAAACAACAGTAGAGACAAGGATAAATTTGATTAAGAAGAATGTCAGACATGCAAAATGCATACACCTAGCTAGAGCAAAATGTGAGACAGGAAATTAAAGAGATACATTGAGCCAAAAAAGGCTTACATAAGTCAAATAATAATGAAAAACTAAAAGAAACATTGGTTGCTATTTTGTAATCTTCTCATTCAAAACTGTCATAATCACCACTTTGAGATACACTTTCATCATCCTGCTGAATTTGGGTTTGGTCTTTTTCAATTGTTGAACTATCAACAATGATTCCTTCCATATCCAATCTAACTATGTCACAATCAGTATCTTCATCCTCTGATGTCATTGATGGCCCATCTCTAGTTTCACCTTGCACATAAGCTTCGACATTCTCAATACAAGATTGTTCTTCCATGTTGAACATATCTCGTGGGGCAATCTTTACAACAAAATGCCACCCTTTTGCTGTGAAATCTTCTACATAAAATACTTGTCCAACTTGAGATGCCACTACAAATGATTCTCCTATAGTTTGAAGTCGTCTCAAATTAAGAAGAGTCAACCCATGTTCATCATGCTTGATTCTCCTCTTTGAGTAGATGTCCACCCAATCACACTTAAATAATGTCACCTTAAAGTATTCATAATAATTGAGCACAATAACATCCTTCAAAAAACCATAGCAGGTAACATCTCTAGTAATTGGATTGTAGTCAGTGGTTTTAGAATAACAATCAATCTTAGCTACCAGAAAGACTCCACTATTTTGTGTTGTTCGATTTGCATCTTTTGCCTTGGTATGAAATATGTGACCATTGACAATATAGCCCTTGTACTTAATGGCCAGTTGATGTGGACCTTGAGAAAGAAACTTGATTTTATTATCCACCATCTCTATTCTTAGGAGTGTCTCAATCTAACAAAAGAAAAGTTTGTTAGACTTTATGCATGAAGCATAACAAAGTTAATTAGCACAACTAAACTTACATGTTCCTTAAACCATCCATCAAATGAGTTACTATGTATTCTCTGAACCTCCTTTAAGGACTTCTGAGAAAATCACTAATAGTTCATAATAAAGAAGAACACATCAGAAAGAATTCCTTAGTTCCAACGTCATATGTATGTACACTAGTATCCCATAGTTCTTTCAACTCATCAATCAATGGATGCAAGTACACATCTATATTTTCAAGTGAAGTTGGTCCAGGAATGAGTAGGGACAACATAAAATATGGTTGCTTCATGCACAACCAAGGAGGTAAATTATATGGAATAATCACAACATGACATGTACTGTAAGAAGTACTCATTGTCCCAAAAGGATTAAATCTGTCAGTTGCAAGTCCCAATCGAATGTTTCTAGCATCTACAACAAATTCTGGATACATCACATCAAATGTTTTCCATGCAGGTGAATCTACCGGGTTTCTTAACTTGTCATCTTCTTCATATTCTTCTGCATGCCACCTCCTTAAGGAAGAGGTTTTTGATGACATGAAAAACCGCATTAGGCATGATATAAGTGGAAAGTGTCTGAGCACTTTGATAGGTATTTTCTTGGGTTTTTTTGTAAGTTCGTCATCATCATCTGGGATTGTAATCGTTTTCCATCTTGATGCTCCACATGTTGTTGGCTAAATGGACATCATCAAAATCCTTTTGTTTTGAAAATGACAAACATTTTATTCTTATGGATCTAAAGTGCTACTTGAGTATTTCAAGAACAAGGTGGATGACAAAGTTTTAGAAGATCTACATGCTTAATTTGCTTTATTTTCATGATTGTAATCAAATGTAAACATGTATAAATATATAATGTACAAGTACTTAGATATCATGTAAATCAAATGTTTAGATCTTCCCTATCCACACACAACACTTAGATAGGTCATCTCCTAAGTTAGCTCCACAATAGCACATTACTCAAACGTCGAGGGAAATTTGCTAGAATTGCTGTGAAATTGGACACAACAAAGCCCCTGGTCCCATCTATTGTCATCCAAGATGAGAAATATTACTTGGAGTATGAGAACCTGCCCGCAATCTGTATGTTATGTGGAAGAATTGGACATAAGGAGGATGCATGCAAAGATAGGAAGGAGAGGGAGTAGGCCACCACTAATCCACCCATGCAGGAGAGCCAGGACATCCCTATTAGCTCTTCTCAAGTCAGAGAATTCACTAGTTCCATTGATGCTAAACCCATGGTGCATCGCCATCGACAACCACCCATTCTACACAACAGGTTGGAGTTCCAATCAATAACAAATTCACACAATTGAATGAAGAGGAGACAACCGTGAACAACCAAGAGAACCAACAGGAAGTAGTAGATAGAATCACTGGTATTGATTGGCGGGCAAGGAAAGAGATGACAAGAAGGAATATTCAACAAACATGACACAGAAGAGAAGACAGACAAGCCGTGATCCACCTCAAGAAAACATCGCAAAATCAAACAGACACAAAGGAAGACAAACATCTGCCAAGGAAAACACCCACCGAGCCACCATTATACTGGAGGAGGACACAATGATCATCACAGGAACGGGAGAGACGGCGATGCCGAGTCTATCCTTCAACTTTGGGAAATATACTGCAAAGGCTGGTCACTCCAAGCAGGTTGGCCGTGCTACGAACTGGCCACAAGGAGGGGGGTCAGTAGGCATTCACCTCAGAAATCCTAAGGTATATACATCATCAAAACTAATATGCCCATGTACTAGGAAGAGAGGGAAACAACACCGCCAGGAGATTGATCAACATGCGAAGGAGGGTGAGACCAACCCCTTCATCACCAATGCCACAATTTAGATGATTTGTGCCTCTTGGAATGTCCAAGGTATAGGGAAACTAGACATTCAAAATGCCATCAGACATTATAAGAACTACCTAAAAATTGGCATCCTTGCTATTGTGGAACCACACATTAGTGGACCATTAACTGACCGAATCATAAGCAAGCTGAACTTTAATGAATCACACCGCATGGAAGCCATAGGTTTCTCTAGCAGGATTTGGATTCTGTGGCGGCGGTGGCGGGTAGGCAGTGTGGAGGTACTGGCAATGCACCGTCAGTTCGTCCACTGTCTTATTAACAAAAATCATCTGATCACCTTTGTCTATGTGAGCCCGCAACAACATAGGAGGAGATTACTCTGGAGTCATCCGAGTACTCCTGTAGAGGCTTCATCCCTACCATGGTTGGTCTTAGGGGATTTCAACGCCACTTTGACAACAGATGAGAAAAGTGGAAGCGACAGAGTACAACTATCGAGCTGCTGTGAATTCGCTGAGGCCCTAGCGTTGGCAGGTTTGGAGGATATGGGGGCATCCGAACCAAAGATGACCTTCAAGCGGGGCTGCCTTCAGGAATGTCTCGACCGAGCTGTATCCAACCGGGAATGGATAGACACATTCCCCAACACAACTGTAGAGATCTTTCCAAGGGTGGCGCCGGATCATGCTCCCATCCTAATCAAAACAAATCACCGATGGGGTACGTCAACCCATCACCTCAAAACAACCACGAGATGGTCGGGTCGCAAATCCTTTCCCAACTTTCTCCAACAAGCATGGAATCCCGAACAAGACTTTACTACAGCTGCCGAGAACTTCATGGATGTTGCGCGCAATTGGGACTGAGACGAACATAACAAGGAGAGGAAGCATAAAGATGCATTACAAGCTACACTGATCAGAAAGCAGATTGAATTGAGCAACAATTATACTGTAGAGCTGGACAATCAAATAGGGGCCATCCAATGCAAATATACGGATATTCTTGCTAAAGAAGAGGCAGAATGGTAGCAGAAGGCGAGATGCGATTGGATTAAACTGGGAGATTCCAATACAGCCTACTTCCAAGCTCTGACAAAGGCAAAAAGACAGAGGAATATAATCACTAAACTGAGAGACGAAAACGGGAGATGGGTGGAGAATGAAGTTGAACTATGTACCTTAATCAAGAACCACTTCCAAGAGTTATTCACGGATGACTGGCCTACCGCCGCCTACGCTACTCCTATACATTATCCATGCTTCTTTCCACAGTGGTCATCGGAGACAATCCAACACGTGGGTCGCCCACCATCCCTAGAAGAGATACATGACACCTTATGCTATATGAATCCGGTGAAGGCTCTTGGGTCAGATGGCATTGACGTTGGTTTCATGCAGAAGAACTGGCACAACATAAAAAACTCTTTACATCTAATGATTCAAAATTGTTTTGCAGGACATAAAATCCCTGATCAAATGGCGAACTCCACACTGGTCTTAATCCCTAAGACAAACACCCCAGAACAATGCAATCATCTCCGGCCCATCGCTCTGAACAATGTCAGTATGAAACTGCTATCAAAGATCATAGTGGAGCGGCTAAACCCTTTCTAAGTGACTGGATTTTTGGAAATCAAACCAGCTTCATCCCAGGAAGACGGATCCCAGATAATACAATACTACTCCAAGAGGTGGTCCACTCTATGGGTACTCGCATATTTGGGCAGCAATGCATGATCATCAGATTGGACCTCACGAAAGCATACGATAGGATGAGATGGGACTTCATACTTGATACTCTCAGGAGAACCCCTATCTCGCCAAACCTTATCACTATCATCATGAATATAATTACAAGTGGGGATATATCCATCTCTTGGAAGGGAATGACATTGCAACCATTCAAAGCATCGTGAGGAGTCTGACAAGGGGATCCACTATCCCCTTATCTGTTCGTAATGTGCCTAGAACGCCTGAGTCAAGACATTGGATTATTAGAACGAAATGGTAACTGGAAGCCTCTTCTAATCACCCGACAAGGACCAAAACTGACACATCTGTGCTTTTCCGACAACATCACCCTTTTCGGAGAAGCATCACTGAAACATGCACTGATGATTATAAAATGTATCCAGCATTTCGGCGAGGTATCAGGCCAGATGTTGTCCCTGGAGAAATCCTCAGTCCACTTCTCAAAAAACACAAATAGAAGGCTACGAAGAAGAATCAGTCGTGCACTCTGGATGACAGAAACTGAGGATATGGGTAGACATCTTGGCATTCTCATCCTACACAAATGACCGAACAAATCAATATACCTCAACCTCCTACACTCCATGGACCAAAGGATCAACTCCTAGACAACTCGCACCCTCTCGATGGCAGGTAGAATTACTCTCGCCTATTCCATCTTAAATTCCATTCTGACATACATCATACAAACGAGCCAATTACCAACCTCAGTATGCGATAGCATCGACAGAACTATCCACAACTTTATTTGGGGAAGGTCCAATGACAATCGGAGTATTAGTCTAATTTCTTGGAGGAAGATGATTGCACCTAGACATGCTGGAGGGCTGAATATCAAGCCAGCGTGACTTCAAAACGAATCCCTGCTATCAAGGAACATATGGGAGTCCACAACATCCAGAAGATGTACATGGAGAGAGGTTATGGAGAGGAAATATATGCACCGTAGTGACCAAGGTAGAGCTAGCGGGTCACGACTATGGAAATTTATAATTGACAAGAAAGGAACTGTAACAAATAAACTGGCTAAATCAGTGGTGAATGGTAAATCCACATATGTATGGATTGATAATTGGGTTGAAGCCTTAACCCCTCCTTCTCTCAAACCGAATCGAGTTGTGCCTCAAGACCTAAAGGACCTGACAATTAGTTCCATGGCCCCAGACGGAGAGTGGGATATCAGTTTCATCAGACATTAGTTTACTGAGGAGTCGGAGAGGAGAATTTTAAACATGCTTCTGCCTATCCCAAATGGGGCAGAGGATGTGTGGTGTCATATGGATGACACACATGGTCAGTTCAAAACCCAAAATTACTACAAAATGCTGCTCAACAATTCATGCATTCACACACCGGGCAACTGGTCGACGATTTGGAAGCTCTCAACTCCACAAAGCACCAAAACTTTTCTCTGGAAATGCCTACACGATGGTCTTATGACAAATGCCAATAGAGTTAGATGAGGCCTCACTGAAGAGGATAAATGTCTGAGGTGCGGGGAGGCTAGAGAGTCCATCCTTCACTATCTCAAAGACTTCCATTTTGCTCAACAGGTGTGGCAAGGCATTACAAACACGTACAATATTACCTTTTAACTAGGGAGGTCCATGGTGGAATGGTTCTCAAACAAACTTAAGCATAAGGCCAGTGGATATATCAGATCCTCATGGTTCGCTGCTACGTCAGAGTCACTATGGCTACAACGAAATGACCTAGTATTTAATGGCTCACAGAGCCTGTATACCTAGAATATCAGAACCATCTCCTCCAGAGTCAGATGCATTATACTTGCCCATCAACACCAACCTATAACCATGCCTCAAATCCATTCGTCTCCTTGGACCCCTCCTCCGAAAAATACCATCAAGGTTAATGTGGATGGTTCATTTCTGAAATGTACCAATCAAGCAACCACTAGTTATATTGCAAGGAATGTGCCACGCGAATGGATCACAGCCGGAGCACAAGAATCCATTGGCCAACAAAGCCTTGATATAGAACTTCAAGCCATTTGTCGAGGCATTGAAGCTGATATCCACAGGCCGGAGAACATTTGGGTGGAATCAGACGGCAAGTTGGCCTCTTCAACTCAAGAGTCACCAACATGCCCAAGTATAAAAACTACACTACTAGACTAGAAGCACTCAAGGCTCTGAAGCCGGAGATCCAGATCCACTTCATTAGAAGAGGCACTAATGCATTGGCTGATTCCCTAGTCAAATGGGCGGTTAGAAATGTAATAGGTTCGATTATATGGACGCAATGCCCCAAATTCATCCCAACAGAGATTTGGAATGAACAAGGAGTGAATAGTACCCATAATATTCCAGAATGTTTTCCTGCAACCCGAGAGCAGGATGAATAAGATATCTCAGAGGTAACAAAAAAAATGAATACATTGAATCAGGGATGTTCTCGGTCGACAAAAACTTCGACCGAGACACTCTCGGTCGACAAACTCCTCAACTGAGAATAGACCCTCCTATTCGTTAGACTGAGTTAGAAAAGTAGTTGGGAGTTGAGTTGAACGTTGCAATACACTTACTCCAAACTTACTCTCGATCAAAAAATTCCTCGATCGAGAGGTACTCGGTCGACAAACTTCTCGACTGAGAAAGTTTCTGTCTGCACTTTTCAAAATTAATTAACTAGCCATTACTAATGTAATTAGTGGATACCTAATGGCTAGTTGAGCACTAAGATCCCCCTACAAAGTTTTTAAAACGTCCCTAAGAACTAGTAGGCCATCCCTATAAATAGGACATGCCTTAGGACACTTAAACTCACTTGAGTACACATACTTGCAATTGAAAATCAATTTTTGTGAGCAATTGAGCAACTTCAACACTTGCTAATCATTTCCATTGCTGGCATTTCGTGTCCTATAGGCTAGAATCTCCTACCCACTATCTTCCACTTTCATACACATTGGATAGGAGATCAAAATGCTTGATATATGATTCAATCCTTGTGCTAGGGACAATTCCTTCCTGTCCAGTCCAGCAGGACGATAGAATTTCTAGGTGATCCATGTGGACTATCATAGAGGTGGGATGCTATTATTTGCCGCTTGGAGGACAATGTCAACCAACAATCTGTGACAAGAGGAGTTTCTAAAGAAGACGAAGTTTGTGGATACAATCCATGGTGCAGAATAGGAGGCACAATAGTCATACATGTCCCAGTTCAAGTAGGATTTAGAGTTACACATCTACAATGATGAGGATTGTCATTGGTAATTTCCTTTTTCCTTTCTTGTTCTTTCTTATTGCATTGTACTCTCCTTGCTACTCCTAGGTTGGAGGCTGCAGAGTGGAGAGGGTGAAATCTTCTCAGGGGGAGAAGGAGGACTTTGGACTTCTTCTAGAAGGTCTCAACGGGAAGCTACTTTAAGGAGGAAGGCTACTTCACGGGGGGTCTTGAAGTTACTTCAAGTGAAGGCTGCTTCAAGGTTGGTGAGATGTATTTGGGTGAAGGATGTCCAAAGGGTTTGGGATGGTATTTGTAATTTTGTGTAACATCCTTGAGAAGGTAATAAAATTCAAATACTTTCAAAATCCCAATTGGAAACAATTGGGTAGTGGACCGACTCCTTTAGTTTTTTCTAAGGGTGGAACAACTCTAAACCCTTGTCTCCTTCTTCAACATCCTTGTGGTTGTTTGTTGGTTGAATTATTTTAAAAATTATTATAAAACCCTATTCACCCCCCCCTCTAGTATTTTTCACATGTATCATAGACATCTTTATCAGCAGAATCCTTCCAAAACAACTTGCAACCATTTGGACAAACATGAATCTTCACATAATCTACGCCCAACCCCGTAATCATCTTTTTTAGCTCATAAAATGAATAGGTAATTGTTCTCCTTCTGGTAGCATCTTCTTAAAGAACGTAAGAAACATAGATGATGCTTTCTTACTCAAGCCATTAAGACAAACCCGATGATAGAATTCTAGGATGCAAGCAAGTTTGCTATATTTCTTACACCCTGGATATAATTCTGTCTCAGAATCCTTTAACAAGATATAAAATTTGTCAGCATTGAAATGTTGATCAAGAGATGGCTCCACTCCTTCCATATTTCCGGCTTAACTGAAACTCAAAAAATTATCATGCAACATATCTTGTGAATTTTCAGCATTTAGGAAATCTCCCTAATCAGTAGGAGCATCCATTTGAACATCGTCATCTTCACCATGAAAAGCTCAAGAAATATAGCTTGGTAAGAAGCCATGCCACAATATATGGCTCAATGCAGTCTTTCTAGTGACCTGGTATACATTAGCACACTTTCTACACGTGCATACAATCTTGTCTCCAATCGATGAATGTTCAAAAGAGAAATCCAAAATTTTTGATACTCCACATAAGTATTTACTACTCGTCCGGTCATCCTCTGCTATCCAAGACTTATCCATTCTATAAATTAGTAAAACATATAACATATATGAATAAGTATGTCATATAAAAAAAGACTATACAATATGAGAAAATATTAGTGTAATCATGCAAATGAAGTTCACGTGAGCCTATCTGACTAGGCAGGTGCCCAAGCATTTTTTGAAATACTTATAATAAGGATAAAAGAGCATAGTTATAATAAGGATAAAAGAACATTTATAATGAAATTTATCACTAATTTGTAACAAAATAGGATATGCATATTTCTATTTTGTTGTTGGGTTTTGAATGTGTCATTAGATAGGATGGTTTTGTGAATTTGGAACATTCTTGGGAACACACACTTCATTTATTGCTTGGGGACAGTTCCATTCATTAATCTCTTTTTGCATCCACACATAGGGGTGTACCCCTATACAATAACTAAACAAAGGGGTTGGTGTACCCCTAAACATGTGCATGATTAAAATAACTATTAATATAGACAAGTCTAGATAGATAGACAACTAAATACTACACCTACATGGTCCCGCATCAGTAACTTTGAGGCCTTTTCATTGTGGTGATATTCTCCTGAAGTTCAGAAAAGAAAGTATCTATGAGGATTGATTACTTTAAGACAAAAAGTGTAAACACAAAACAAGACATGACAATTATATTTGTTAATTGGACCTACCGTGGTCTTTTTGATGATGATGATGTGTCGCGGAGCTCCTCACTGTATTTAGATGAATTTGAACTGATAGGGATCTCATCATCAGATTCATCCTAATATTCCCTATCCTCCATCGAGTACTCATACCGCCATATTTGATCGGGGGTCTCATTGATGTTGGTTATCCAAACCTTGATGGTATTATGGCCAACTGGACAGAGAAAAAGCTTGTCACTATGGCCCATTACCATCTTGCTAATCCAATCATGCCAACCATATTTTGATACAAGATTTCCCGCAACATTATACTCAACCTCGATAACAGATGAAGAATTACCAAAATTTAGGGTCACTTCACCAGTCATGTAGCGTCTTCCGTTTAGAAAATGCCAATGTTCATGTATGGTTCGTTGTGCTAAGGAACGATCGTCTAGGATGATGTTCAACTATTCTTCATCAGGAAACATTAACATTGGCATAGAGGCCCAATTCATAGTGACTGTTATGGGTGGACAAAGACTGAAAAATATAAGGACTAACAATTGTAAAACTGAAAAATATAAGGACTAACAATTGTAAGTATATATAACAATGTTATATATTTTTAGAAAAAGTGGTATAACATCAGTTAACCTTTTTTTGCTTGTCATAACCAACTTTATTGTTGTGGACATGATAGTTTGAAAAGAAATCAAAGAGAGGAGATCATGTCCTATATCTTTACAATTGGTCCAATGTTCACTAATCCTTCTTTGAAAATTTCAAGGAAGTAACTAGTATTTTCTATAATTTGATGCAACTTGGTATTTCATATAATGAGGTGACACTTATTAACTATTTGTTGAATCAACGCTCATATTTTAGATTATCAAAGAGGTTATTGGTGTCTGGCTTATTTTGTACATGTGTGAGACCTATTTTATTTGGAGTATCCATGCACTAATATAGCAGGTGTGAGACCTATTTAAAGAGGTGACTAGTGTCTTTCCAAATTTTTACTATAGTCTTGTACTTATGTGTTTATCAAAACACTACTACAAGATATCTTATCATCTTATTATTTTGATAGTACCACAAAGTTTATGATAAGAAGGATTCATTTAAAAATTATAAATTTTTTAAATGAGTTATGTGAGGTTATTATTCTCTGACCTATATGTAAATGGGATAGAATCCTACCTCTTTAGTTTTATGAGTACATGACACTATGATTGAAATACTTATTATAAGGATAAAAGAACATACTTATAATAAGGACCCAGGCACATTCTAATCATTTTGAACTGAATCAGAAAATGAATAGGAGCCTGGGTCCTATCTGCTAGTATCAAAGGAGAATTCATAAACCTCAAAACCACTAACATGGTTTCCAAACCTAAAAACTCAGCTTCTACAATATCACCTTCTACAAACCTTTAGAACATATACAACCAGAAAGTAGGAATCTATACAAACAAATACCAAAGATACACTCCCTGATATGAAGCTGAACACCAAGGTGTATGCTCTTCATAACATGGTACTCAATCATGGCTATTTTCCTTTTTTGGTCGGCCAAAACTCCTATTTTTAAAGGATAGGAATATCATTTCAAAGAATCCCCAAAGAGCCTTAAAAAAGGAGAACCATACAAAGCCATTTCAAGCACTTCCATAGGAAAGAGCCATCATAGAATCCCATCCTTGGATGACATCAAATAGGGAAAAGACAAACCAACCCAAGGACAGATCACAGATCCTTCAACCAAAGATAACTAGTAGAAGAAAAAAGTAGAACATCACTCAAAATCACATCAGAAAAAGGATTCAAAAGAAAACAACATAGAAGACCTTCCAATCAAAACCAGCAGAAGCTTCAACCAACAGAGCCTGACAAGAGGTGGGAGAAAAGGACTGAACCTTGACCAAGCATAAGAATAGCAGCACAGCATCCAAAAGTCAAGAATCAGAATGAACATAATATGACAAGGGGAGCAACCCCCCCCCTTTTGACAAGGGGAATAGAATGAACATAATATAATTATGCTCACATGTAATTAGTTCATGGTGAAGGGAAATGGTGTATTTTTCTTTGCTATTTCTTAGTTGTATCATCTTCAGACTAGCCCCCCATTAGAAGTCAGTGATGCTCAGTAAGCCCCTACTTTTTAGAAATTTCATTTGAAGTATAGTTTCTACTATGTAAGTGGATCAAACCAAGTATTTTGGTATAGAAATTAACTGTGATGAAGATGAGATGCTTAATCATTCTTGGCCTCTGTGCTTTTGAGATAATATTAGATTTCTCACTTATATTAAAGGGAAATATATAACAATAAAATGACATCATTTCATAACCTATTTATATACACTAATCTAAAAAGATAGAAGAAAATTGATGTGGGTAATGACATATCACAATGTATACTAAAAATAGCTAATCCTAATCAAACCTAATTTCATGTATATACCATAACCATGAATAATTTCACTCCATTAAAATTAGCTTCTAATTAGAACATGGGAATCAGGATGGCATACCAGGTCTAATATTAGGGAAGTTCCTTGTCTCAAAACCATTCCAAAGATTAAAAAATATTAATTTGTACTTTTTTGGAAGTTGTTATGCATAAATCTTAGTGATTCTTGGCCTCATTAAAATCCATATGTCTTAGAGGTGTGCTGAAAAGGTGATATCTTTCTACAACTGTAGTGTTCCCATAAGAGAATCCAACATGACCTAGCGTTAACTAGCAAAAAAAAACATTCTCGACTCCATCTTCGTCTGATGCCTTAGAAACATGAGTATATATGCAATGCTTTGCTATGTGACCTTGTTCATAACATGTGACACAACTCGTGATAGTTTACATCTGGTTCTTAGCCTTGGTACTATGTTCCTTCAAAGTTCTAACATCTATGGCTATCATATCTATCTTTGTTGTAAGAAGTTCAATCATTGTTTTGTGATTAGCAGTTGGTAATGAAGATCTATTTCCAACCACTCCTCTTATTTAGTCCAACCCAAATTGATGGGATTCCATATTGTTAGTTATCATAACCAAGTTTTCAACATCTAAACCTAAGAAGTTGCCATCAAAATCTACATTGACAGACAACATGTTAGTAAGAGTTAGACCATTAAAGAAAGTGGTGATTGGATACCCATCACCAAACCCATGGTGACATCACTCTATTTGATATCTTTGATAAAACATTTTGAACTCTTTCGCCTTAACTAACTAAAACAAAGATTTTAAATTATAAGTTGTTGGGCTTACCTCTTGCTTGGTGGAAATAAACGAAATTCCTCTGCCTTCCAAATAGAAATTGAGCCAACTTAATCTGAGTTTACCAACTCTGGAACAGATATAGACTCACCTATCACTTGTTGCATGATCTTAGCTTCGCTGGTTGCAACTAAAATGTCAACTCAGTTGTAATGCCCACGATCAAATTTCCATTATCCTATAATTCTTTAAGTCTTAGTCCCCTAAATTAATGGAAGTAATGAGATTTGATTATTTGGTTTCTTTTCTATCTTATGTTTATAAATGTTGAAGTTGTTGTTGGCTACAATTCTTGAGTTATTTTTGACCTTATCTTATTTGTCGTTTCCTCCCCTTGATATCAAAATCTACATTGATGGACAGTATGTTAGTAAGAGTTAGATCACTAAAGAAGGTGGTGATTAGATACCCATCACCAAACCCATGATTGCATCTCCACATTCTCATGAACTCTATTATTCCTCTCCCTCCATAACCAGTACAGAATGCACATTGCCAAACAATGATTCTCCTTACTAGTGCAATTAACCAAGTCAGTCATGGAATTAGGAATAAAGAGTAAACCAAGAACTCCAACTTCAGCCCAGATCTTGCTCGGATAAGAGAATTTAAACATGCAATACATCGACATACAATTTTCAAGGTGAAACTGAAATCAGTCCAAAATAAAGCAAGAATATAGCAAAATTAAGGGAGGGGTAAGAAAATCATAGAGGTAGGAATATATCTTACATAGACGTAGTTCTTCCGCTACTAGTGTGAATCAAGACAGATCGTTCGATTGTGATGGTGATAATGGTTGGGGAAGAGAATCTATTTGTAATGTGGTTGGGAATGATCACCTGAAACCAATGTATCAATCTGACACTCCTGGCTTCCACGACGCTGTCAATGTGGCACTCCTAGCTTCCTCGACGTCGGCAATGTGGCACTTCACCACCAGCAGTCGAAAGCCTATCCAACCACCGACAATGTGGCCCTCCGCCGCCGGAAACGTAGCACTCCACGTGCCGCCACCAATCTTCCCAGTCAAAGCGATCCTCCAAGACACAATTAGGGCAATGATCGACCAACATGCTATACCTCCTCCACACGTTGGTCTCAGGAAAGTGAGGAATTAGGGATTGTGGAGATCAATCTCTCCAGTCACTATGATTTGCTAGCTATTACTGTTGGAGCACGAAGGGAAAGCGGGAAGTGAAAATTGCAGATAGATATTAGCTACTTCCTTATTTGGTTTGACAATTTTAGATTTCCACTAATTAAATATAAAAATGCCTTTAATGTTAAGTCATTTTTATAAACTCTATAATAGGTGGTTTAGAGGCATTTTAATTAAAAATGCATGTACATTAGATAGATAGTGGCTTTTTTTAGAAAAACCACTAGAATAAAAGCCACTAATGGGCATTTTTGTTGTAGTGAATTGTGAAGTTCTTATGTGTTTTTTCCCTTCTATTTATACTATTTGGAAGAGACAAAAAAACTACATATTCACATTGTGTTGGAACAACCAGATGAGGAGGTACCCCATCTATCAAACAATGATGATTGATGAAACATCTCTGTTATGTAAAAATTATATAATCTCTACATATTTGAATGATAATTTTTTTTAGCTCACTGCAATTACCATCACACGAGCTTCTTCTTATGGTTTGTCATGGTGGCGACTAAGGACATGTAAAAGGTATGGAGCTGGAGGATTCATAGTTGTAGATATTGGAGGTAAAGATAGAGTGTCATCTGAGATTGAGATATATACGTTGTTAATTTTGTCTAACTTTATGCAGTAGGCATGCATTTATATAAATGTTTTAGTGTTTATTGTTTCTATATTGCTTGCAATTATACTTGATGATGGGGCTTCATTAATGGGGGGGTCATGATTGTTTTTTAGGCTCATGTTCACGTTTGAGGCACTACAATGGTAAGGCGTGATTATTTTTAGGAAGCATCCAATGGCCATGTCCATGCAAAGACACAAGTTTTTCATTGTAGGGCCATGATGTGCATGAGGCGGCCATTTATAAAGCTATTTGGTTACAAATGAATGCTTGATTCTCGACCAAGTAGTCCATATTAATAGATTAGCAGTAGGATAGTTCTCTTTTATAAAGAGCCTGTAATTTTTTAATATAAGAACCTATTCAGAAGATTTTGATGATTGTCTAGCATTTATAATTGCAGGGGTGAGATGTAATCAACTTTAGAGGAATGGTTATTGTACTTAATTTATACCTACCAATCATGATATCATTGGAAGTAAAACTTAGTGAAAGTCTGTAGCTTAGTATGTCAATTTAATGTCTTTTGTATCTAGCATCATGCTTTTATCTAGAATCTAAATGTAGGGCCATGATGTGCTTAACTCATATTGAAGGGTCATTCACGATCCTCATACTTAACTCAATAAATGCCAAGAGCACAATCAACATTGGAGTTTTTGCAGGCTACTCTCTCATTTCTAAAGCACTAGCTCTATCCTAGGACGAAAAGGTATTCTATTCTGACTACTTATTGGCCCTAAAAGTTTGGTTAATCAGGGAATTTCATCTATTTTCGTGCTACTATGTTTAACTATAACTATGCATCTACAATGTAGTTTTGAGATATTCCTTTAACCTTTTCTTTTCCTCTAATGTTACAATCTTCTTAATATGAGTTGAAACCAACATATCGGCATGAAGTGCGTGTTAGAATGATAACTTTGTAAAATGTTACATCTTGTTGCAGATACTCTAGCCATTGATGCAAAAAAGGGTGTGTATGAGAACATAGGACTTCCTTGCATAAAAAGTGCAGGGGATATCAACAAGAATAATTACCTAGAGTTTTCAAACTTTCCCTTCCTTAATCAGTTTTTGGAAAAGGAATTTTCAAAAGTCATTAGACTAAAACTAAAGATAAACTCTACAACATTTGCATTGGTAACTGTTAAGAAAACTCATTTTAAATTCACCTCTATTTGTTTCACTCATGCATTACATAATTTATTATTGATCTTAACCTCAAATCAGTTCATCTAGTTCATCATTTCTCTAGTTACTTTTAAGATCTCCCACCCTAGGATCCATCATTGTTCCTCATAGTTCCCAAAAAAGTGAAAGAAAGAAACATGAACAGACTTTGTATGTTCATGGATATTCAATGGGTGTATTCATTTGTAAGATCTACAAAATATGGATAATATATTATTGCTAGGACCTACTAGTAGCAAGTTTTTCTTTGTTTCTATATTTGAATGTGTAGTATATCACAAATCAAAGTAGTTCAACATATTTTATGTTATAATTAGCATCTCTATATGGCTAATGACTTGAGACGTACAAGGACAACCTTGAAGAGGTTTATTTCCTACAAAAAGGCTCCTATTGAGAGAGTGAACAATACTTTTGTAGATGTTGTTCTAAAGAGGGATGCTAACACTAACGAGGAACATGGATGATCCATATATACTTAAGAAGCCTAATTGACTAAAGCTTACATAGTTTCTATAATTAAAGGCTTTATAATCTTTTGATTCATGGCTTCAAACTGATGATTAACCTATAACTGAAGATGGTCATAGCAAAGTTGTAGGTTTGTAAAATAGTTTTTGGTGTTTCAGAATAGTTTTTTAATGAAATTGCTTCACCCTTTTTATTATATACATGCTATACTCCTTTTTGTGGCTCTTATGAAATGATCATGCATGATATTTCAACACTAAAAGAGGAACCTTTTTCATATTTTAAGTGCACAGGAAACTAACATGTGTTCTATATATATTGAATTACAAGTTTGTATTAGTTAATATTATAATTCAGTTGACTATATGCAAGTGAAATGTCAGCTCTAACCTTAGATGTGATACCATTGGCCCACTGCACTTCAAAGCCACCATCAATGATACCAACAACATTCCCCATGCATTATAAATAGTTGAAGGCATCATTGCAACAATCTTTTCCAGGAATGTCAGTAACTATGCTTTTCTATAAGAGGTGATGCAAGTTATAGCCTGACTCAGTAGAGATTTGTATCTATTTGTCCATATGAGTAGAATGGTCATTATTTTATTTTCCAACATAAGACAATGTCGCCCAAGAAAAGGAGTAATCCCGATGTTCTATTGATTCATAGACACTGACAAATTCCTCAACTAACACACCAGTACAATCACTAAACGTACCAATGTGATCAACCCACATAACTACTAAAACAAACTCTTGTAAATCTATGGTTTTCACTATCCCAAGTTGCTACATGGAAGAACATCTGATTTCTCAAATGTGCTCCTGTGAAGGTACATACCTTGTGTGGATTGTGGTGGAGGACAGAGCTGTTGCGCTCCTCTCCCATCTGATGGCGCTCCTCTCCCAGTCGACAGCCGATGGCGCTCCTCTCCCAACCGCTGCACTCCTGGCAACAATGGGGTAAACCAATGAATCTATTTATGAAAATGGTGGGGGAAGAGGATCAGAGATATAGATGATTGGGACTCACTGACAATGTGTCACTCCAACTCTGAAAACTTGGCACATGGCCGACAACTTGGCACTCCGCCGCCGACAACTGGCATGCCGCGCGCCGCCACCAGTCTCCCAGTCAAACGCGATCCACCAACTCCTAGGGAAACGATCAACTAGGATGCTATATCTCCTCCATGCACTGGTCTAGCTCGTGAGCGAGGAATTAGGGAGAGAGCAGAGAGATCAATCTCCAAATAGCCGTGATTAGTTGGAGTGTGAAGGGAAACTGTTGGAGCGGGAAGTGAAAATTGCATTAGCAATTACTTCTGTATTTGGTTTGACAATTTTAGATTGCCACTAATTAAAAATAAAAATGCCTTTAATGTTAAGTCCTTTTTAGAAACTCTATAATAGGTGGTTTAGAGGCATTTTAATTAAAAACACACGTATATTAGATAGATAGTGCCTTTTTTTATAAAAGCCACTTGGATAAATGTCACTAATGGGAAGTTTTGATGTAGTGAAGATTTCTTGGCTTTCACAGTTCATATGTGTAATTGGACTAGCAATTCTTGTGGATATGACGATATTCCCAGAAAATGTGAAAATGTGTTGGAAAATGGATTAAGTAGTTTGGAGGTTAGACCTTTTAGTTATGGTGTACTCCCTAGGATTCATAAATAACCTGATTCTTCCACTAGGCATCTGTGTATTTATTATCATGTGGCCTGTTATATTTAAGTTTTTGGCGATCTTCTCTCTATAGAAGAATGGCGAGGATAACGGTCATTTTGTCTGAGGTATTAATGGACCACTAGGTAGAAACATCCACATCGATGGTGAAAATTTAGGTGAATTTTGATAGAATTGTATGAGAAGACTATATATGATTTGCTTGCAAGAGCTTTCGGGTTTTGTTATAGTTTTACTAATTGTTTGTATCTTTAATCTCCAAAACTTTAGTCTCTATGGTTCATGAAATACAAAGACTATTTCAAAAAAGATCTTTCATGTGAGTCTCAAATTACTGTTGGAGGTGAAGAAATCCAGCTGCCAATCCAAGAAGATTCTTTACAATTTTAGTTATGTCAAATATGGTGGTTCAGTGTTGCAGATGGGAGTGACTACATGTTTAATCACTGAAAAAGATTCAAGTTTATATTCTTATTCTATATTTTTGCACCTGATGTGATGCTCGTTCTTTTATATTAGAGCATATAAAATATAAGTAATTCTTTCTAAAACTGAAATGAAAATTCCCATTATAATCATGATTCTTTTATTTAATGTCTGGTTTAACTATTTTATTTATGACAAGTCAGTTTAGTTTTTTTCTTTTGTGTAAAGTTAGTTTAGTTGATAAGCCTCTTTTGTAGTTAAACTTATAATTATGGATTTATCTTGTATCTTTGTTTGATAATATTTTAATTAATTGTAAGCACGTCTATTGTATATCACTTTGCTTTAGCTTTTTGTTTTGTTTATTACCTCCTCAGAACTTACAGTTATAGATTATACTTGTTTCAGGTTAGCCAATATACTTATAGTGCACACCTCCATAGCTAATATCAAGGCTATGTACTAGGCGCTTGCCAATAGGCTACACTCAACACCATCAATCACAATTGTGAAGGAAATTTGTCAAGGTTCAAGATATGTCTGCGCTCGATGCATGCTTACCAAATTGCAGCACACTTCACACTGCACATGCAAGTTGTGACCTTAGGACCTATAGGATCCAATATAAGGATATTGATGTACTTTACTATATTCCAATTTTGTTTGTGTTGATCTTTTTGAGTTCTCGTCATATGGTTTTCTTGAGTAATTTTAGTGTTTCTGATATTGTCATCATCTTGCCCACATTTATAATTGCAGAATGTGTATTAATATACTTGGATCCTAATTCATCCCGTGCTATAGTTAGATGGGTTGCAGATACATTCTCAACTCCCTATTTTTCTTGTTAGATGGTCTACAGATACATTCTCAAATTTGATTTGTTTGTTAAGAGCTATAAATCTTGCTATGTTAAGCTCATTGTATGCTATTAATCCTTAAGATTTATAGGTCCATAGTTCTCTAAATTTTATTTGATATGTTATTCAGAAGCCAATGTAACCGTGAAACAAGAGTCAGTTTTGCTTCTCCACCTTTAAGGAGGGCTAGCTGGAACATGTCCCTCTCCACCAAGTTAGTTATCCAACCATTGTTGTGTTTTATTCTTTCTTTATACTTAACCAGTCAATTACTTATCTATACCTGAATTGCATCTACCTGTCATCTATGTAATGTAACATCGACTTTGAATTTTGACTACAAAGGTAGGTCCAGCATTACTGTAACCACTGTGCATGATTACACCCTCCATCTTGGACTAAAGTTCTTGGTCCTATCAATTACTTTCTTGACATAGAAATAAACATCAGGTAAATAGTCTCATTCTTTTTCAAAGGGAATATGTACTTAACTCACTTTGAGGGCATGAATGCAAACCCTATATCTATTTCTATGGTAGCACAACAGAGAGTCTAAATTTCAAGACTGGACATACTATCGTGCTATTTCTAAAAAGCTATTACACTTGACAGTCTTATGTCCTATTATGACCTTTGTTGTTGGAAGGAAAATCTAATTAATGCAACATTCTAAAGAAGTATAGTGGGCATGAGTATGTTTTTTAAGTCATCTCAGGAAATGACCTTTATTAAAAATTTGTTGTCACCTAAATATATGTATTTACTTAGATGCCAACTATGTTGGTGATCGCAATGATAGGTGATCCACTACATGTCAATGTACCCATGTAGGTGGTAATGTCATCTCATGGCACACAAAGAGCATGATGTGGTATCACACTTCAATACTGACATCTAGCACAAAACTACCACATATGGAAATGTCTTGGGTGATGCCTATACCCCATGATTTCTTTACATAAAACCAGTGCCCATGTACTGAGATAACAAAGTTACTATTGTCACTTCCAATTGTCCCACCTTTCATGAATGAAGAAAGCACATGAGATAAACTATAATTTCAATGAGACAAGAACAACAAGCATCTTGGCAAGGCTCTTCCATGTTTTTAGCTTGAGTATATGTGTTCCAAGATGAGCATAAGAAATACCTACACTCTAGCTTGGGAGGAGCTTTAGTACATATCTACTATGGTTTTAAGTCCCCTGTGACTTGTACCTATCAAGTCTATTCCCAGATACTCCCATGAGTCACTATACAAGTATTAACATTGCATTCAAATGAAATTAAACAATAACATATTTAATTCCTTGATCTTGATACAGATGCCTTTCAGACAGGGTATGAGTTACATAATATAGGCACTTCTAATTT
The DNA here is from genome assembly GCA_963693085.1 of Alisma plantago-aquatica. NCBI lineage: Eukaryota > Viridiplantae > Streptophyta > Magnoliopsida > Alismatales > Alismataceae > Alisma > Alisma plantago-aquatica. The sequence goes on from OY856409.1 coordinate 69,581,364, forward strand.
TCTTTCAAGAGAATTTCTACAATTTGAATGTGTTATTATGGTTATGGAGAGTGAGATACTTGATGTTTTTTCTATCCCTATTTGCATTTCCAAGATAGCTATTTTGTGTCCTTAGTTGCATTTCCAAGATAAGTAATCCAGAAAAGCTGTGGAAAGTGTTTTTGTTATGATTGAACAACAATATACAAATCAACAAGGGGCCTCAAAAGTATTTAATCTAGGAAAAAGTAGCTGGCTTGATTCTGTTTGACAAATATGGCATTTAGTGAAGGTTACTTATGTGTCATATATTCTGATTTTGTGCCATATGATACTTTCTTCAAACAAATAATTCACATCTTAATATATGCTCAACTTTTCTATCAAGCATATTAATATCATAGCTATACAATGATAGTTTAGGAGTGAAATTTTCCCTTTGTAAGTAGTTATATGTAACAAGGATCATCATATTTCATTGTAATTTGTTTGGAGTGCACCACATGATACAAATAGCCAGTGGCCAGGCTTATAAGAAAATCTTTGAAACTAGCTCTTGATTAAGCAGTGAGTTACACACCTATTTTAAACTCTCTTTGTTTTTCTCTAGATTTGATGTTGTAATACACTTTTCTGCTCTAAAAGAAGTAGGAGAAAGTGTGCAGAAGCCACTGCTATACTACAATAATAATCTCATTGGCACTATACCTCTCTTGGAAGTCTTGGGTGCATATGGATGTAAGAAGATAAATAATTATTTACTCACTTGAACTTCTAGTTTGGAATGAAAGACATGAATTGCATATCCAACTGGCATGGTCCAACAAGAATGTATCTGACTATAATGAATTTGGGTTTGACATATAAAGAAAGTAGATGTAGTATATTATCGCCTTCCATACTCCACCAGAAACATGATTTCATAACAGCCACTTCTGACATAGGTAGTGCTACCAATAATCCACTAACTTGTAGCTTGTTCTAACAATCAGTTAAAACAAGAATGGTAAACCCATAACTGGTGGCACTATTATCTCTGCTAACCCAAGAACAAATTGTTCATCCTGCTACATTGATAATGTCCCAACGCCAGCTTCTGAGCACGTGAAAATAATTCTGGCCATTACTTAGAGTAAGATTTGGCAATCACCTCAAAGTCATGATGAATCGGTGTCTCTTTAATATTTGGCAAAAAGGATTTTTTTCCTATGTCTTTTTATATGATATAAAACAAAAAATCTAAATCTAAGACCTTGCTTTGTTTTGTCTTAAGAATTTATATTTATCTTGATACCAAATGCACCTATATGCTGAATATATTCGTAGACATGTAGTATTTTGTTAATTTAGTGATTCTCCCATGAGTTTCCTTGATTATCCATTCACATCCCTTAAAGTTTTCACTAGCATGACAAATCTGCTTCTATGGTTAGTTTGATGCCTTCTTGAATAACTTAACCATTATTTTTAAGCAAAACATAACAGTGTATTAATATACTTGGATCCTGATTCATCCTTTGCTATAGTTAGATGGGTTGTAGATACATTCTCAACTGCAATATTTTTCTTATATGAGCAGGTTCTTTCCTCTGTAATTTTTCGATTGTCTTTTATTTTGCATGCTTTCAATCACTCATTTACAGTTGTCTATACTAATTTGTGTGTTTCACTATGATATAGATTCATCCTAGCGATGCTTTTGGAGAACAAATGATTAGAAACCTTGAGGTAAGAGATGCATTCCATTATGCTTGAAATTTACACAACACGAACATATTTCACTATAAAACTTGTATTTTATATTTCATAGTCGTATTTATTCTGGGTATAGCATGTTATTAAATTGTTCTAGACACATCTGTAAGGTACTGGAAACTTAATTAAGTACTAAATTGATCCTAGCATGGCAACATTTCTCAGTTGGTTTTACCAATATAACTGATGACATTTTCATGACATTGTAATGGCTCATTTTCATTTTGTAAAATGTATGATCCTTGCAGCTCCGTCCCTTCTGGGATTGGAGTTCATGCCGTCAACAAGTACGACAGATTCTTACTGGGCCATGGTTCGCCCAGTCACGCCGACTCGACATTGGAAGCAGAGATCCAAGGTATTGTTTGCACTTTGGAGCTCTACAAAATCACAGGTTGGCGGTCTCCCACCATCCTGTCTGATGCTTCCACAGCAGTGCTTTTGACTACTGAGGTTGCATCTGCAAAAACCCTGTTTTCCCCTCATATGTGTCGGATTCAGAAGCTCTGCGATGAAGTCGGGCAGCCACGCATTCTGCACATCCCTAGATCCCTTAATGGAGTAGCAGATCGTATATCTCGTTTTTCTATTACCGTTAGTTCAGCTTTTACTTTTACAAATAATGTGCCCCCGTGGCTTTGTATGAACCTTGATGTTGATGTTACGAACTTTCTACCCACAGTGGAGAGCGGGGTGAATACAATCTGATCTCTACATTCACGAAAAAAAATAACTTGTAAGAAAGGGCATGGCAAGATAATATTACAGAAAAATGGGGTTTGTTTGGGCGTATTCTTATCTAAGAATTGAGTTCCAGGTGATATCTTTGTAGGATGATAATGGATATATCTTCCATCTAATATGATAGCCAATCGTGACTACAAAAAAAATTTGCAAAAGGTAATATGGAATGTCTCTTTTTTTACTTTTTTGTCTCCAGAACTAATCTTTTTAGTTTGTCCAATTACAGGTCCCCGAAACTGCACCGGTTACAATAGTTGGAACTGCTACTAACTCAAGCTCAATTCATTATTTAGCTACAACTTTTGTTGAAGCTGGAAATTTGATTGTTGAGAAGGTTGCAAGCATGATTGTAATGCTTGTCCCTACTACTGAAGTGCCATCTGAGAAGGTGCTTGCTAAATGGACTACTAAAGCAACTATGATATACTTAATCCAGGTAATTGTTGTTGATTGGCATTAGCCAATGCTCCTTGTACATGTACTAAACTATGAAAAGTAGATGACAACCCTTGAGGCACAATTGGCTTGGAAGAAGGTACCATGGTGCCTAAACCGAGAAGATGGCTTGTAGGTGGAGGCTGAGTGGTTGAGGGGAAACCACTGGAAAGAGACATTTGAAGATTGGGAAGATGTCCTGTAGGCTGTAAGTATGGTGGCATATTCAGTTGGTTCTGTTGAAGACACGTTCCTTCAATTAGAACCCATGCAAGTTGCTATCTATTATTGTTTCCACAATGGTCATGAATCTACTATTCATCCTAGTCTTCAGGTACAACTACTTATTAAGATTACTCATTTTATTGCATACATGCTAAAATCCAGACAATAAACACCAACTTTTCCCTATTACTCATTTTATTGCATACATGCTAAAATTCAGGTGTACCTAACACGAGTTTGAATAATTTTCAAGTGATGTAGGTTTTTAACAGCTGAAACAACGCATAATCTTCCGGAAACTTTAGTTCCAATTCTATCAAGGTTACTGATTACTTCAGAATACAGAATACTCCGGCTACAACAATGCATCACCTGTTATCCAGTGGTTATAGGAGGTGACTCTGGATATAGCAATGCTTCATCTGTTATCCAGTGGTTCTGGGAGGTGGTTCAGGGATTTCACCAGAACATAAAGCTATTTCCTAAAGGAGCTCTGAAGTCAACATGTTGAAAAGTAGATCGTCATATCAGGGAAGAGACAACTACAATGATGTAGAAGTTATTGTATTGAATAGAAAAATATTGTATGAAAGTATATCATTGGTTTTGTATTCAATCTAAGGGGCAAGGTAAAATATCCTCCCCATATAATTTTTATTTGATTATAAATAAAAAATATTCATACTTTTGGAAAACTGAGTTCGGTTGCAATTGGCATTCAATTAGAAAACTTGATAATGAAATGAAAATTGAATGACAAAAAACCACAAAAATGTAGTAATACAGAACTAGTATACACTCAATAAGAATTGTTTCGTACAACAACATAATACAAAATAGTGGCATTTGTATAAAAGCCAATTGATGGATAGTGGCTTTTTTATAAATGACAAATTATGTTTTAGTGGCATTTATTTGGCATTTATTGGAAGCCACTAAAGACAAACATTTAGTGGCGTTTACAACTTACAACACTATCTTTCTAGTGGCATTGGTACTAGAGGCATTTTTTAAGGGTCAACAAATACCACTAAACATGTTTAGTGATGTTTTTTTTGTGGCATTTCTAAAAGGCCACTAATTGACATTTTCACTGTAGTGGTTCCACATCATTTTCCCCAGAATTTGAGGCTTTCTCCACCAAAGGAAGGGATACTTTCCCCAAATCCGAGTTGTTCTCACATCTACAACAAGAAGGATCTAAGAGGGAGGTTACAGAAGTACAAAAGTACTCATATCTAGAGATTTTGGGATTCTATATCCAGATTTTGAGTTCTTACCTTTCTTTCTCCTTATTTCCCTTCTATTTTAGACCATGAGCGTAATTCAAGTATTTTGGTGATGAACTAATAGAGTTCTCTATGTTTTCTTAATTTTTTAAAGGCTTGGGAAGTAACCCCTAATTTGTTTAATCATGTATAACTCAAGTTTGATTTTTATATAATCATATTATTTCTTGCGCTAATCGGTTGTGGTAATTTCTTGCTTTGTTGAATGATCACCTATAAGAAAGATCTTGTGCTTTTAAGTTGTTCCAAGAGGATGATTTAAGAGTGTGGAGATATTGGTTTGCATATTACATTTTTTATTAACATAAGTGGCATTATTGAACTAATAGTTGTTCTTGCTTAATATACTCAACCTTTTCTTTTTGGAGTATCTATTTGGCAAGAGTATCTAGAAATGTTTGGTAGAATCTCTTGATTGCTTGTCGAAAAGGATAATTTAGAGGCACATACTTATAAGAGAATCCCATTATGAATTGAATTTTATATGGTATCTAGCTAGGAGCCAAATCCTAAGAGATCTACATTGTTGAATATTAACACACTAGTATTAGCATCCCTTAACTTATTGAATGATATCAAATATATTACATTCACATGTATACTTGCGGTATAGTGCTCTAGTTTTATGTTTAAGACTTGTGCACGTGGCTAACAAACTTTTAGCGCCATTTCTAGGGACATAAATACATTGTTAGGGTTAGAGGTGTTTAATAGCAAGTGATTCTATATCACACACCCACTGACTCATTTGTAATTATATTCTCATTTTATCCATCATTATTATTCCTAGGTAACAAACTTTTAGCGCCATTTCTAGGGACATAAATACATTGTTAGGGTTAGAGGTGTTTAATAGCAAGTGAGTCTATATCACACACCCACTGACTCATTTGTAATTATATTCTCATTTTATCCATCATTATTATTCCTAGGTGAGTCTTTCATTTCCATTTGTATATATCACTTGTATTCTTTGTTTCTAGATTTGTATGTAGTGTTCTAAAAGGGTTTTGAATCTTCATTATATCTAGATTTAGATATTTAATATACCATTAGCAGTCTCTGAGCAAGGAGAGTTGAATCACAAGTTGAAATTTTATCACAACCAACTTGTAGCCAACTCCATAAGAAGAATCAATGATGGAATATGATCATCCTAAAAAGGAAAATGTTATTCCTACTGCAATTAATGTCAATCAGTCTATCAATAATCCACAATCTAAAGAAAATTACTTTCTATCAGCCTCACCATCATGCAAATGATCCAAAAAATTAGGTTTGGAGAAACACCAATGGGTAATAAAAACCTCTATATTGTTGAATTCATGTGGTATCTTGTTACCTTTAAGATAAATGGCATTGCTACTGCCAGGATTCACCTCCTTCTATTTCCTTTCACTTTGAGATATATAACCAAGGTGTGCCTCTCTTCTTTGCCAAGAAGCTTAATCAACAGTTGCGTGAGCTCCTAAATGTCTTCCTATCCAAGTATTTTTTCCACCTTGAAAGAATGTATAGTTGAGGAGTCAAACATGCATTGCATGATACATGGGAAAAATTCAAAGACCTTCAACATCTATGCCTATACCATGGTCTAGTCAATTTGATTTTATTGCAACTTTTTTATAATGACCTTTTCTATAGTACAAGAATGTCTATGAACATTGCAACTAATGGATCACAAATGAACAAGTCGTATAGAAAAGCATATGCTATAATAAAATGCATGGCTATAAACCATTTCCAATGAGTTCTAAAAGAAGTGGCCAATCATATTCTTTAAACACTGTTTTTAGGAAGTAAGTGAGAAAACACAAAGTTGATATGGTAGATTTGATAGAAACAAAGTTTAATGTGTCATAAAAGTATGAAAATATCAGCACTCAACTAGTGTAGGTAGATAACCTACTTTGTGACGCATGTGGGTCACCTAGACACACACCTTTTTCATTCTATGTTCCTTCAACTCCAACTGAACAAACACTAGAGCAATGCAATGTGATCAAAAGTTTCAAAAACAAGGAGCCTTACAATCCTTATTTAAATAACTACAATTAGGATGAAGGTATCATCCAATATTTTCATATCACAACAACAAGGTTCAAAATCCTCAACAAAAGCTTATCAAACAACAACAATTAATGGGGGGATAAACAAACAACATGAAATGATCCATCGGACTTTAGTAACAACACCAACTAGAATTTCCATCAATAACAAACTATCATATTCAAAGTCCAACTTGGGACTACTTCTTGAAATTAACATTACAATCCAAAAAAGCAAAATGATGATTTCTACCAATAAGGACAATATTTGAAAGATGCCATTCATCAAACATATTCTAAGATGGATGGAATAGCCACTCATTCAAGGATGTTGAAAAATAAAATTAAGAAACATGCTCTCTCCAATGAAAAAACACCGTCATGATCCTTACCTAGTGAACCAAAAACGAATCGTAGAGAAACATGTAAGTTTGTTGCTTTGAGGTGTGGAAATATTATCAGAAGATACTCTTCGCCATCAAAGTTTAAAACAATATTAGTTGTTGATAATCATGAATATAGAAATTGAACCTCAAAGGAAGAAATCAACAACATATAACCCACAAGGTGATTTTTCATGCATGCCATCTATCTCTTTCCCACATAGATTCTCGAACAAGAAATATGGTATGAAATTCCCAAAATTTATGCACATTTTTCACAAGATCTATGTCAATCTTCCCATTGTGGAGGTTATTGCCAAGATGACATATTATGCTAAGTTTCTCAAAGATATATTAATCTATAGGCATACACTTGATAAAATAGAGATAACTATGCTTTCTGAAAGAATGACCTCGAACTCTATTATTCAAAAACAAGTTGCAACTAAAACTAGATGATCTTTGTGCCTTCACCCTTCCTTGCAAGATTGAAGACACAACCTTTGATAAAGGTTTGATGGATCTCAGAGCTAGTATAAACTTGATTTCATTCTCAATATGGAAGTATCTTGACTTGAGAGAACTTAAATCTAACATGGTGGCTATTCAAATAGAAAATTTATCCATTAAATATCCAAAAGGATTTACTGAAGATGCACCAGTGCAAATAATAATTTTCTACATTCCTTATGACTTTCTTGGCCTTGACTTGAAGAAAGATGCTGCAAAAATCCTATTTTATCTGGAAGAACATTCTTATGCACTATTGGATGGATATTGGATGTTACAAAAGAAAAATTGACCTTAAAAGGTGGAGAAAAAACTATAGACTTATCATATTTTGATTCAATGAAAGTACCAACCATCAAAGAATTCGTCTATCTATTTGATGACCTTGATACACTACTTGACGATGAGAAAACTCTTCTGAATTATATGCCAGTGACATTGAAAATGAGAATGTTAACAATGATCAAAATATTGATTGTCATGAGACCAGTGCTTTGTCTATTTCAAATACAAATTCTAAATGAGCATCACAAGAAAAGAAGAAAAATAAAACTACACATTGGATAAAAAGGTAGAACTAAATCCCCTTCCGATGGGGATAAGTTATGCATTCCTAATCCCAAATTTTACTTCTATGGTTATAATTAACTATGGTCTAATTGAAGAACAAAAAAATGCTCAAAAAACTTTACCTTCTAAAGATGTAGTTGGATATTCAAAAGATGATTTAAAATAATTAATACCTTTATTTTCATGCATCATATGTCACTAGAGGATGATTCTAGATTATGTGATAAACCCCAACATAGACTGAACAAAAATATGGAAGAAGTAGTTAAGAAAAAAAACCTACAAATTTATAGATTTGGGGATTATTCATCTGATAAGTGATAGCCCATGGGTATAAGTACAATTTATGTAGCACCCAAAAAAGGGAGAGCAACTATAATCAAAGGAGAAAATGTTGAGTTGATCCAAACATGTGTAATCATTAGATGTTGCATGTGTATTGACTTTAGGATATTTGAACAAAGCCCTAGAAAATATAATTCCCCCTTGCCATTCATCAACTTCATGATTGAAATACTTTCCAAACAATCATATTTTTACTAATTATGTGGTATTCAAGTTTCTTTCAAATCTCAATTTACCAACCCGACAAAGAAGAAGCTACATTCACATGTACCTAGGGAATCTATGCATATAGGAGTGTACCATTTGGACTATGTAATGCACCTACAACATTCCAAAGATGTATGATGGACGTTTTCTCTATTTATTGAAAATGTTCATAGATTATTTTAGTGTTTATGGTAATTTTTTAATGATTTCTTGAAAAATCTATCAAAATATTTGTAGTGTTTGTCAACATGTCAATATAGTCTTAAACTTGAAAAAAAAATCATTTCCTAATAAAATGGATGAAATTGTGTTGATCATGTTCTATTAAACAAAGGCATTAAAGTGGACAAGGCAAAGGTTCATGAAATTGAAAAGATGACTACTACAACTACAGTGAGAGAAGTCTAAAGTTCTCTGGAACAACTATATCTTTATAGAAGATTTATATGGCATTTTCAAAGATTGTAAAGCATAGTTCTAACCTTATAGGCAAAGACATCAAGTTCATCTTCAATGAAGAATGCAAAGCAACTTTCAAAAACTCAAAGGGGGGGGGACTTATCTATGCATCTATTATTCAAGCACCTAATTGGAGTTTATCAATTGAAAGTATTTCTGATGCCAATGATTTGCAATTGGAGTGTTGTTAGAGAAATGAAAGGATGACATACTTCATGAAATTTAGTATGCAAGCAAGATAGTAGATGAGGCACACATAGACTACGAAACTACCAAAAGGAGATGTTAGCAACAATGTATGCAATCAACACATTTTTAAGAGTACTTGGTTTGGTGGGATCTAAGTTTTTTACACTGATAATGTTCCAATTAGATATATCTTCAACAAATAGGATGAAAATCCTTATCCCATTCATTAAATATTGCTACTCCAAGAATTTGAATTAGAGTTCAAGGAAAAAAAAGGAACATACAACAATGTTGCTGACCGTGTCTATTGTCTCAACACCTATGCAAAGAATAACACTCATATTAATGATTACTTTCTGAGTGAAAAACTTTATGCCATGAACTCACTCTAACATCTCGATTATCTTATTTTGATTATATTCTAGCCACAATATGCTTTTCTCCACGCCTTCCTTACCAAAATAAAAAGTTCCTTTATGATGTTAAGTTCAATTTTTAGGAAGACCAACTTTTGTTCAAGAAATGCTCGAATGGTTTGACCTAAAGATGCATTTTGGATGTGTAAGTTCCAAGTATGATTTAATAATATCACTCATCTCCCCATGGAGGACATTTTGGAGGAGATGATACATCCACAAAGATTCTTCATGTGGGCCTCTTATTGTTAACATTATTTTAAGATGTCTATGCATTTGCCAATGTAGTCATAGATGCCAAAAATTAGGAAGAATGTCAAATACAACTTAATTTTCGATATAGAGGTTTCTGATGTTGGGATGTAGACTAAGCCTCTTTCCCTCTTCTTGAAATTATAATTTCATCCTAATCGCTTGCGATAAATGGGTAGAAGCTATTCCAATACAAGCTCCAAATGATAAGTTCATGCTCAAGTTGTTTCAAAGATTATCTTTCCTAGATTTGGAGTTGCCAAGATAGTTATATTCGATGGATGCATACATTTAATTGAAAGAAATTCAACAGCTTATGGAGCAACTACCAAGTTAAACACAAAATATCAACTTCATGCCATCCACAAGACGCATGACAAGTTGATGTTTCCAATAGGCAGTTGAAATCCATACTAGAGAAAATAAATCCAAGATCTAAAAAGTATTGAGCGCTAAAATTAGATGCTACCTTATCAACATACCAGATGGTTTCATCAATCAGAACAACTCCATTCAAACTAGTGTAAGAAAAATCTTGCCATTTACTAGTGGAGTTTGAACACTGAGTATTTCTGACAATCAAATTCCTCAACTATGACCTAAAAAATAGGAGAGAGAATGTTGTTATAACTTTGGGAATGAAAAGATCTTACACGCATATGAAAAAACCAAGATTTATAAAGAAAAGATGAAAATATGACATGAGAATAAGATCTAAAGTAACAATTTTGAAGAAGGTGACCTAGTCTTTCTATTCAACTCATGCTTAAAGTTTTTTTCAAGAAAACTAAAAACCAGATGGTCGGCTCCAATTGAGATGGTGAAAGTTTATGAACATGACGATGGTGACATAAATAATAAAAAATTGAGAACATTCCAAGACAACGAGTAAAGTTTATAAATCTATAACACCATGGAGCCCATTCAATAGGGAGTCAACGATACCTTGCAAGCCCAGATGAGAACCGAAGATGGATGGTTTAACTATCATACCTTAAATAAATATTTTGGGGTAGGCACCCACATTTTTTTGAACCTTACATACTTATTTACATTAAAAAGAATATCTAGATTAATAACATATACTTAGACTTTAAATTCCAAACATTGTCGTTTGAATGGGTTGATTTTATTATAGGCATTGAGTGCAACAAAAGGAAGAACAAAGTAATTATCAATTTCACACAGTGTGAAATATAGTCCAAGTGATAATAGTATATATAGATCATGGGAACCGTATGTGGGTTTTGGTCATTTTTATGCCCCTCACATGTAGTGGCGGAGCCAGCCCCCTGATGAGGGTGGGGCACTAATAAAAGTGATGTTAAGTACATACATAAAATTTATATTGAGTGTCAACATGTCTCAATTGACCTATTTACTTGGATCTGGAGAGGAAAATAGATGAATCTTACATAAATGAAAAAAGAGTTTGAAGACTTAATTCATCACTTGGTGGAGTACTTAATTTTATATTTGTGTATATATATTATTATGTATGTAGATTATAACATTCTACATACATTTATGATTTTTTTATATTTAAGATGAGTTTGAAATGGCAACATGTGTGGATTATTATATATTTTTAATATCAAATGTAATTTCCTACTTGATGAGTTTGACAAGTCAAGTAAATAAAATGTAACATAAAGTTAAGAAAAATGAATATATAAGTAGTACCACATGGCAATTACTATTATTATTTAAAAGTCAAAAAATCAACACTATAGTAATTTACTGTTAAATAAAGATACTTGTGATGTTGTTAAACATATTTATTAATTTTATCTAATAAACCAAGAATGGGTGACAATATATTGTTCACTAAATTATTAGGATTGTCATTTCTATATTGCGCTGGAAATTAGGTAAATATAAAAAGTTGTCTTTGACATCATGATGAAATAATATATATAAATATAGAGGAACAAATTTTGCACAACTTGCGAATATAAGTATGAATTTTAAGAATTAATTTATAAGATATATGATATTATATTATTTTATAAATATTTATTGATGTATACAAATTCAAAATGGTATACACATTTTAAATATATTATAAGTAAATTTATCGTGACACCATGTACTACTAAGAATGTCATATTTCATTTGACATTATCTTTCCTAACATATATTAATCTTATAATAGAAAAGAGTCAGCATACAACCGCACACGTAATATATACACCTATAGACTATGTTGTTGCTATATTTGTTATAGATTTAGTTATTTATACATATATAACACTATTTGATATCCTATGGTGTATATTATTAATTATAGATATTGGTTTTTGTTTTCTCATTACATATGTACTTGTTATATTTGTTACACGTATAATTACTTATATATTATATATTGTATTTGGTATTCCATAAAGTATACAAATAATTATCAATACTAGTTTGGTTTTCCTCATTAACCATAGAGCTATGTATTTGTTATAGTTTTTATACTTTAATTATTTATTTATACATGATATAAAAATATTTGACATTTCACAAAGTATACTGTTAATTATAGATCATTAAGTATGTTATTAATTATAGATATCAATTTATTATTTAATCATTATAAAATTGGTGTAAACTAATAGTTAGCCAATTGACATTAATGTATGTATTTTTGGAATAGTTGTTAATATATTTAATAAAACAACACATCTTGTTAATTATGTAATAATGAAATATATTTATAAAAATAAAGAATCATCATCTATTTTTATAAAAATTACCCTATTTTAATGTATTTTTATTTGTAATTCTTACTTAAAATCGTATTGATAATAATTTTATTTATAAAAGAAAGTTTACAAAATTTAAAAATAGGTTAATAAGCATGTGAATAAGATAAAGTATACAAATAAATATTAACTCTAATACCATATTAAATATGATATATATATATATATATATTCAAAATTGGAGGGGGGAACTTGCCCCTGCTTGTCCCCCCACCTCCCGCCGCCACTTCTCACATGGAATGTAAATTACATTCCTTGGACCATAATTTAGTATTGTCTTAGCTTTGATCTCTTTCAGTACTGTATTTTACTATCAGAGCTAACATATATATATATATATATATATATATATATATATATATGAGTCCGTTTTGATTTCCTGCGTGGGTACTGTAGTGGGGCTACCCGTTTAAGAAAACGTGGTGGCATGTATTGTAAATAATCCAAAAAAAAGCAAGGGTGCGCGACTTACAGAAGCACATTCGCGACTCATTCTCCGCTAGAGATTCCCAAAATCCGCCGTCTTCCCGCTCCAGAACTCCCGAATTCATCCACCTTGGTCTCCACTCCCCAACCCCGACAGCCGAATTCTTCGGCCTCTGGTCTGTACTTGCACTGCTGTGTGTGGCGTTCTTCTCCGCTGCAGCATTCACCGCAGTTTCCGCCGCAACTGCATTTGCCAGTCTCTGCCGCTGAGATCAAAATGGGGAAAACAAAGGTAAAAGCAAAGAAGGCGACAAGAAAGGGAAGTACAAAAATAACGGAAAGTGAAGATTTGTTGAGCAAGCACTATGAAGATGTGGACAACATGCTAGAAGATGTAGCTACAACCATACTGCAAGGAGATGAAACGGGAAAGAGTATTGAAGAGTCGAGAAAAGAAAAGAAAGTTAAGATGAATAAATACAACATTGAGAAAACTGACACTCTCCAGAAGACTGCTGGAGATGACAATACATCAGGGGAGAAACCAGCCGATGAGGTTACTGAGAAACAATTGAATGTAGTGCATGAAGAGATTGAAGATTCAGAAACTGAAAATGAATCAGGGGAGAAACAAGTCGATGACGTTACTGACAAACAATTGGCTGTAGTGCATGAAGAGACTGAAGAGCAAGAAATCGAAGATGCTGAAGAAGTTGAACTGGATGAAGCAGAAGATCGCAAAAGAAACCAGAATAAGACTTTGGAACAAAAAACCAAGCAAAAAGGAAAAGAAAAAATTACAGAAGAAGGTAATATTGATTATTTTTACCCTTATATACGAATGTGTAACTTGCTGGACTAAAGAGTAACAATGCTGATAATAGAGTAACTTTGATCACAGTAATTATCCTGAAAAGTAACCTTGATCCAAGAAAAGTAACTAGATGAACCAACAAGTAACTATATCGACACGAAAATAACTCTCTGTTCCAAAAAGTAACTGTTATACATCAAACAGTAACTTTTTTCCAAGAAACGTAACTAAAGTAACTGGAAAGTAACCTTGATCTAAGAAAAGTAACTAGATGAACCAACAAGTAACTATATCGACATGAAAGTAACTCTTTGTTCCAAAAAGTAACTGTTATACATCAAACAGTAACTTTGTTCCAAGAAACATAACTAAAGTAACTGGAAAGTAACCTTGATCCAAGAAAAGTAACTAGATGAACCAACAAGTAACTATATCGACATGAAAGTAACTCTATGTTCCAAAAAGTAACTGTTATACATCAAACAACAACTTTGATCCAAGTAACTAGATGAACCAACAAGTAACTATATCGACATGAAAGTAACTATGTGGTTCAAAGAGTAACTGCTACAGATCAAATAGTAACTTTGATTCAAGAAAGCTAAACCGCATTTGCAAATGTGATACTGTACTATGTAACTATGAAAAATGAATATTAACTCTGAAAGTTAAAAAGTAACTAAAATCTAAAAAGTAACTAGACAAATTAACACAAACTTTTTCATATATATGCAGGTACATGAGAGCTTTTCCATAGATGCTACATAAAAGGTTACAACATCATACAAAATAGCATGTTGTATAGCACTGATCAAATGAGGATGATGAAGTCAACCGCATTTGCAAATCTGATAGCCATGCCTCATCTTACTGTAGATGTAACTCTTTTAGAAGATCTGATAGAGAGATATGTTGAAGACGACAAGTTCATGTTAGCACCAGGTTTTGAGGCGAGGATGACTGTAGACGATGTAGGAGTGATACTAGGTTTGCCTAGTAAAGGTATGGATATAGTTCCACGAAAGCAATCATAGATTGTAAGAAAAATATGGGAGGATTTTGCTAATACAACAAGAGGAAAAGATACAGTTGGTGAAAGTAGTAAGAAAATAAAAGAGAAGGATGTATTACACAAGGAGAACTTGAGTAAACTCTGGCAGGAATTTGCAAATAATGACTCTGAAGAAAACTACCAAAATATGTGTCGTGCATGGATGTTGCACTTGTTAGCAACATTCCTTTTACCGGACACTAGCTATTGTGCCCCCATTTACCTTCTACATTATTTGGAAGATGTAACTGCTACAGGGTAGTTAAACTGGGCAAAGTTAGTGCACGGGAGCATATTCAAGAAAATCAAAGTTTTAAGTGAGAATATAAGGATGAGGAGAAGAGGAGAAACAAGCAAAAGAACACTCTACACAACTGGATGTGTAATGTGCTTGTGTGTAAGTGACACATTTCATAGTTACTTTGGTTACATTAAACAACCATATATGAACATTTAAAACACTGATTTATACTTGTCTTGTCAACACAGGTCTGGGCTTATGAGTTAACAGGGATAGCAGAGCCTACATTCTTTGAAGCAAAATTATGAATAAAAAGATGGGCAACTCCTGTTAAGATGGTGAAAGATTTTAAAAGTTTGGAAAATGACAATGTAAGAATCAGTGTGCATAAAGTGAAAATAAATATGCCAAATAATATAAAAGCTTTATAATAAATTGATAACTTTTGTGCACAGGTTTCTGCAGTGTTGAAGAAGGATGACAATGATGATTGGGAAGCTGCAAAGGCAGTGAAAGATTTGCCTTATTATCTCGCAGCAAATAAAGCCAAGAGCAAGGTAGTTAGTAAGAAGATACTTACATCATATAACACAAGCAGAGAAGTCTCAGGAAGCTTGGAGAATAGAATATTGATTCTTGAGGATGAGCTGAGACTGCAGAAGGAAACATGCAACAGAATCGTACTAGAAGCTTTTACTGTTCTAAGAGAAGAAAACGAGCAGTTGAAGAGAAGACTAGAGGAAGTTGAATCTGAAAATAGATTGCTAAGGATCCAAGCTGACAATTACAAGCGTTCACAATCTGCATCTACACCAACTCCCAATTTCATTGAGAATGAAAGTTGGCATTCAGGTGATCTGAAGAAAAAGTTGTTGGAAATAGAACAACATGGACCTACACAAGAAAGACCAAGATTGAGCAAGCTTAAACTAAGGAGAAAATTAGTGGAGAAAATGATAGAAAATGTACCACAAGATTCAAAGAAAGTAGAAGAAGTTCCAACTGAAGAAACCAAAGAACCAACACAAGATGAAATGGAAAAAGATCCATCTAAAGAAGATCCAACTGAAGAAAAAAACACAGAAGAAAAAGAACAACTAGCAGATAAAATAGAGCTCACAGAAGATGTAATGGAGAGCATAATGATGGATATAGACAATGAAGTTGGAGTGAATGAGAAGGATATAAATTTTGGTGAAGTTGAGATGAAAACAACTAAAATTTTGAGAAAGAAGAAGGGGAAGATGCAGAGGATCATTGGGAGCATAGAGGAAAATATCAAGATAAGAAGGCATGCACAGGTAAAATTTGTTTAGTAATGGTGCTCGTTCCATCAATGAAGCAACAGTCTGATCTGAAAAGTAAAATATGTCATCCATAAAGTAACTATGTTAATATAAAAAGTAATTGTGATAATAATAGAGTAATATTATGGAATGTAAAGCAATATTATGGACTCAACAGTAGAGTAACTACAATAAATTGTGTCTTTTACATAGACTACTAACCAAAATTTGTACTTCAAAAATAGAAAAAGAATTCGACATTCATAGGATTCGAGCACTTTAGACCAAAGGAGATGCAAGAGGATGTCAAAGAATTTATTGAAAAATTGATGAAGTGTAAGTAGATACTTTTTAAAGTTCTATCAGTCACATGTTTATTATGTATTACTTGATCAATCCATAAATTTCTGTCTCACATCTTCAGTATGAATTCTTTTGAAAATAAAAATAAAAATGCACAAGTCAAGAAGAGAATGGATTTTTGGAAAGGACTACACGGGAAAGGACTTATCAGCGCTGTTGTTTAAGGATAAGATGATGCAGTCACCTGTAAGAAATGGAATATTAAACATTTATTATGAAATTATAGATTGCTAATTGATGCTTGTGCATTTTCAGATAATGGATTGCTTTGTACAAATGTTGAAAGAGACAACAAGCAGAAAGAGGAAGAAGGGACTGTTTTCATGGCATTTCTTAAGCACTTATGTTCCGGCAAGACAAATAGACTATCACACTAGATTACATTTATCACAACAAGGCCACTAAAGGTTGCAGAAAAGTAATTCACAATATTGTTTTTACAGCAAAAGCTAAACATGATGGTGGATGAGATAACACTCAAAGAGATTGATATGCTGTCACCACTCTTCAATGTACCTGACAAGGAATTTATGACAATGGACTCCGTGTTTACAATACTTAACAACGACAATCACTGTCATTTTCTAGAAGCAAGTTTTAGGGATGGGGTGCACAGGTCTTATAACTCAATGTTAGGAAGTTTAAAATCTGATAGAGAAGTGAATAGATGGGTAAGGAACAAAAAAGAAAAACTGTTAGAAAATAGTTGAATGAACTAGTGTAGGTTACATTATACTTATGAATGTTTTGTTATGCATGCAGGTGGGGTTCGTTCATGAATTCTTCAGGGGGTTGCCTGAGCGTGGAAGTCAAATGTCTCAATGGCCAATAGAGTACCCTGATTGACCCTAGCAAGAAGATGATGATGTTGACTGTGGAGTCTATGTTATGAAGTATCTGGAATTCTTAGTGAATGGAAAGGAAATGAACTTCACGAGTAAAGACATCCCTGCAATAAGGGCAGAGATCTTCCAAACAATGATGAAGAAGGGGAGACTGCAGCCAGTTGAAGAACATACTAGAGATCAACAAGAGACCAAAGAAGGAGCAGGTGACAAGCATAACAAAGAAAAAGAAGAAGATGTTGTGCCAAGTCTGAATGCTTGGCTCATGTCAGATTAAAAAGAACTCTTAGATAAACAATGTAGTATCACAATGAGAAGTTTATGTTACAGAAACTGAAGTAAACTCTGCAACCAGTACTATATCTATATGGTTATGGTTATGTTTTGTTACTTTTTGTTTGACATTTGAACCTACGGGTTCATCAGTTATATGTGTATATGGTTATGGAATGCAAGGCTTATGTTACAGAATCTGAAGTAAACTCTGTAAAGTTGTTTTAATGATAATTACTGTGATCAACAGGTTCTCATTGCATGAGTGTAGTAACTCTCTTCCGAACTTAAAAGTAAATATGTATACTGAAAAGTAACTTTGATCCAAGAAAAGTAACTAGATGAACTAACAAGTAACTATATCAACATGAAAGTAACTCTCTGGATCAAAAAGTAACTCGTTAAACAAAAAAGTAATTTTTGTGATGTATAACGTAACTCTCTGGATCAAAAAGTAACTCGTTAAACAAAAAAGTAATTTATGTGATGTATAACGTAACCACTACTACAGAAATAGCATTCAGTGTCGCTTTTCTGGGCGTCGGTTATTAAGGAAAACCGACGCCTAACATATAAGGCGTCGGTTGTTTAACAAAACCGACGTCTATATTCGAAGACCAGCCAGACACGGGTACCGCTTTGTATTAAGCGTCGGTTTTTTATAAACAACCGACGCTTAAAGTCGCCCGCGAAATCCATTTTTCGATAAAAAAAATAGTGTCATTTTCAGCGTCAGTTATCCCTCTCTAATCGACGCTGAAGGTGGTTCCCGCCAAAAATTTCCATGAAAATATCGTCCAATTGGACGTCGGTTGTTTCAACCAACTGACGCTAAAGATGGTTAGGCGTCGGTTGTTGTAAACAACCGACACTATTTGGGAACTTATAACCCCCCGCGATCGCCCGACTCTTCCCCTTTCTTCTGTTTCATTGCTACCCTATTGCGGCGATTTTCCCTGTTGCGGCGACTTTCCGGCGCTTCTCTGCTGCTGCTGCTCTCCGGCGCTTCTCTCCGGCGCCCCATCTCCGGTGTCCTTCTTCTCCGCCGCCCCTGCTACTGCTGCTGTCCGCTCGTCGCCGCCGATCGTTGCCCACCACCCCTGCTCTCCTCTAGTCATCGCCGCCAGTAGAAGCAGCTACGGTGCTGTCGTCGTCACCTCCGCCCCCGCCGGTAGAAGCAGCTTTACTCGTGTTGTCCTCGTGCAAGGTAACCCACAAACCTTCACCACCTTTTTTGTCCTCTGCCTTGCTTTTCTCTGCCGCCGCCAACCTAGAACTCACGCAGGCAGCACCTAAGTAGGTGCCAGGGCACGCCTAGGGTCCCAAGCCCAGGTGCCCTGCCTAGATAGGCCTCTGGGCAGATGCTTGGGCGGCGCCAGGGCACGTCTAGGCTGCACGTCTAGTGGATTTTTTGCTAAAAGTTATTTACTGATTGTGTTTATTTAATAATGTACTGATACATATGTGATATACCAATCTGATAGTCCATGATAGAACAAAACATAATGATGTTGACTGCAACTTTGTGTGTCATGCTATTCTTAATTAAGTGTATATTTACTTCATAATTGAATGTTTAAGTAAGTTATAGATATCTTGATGATGAACTGTAATGCACACATGTGACATGTTTGGAATGTAAATGATGAACTGTAATGCACACATGTTTAACTTATTTTATTGTTGAGTATATTGAGAATCCTAATCACCCTTCTTGCTTAATGATGAACTGTAATGCACACATGTGAATGCTTGGAATTTAAATGATGAACTTTTCCCTAAATTGCCAATCATGCTTTTAAAGACATCAATAATCACCCTAATTTGAAGAACTAGGATTTTAGGTATAAGAATGACAACACATTATTTGTTGGCCTAGAAACCCGTCCAAGATTTACTCATTAGGAGTAAATCTTGGATAGTCCCCGGTTTGGGACTGTTCTTGAACACCTAATCTCACTTAGGATGTAAGTGTATAATGTGTATTGAGTTTTCGAGAAAATTTTGGTAGCATTTCCCCATTTGTTCTCTAAGTACATATGTACTTAGAGAACAGCGGGGAAATGCTGCCGAAATTTTCTTGAAAACCCAATACACATTATACACTTACTAGTGAGATTAGGTGTTCAAGGATGGGATAGGTGGTACACATTTATTATATATAAGAATGACATCACATGTGTTTGTTGGCCTAGAATGTGAACAATCATTGTTTTTTATATTACTTGTACATTGATATAAATTAGAATGAACAATCACTAAATTATATACTGTTTGTATGGAGTCCGGCTTCATTGTAGATATCTATTATTGTGTTTGTTGGCCTAGAAACCCGTCCAAGATTTACTCATTAGGAGTAAATCTTGGATAGTCCCCGGTTTGGGACTGTTCTTGAACACCTAATCTCACTTAGGATGTAAGTGTATAATGTGTATTGAGTTTTCGAGAAAATTTTGGTAGCATTTCCCCGTTTGTTCTCTAAGTACATATGTACTTAGAGAACAGCGGGGAAATGCTGCCGAAATTTTCTTGAAAACCCAATACACATTATACACTTACTAGTGAGATTAGGTGTTCAAGGATGGGATAGGTGGTACACATTTATTATATATAAGAATGACATCACATGTGTTTGTTGGCCTAGAATGTGAACAATCATTGTTTTTTATATTACTTGTACATTGAAGGATTGCTAATTGATAAAAGATCACAATTTTAGAGACATGTATGTTTATACAAATGCTAAATGTTTTCCTTATTCTAGTTGATACAAATGCTAAATGTTTTCCTTTTTAATGAAATTTTCAGATGGCTCACCATGATGAGAATGATGTCCATGATGAGCATGAAGTCCATGATGAGCATGCTGTCCATGACGAGCATGGCGAGGATACCAACGTAAGTTCTAAAAACATATCCCGTATTTCTATAAAATTCATTATCTTCTAGTTATGTCATATATCCTGTATTTCTATATTGGCTTAATTCAGTGTGTTTATTTTTGTCAAATTTTAGGTTGATGATGCACAGCTACCCACTGAAGCAATTGAGCAACTTGATGCGCAGCAACAAAAACTTAACAAGAAAAGGGGTATCACTCTGTTGAAAACGTTACTTGCGCTGAGTGGCAGTGGATCCAAATTGGTTGTGGAGTTTGATAATGGAGGGAATGCAATTGGAGTGAACCGCAATAATTTTATAAACTATCTTGGGATTGTCACTCGAAGCCATTGTGGTATTAAGTATGATAATTGGCATAAAGTTCCTCAGGCGAAGAAAGACTTGATATGGAAAGATTTATGCGTGAGTTATTATTATTTGCAATTCTATTTTGTAGATTACAAATTCTATTATTTGCAATTATATTTTTGGTACTAGTTAATAACATTTCTATTTTACAGAATCTGTTTGCATTGGATGAGATGTTGCATCGTAAAAGTGTGATGCAACGCGCTGGAAAGATGCTTAGGAATTACAGGACAAATCTGAACAGAGAATACATAAGACAGGGTGATAAGAAGAAGAAGTCAGCCCTTGAATAATGGAACTTCTTGGACAAAGAAGATTGGGACAATTTTGTTGCTTCAAGAAAATCTGAAGAATTCAAGGTATTAGGCGTCACTCCCATTTTAATTAATATACATTGTATTCACCTATTCAAGATTAACATTTAGTGCTACTAACCTAATTATAAATGTGCATACTAACTAGGCCCTCAGTGACGCACAAAAAGCAAGGCGTGCACTGAATGTACATGACCATACTATGGGTCCAAAAGGCTATGCAAGCGTTCGCCAAAGACTACAGGCGGAGTCTGCGGCTACTCAGGAGTCTGCGACTACTCAGGAGTCTGCGGCCACACCCTTCCCTCGCCATGATATCTGGATAGCTGGCAGGAAAAACAAGAAGGGTGAAATAAAGAAGCCCGAAACTGCTGAGGCGACTGCAAAAATGGTAAAATACAACTCTTAGAGCAATCATTTGAATATTGATTATTTGTGGTGTTAACTTACCAATTTTTGTTTATGGTGATTAGCGGGAGCTGCACGAGCAGAGGAAACAAGGCACGTTCATCCCTCAGGGCACAAGGGATGAATTGACAGTTTCTCTGGGTAACCCAGAGCATCCTGGACGTGTTAGAGGTGCCGGCGCTGGTGTGGGCATCAAAGCATTCTTTGGGCCATCCCAGCGCAAACCCAGAGCGGGACTTTCTCAAGAAGAGGTAACATATTCTATTTTTATAATGTTACTGCAAAAGGAAATTCATTAATAAAAAGCTAATATTTGTTTTATCCATGTATAGGAGAATAAGAGAGTCGAGGATATAGTTGCTAAGAAGCTCAACGATGTGGTTGCTGAGAAGGTCAAGGAAGAATTGCTGCGGTGGCAGGCATCTCAGGCTTCCAATCAGCCTATGCCGACCCACTCTTCTCTTGGTGCACAGACTGCAAGTAATCCTGGAGACCCATCGCCTAACACGTCTGCTGTAAGTATTGTTTATGACATTGTAGCTAGTCTTTTCAAGATGATATGTTTTCAAGATGATATGTATATATGTATAACATTCTTTACGTAAATTTGTAGGCATTGAAGCCATGCCGCTTAAGAATGGAAAACTATGTTGTTGCAGAGGCGCAAGCTTACCAGTCCCTTCCTGGGGCAACGTTTCATGGGACTCCAATGCCGCAGGGCTACATTCGTGTGAGCCCGATACATGTATTACCCGATTGGAGGGAAGTTGAGTTGCCATATGCCCACCCAGATATTGATACACTTGGTGAGGCAGAAAGCGGGGTCATATTGTGGCCCAAAGCAGATGTCCTCTACACGACTGAAATTGTAAGATAAATTTACATTGATTTAGACTGTTAATGTGTATATATGATGTCAACTGATCTGAAATTATATATACAGGTTAAAAAGAAGACACCAGGAGCACCTAGGCCTCCACCTCCAATTCCCACATTACCAACTTGGGTTCCAACTGACCTACAATACCCGTTAGGTCCTGCTTGTAGGGGAATGGCATGTTGGCTACGGGCACATAATATACTTTGCCCTATAATTGTTTCTTTAGATGTAGATTATGCAGGTCAATCATACGACAGCTCTTTATTTATACAAGATATTATTGAGCTGTTTATGTATGATTGGTTGAATACATCAATGATAGAGACATGGATAAGGTGAGATCTTGTTTATACATCCATATACCTTGTGTAAGATCCGGTGATCTAGTTTCTTATATATTAATGCATACGTCTATATGTTTTGCAGCTACTTAATCGAAGATCATTGCAAACAATTTGCATATGATCATGTGGGATTTTTGATTCCATCATTGATTAGTATGGTAGCTAAAGACCCTGATAGTGTTCAACAATACTGTATAGATGCTTTTACAATTTTTGGTCATCAAATGAAGACGATAATAATAGCTCCATTCAATGTCAAGTAAGTTTGCTTTATTTATAATTTGGATTTAAGAAAATTCCATTATTATTTTGCATTTTGAGTTATTAATTGTTAACTTTTTACCTCTAGTGGTAGACATTGGGAGTTACTAGTTATTGTCCCCGGGACGTTCACTGTTTATTATCTAGATCCCGCAGGAAGTACATTAAACACTAAAATTGGACACGTAATGAGAATGGCATTATTCTGGTGAGAAATATTTCATTTTTTATATCCGTTAACATCTTTTATTACATTACTATTTACTTATGCAACTTAGTGTGTTATATTAACATGTAGGGGTTTAGATGCATTCAAAAATGCTGGAGGAAAGGTCCCAAGGAAAAAGAACCAGCCATTGTCTTGGGAGAACGTAAAAGTAAGTTCCCGACTCCCCGACTCCAATGTATATATTATTGATGTGAATTGTGCTTAGTTGTATTATTTTGTATGTTTCAATTTATAGTGCGCTACACAAGACAATGGCTGGGCATGCGCATACTATGTGATGCGATTTATGCAGATGATTATCAAACATGCCGCATTGGACATCGATACCATACATGAGGTATTATATATAGTCTCATTAGTTAGTATGAAATATATCAATCTTATTTTTATATTATTACTTATATATATACATCATTCTCTTTGCAGGTGTTTAAAACTGACCACACTATAGGCAAACGCTTAAAAAATGTACATGCTCCATATACGAGGGAAGCATTAAATGAAGTAAGAGAAGAATGGGCAATAGCTGTACAAACAGTGGCAACTGTAAGATATAATTGGGATGTTGATAGTGATGATGAATGATACTTTGTAAATGAATGTTTCTGAATGTTAAAACATGTATTTGAATGATTCTATATGTGTGAACGTGACAATTGAATTGATGTCTGAATGTATCTACTTGTGTGAATCTTTTTATGTTAATTTTGCAGGTTTGTGGCCTGTTTGTAGGCTGATATCAATGGATGTCGTAAACCTGCAGTTCAGAAAACTGAACTGCAGGTTCTCATCCTGCTGACCAGCCACAGCAGGCCTGCAAACAGATTTATAAAAAAAATAGATATAGGCGTCGGTTATTTACCGATAACCGTCAGCACAGACTTACAGCGTCGGTTTTTTGTTGAACACCGACGCCAAAAGTGTTCGCGCTACAGGAAATGGGAGTCATCTAGGACACTTTTCTGCGTCGGTTGTTTAGTATATAACCGACGCAGAAAGCGTCCTAGATGACGCTGTTTTCTGTGGCGCGAACCCTTTTGGCGTCGGTGTTTTATAATAAACCGACGCCTTTATGTTAAATAGGCGTCGGTTTTTTAACCGACGTTGAAGTGTCCAACCTTTTAGCGGCGCCCACATAGGCGTCGTTCAGAAACCGACGCCAAAGGGGGTTAAACAACCGACACTAAAAGGCACTTCTGTAGTAGTGAACTCTCAGGATGAAAAAGTAACTCGTTTGACAAAGAAGTAACATGTGTGATGTATAACGTAACTTATTGAATCGGGAAAGTAACTCATCCAGCAAAAACGTAACTGAAAAGTAAATATGTAAAACAAAAAGTAACTCCCTGAGAAGGAAACTAACTCCATGAACTAACAACTAACTATATCGACATGAAAGTAACTCTCTGGATGAAAAAGTAACTCTATTGACAAAGAAGTAATCTGTGTGTTGTATAACGTAACTTTTTAAATCGGGGAAGTAACTCATCCAACAAGAAAGTAACTTGTGCGATGTATAACATAACTTATTGAATCGGGAAAGTAACTCAACAAATGAAAAAGTAACTATGTAAAAACCAAGAAAAGTAACCTTTGAAAATCTGTAACTTATCAAAAACAGTAGAATGTCTGCATAACTTATTAAAAATAGTAGAATGTCTGCAGACTCTAGTGTGCATCTTTGCAAAGATAAATCCTTACAAAACAGAACACAGATCACTGCTACCCTCATTTCTCCCTTTCAACAAGAGCTCTCATTTCGCCCTTTCATCCAGTGCTCTCATTTCTTTGCAGCACCAACACGAACAACCTACCTTCTTGACAGCCAAATTCTTCACAAACTACTTTCATCACAGCCTACCATGGAGCCGTTCATCCAGCCCATCAACTACACCATTGACGACAAGACAATGGAATCCATTCAACTTCCTACAGAATGGAACCATCTCCATTTTCACATCAATCCAAGCAAGACCACCTTCCTAATCGGAAACCAGTCTTTCTAGATAACCCTTATGCGGAATAAAAATGGGTCACTTTCAACTGCTAAGGGCTGGAAAAGGATGATCGCACAGCTCAGTCTTCGCAAAGGTTGGATCATCTACCTCAAGCCAACACCAGACCATCACATCATGGATCACATATCAGTTCTTAGAAACACCAACTGAGCTTATTCCACTCTTCAAAATGCCTGGCGACGAAGTATACTCTGGAATGGAGGACTCTGCAGATCAGCTCTTTGTTAGGGACATATACCAAGCAGCACTGGGATCAGCTGTAAATCCCGTTCAGGTTGACTCATCCACAACAGTGGACACCTCAACATCTGCAGAAGACACTACTTCTTCGTCCGTCCAGTGTTCCTTTCACAAATAGATATCCACCTTAACATCTGTAGAAGGCAGATAAGATGTTTATGATTATGGTTTGTTACTTTGTGTTTTGTTTTATGATTATGGGTTCATCAGTTCTGTGGGTATATAGTTATGTTATGTTGCTTTGTGTTTGGCATTTGGACACTATCAATTTGATATTAGTTGAATGTTCGTAAAACTTTATCTAGCTGTTGTTGTTATGTTGTGTTTGGCATTTGGACACTCAGTTATAGTACATCAGTAACTCTGTGGTATAAAGAGTAACTGCTACAGATCAAACAATAACTTTGATCCAAGAAGAGTAACTAGATGCACTAACAAGTAACTATATCGACATGAAAGTAACTCTGTGTTACAAAGAGTAACTGCTACATATCAAACAGTAACTTTGATCCAAGAAGAGTAACTAGATGCACTAATAAGTAACTATATCGACATGAAAGTAACTCTGTGGTACAAAGAGTAACTGCTACAGATCAAACAGTAACTTTGATCCAAGAAGAGTAACTAGATGCACTAACAAGTAACTATATCGACATGAAAGTAACTCTGTGGTACAAAGAGTAACTGCTACAGATCAAACAGTAACTTTGATCCAAGAAGAGTAACTAGATGAACTAACAAGTAACTATATCGACATGAAAGTAACTCTGTGGTTCAAAGAGTAACTGCTACAGATCAAACAGTAACTTTGATCCAAGAAGAGTAACTAGATGAACTAACAAGTAACTATATCGACATGAAAGTAACTCTATGGTTCAAAGAGTAACTGCTACAGATCAAACAGTAACTTTGATCCAAGAAGAGTAACTAGATGAACTAACAAGTAACTATATTGACATGAAAGTAACTATGTGGTTCAAAGAGTAACTGCTACAGATCAAATCTCCCAGATAGGCCCGTTCTTCAGTGCAGTCGTGGTATTATCAAGGATGAAGATAATAAAGATTCATATTTCTATTTATAAAATAATTCAATTACATCAGAATCAGGGAAGTAACTGGTGCACACAAAACGTAACTGGTGCACACAAAACATAACTGGTGCACACAAAATGTAACTGGTGCACACAAAACGTAAATGGTGCACACAAAACGTAAATGTTGCACACAAAACGTAACTGCTGCACACAAAACGTTTGATTTAGATAAAAATAGTAACTCTGAGCTGCAAAGAGTAACCTTCCAAAATACAAGTAAGTTACTGATTTAGGAATAACATATCACACAACAAACAAATTTTTATATGAGACTAATTAAGAAGTATGATCCTAATATAAAGGAAATATGAGACTAATTAAGAAATATATATATAACATAAAATGGAAAAACATATCACACAACAAACAAATTTTGGATGATCTTTATAAAAGATTTAAATTGGATACAATTGAAGCTACACAGTACATCTTGGCCATTGCAATTACATCAGAATTTGACATGTATCACCCACTAAACAATTGGATACCATTATAATCAAATATCAATTACAACTGTCACACATTACATCTTGGCCATTACAATTACATCAGAATTTGACATGACTCACACACTAAACAATTGGATACCATTATAGTAAAACTAGTGAATAAATCAGCTTCAATAACAACATTGTCAGCAGTAGCAGAAAATTCACTGCTTCATGAAGCACAACAGGAAGACCACAACAGACCACAGCAGCAGTAGCATCAAATCCGCAACTTCAGTAAGCCATACGACCCACAACAGACCACAGAAGCTGAATTCAAACACACACCTATTTCTTTAATGGGATGTTTCTGCTGTCATGGTTAACACCATATTGTAAACAATTCTTACACTGTCTCATTTTAGATTGAGAAATTTCAACTCCAGATTTAATCCGCACATCAGTAGATCTAGGTCTACCTTTAGTTTTACAAACACTGGGAATATGGACCTTGACAACAGAAGAAGAAGCTGTATTCGAACCAGTTGCACCAACATCATCAACATCTAATTCCAGTAGCTCCTTTCGCAAAGCAATGAGTTTTTCAAGACACATATCTATAGCATTGTTCCTACACGCTATATTAACAATTGAATTGCAAGAAGATACCAACTGCAGTCTCTTCCCAGTGGATAGCTGCATGATAGACGATTTGCCAAAAATCAAAGGATGATCTCTATATCCTTTAGTCCACCTCTTCAGTATATATGGCTCAGGAAGATTGCAAAAATCACGACTCTTTAGATAAGCAAGTATGTGTCTACATGGAATTCCTTTGAATTCTAACATGAAACAATTGAATGATACCATACCAGTGGATGAGTCTTTCTTCAAAAGACGAGGAGAACAAGAACCACCAAGACGATATACCTCAAACTCAACATCATCAGAAGTTTCTTTTACATTATATACCATACTTTGATGAACTTCAGCTTGAAAGATCTTAAAAATTGCCTTGGTGTATATACCTCTCATTTTCTCCTCCAAAGGACATACTGATGACAAAGGAAGATTGTTGTAATCATCATCAAAATCTTTGAAATTTTCAATCTCCCGCACATGAGAGTAGGCAGTCTCTAAGCAACATACAAGTTCAAAAAGTGTTTTCCTACTGTTGACATGACTTCAAATGAAAGCATTCAAGCTCTCACTTCTTTGTGTTGTCCTCATACCAGCAAAGAAAGAATCTTGCATAAAACATGGGACCCAATCCCACCGCATAGCATACATATCAGAAAGCCAACTAATATGTAATAGGTCATTCTCTTCAACTACAGAATTCCACCTCTCTTCAAATGTTTCTGTATCGTCTGTATTCCATACACAATCATTCAAATAGCTAATAATCCGATCCTTGTTTGGAACACCGCCAAGCTTAGATGGAAGCTTTTGTAGGATGTGCCAGCTGCAGAAATGATGCTTACAGTTTGGAAAAACAGTAATGATAGCATCATTCATAGCCGGGTCTTGGTCAGTTATAATGGAAACCGGCTCTTTTCCAAAACAAAGTAAGTATTGCTTGAAAACCCAAAGAAAAGAGTCATACTTCTCATCAACCAACAGAGCTGAAGCAAAGAACACCGTCTTGTGATGGTGATCCACACCACCAAACATTCCAAAAATCATGGAATACTTGTTGGTACGGTAAGTGGTGTCAAATACAATAACATCTCCAAATAATGCACAGTCATCAACTGAAACCGGATCAGACCAAAACAAATGTGTCAAGCAACCGTTAGAATCATTTTGATAAGAGTAAAAGAATTTAGAATCTAAAAACTTCAAGCTTGCAAAATGATCCAAAACCATGTCCACATCATATAAAGATGACTCCTTCCTCTTGCTACTGAGATGTCCATGAGCTTGTCTACTTGTAAATGTCAAGTTTTCATAACCACCAGACTCTGTTGCTATCAATGCAAGTTGTCTGGAGATAGGTATATTTGCTTGACTCATAGAAGAAAGCATCTCTTTTTGAGTTTGGTCAAGAGATGAATTACACTTCAAGTACCGCAACTGAGAATCATCGACAAGATCATGATTGTGTTCATCAACAAAAGCAGTAACAAACCATACAGATAAAGACTTATCTAATGTAAATCGGATCATTGCTTTACAACCACACCTTTTCACAGAACGCTTGTGCTTCTTAGATAAATTATCCTGCAACTCACCAATATTGTCACAAACAGGACTAAGAAGACCTTTGGATCTCTTAGAACAACTACTCTGACCTTGCTTATCACATACCAAATCTTTAGCAAGTAAGATCTTAGTACCTTGTTCATAACGATTATCATCTTTCCTAACATTAAACCGAATCAAACCAGCATACCTATAGTAAAACGATATGGCATCATCTAAACTTCCAAATTGTAATCCAACTCTAAGGACATCAACTGAGGACACAGTATCAGTAGCAACAGATGAAGAAGAATGAACATTATCATCATCAATGTCAATAATAGCATTAGCATCATCAATATCAAGACTAGCATCCATTGCAGAGATCGAAAAGTAACTCTGTAAACAAAATAGTAACTATATAAATATAAAAGTGACTAATACATCACGAAAAACATATAACACAAAAAGAAGGGAAATAGAAGGGATTATACTTAGCAGATAATCAACTGCTCAACACAGAATTTGGTATTCAGTTTGTAAACCATAATTCAAAAACACACCTACTTCTTCAATGTGGGTTGCGTTGCCGGTGAGCTGCTGGCAGAGCAAGGCAGTTGCCGGATTCGAATACTTTTACCCCTATCCTGCCAATAAGGCATTTCGTGATGGAGTCTACTAGTCGATTGCCGGATACATCCACAAACTCGAGCACCTTGTCACACCAGACCACAGCCACACTACCGGATGTTCAATGAATGCGATTACCTCCAAGGATAGTCATAGATTGGAACGACGTGGAAGATGGATTTGTGATGAAGATTGTAAGTGACCTTTTGGGGTTTAGAACCCTTCTTATTAGAGAGATTATCGAGTCAGAGATAGGTGGAGGTCGGAGATAGACGGAGCCAGGACTGCAGATTCCAAAGACAGATTCGGGAGGTACGCTGGTATAATTGAACTCAACAGATGTCTACCATCTCTTCCGGTGTCGGTGCTGCGTTGCTCAGAGACGACCAGTTAAGACGCGCGTACAGAGTGTTGACGGACCTGACCATCGCAATGCTCGACGAGGAGGATGCTGCAACAGCGGGGTCGGCGGTTGATGCATACAACAATCGGTCGTATTTACGTAAAATGCCACCGCGTCAAAGAGCCGGGTAGCCCGGCTACAGTACCCGCACGTGCCATAAAAAAACAGCCTATATATATATATATATATATATATATATATATATATATATATATATATATATATATATAGAGAGAGAGAGAGAGAGAGAGAGAGAGAGAGAGAGAGTTAGGCTAGTGTACATTCGAGTGTACCGGAGGCACCGTACACCTCAATCATTTTTAAAGATGCAATAACTTTTTAAAAAATCTAAACCATTGATCTTCTTAAATATCTTAAGAACATACTATATAATAAATTTTAGTTCATTTGGACACTTTTAGGTCGTACATCTAAAGAATGCAAAAATTAGGCATTTCAAATTAGTTTTGTGCTTCGATTTTGCTGCCCTTGGATGAGTGACTTACACTCATCCAAATGAGCTCAAATTTTGTATGTGGCCTATTATTGTTGTAACCATTAAGATCAATAGATTAGATTTTAGAAAAACACAGTCTAGATAGGCAAACACCGTTGGGGTGTACAACGTAATCTGTACACTCGAGTGTATTCTAGCCTGACTCTCTCTCTCTCTCTCTCTCTCTATATATATATATATATATATATATATATATATATAGTCAGGCTAGAATATACTCGAGTGTATAGATCGCATGAATACACTCAAGTGTGTTTGCATATCAAGACTATTTTTTGCAAAATGTAAACCATTGATCTTCACCGTCATACTATAACTAGGCTACATATAAATTTTGAGCCCATTTGGATGAGTGTAAGTCACTCATCCAAGGGCAACAAAATTGACGTGCGAAACTAATTTGAAATGTATATTTTTTGTGGTCTTTATAACATGACCTATAAATGTCTAAATGTGCTCAAATTTTACATATGAGCTATTCACAACATATTTAAGAAGATCAAAGGATTAGATTTTTGAAAAAAATATTACATCATGAAAAACTACTTGAGTGTATTCTACTCTGAATACACTCGAGTGTATTCTAGCCTAATTCTCTCTCTCTCTCTCTCTCTCTCTCTCTCTCTCTCTCTCTCTCTCTCTCTATATATATATATATATATATATATATATATATATATATATATATATATATATATATATATATATATATATATATATATATATATATATATATGGGATTTATTCAATGCCCGCGTGGGTACCTTATCATATCTACACGTTTTACGGACACGGTGGCATCAATAGTAAATAGCCAAAATGATATCCGTCTTTGGTTTACAATTTTCTGTCGACGCCGACTCATCAGTTCGAAACCCGTGACGCCGCCGACCCCTGCCCCGCACCCGATCACCTACAAGCTCCACCAACCACGATCGCGTGATCACCAACCCATGTTCACCGTCCTCAAGCCTCGTGCGATCCTTTTCCCTCTCCACACATTCATTTTTCATCTTCCACCCGTAACAGCTGTTGTGGCTGCTAGTCGTCGGTCACCAGCAAGGCACCACAAGGGGCTTCCCCAGGCTCTAGAAACTGGCTTGATGGATTCCCCTTGTCCTAGCGAGACATCCCCAAAAACTAGCTTGACGAATTCCCCAGGCGGTTGGGTGTTTATTTGGGTGAAATTTTCCCGACACCCACTAGGAGCGTTGTGGGAAAAACATGGCGGTCTCCAACCCCCACTTGTCGCCACTCCTAAACCAAAAGACCCGCTGCAAGACAGGGATGTTGTTCCCAACATGGCTGCAAGCGAGGCTGTCGGCGCCCGGTAGGCCAATGAGACGATGGCGGAGGGTGACTCGATTCGGTACGATCTGTGGAGCCAGATGATGACTTCGACCTCCGTCGGGAACGTCGATTGGGCCAGCTTCTTTAATAAGAGCACGTCGAAGACCTTGAGAAGGTACGCCCTTGACCCTTCATCGTAGGTGAAGGGGTCGGCCATGGAGGAGAGGGTCGGATGGTCCTGTACCACGCCGATGATGTGCTCCCTGATGATCCACTTGTTTTCGGGGACGTAGCCGGTCGCTAGAGCAGTCAGTGAATGAGCCGGAGGAAGAGGGCATCATGGTCGCACGGCGCTGGGAGTCAAGGGACGAGCCTGGGGACTCGAGGTCGGATACCAGGCCGCAGATGAGATCGTCGGTGTAGGAGGAGGAGGAGGCGGCCGCGACGGTGGAGGAGAGGAGAATGCAGCGGGAGAGGCTGCATGCTACTGCGGCGGAGGAGGATGTCAAGTCGCCCGACCGGTCACTGGAGCAGTCGCTGAATGAGCCGGAGGAAGAGGAGGAGGAGATCAGCGAGACACTCCTCTTCTGCATGTCAATCCCCTTACTTGTCCTGAATATGAACCTTAATGACAGGGATTTCAGCAGAAACTCTGGATTTTTGTTTGATTGTAAAGCCAGTGTTGTCAACACTCTGCCCGGAAGGTGTTCGACTCTTGTACTTGGGAAGCTGAATCTGCAGTTTGTCCTCAATTCTAGTGCAATTTGTAGTTGTAAAAATCTACAAGACATCAAATGCTGCATTCTTGAACATCAAAATCTAGTTCACGCTTACAATACAGAAGATGACATGTCCAATCTGAATCGATACCTTATTTATCTTCTTCATTGATGGTTCGATTGAATGTTGCCAATCTGATGATTATTTAATATTTTGGCAATGGCTACTATGATCATCGTACGATCTCCATAACATGTGATGATGGGCTCTACATGAGCTGATCATTGGCTATTACCAATTGTCTCAATTGATTACAAAATAGCCAATTATTACATGCCTATAACTAGAAGTTAGTATTGCAGAACCATTAACTTGGTATATATTTTTAACTACATTTCTATGTAGTTGTTCTTAACATAGTGGGATATTTGTGTTGTATTCGAAGGCCACATTTCGTTGGTTCATATTTGTTCTGATTATGTATTGTAGGAGAATATGAATCTGTATTTCAGAAGTTCAATATGACTGGATACTTAAGGTTTTTATAATTTTTATTTGCAACAATATCTAGTATCAACCACTATGACATTTGAATCATTGATCCAATGATCTATATTGTTGTATCTATTTGTAAGTTTTCCGTAAGATGTACATGATTAACGGTGATATGTAGTGTCCTTGCTCTTATATATCGTGGTCCTAATCTGACATGTAACCCAATTGCTAAATTAAAAATAGTTTCAAATTAGTCACACATTGGTGGTACGTTGTCCACATAAATAGATATATAAGCTCACACGCCAGTTACATTTTCAATTTTTGTCACCAATATGCTCATAATGCACAATAGTGCTCATCACAATTTGATACAAAAAAGTAATTATCTGGTATGAAAAGTAACTGTTTGACACAAAATGTAACTACTCGACATAAAAAGTAATTATAACCAAACATTTCTATATAGTTACTTTTTTGTGTTACTTTGCAATATGACCGAACATTTCTATATAGTTACGTTTTGTGTCCTGATGTTACTTTCAGTGTCCGATAGTTACTTTCTGTCTCTCGATGTTACTTTTAATGTCATATAGTTACTTTTCTTACCGTACAGTTACTTTTTGTGTCCTGATGTTACTTTCAGTGTCTGATAGTTACTTTCAGTGTCCGATAGTTACTTTCTGTGTCTCGATGTTACTTTTAATGTCATATAGTTACTTTTCTTACCGTACAGTTACTTTTTGTGTCCTGATGTTACTTTCAGTGTCCGATAGTTACTTTCAGTGTCTGATAGTTACTTTCTGTGTCTCGATGTTACTTTTAATGTCATATAGTTACTTTTCTTACCGTACAGTTACTTTTTGTGTCCTAATGTTACTTTTTATGTCATGATGTTACTTTCAGTGTCCGATAGTTACTTTCTATGTCTCGATGTTACTTTTAATGTCATATAGTTACTTTTCTTACCGTACAATTACTTTTTGTGTCCTGATGTTACTTTCAGTGTCCGATAGTTACTTTCAGTGTCTCGATGTTACTTTTAATGTCATATAGTTACTTTTCTTACCGTACAGTTACATTTATGCCATAGTTCTGGCTTTAAACTCCAGGCAAGTTCTAAGTCTATGGATTTACCGTGATGCAGATGCATTCCCAAGTATTTATTACTTCTGGAACATTGTTCTTGCAACAACTGCTGCTAATAAATCATATTGCACATTTACTTCCGTTGCATCGTTCACATTCCACAGAATAGGAAGATGACTATGTGGACTTGCCCCAATTAACCAACCGAAACCAATCTGAACAGAGATCTCTGTTCCTGTCGTGTTGATTAGGAAGAAATAAACAACCTCATAATCCTAAACGGACGGCCTCCAGCAGAATAGCATGGTTTGACCTCTCTCAATGCTCAATCCAGCAGGTTTATCAAGACTCTACACCTTGACTGATCTTCAAGAGGTAAACAAGAGTCAGTCGGTTAGTCATCTCAAGTCAAATCAGTCTCGCTGAGTCTTGCTTCAGTCTTCTTTCTCATGCATTCACACTTCTTGAATCTAATGTTACTGTTAGACCCTCCCTCCCCAGAAACCACCACCTGCTGCTTCCTCCCCAGCCTCCCTCCACCACAGTTGCATGGCGCAAACAACGACGAAAAGGAAGCCGCCACAATTGTACCAGTAGCAGCGCGGGATTACGCACAATCAACAGTCCACCCTCCACGACTTCCCCTTCCCTGTTCTCAAGACCTGGGGTCGACAACACCTGCTCCGCTGTGCAAAGGTACCCCCGGATCACAATGAAAGGGCCAGCACCGTCAACGGGATCACGCACAATCACCAGGTCAAGGATGACGATGGGGTGGAGAAGATCTGAGTGAAGCTGACGGGCCACCTCAGCAAGGCCGCCGGTAGGATGGAGTTCAAGAGTTGGCCTGCCCCAACCCCCAGCGCTCGACGATTGGACGCCGCCGCCACATCAGTTGCGAGTAGCATCATCACGACGTCGGCAACCTCGTCCGAGGAGGAGATGGCGTTTGTAGGGTCGAAGACAGGAGCTGTTGTGCCTTCATTCCCACTTGCCCCCGACGCACCGGTGACGAAGGAGTACTCACCGCTCCAGTTCCCGACGACGGTAGATCTCCTGCAAGTGACCGCGGGGTGGTGGGAGAGGCCGGTGGCGCCGTTGTGATTTGAGGCATGATTTAATTGGGCACAACAAGATCTGCGAATTTTTCCAGCAGGGTAGATAAAAATGTTACCCGCGCGGGCAATAAAAACAATCCCATATATATATATATATATATATATATATATATATATATATAGGCTAAATATTTGTTACACGTGTGGGTAACTTACCCTCGCTACCCGTCATGCGCGGCGACTGTTCTCATCGCGCCCGAACGACGCTTCCACGCGCGGAGGCTATTCTGCCGTCACTGCTTCACCCTGCTTCGCCTCACACGCGGTCTTCTTTCTCCGTCTACACGAAGCCCATTCTCCGTCTGCGCGGCACAGACAACCTTGAATCTTCAGACTGTTCTCGTCGCAAATCAACCCGAACGACGCTTCCACGCGCGGCGACTATACCACCGTCACTGCTTCTCCCTGCTTCGCCTCACACGCAGTCTTCTTTCTCCGTCTACGCGGTGCCCATTCTCCGTCTGCGCGGCACAGGCGGCCTTGAATCTCCGTCTGCGCAGCGCTCATTGTCGTTGCCAGTCCGACGTGAAAGACGCTGCCATACAGGCTATTCCTCCGTCAAGCCATACCAACCTGCATTTCCCCCAACTGCATAGTGACTGCTTCCTAAGCTACATTGACGGCGTGACTATTGTATCTTGCCCATCTTTCCTATAGAGCAGTGCCCCAATCTGAAAGTGGTGCCCGACCTAGAAGGGAATAATTATCCGCTGTCCTTTTTCTCTTTCGCCTGTTCGAGACGACATCCCCTATTCAGCTTTGCTCCGGATACCTCCAGCGGCCTGCAGTGACGACCTAGGCACCTCAAAGGACCGCTCGACTCAACTGGTAATGTGTATACTGATTTGTAATGTGTATACTGATTTTCGAAGAGAATGCTGATTTGTAATGTGTATACCGATTTTTCTATTCAAGTGTGTCTTTCCAACCTTGAAATCCGTTTTATTCTGATTTGTAATTTGGAATATTAATCTATCTATACTGATTGACTTATAGTAGAAAATCCAAAAGAATGTGTATTCATCTCTCTGACTATTGTATCCCCAATGTGTTTTCTTCTCTCTGACTTTTGTATCCCCAATGTGTTTTCTTCTCTCTGATAGTGTGTCTTTCCAACCTTGAAATCCATTTTATTCTAATTTGTAATTTGGAATATTAATCTATCTATACTGATTAACTTATAGTAGAAAATCCAAAAGAATGTGTATTCATCTCTCTGACTATTGTATCCCCAATGTGTTTTCTTCTCTCTGACTTTTGTATTCACAATGTGTTTACATTTCTCTTACTTTTGTGTTTAAAATAAACCCAATTTTGTGTTTGCATTTTTCATTTTTGAAGCAGTTACTCATTTGTTATGCTGGGTTACTCTTCTGCCTGACAGAGTTACTCTCTGTTGTTTCAGGGTTACTCCTCTGTCCTGCTGAGTTACTCGGATGTATTTGAACTAATCTGAACCGTATTTGGCAGTCGTCCGATTATCAGGTGAACATATTTATAGTCATCAGTTTCAAATCCTTGCCCTTTTTTTCTGCTGTTGTGAAGCTCACTTGAAAATCTACATATAAATTTATTTGTACAAGTTTTCTATCTGTATTTTCTTTTTCAATTTAAGTGTTTAGGTTCAACTTGGAAATCTATTTTATTCTGATTTGTAATTTGGAATACAAATCTTCCTTCAGTTACTCATTTGTTATGATGAGTTACTCTTCGGCCTGATAGAGTTACTCTCTGTTGTTTCAGATTTACTCCTCTGTACTGCTGAGTTACTGATAGACGTTGTAATGGATCCCAGCCTTGATACAGATGCTGCCAATTCAAATGTTGGCCCTGATAATGATAATGCTAATTCTTATCCATCTATTGGTGCTTCCACTCTGCCGCCAGCTACAATTCCTAAAATTGGTCTCCATTTTGGAAGTTTAGATGAAGCTATTTCATTATATTCTAGCTATGCTGGCATGAATGGTTTTAATATCAGGAAAGATGACAACATGTATGAACGGGGAAATAAGATTCTTGTTGCCAAAGATCTGGTTTGTGACAAGCAGGGTACAATGGGCCGTTCTAAGAGGTCAAGAGGGCTGCTGAGCCCCGTTTGTGATGAAGTGGGTAAGTTGCAGGAAAATCTGTCTAAGAAGCACAAGCGATCTGTGAAGAGGTGTGGTTGTGGAGCCATGATCCGATTCACACTAGACAAGTCCTCATCCACGTGGGTTGTGACTGCCTTTGTTAAGGAACACAACCAAGATCTTGTTGATGATGCACATCTCCGTTACTTGAAGTGTAACTCATCTCTTAATGAAACTCAAAAAGATATGCTTTCTTCCATGAGCCAAGCTAACATACCTGTATCGAGACAAATTGCATTGATGGCATCGGAGTCTGGTGGTTATGAAAATCTGACATTTACTAGCAGACAAGCTCATGGACACATCAGTAGCAAGAGAAAAGAGTCGGCTAAGTACGACGTCGACATGGTCTTGGATCGGTTTGCCAAGTTTAAGGTACTCGATCAGAAATTCTTCTATACATACCAAAACAATCCTGATTGTTGCTTGACTCATCTGTTTTGGGCTGATCATGTTTCCGTTGAAGACTGTGGGTTGTTTGGTGATGCGATAGTTTTTGACACCACCTACCGCACCAACAAGTATTCGATGGTTTTTGGAATGTTTGGTGGTGTTGATCACCATCGTAAGACGGTCTTGTTTGCTTCAGCTCTTATGATTGATGAGAAGTACGAGTCATTTGTATGGGTTTTCAAGCAGTATCTACTTTGTTTTGGCAAAGAGCCAGTGTCCATCATAACTGATCAAGACCCGGCTATGAATGCTGCTATCCTTACTGTTTTTCTGAACTGCAAGCATCGGTTCTACAGCTGGCACATCCTACAAAAGCTTCCCTCTAAGCTTGGTGGTGTTCCTAACAAGGAGCAGATCATAAGCTCCTTGAATGATTGCGTGTGGAATGTGGATGATGTTGGTACATTTGAAGAGAAGTGGCATTCTGTTGTTGAGGTTTATGGTCTGTCATCTATTAATTGGTTGTCTGACATGTATGCTATGCGTTCAGATTGGGTCCCGTGCTATATGCAGTCTTCCTTCTTCGCAGGCATGAGGACAACGCAAAGGAGCGAGAGCTTGAATGCGTTCATTAGAAGCCATGTGAACAGTAAGAAGACTTTATTTGAACTTGTATGCTCATTGGAGACTACTTACTCTCATGTACGGGAGATTGAAAATTTCAAAGACTTTGAAGACGAGTATAGTAATCTCCCTTTGTCATCACTTTGGCCTCTGGAGGAGCAGATGAGAGGTATATACACAAAGTTAATTTTTAAGATCTTTCAGAGTGAGGTTCATCAAAGCATGATATATAATGTAAAGGAATCTTCAGAAGGTGTGTTTGAAGTGTATCGCGTTGGTGGCCTTGGATCTTCCCGCATTTTGAAGAAGAATTCGTCGAGTGAGATTGTTTATTGCAACTGTTACATGTTGGAATTCAAAGGTATACCTTGCAGGCACATCCTGTCCTATTTGAAGAGTCGTGACTTTTGCACTCTTCCCGAGCCATACATATATAAGAGGTGGACCAAAGGCTACAGAGAACATCCTTTGATCTTTGGCAAAGCTGCAGTTAGTCATCTATCCACTGGGAGGACTCTTAAGCTTGTCTCTGCCTGCAATTCTATTGTGAACATAGCGTGTAGGAACAACGCTGTAGATATTTGCCATGAAAAACTGCTAGCATTGCAAAAGGAGCCGTTAGAATTGGATGTCTCTGATAGTTGTGCAGATGCAGGTGCTGGTGTAACTGCTTCAAATACAGCTTCTTCTTCAGTTGTCAAGGTTAATATCCCCAATGTTTATAAAACTAAGGGGAGACCCAAATCCACAGATGTGAGGTTTAAATCTGTAGTTGAGATTGCACAGTCTAAAAGAGAGAGGCAGTGCAAGAATTGTTTAGAGTTTGGTGTTAACCATGACAACAGGAATTGTCCTAAGAAGTAGTGCATTATATGATTGGGATTTGCTGCTACTATTTATACTGCTCATGTTCTGGTGATCTTGTTGTTGCTATTGATGTATATGTGGTTCTATCTTTTTTATTGGAGTTTGTAGTGTGTTTGTGAGGCATGTTCAAATCTGTAATGGGGTTGTTCTTTTTGTGTAGTTTTATGAAAGTGAGTTTGTAACTTTCTAAGTACTTCACTTGTGTTTGTAATCTATCTTTGTGTTACCTTGTGCTCCAGCAATTGTATGTATACTTTGAATATGTTACAAAGAATGTTTTCTGATCAATTGTTATTCTTTTTGAATATTATGTGTTTGTATTTGTGTACAATGGATACTATTAGTGTTGTCACAGTTACTCTTATTGTTGTCATAGTTACTCGCAGTGGTTTGTCAGTTACTCTTATTGCTGTTAGAGTTACTCGTAGGGTTGTCCCAGTTACTCGTAGTGTTTTTCCAGTTACTCACAGGCTATTTTTTCACAGTTACTCTAACTGCTATTTCAGTTACTCGTAGTGCTCGTTCAGTTACTCGCATTGTTTTCATAGTTACTCGTAGTGTGTCACAGTTACTCGCAAGATTTTTCAGTTACTCGTAGTCCTTTTCCAGTTACTCGCAGGCTTTTTTCAGTTACTCGCAGTGGTTTTTCAGTTACTCGTCTGCTTTCTTCAGTTACTCACAGGGGTTTTTTAGTTACTCGCAGTGTTTGTTCAGTAACCTTCGAAAGGATTTCTTCAGTTACTCGCTTGCTTTCTTCAGTTACTCGCAGGGGGTTTTCAGTTACTCACAGGGGTTTTTCAGTTACTCGCAGGGGTTCTTCAGTTACTCGCAGGGGTTTTCAGTTACTCGTGTGCTTTTTTCAGTTACTCGTAGTGGTTTTTCAGTTACTCACAGTGTTTTTTTAGTTACTCGCAGGGTTTTTTCAGTTACTCCTGTGCTTTTTTCAGTTACTCGCGGTGGTTTTTCAGTTACTCGATGCGTTGGTTCAGCAACCTTCGAAAAGGTTTCTTCAGTTACTCGCAAGGGTTCTTCAGTTACTCGTAGGGGTTTTTCAGTTACTCGCAGGGGTTCTTCAGTTACTCGTAGGGGTTGTTCAGTAATAGTAGGAGAAAAATGAGTACAGGATTCTACTGTACAAAAAGTAACTCTAGAAGAGAGAGCACAGAGCTATAAAGATATGTACAGGAGTCTGCTGTACACAATTCTTTATTAAAAAAGGAACCAGAAAAGTGAAGAAAAGAGAGCACAGAGCTATAAAGATATGTACAAGAGTCTGTTGTACGATGTAAATGCACATACACATAGCACAGTGCACTGATGTGTCGTCAGAACAACCCAGAGTATGCTGGCATCTTTGCAACCCAACAGGACAGAGCACTGTTGTCAATAATTGCAGCACCAACAACATAGAGCATTAATCTCACTGTTGTCAATAATTGCAGCACCAACAATACAGCGGCATCTTTGCAACCCAACAGGACATAGCACTGCTGTCAATAATTGCAGCACCAACAGCACAGACCATTACTCTCACTGTTGCACATATTTGCAGCACCAACAATACAGCGGCATCTTTGCAACCCAACAGGACAGAGCACTGCTGTCAATAATTGCAGCACCAACAGCACAGACCATTACTCTCACTGCTGAACATATTTGCAGCACCAAAAATACAGCGAAGGGCTTTAAGATCTTCAACATCTCCATCCTCCACGACACCCTCGACGTCCATCTCTTCTTCATCCACCACTACTACGGTTTACAACACAGCGGGGGGCTTTCAGATCTTCAACATCTTCATCCTCCACGGCACCCTCGACGTCCATCTCTTCTTCATCCATGACTGCTCCGGTTTACAGAAGGTACAGTTTTACAGAAGAAATACAGACAACCAACTTAACATTTCAGTAGCACCCCCTTTGACCATCTCCTCAGATCCCCTTTAACATTTCTTCACAGCCTACCATGGAGCCATTCATCCAGCCAATCAACTACACCATTGACGACAAGACAGTGGAATCCATTCTACTTCCTATAGAATGAAACCATCTCCATTTTCACATCAAACCAGGCAAGACCACCTTCCTAATCGGAAACCAGTCTTTCCAGATAACCCTTATGCAGAATAAAAACGGGTCACTTTCAACTGCTAAGGGCTGGAAGAGGATGATCGCACAGCTCAGTCTTCACAAAGGTTGGATCATCTACCTCAAGCCAACTGATCACCAGACCATCACAGCATGGATCACAGATCAGTTCTTAGAAACACCAACTGAGCTTATTCCGCTATTCAGAATGCCTGGCGACGAAGTATACTCTAGATCAGAGGACTCTGCAGATCAGCTCTTCGTTAGGGACATATACCAAGCAGCACCGGGATCAGCTGTAAATCCCGTTCAGGTTGACTCATCCACAACAACGGACACCTCAACATCTGCAGAAGACACCGCTTCATCGTCTGTCCAGCGTTCCTTTCACAAATATGTGTCGCCAGGGATGGATCCGACCCCCTGAGCTATTTGATTTTTATGTTCAGTTGATGGACCTTCTTTATAGCCGATCTGGCTGTATTTTTATGTATTTTAAGTTCAGTTGATGGACCTTCTTTATAGTTGATCTGGTTGTATAATATATAACGTTTTATGTTTTGAATGTTGTAATCTTGAATGTTTAGTTGTAGTGTTTTGAATGGTGTAATCTTGAATGTTGTAATCTTGCTTGTGCTCTCCTTGAGCTTATGTAACTCACATGGTTGTCTAGTTACTCGCATAGGATTCAGTTACTCGTAATGTTGTCACCAATACCTTTTTGTTGTTCAGTTACTCGCAGCATTATTGTTTAGTTACTCGCACGGTTGTTCAGTTACTCATAGTGTTGATACAGTTACTCGCAACGTTGGTTCAGTTGCTCACAGTGTTGGTTCAGTTACTCGCAGTGTTGGTTCAGTTACTCACAGCGTTGGTTCAGTTACTCGCAGTGTTGGTTCAGTTACTCATAGCAACGTTGGTTCAGTTGCTCACAGTGTTGGTTTAGTTACTCGTAGTGTTGGTTCAGTTACTCGGAGCATTTGTTCAGTTACTCGGAGCGGTTGTTCAGTTACTCGCACGGTTGTTCAGTTACTCATAGTGTTGATTCAGTTACTCACAGTGTTGATACAGTTACTCGCAGGGTTGTTCAGTTACTCACAGCGTTTGTTCAGTTACTCGCAGGCTATTTGAGTTACTCACAGTATTGATA
Organism: Alisma plantago-aquatica; assembly: GCA_963693085.1. Classification (NCBI taxonomy): domain Eukaryota; kingdom Viridiplantae; phylum Streptophyta; class Magnoliopsida; order Alismatales; family Alismataceae; genus Alisma; species Alisma plantago-aquatica. The sequence goes on from OY856409.1 coordinate 69,624,385, forward strand.
CAGTTACTCGCAGCGTTGGTTCAGTTACTCGCAGTGTTGGTTCAGTTACTCGCAGTGTTGGTTCAGTTACTCAGAGCGATTGTTCAGTTACTCGCAGGGTTGTTCAGTTACTCACAGCGTTTTTCCAGTTACTCGCGAGCTTTCTTCAGTTACTCGCAGTGGTTTTTCAGTTACTCGCAGTGTTTTTCCAGTTACTCGGAGTGGTTGTGACAGTTACTCGCATTGTTTGTTTAGTTACTCGGAGAAGGTTGTTCAGTTACTCACAGTGTTTGTTCAGTTACTCGCAGAGGGTTGTTTAGTGGCTCGTAGTGTTTGGTCAGTTACTCGCAGAGGGTTGTTCAGTTACTCGCAGGCTATTTTGAGTTACTCGCAGTGTTTTTCAAGTTACTCGGAGCGGCTGTGACAGTTACTCGCAGGCTATTTGAGTTACTCGCAGTCCCTTTTCAGTTACTCGTAGTCATTTTTCAGTTACTCGCAGTCCTTTTCCAGTTACTCGTAGTGTTTTTCAGTTACTCCAGGGTTGTGATAGTTACCTGCAGCGATTGTTCAGTTACTCAACCATTACTGTCGGTTACCCAAGCACTACTCTCAGTTACTCAAGAGCTAATCCCAGGGTTTTTTCAGTTACTCGAATAGTTTGTTAAGTTACTCAATCATTACTGTCGGGTGTTCAAGCATTACTCAAGCATTCTGTTACTTTCAGCTCAGTTACTCGTAGTAGTTTCAAGATGTACATAAGCATTCAAAGCATAAAGTTATCTAAAGCATTCAAGAACATTTAGCCAAAATATAAGGGCAAAATTAATATATGTTCAAGATGACATGTACAGCAAGATCAAATGTACATTAAGATCAGTTGTAACTTCATACTTTTAACAGCTGTACATTCAATAGCAGCTGTACATTCAGATATACACAACTTATACAACAGCGAGTAACTGAACAACAGCTTATACAATAGCAGCTATACACTTGTTGTTTCTTCATTCTTTTTTGTTTCTGGTTGTTTATCAGCTTCAGCTTCTCCTCCATTGTTATCAACAGATATACCTTCTTTGATCTCTTCGATTTCAGCTTTTTCATCGTCTCTTGGAGGCTGCAGCTGCCCCCTTGTCATCATTCGTTGAAAAATATCAGCCCTTATTGATGGTATGTCTTTGCAGGTGAAGTCCATAGGTTTACAATTTACTAGGCACTCTAGGTACTTCATGACAAAGATCCCACAGTCAAGTGAGTCTTCTTCCTGCTGTGGGCAGATCGGGTAATCCCGTTTCCACTGCGACAATTGGCTTCCCTTTTCAGGTGCACCCCTAAAGAAGTCGTGCACTATACCCACCTGCATTAAAAAAACAAGACATTTATTCATCATCAATTAAAGATCATTAATCCTTTCAATCCACTTATAATAGACTTAATTTTTATAGATCACTTACCCATCTATTGAATTCCTTTCTTGAGTTGCTACTCCAACTCATTGAATTATAGGACCGGTGTGCTCCATCCCTGAAATTTGCTTCGTACAAGTGCCAGTGGTTGTCGTTGTTTAGTATTGTGAACACCGAGTCCATTGTGTCCCAATCTTTCATTGGAACGTTGAATTGTGGAGATAGCATGTCTATCTGTTCCAAGGTGATGTCCTCAATATTAAATGATAGCTTTTGCTGCAAATGTAGAGTTTCAAAACCACATCTATAAGTTTCAATTTGTGTTTATATATTGTAATTTCATGTAAATTTTTATACAAAGTTTATTTGTATTACCGGAGCATAAGTGCTCATGCAGTGCCACGTCAATCCCTTCTTCCTCCGCTTGCTTGTGCTCTCCTTGAGCATCTGTACAAAGCAGTTGAGAACCTGAATAAAACCAAAAGCTTTATCAGTTTAGCAATCCAAATTATCTATTTCAAAGAGTTACACTACGTTCTTATTTCTTACAGGTGATTGTGTCATTTGATCCTTGTACAGGAGGGCGGTGAGGTCCTTCCCCGTGCACCAAGTGTCTTCACTGAATTTCCATTCTCGTTTTGACCTGCAAATTATTTTTATAGATGTTATACATACGAGTTGGATATAGAAACATTAATGTTTTATCATTTTACATTTGACAATAACCAATTCTCTTACATTTTTTCTATGTTGTCCATGAAGTGATGGACAATTTCTTTGGCTTCTTTTGTTTTGAAATGTTTAAAACCTATGAAGTCTGACATCTTGTGCTGTCAACAACAATAGAGAAATCCATGTTAGAATCAATCTTCATTTTTCCCAAGTTATTTAAGCATTTCTATCAGTTACTCAAGCATTACTCTCGGTTACTCATTCATTATGTTCAGTTACTCAAGCATTACATTCAGTTACTCATTCATTATGTGCAGTTACTCAAGCATTATATTCAGTTACTCAAGCCTTACGTGCAGTTGCTCAAGCCTTACTTGCAGTTACTCAAGCATTAGGTTCAGTTACTCAAGCTTTAGGTTCAGTTACTCAAGCATTACTTGCAGTTATGATATACTTGAAAGGAGATGAAAATTACCTTTTCCTCCCTTTTTTTCTTCACATTTTTCTCTATGCTTCCTATCTTTAGTTCTTCCATCGTCTTCTTCTTCAATCTTCTTCTGGGCTTCTTCTGCCCTTCTTCTTCTACTATCTTCTCCGGCTGTTTGCTCCCTTCTTCTTGTTTCTTTTGGTTTGCATCTTCTGCAGACTTTGGTTGTTCAGAACTGTTGTCCTTTGTTTCTTTTTTCTCCTCTTCTTCTTGTTTGTTTTGGTCTGCATCTTCTGCATACTTTGGTTGTGCAGAACTGTTGTCTTTTGTTTCTTTGTTCTCCTCTTCATCAGCATTTTTCCCGTCCTCACTGTGATATTCTGATTCCACGTAATTTTCTTCTGAGGGTTAGCCTTCTTCGTTTCGTCGGTGGGGCGACATCCTTTGTCGGTGTGTCTTTCGGTTCATCTACATTCACCGAGACAAAACCCTCTACAAATTCCTGGAATCCACTTCCAGGTGACTGTGATTTGTTACCCTCATCTTCCCACTTTCTTTTTAGATTTTTATTCTCTTCTTCTAACTTGGCTATTCTTTCTTCTAGCCTTTTATTCTCCAATTGCAGTTCTGTGAATTTCTCAAAACTTATTCTTGTGCAGATCTCCTTATGTATTTTGAGCTCCTCCTCCAACATTTTGATTCTTGTCTCCAGGGTGGAGGTGTCAATAGTGTCTCCCTCTTCGATGATTGGTTTTGCTGGTGCCTCAGTGGTTGTTGGCGTACTTTTTTCTGGCATGTCATTCGATGATTTTGCAGCATGCCAATCATCTCCCTGGTCTACCACTATCATTTGACATACCTATCCAACATATAAAAAAAAATAATGTGTCACAAAATGAAACATGTATGATTATGTTGTATATTAGATTTTGTAACAAAGATTAGATAATCTTACATCCTTAGGGTCCACTTTCACTAATCCCATCGATTTCTCGACCGGCGCAGCCCACTTCTTTATCCTTGGCTTGGAGTCAAGGAATGTTGGCTTTGCCATCTTTGTCATCTCATATGCCCAAACATGCATGTAATACATAGAAAATATAATGCATATGTAACTGCACCCCCATAGTCAATATTGTATCAATGTAGTTGAATATGATTTTATTCACTTACGCATAGGCACATGACACAGCCTGTTGTGTACAGAGTGTTCTTAGCCCCTTTCTCTCCTTTCCTTCTTAGCTGGACATTCTCCTTCAGCATCTTCATATTCTTGAAGATACTCCCATGCACCAGCTTTGCCCAATTCATCTGCCCAGTGGCAGTGACATCATCTAGGTAGTGGATAATGTAGATTGGTGCGCAATAGCTAGTGTCTGGGATTAGGAATGTTGCCAGCAGGTGCAACATCCACGCACGACACATATTTGTATTGTCCGCTGGATTGTTGGTCTTGGCATATTCTTGCCAAAGTTTTGTTAAGTTGTCCTTATGCAGGACATCTTTTTCTCTCAACTTCTTTGATGTCTCACCTTCATTTCTATTTTTACAAGTCGCCTTCGCAAACTCTTGCCATATCGACTTTACTATGGCAGAATCTTTTCTTTGTGTTATTTCTATACCTTTGCTGGGGATACCTAGAATTATCCCCACGTCATCTAATGTCATCCTTCTTTCCTCTCCGTCGACCAGCAGAAATATGTCTTCATCGACATATCTATCTATTAAATCCTCTAACAAGCCTATGTCAACCGCAAGATTTGGCATATTTACGAGGTTTGCAAAGGTTGTTGAGCTCAGCATCATAAGTTGTTCCTTTGTATAAACCATGCTCTTGCTGGTATTGTTGTAGCTCTTTAAGGAGCACCTGTGGTATAGTCTATTTACTCCCACTGCAAACATATCAAAATTTATCGTTAGAGCTCATTGTTTATTTTGTAAAAGCTATTTAATAAACTGTAAGTAACTGAAAATTAAAACTATTACAAATCCATACAATCTTACCTTTCTCTTTAGCCTTTTCTGTCTCTTTCTGTTTCTGACTTGTAGTTGTACTCTCCTCATCCCCTTTGCTTTCTTCTCCTGCATACGAATAAAGTTATTCTAAGAATGTAGTAGTTAGCTTAACAATATTGTTTTATAGCTTATTATCGGTTACTCAAACATTACTCTCGGTTACTCAAGCATTATGTAATAGTTACTCAAGCATAAATTTCAGTTACTCAAACATTACTCTCGGTTACTCAAGCATTAATATCGCAGTTCAGTTACTCAACCATTAAGTGCATTGTTCAGTTACTCGCAGTCCTTTTCCAGTTACTCACAGGCTTTTTTCAGGTACTCGAATTAACAATCAACGTAATGGTTGAGTAACACAATCATTACTCTCGGTTACTCAAGTACTACTATTGGTCACTCAAGCAATATGTGATAGTTACTCGAGCATAAATTTCAGTTACTCAAGCATTACTCTCGGTTACTCAAGCATAATGTAATAGTTACTCAATCATAAATTTCAGTTGCTCAAGCATTACTCTTGGTTACTCAAGCATTAATCTCGGTTACTCAAGCATTATGTGATAGTTACTCGAGCATAAATCTCGGTTACTCAAACACTACTATCGGTCACTCAAGCAATATGTGATAGTTACTCAAGCATTAATTTCAGTTACTCAAGCATTACTCTTGGTTACTCAAGCATTAATATTGGTTACTCAAGCATTATGTGATAGTTACTCGAGCATAAATCTCGGTTACTCACACATTATTCTCGGTTACTCAAACATTCTGTAATAGTTACTCAAGCATTAATCTCGGTTACTCAACATTAATGTCTGTTACTCAAGCATTTCGTAATAGTTACTCAAGCATTAATTTCAGTTACTCAAACATTACTATCAGTTACTCAAGCATTAATATCGGTTACTCAAGCATTACTCTCGGTTACTCAAGCATTATGTAATAGTTAGTCGAGCATTACCTTGTTGGTATCATGCACAGTTACTCCAGCATTTACTCTAGTTACTCTAGGCTATGGTACAGTTACTCTAATGTTCTGTATCAGTTACTCTACTTCTTATAACAATTACTCTTTTACATGCTATCATAAATTACCTTGCCGTTCTTTGCTCTCCGCTTTGTCACTCCGAGGTTTTCCAGTCTTGGTAGATCCTTTGCCTTCTTTCTTAGCCGTAACTGGCTTACTTCGTTTTGCTCTTTTCTCGGACAGTTTGCTCGTCAGGGGATCTGCAACCCCTCTTTTCTTCCTTTTCGTTTCTGACAGAGGAGTCGCAGAAGCAACCTCATCCCTTTTCGCAGCTTCCTCTTGCCCCGTTTCACCGGTGTTCGCATCCCCTTTCGCAGAAGCAACCGATGTCCCTTTATCCTCTACATCTGTTGTCTTGGGCATTGTAGCTCATTCGGTATCCCCTTTCAGGGTAGCAGCTTCCTCTTGCCCCGTTTCACCGGTGTTCGCATCTCCTTTCTGTCTAGTATGTGATTCTGCGGCCGCCGCTTCTTCTGGTTCTTTGGCCATCTTCTCCTCGGCCTGATGGGGCTGTATTTCGAAGTCATCATCTACTTCAATCACTGGTCGTGGACGCCTTAGCCACGGCGGCCCTGTCGAGGTCTTCCTTGACGCTTGCTTTGTTCTCGTCATATTGGAAGAGGTAACTGTCGGAATTGAGATGCAGCGAGATGGAGGAGCAATTAGAGACGGAGGAGTTCGGGTCGCCGGTGATTTTTGCACGACAGGCAGAGCGATGGCAGCGGGAAGGCAGAGCGACGGACTGAGCGAGGGTCTTGGGCAGGTCGCGTTCGAACGCTGTCCGCGACGAACTGGGGTTTTGCTTCGGCGGGGACGGCGCGACGAACTGGGGTTTTGCTTCGGCGGGGACGGCGCGACGAACTGGGGGTTTGATTCAGTGGGGACGGCGATGATCTGGGGTTCGCGAGTAGCTCTCTCCGCGCGCCGGTCTCTTTTTTTCCGCTTTTCTCTGCTCCGCAACTGCTGCCGGGTAGCCGGTCTCTTTTTTCCCGTTTTTCTCCGCTCCGGAACTGCTGCCGAGTAGCCTAAAGTTGTTACCCGCGCGGGCAACTAATACTAACTCATATATATATATATATATATATATATATATATATATATATATATATATATATATATATATATATATATATATATATATATATATATATATATATATATATATATATATATATATATACACACACACACACGTATACACAGACACACACATACATATATATATACACACACATATATGGTATAGTTTAGGTCGGATATGTGGAAATATATACTCTCCGTGGACGGTATTCAGAAAATTCCTTTTTTATTAGAATCTCGTTCAATTGTAACTTGTAACTACGTGATTTAAATTGTCCCTCCACGCAGGCCGGCACCTATATGATTTAAATTGTCGCACATGGCGTGCAGGTAGTTAGGAGAGTTCATACTGCTGGGGTAGGGTTACCAATGTGGTTGCTTTTCGGGGGTGGTTCTCAGTCACCATACCGTTTACGGTCACATTGAGCGTAAATCCTACTGTGTCATATCACTAACTTTTTTACCCTCAAACCCCAAACCCCATTCTCCCTCAATGCAAATCCTTCCATGCTTCAAGTTTTGCCGCCTGCTAAGTGCTAACCAACCACCATAAAACTCACCTAACCCCACCTTTATCTTTTAATTATCAATTTAAATTGAGATGTAAGCTCTAATCTTTTACATCATTTTTACAGTGACTCAAAACTGGTTGATCTTTTCTTGCTCCTATTTTCCCATATGGATGCTGGTTCATTTTTCTTACGTAAAAATGTTCTTTAATCTTTGAGCAAAAAATGTTTCCTTTTGGTCCAACCTCTATCCCCTGCTTATGTGTTCATTTTTCCTTATTGATTAAGACGTGGGATGTACTCAGTCCTACATTTTATGAGCACCTCAAAGAAGTTGTTTGTTGGAATATTGACATGAATTTTCATCTTACATTATTCAACTTTACATATACATTTTATCTGGACCTGTTCACATACCAGCTCCACGTTGCATGAACTCCAATGCTTAAGTTTTCTATTTATAATATAAATATCAGCTTTTGCCCATATGGTCTTAACATCGATAAATTATCTTATCTTTTGTAGATGCCATGAAACATAAAACTTAATAAGAAGAATGGTGCGGGTTCATTAAAAGGAGCTAATAAGATGTCTCAAGAATAACAACCAAGTAGGGCCAAAGAAGGTGTATCATCCATAAATACCTCTCCATCATGTCGGTATAGTGCGGTTGCAAATAATCACTAAATCCACATGAATCTTCTTTGTCAATGATGAACCAAAAGAGATGTATGGATAACTTGCAAAGAGGAGGATTGTCCCTACAAAGGTACTCTTACCCAAATATTGTTTCCTAGCTACGACTTAAAAAGGATGTAGACACCTTGTTTGCAAATATTTGATAGACAAAGTTTATGAGCAAACAATGACCACATTATGAGAAATTGACTTTTGAATTTTAACTCCCTTGATATCAAAATTTATGTTGAGGGTGAACTCGAAAAGACTATGTTTAAATTGAATAACAAATCTTTTACATGGAAACTAGATGATTTAACATGGCTTTATTTTTATTGAATAAAGGATTTAAAAGTTCGCAAGACGCTAACTAGCAACTCGTAACACATGGTAGCACTTAGTTGGTGTAGGCGACAATTCTAAGACTATTCCATCTACAACCACTAATCTTGTGAATTTGAAATCTACCTACATCCTCAAGCCAATTACTCAATATATTCAAGGATTCTTGCCAACATAATTTTTGCACATGATGAAAGCACTAGAGTGGTACGAACATAGGAACTTTTCTTTGCTTGGGGATGATAGAAGGTGAAGAAATGAATACAAGATAGCTTTTGTTTACACAAATGAAAAAGGTGGCTCGAGAAAATCTATTCATATTGGAGGTTTTTGTGTTGACATCGCTGAGCAATTTGGCATTTCTACAAAATGGCATAAACCATTGGAAGGTCCAATGCACATTTATGTCCAAATCCTTATATAGCGAACTCATACACAAATATATTTTTTTTTATCGGGAACAGCGTGTGACTCCTTTTTATAGATATCAAAAAGGTATGTACAAAGCTCGAGCAAGCTCAAAGAAAAGAAAACTAAGAGCTAACAAAGAAAAGAGAACTATACAAGTAACTGATCTATGTCTTTCTTTAGAGATGACCACTTTCTATCTGCACTAATGCTCACCTCCACAAAAATTCTTGAGTTCATTTCACTCCACAAGCCGTGGAACACAGCAAGAATAGTGATTCTATGTTTCATGAGAACCATATTGCAGACACTACTAAAGGAATCAGGTATACGAGGTATATATAGATCTTCAGCAGCCTTCCTCCAAACAAGTTTAGCATACTGACAGCAGAACATAATATGATTCAGGTCCTCACTGTCCGCAATGCAAAGGATACATCTCGAGGGAAGATGGTAACCTATGCTCTGCATATGGTCCAAGGTCAGAAGCTTATTCAGAAAGCATCTCCAGCCATTAAGCACATATCTTCTAGGGCCTTTGGATCCCCACAACCAATCCGCCCATCCAACCAAAGGAGCTCTTGGTCTAATAATATCCCAAGCACTTTTGATGTTATGAACTTTTCCACCATTCAAAAGAATCAAATCCTCCTCCTCAGAATAGGTATCAATATACTTCTGAAGAAGATCAATGATAAGTCTCAAATGCCTAGACTTAGTCATAGACCAACCATCCTTCCCAAACAAGCAACTAAGAGTGGAAAACTTGCCCGTATCACTTCTCATAATAGCCCCATCACCTAGAAAATTATCTAGGTAACACCCTTTAAACCACGGATCTCTCCAAAGCTTCACCATATTCCCATTACCTACAGAGAAGGAAATCATACTAGCTATATTATCTCTGTAGTACAGAAGATGCTTCCAAACCCATGAAGAATTTGAAGGCACTTTACATCTCCAGACAGTATCACCTTTAAGATATCTGCCATGAATCCATCGAACCCACAACCTATCTTTTTTTGTAGCCACGCTCCAGAGATTAATCACCATACACGCTTCCACAATGTCCCTCGACCTTTTAATACCCAAACCACCTTCCTTTTTGGGTAGACAAACCTGCTCCCAAGACACAAGATGTATCTTCTTCTCAAGCTCTGGACCTCCCCAAAGAAAATATCTACACAGATGATCAATCTCCTTAGTAACAACCACAGGAATAGGAAAAGATGATGCCCAATACAGTTGAAAAGAGGAAAGCGTCGAGTTCACCAATTCCAACCTCCCAGTAAAAGAAAGATGCTTCGATTTCCAGCCTTCCAGTTTATTTTTGATCTTATCAATAATAGGAGAACACATACTTCTGGTGAGCCTTCCACAGAACAAAGGAAGCCCAAGGTATTTAACAGGGAGAATCTCCTTTTTAATCTTTAATTCGGCTTCCACCATAGCATCATTCGTAGCCCTATTAGAGAAGAAAGAAGATTTGCTGCTGCTAATATTCAGACCAGAGCTCTTCCCAAACTCCTCAATAATAGTGCTGATACCAGTCACATAATCAAGCCTCCCATCCGAGAAAATCACCACATCATCAGCAAATAAGATGTGAGAAATCTCAAAGTCATTACCAGCTTTCAGAGGTAAAACAGTCTTCCTTCTAATCTCCCGAGCAAACAAAGCAGAGAAACCTTCCATAACAATGACAAAAAGATAGGGAGCTAACGGATCCCCCTGTCTAATTCCATTGGACGGCCAAAATTTCTTAGAAGGCACCCCATTAATGAGAACTTGACAACTAACAGTATGAAGAATCTCTAAAATCCAATTAATCCAGCAAATAGGAAAATTCATTTTAACAAGAACAAAGTGAAGATACTTCCAATTCACAGAGTCATATGCCTACTCATACACAAATATAAACATCGAAAATAAAAATTTAATTGCATGTTTCTCAAGAACAGCAAGATCACGTCAACAACAATGTATCTAGGAGGAAAAGGTTGTAATGTTATACCTTGTCCTAGAGCAAGTCTGGTGGCATTACCCATACAGTAGCATCATGCTTTTTATTCTTCAGGAAGCAACACGCTCCTTCAGTAGCAGCAACACTGGAACAATCATCATGAATGGCATCCTCCATGGACAGTGGTTGACGATGTCCTCTAAGCGGAAGACGACGGCCTCCCACCTCTAAAAGTAGTCCACACGAACCATCGACACTCCATGTTGCGCTACCAGATTCAATGGGAAGGAGATGTCCCCTTCTGTCAGCGTACTAGTCAATGACATGCTCTCCCATAACTGATTCTCAGTTGTTCTCTCCCTCGCTATCCCTCCCTCTGACGGGTAGGATTTTCTTAGACTCTCTATTTATTACCAAAACTAGAGAGGACAACAATTCTCAAATTAACTGATTCTCAATTTTTTGTCTTGGGAAGCTCCCAGTACCCCTCTATTTATAGTAGAGGCCAGGGTTAGGGTTTTCAATCGGTGTGGGAGTAGAACGATCTGCAATCATGAATCTTCTAGAACTTGTGTAGCACAAAATGGTCGTTTAGCACACTCAAACGGTCGTCTCGCTTAATGAAATGGTCGTTCGGTGAGTGAGATGGCTGTCTCTCTTAGCAAAATGGTCATCTCACAAGTTTCTTGTTCTGAATCAAATTGGTATTCAATGCCCAATTTAATGCTTAACATGACATCAACATCAATCCTTGTTCCAATCAAATTGGCAACTGAACTGGGTGACCTGGGAAACGAACCGATCATCTCACATAGTGAAATGGTCATTTCACATTGTGAGACGGTCATTTCACAAGTGAGATGGTCATTTCACTTGTCCAATTCAGGCAAAGTTCAACCAATATTGATTCCAATTGACCTGACACTCCAATCGATTAGTCCAACACTTTAACTGGTCGGTTCAAAGTCCAGTCAGACAATTTTAAACCTCATTTTTTTGATTGAATACCTGAACACATGTAGTAATTAATCTAAACATCATTCATGAATATACTCCTTTAATCCAAGTGTATCCTATGTATGTGACACTATAGGTCTAAAATTACATTGGCATTGAATGTCCATAACCAAGTATGACATCACAAGCAAAGAGTGGTGCCTAGTCACACATCATTGCTACCCAAGTAATTTGAAAAGTTGGAGAACAACTTCAACCTATAATCTGTGATCATTGTTACAATGATCATATAGTTCCTTTGTCTCTAATATCTGGATTGAACTCGATGTTGGTATGTATGCCCATAGAGCAAGTCATATGATGATTGTAATGGGATACTTTGTAAATGATTTGAATAATAATAAGGGCAATTTCCAATCTATATGTTTAAACTGTTTCTGAGATGATGGTGTAACATGATAGATGTCTAAAGATTGTTTTACTCAATGACGTATGCTTTTGGGTTGAGGACCTAAACGATGAGATCATACGGATGCTAAGAGTATTCTTTCTTGTTTAGTCCCTAGTCAGTTGTTATTGTGGAAATCACCATAGACATCAATAACACTAAAGACTAGATTGTGTGTTGGTTGATGACAGAATCTCATTAGTAGTGATATGGTGATATCAAACCAAGCACATAGGTACTTGTTAGAGAACAAGGTACCGGACAGACCCACCGTGAGAGTGACACATGGAACCATGACTTGGTAGTCACAGTCAGCTCTCACAGTGATGGTGGTGAGTGTGATTCTTAGACCTGAAATCACTACACTCAACACATGTCGTTGGGTACACTTTGACATCATCAAACGCAGTCTTGAAACATGGGTTGTTATAAAGGTGATGATTGGGTGGCTTTGACACATGGGGCTTTTGAGGGGTGAGTGATAGATATGGGATTTGTCCCTCCTAAGGGAGTTTGATATCCTTGGCCACTTGATGAGTAGGATTGAGAAAGGCATGCGCATGCACGTGTGAATCAATATGTGATATTGATGTCATACACATCTCACTCGGTCTACTCTGAGATCAAGGAAATGAATGAACATTGACAGGATGACTGTTCCATGCCTCGAGTTCATTCTGGATATCAGTGACAAAGGAATTATACATTCACTGTAACACCATTCACGAATTGTAGGATGAAAGTTGTTCTCCAACTTTCTACTTTCACTTGGGTAGCAATGATGTGTGACTAGGCACCGCTCTTTGCTTGTGAAAGTCATAAGTGTTATGGACTTTCACTGCCAACGTGAAATGGACCTGTAGGGTCACACACATAGGATTTAACCTGGAAGAGGAGTTTTGTCCACAAAGCAATGTTTAGATTGATTACTAAAGGAGTTTAGTAGTTCAATTAAACACTCAATCAGTCTATGGCTCAATATCGTACGGTTCAAGGTGTTGGACGCATTGATTGGAGTATCTGATTGATTGAAATCGCAATTGACTGATTTTTGCCCAACCTGTGCTCCCAACCGATCGGTTCATGTGATGAACCGGTCGGCTGAGGTTGCTGAACCGGTCGGTTGGAGTGTCCAGGCCGATCGGCTCATGCCCAGGTTGAAACGACCGGTTCAAGGGTTGAATCGATCAGCTCAACTGGTGCAACCGACCAGTTGGGAAAAGTCATGTCGGCAAGAATTTTCCTTTAGTTTCAAATTACCCAATTCGATTGGGAATAACATTGGTATTCGATACCAATTGGGAATGAAACAAGGAAAGTCTTTTTGAGCCGGATTAGGACTATGAACCGATCGGTTCAGGGCACCAACCAATCGGTTGGAGTGCCCCAAACGATCGGCTCAGGTCCAACCGATCGGCTCGATGGCCGAACCGATCGGTTCAGTTGTGAACCGATCATTTCAGGTTGCGAGATGGTTGCTTTTTGGTGGAAAAATCCCGAACCCTTCTACTCCTGCTTTAGTCTCGTATTGTCGGGCACAGAGAACCCTGTCCCATGACCCGCCTATATATATAGGGGTATTGGGGGCTTCTCAGAGTACGACTCAGTGCAAGTTGATTTCTCTGCAAAGTTGTCGTTCTCTCTGGTTTTGGTAACCGAGAGAGAGCCCGAGCAAGTGCTTCCCGCAAAGGGAGGTGCAGCAAGGGAAGGAAAACTGCAGTTGCAATTGACAGCAGGAGAGTGTGTTGGCGACTAGTATATCAACAGGAGGGTGCGACTCCTTCCACTTCCTTGTGGGACAAGGAGAGTGGAGTTCCGGGTGGTCCGTGTGGACTACTTCAGAGGCGGGAGGTCACTGCCGCTCAGGAGGACAACTGTCATCCGACAGTCCGGTAGGAGGAGGAGTCTTCAGTCCCGGTGCGACCAGGAGCTGCACAGACACCGTCCAAGACCGGAGGTGAAGACCGCGTAAGGCACGTGGTACTGTCGCCGAGCAAGCCTCAGGACAAGGTATGATTCACAAACCATCTTTCCTATTATATAGATGTTGACGCGATTCCTTTTATTCTGGGTTTGGGGAAAATTTTTTTTGTTTCCGCTGCTTCTCTGCCTCCTCTAAAACCCAACAGTGGTATCAGAGCCACGTCAACCGCTCTATATTTTAGGATTATCGATATGATCGATTTTGGTTTGTCGCCTTTATTTATTGCATGCGATGCGAATAATATCGTCTTTATACATGTCCAATCCACAAATCCCTAATATACATATATGATATGTAATATTAATGCACTCGATACGCGTCGCCCTTAAATGAGTTTTGTGGTGGATGTGTAGCATGATTATGGCCTATAAACCCCTATATCTGTGTATGGTTGTTTGTTTGGTTGCTTGCATCTCGGTCTGCGCACCGATTCCCTTTCTCATATTCCTGATGTAACTCGAAATAATTCGAGAATTCTTTTCCTACCTTTGTCCCCCCGAATGTAACTCGGGGTTTCTCAATTCAATTGTAAATAGGATAGATTTTATTTCCTGTTATGTCAAAGAACGGCGGACAACCTGAAGACGATCAGTTCAAGGAGTGAACCGATCGGTTGGTGATCCAGAAGGCCGGTTCGAGGAACGAGATGAGCGGGTGGCGACCTGAGGAGATGCACGATGACCGGTGAACTGATCGGCTGGAGGCACCAGTCGATCAGCTGGTGGCACCCGAACAACCTACCTGATGGCGAGCCGATCAGTCATGGAGATGAGCTGATCAAACCCAGAAAGGCAGGCACAGATTTCATCTTGTACAGGTTGCATGTGATGTAGACCTAGATGACCGTGATTCCTCTTGGCTTGAGGAATCACAAATAGGATGGCCATAATCATTGCTTTTTATCGTTTATGCAACCGACCAGTTGGGAAAAGTCATGTCAGCAAGAATTTTCCTTTGGTTTCAAATTGCCCAATTCGATTGGGAATAACATTGGTATTCGATACCAATTGGGAATGAAATAAGGAAAGTATTTTTGAGCCGGATTAGGACTATGAACCGATCGGTTCAGGGCACCAACCGATCGGTTGGAGTGCCCCAAACGATCGGCTCAGGTCCAACCGATCGGCTCGATGGCCGAACCGATCGGTTCAGTTGTGAACCGATCATTTCAGGTTGCGAGATGGTTGCTTTTTGGTGGAAAAATCCCGAACCCTTCTACTCCTGCTTTAGTCCCGTATTGTCGGGCACAGAGAACCCTGTCCCATGACCCGCCTATATATATAGGGGTATTGGGGGCTTCTCAGAGTACGACTCAGTGCAAGTTGATTGCTCTGCAATGTTGTCATTCTCTCTGGTTTTGGTAACCGAGAGAGAGCCCGAGCAAGTGCTTCCCGCAAAGGGAGGTGCAGTAAGGGAAGGAGAACTGCAGTTGCAATTGACAGCAGGAGAGTGTGTTGGCGACTAGTACGTCAACAGGAGGGTGTGACTCCTTCCACTTCCTTGTGGGACAAGGAGAGTGGAGTTTCGGGTGGTCCGTGTGGACTACTTCAGAGGCGGGAGGTCACTGTCGCTCAGGAGGACAACTGTCATCCGAAAGTCTGGTAGGAGGAGGAGTCTTCAGTCCCGGTGCGACCAGGAGATGCACAGACACCGTCCAAGACCGGAGGTGAAGACCGCGTAAGGCACGTGGTACTGTCGCCGAGCAAGCCTCGGGACAAGGTATGATTCACAAACCATCTTTCCTATTATATAGATGTTGACGCGATTCCTTTTATTCTGGGTTTGGGGAAAATTTTTTTTGTTTCCGTTGCTTCTCTGCCTCCTCTAAAACCCAACACTCGAGGCATGGAATCGTCATCCTCTCAACGTTCAATCCATGTTCCTTAAACTAGATCAGACTGTCTGAGATGCATATCAGTTCACATATCACATATTGAACCACATCAATACGATCGTACATTTCTCAGACTCACTTATCAAGAGGCCTTGGATATCAATCTCCTTTAGGAGGGAAAAATCCCATCTACATCACTCACACTTAGTTCCCATGTGTCAAAGATACTCAATCATCACCTTTATGGCAACCCTTATTTCAGGAATAAATTTGATGATTTCAAAGTATACCCAACAACATGTGATGAGTGTAGTGACTTTAGGTCTAAGAACCACAATCACCACTATAACTCTAAGAGCTAATTCTGACTACCATTCTATGGTCTCCATGTATCACTCTCATGGTGGGTTTGTCTGATACACTATTCTCTAACTTGTACTTGTGTGCTTGACTTGATATCACATATCATGACTAATGAGACTGTCATCAGTCAACACACACTCTAGTCTTACGTATTTCTATTGTCTATTTTGCTTCCACAGTAATATCCAACCAGGGACATAAGAAGAATGTATGTACTCTTAGCATACATATGATCTCATTGTTTAGGTCTTCAACCTGAAGACATATGTCATTGAGTAACATCATTCTTTAGACATCTACTTATGTCTCTATCATCATCTCATGACAGAGACAAACATAATAGATAGAATTACCTTTATCATTACCAAATCAGGTATCTACTGCCACAACCCAATCATCATATGATTGGCTCTTTGGGCATGCACACCAACAGACTCCTACTTGCACTTAGAGTCAAGCACCCATGGATCATATTTCAAGTGATCTTCACATGTCCATTATGCTTCTGTTGTGCAACCGCTTTTATAGCGAGTTTAGCAATGTTTACTTCAAGTCAGTATTTTACAATTTTTACATCTCTTCATAGTAAGACTACTCATATGAGAGGTAAGTATCATAGTATGCTATCTGAGATTCCCAGTCTGACTAATATCTCTATTGCTGTCATCAATATTTCTACTGTGTCATCAATGGTTGGAACCTCACACAAGCTCACCCATATGAACTTCTTGATCCATACTAGTATACTCTATTGTTATCATAACACAAAGATACTCATCTTCTTTTGTAGATTTAAAAAACTATCACTAGCTTGGAACCCTTTCCAGCTTACATTTCTTATTTAAGATCAAACATAGATTGCGATCATTTTTTCAGTTCAGATTCTTGCATGGGTGTAACCCTTTACATCCAACTCTTCCTTATTACCATAATTGAGGAACCAATCCTTTAAGTTCTTCACAAGCACCTAAGGATGTTCATTATGGTAGTCCAGTAACTCTCACTGGCATCTGACATATACCTTCTTGTCATGTCCAACACATATAAGATTGTTAGGTAGGCATATATATGTTTTCTCATCATGTCCAATACATATGAGATGACTAGATATCCTCTTGTCATGTCCAATACATACAAGATAATGGGATAAATACATAACATTGCATTCAAGATAGACCCAATTTGAGAATGCATATGGAATATATCCATGTGTTCTTATTCTTCATAAGAACTGGGATACTAGGCTTTTGAGAGACTAACTCCATGGAACATGGACACATTTTCTCTCATTGAGTTTTGAATGTTGAACCCTTTCAGTATCTTTCCAATGTATGTGCTCTTTCTTAGGTCAAGAAGATTCCATATCTATCTCTATAGACCTCAATCCTATCACATAGGATGCTTCACCTAAGCCCTTCGTAGAGAAGGTATTTTCCTTGCCATGTTTTAACATTTATAGGATAAGGACACTATTCCCTATCATTATGTGGAATTTAAATATTCTCCCACTAAATCTTCTGTAATCATAGATTTCATCTTCATTCTGACTCAAGTCAAACCCTTTGACTATCTTGTCAAATAGATATTCCAACTCTGAGATGCTTGCCTCAATCCACAGATTGACCTTTGTAGCTTATAGAATTTATTTGCATTAGTGATTTATAAAACAACTAGGATGTGTCACATACACATCCTCTTAATTATTCCAATTAAGGAATGTAGTTTTAACATCCATATGCCAAATCTCACTAAACATACTAAGCTACAACAACAAGTATGATTCTGATGGATTTAACCATGGTAACTATTGAAAGACTTCATCATGTTCAACACCTTGAACTTGTTTGAAAATATTTGCAACCAATCTACCCATCCATGTTTTCCTTCTCTCAAAGACCCAAATGCGCCCTATGGGTTTTACCACTTTAGGTGGATCCAACAAGGTCATACCTTGTCGGTGTACATGGAGTCCATCATGGATCTCATGTCCTCAAGCCATTTCTCAGACTCTAGTCCCTCAATAGTTTATTGGTAGGGTGTTGAATCATATCTATGATCAACTCACCACCTTATTGAGTTATAAGATATCACAATCTTTCAAACTCAAGGTGTGTTCTACTAGAACTATGAGGTATTGTGTTACATAAGGAACTTGAGATTCCACAACACTTTTTGATTCTCATTGTTCCACTATACCTCTTTAGTTTCAATGTTTTAGTTCCTTTTTTTAGTCCCACTAATTCCTTTGGAACTAAGTTCATCATCAAGAATACAACCATCCATATCAACAAACAACTTTGTTGTGGGATTGGGATAAGAGTAGTATTTCACAAAATAACATTTATGTGATTTGCGGACAAAGTCTTTTAAGAAACAATTTTCTTATACACGCATTCATCCTTAATCACTTATAAAAGACACATCGGGATACCTCCCATGACATATCTCAGATGGTGTTTTTTGAACCATTTTAGACGGTATATTGTTTTAGTGTAAAGCATGTGCCCAAAATAAATTGTAAGATTAGCTTGATTTTATTGAAAATCTCATCACGAATTAATAGGGTGTGATGCTTTCTTTCTGACACATCATTATGTCTCAGGTGGAGTTCATTGTGATACAATATCACAGTCTCTCCAGAATATCCTCAAACTCTAGGTTGAAATATTTCAACAACTATCACATCGAAGTGCCTTAATACTTTTACCAAGTTAGTTACGTACTTCATTTATAATATCCTTGAACACTTCAAGAGATTCATATTTATATTTCATCAAATACAAACTTTCATATCTACTGATAACATCAGTAAATATAATGAGGTATTTGTAACTACCATTAGCATTTATTCTAAAAGGTCTATGTACATCAGTATGTACTAGTCCTAATGAAATAGTCAATCTCCCACTACATCTAGTGAATATGCTCTTATCGTATTTCCCAATAAATAAGACTTGCATGTCTCTATTGGTTCAATAACCAAATGAGTATAGATAACCATCATATGGATTCTATAAATGCATTTCTCATTTATGCACTCTAGATGACAATGCTATAGGTATTCATTGCTTGATTCATCAAGTCATTCAATATATGTGTCACACACACATTTGTCTTTAGAATTATCAAGTATAGTGTTTGAGACATAGCTTTTTACCATACAAGATCCTATCTTTTAAAATGAAATATAATCTTCTTGTCACACAAGACATATCATTTTCATCAATGGTAGGTAGACAATAGCAATTCATTAATTCTATTATGTGCCCATGAATGTCAGATTCCAACTGTAGAGGCAACAAAACTTACTCCTCATACTTCTAGCTTACTTCTTCTCAGGTCGTGAAGTAGCGATCCCTATCTCCATCTTCTTCTCGAGATCCTCTATAAAGAGGATAGTTTTTTCCAACATCCAGACAGGAGACAATGGTGGCACTTTCTTTCCTTTATCCTCTAAGTGAACAAGATAAATGCCTTTTACACTTACCCTTATTCATAACTTGAGTGTAGAAGACTTGGACTTAAGCTTAGCCTTAGAACACTTCTTTTTCTTTCCATTACCCTAGGACTCACTTCCGCCAATCACCATCACAGATTTTTCCTTCTTCTTCCTTGCTTCAACATCAACATGCTAAGCATTTGATAATTAAACTAACTATATGATTCATGAAACACTTGCATAATCATATTCATAGTCAAATATTGACCTAAGAGAAATCCTAGTTACTCCACATGCCCAATCATACTGAGAACATGGGGCTCTACTGGGCCTCCCTTTGTCATTTTACACTCAAATAGCACTTTGAAGACAATATTATACCTTCTTTGCCTGACATGATTCTTAAGATGTGTTACCATATCGAGAATGTCCATGTTTTTCATGTTGTTCATTCAACTCATAGATCATACAACATAGCATTAGGTATTCAAATGTCTATGGAATCATTGGCATGCTTCAAGTAAGCACCCATTTCAACCTTAGGCGCATTTGGAGCGGGTTCTTCTGGCACTGGTTTCTCAAGGACATAGAGCTTTTTCTCATTGATGAGAATATTTCTTCAAAGTCCTTAACTATTTGTGGAGCTTTAGCTCATTTTGTCCTTCTAATGGACTTATCACAATTAGAACGTGTTGGTGTTTGATATTTGATTCTACAAAGAAATATTACAACTTTTCCAAAATATTTTTAATTTGGTTTGATTTGATATTTTTGATGATACTAATTAGGTTTTTAATAAACTATCACCCCACTATTTTTCTCAAATTGATAATCCTCATGCATAAGATTGCACCGTACAACCTTGTAGTGAGTCAAGATCCAAAATAAATAAGTCAATACCCAACCAATGTTGGCTCTCATGACCAATTATTAAGGTAGGCAACGTTTACCAAATGCATCTCATGCAACTCTTGGATAGATGGTGTGTACAACTCCTTGTTACAATCCATTTGCATACTTCTAGGCACTTAATCCTATTAAGGTCACCTAGTTAAGCTTGACCCAAAAGCCAAAATGATAGAATATGCACCCTACTAGGGCAGACCCACATATCTACCATCACACTTCCACGAGATGGATGACACACCACGCTAAGGAGTGCCCACTCTAGGCCAATCAAGCTTTTCATGTATGATGTTTATGGAAAGCATATAAGACTGAATATTATTTTGAGGGATTTTATATATAAATACATATACATATCCAATCACCACATACTTAGTGTGTATCATACACATGTTATAACCAGAAACGAGAACATGCAAGAATAAACACACAAGCGATGATTATGGCCATACTACTATAATTCCTTGGAGCCACAAGGAATTACTACCACCTAAGGTCCACATCATATGCAACCTGTTGTTGGTGAAAATATGTGCTCGAACTAGTTTGGTTGATCCATTAATCAACTCTTGAACTGGCTAGCTCATATCACAGTCGCTCGATTAGACTCTGGAAATGGTCGTCTGGTTCTCAGGTCCAAGTGGCGTCTAGACACCTGTAGCTAATTGGTTGGGCCACCAGTCAATCACTTCATCCTTCTATTGTCTGGCCTCCTCATTCCCCGAGTCATTCGTTGTCTCACAAGCCAATCATTTTACCTTTGTGTACGCCATCATCTCACATCGAAACATAAGTTTAAGCTATCTTATTTCTTATTACATTGTAAAAGGGAAACCTCAAGTTACATTCGAGGGGAAATAGGAAGAAGAGAATTAATTTACATTTGGAAGGAAGAAAGAGGCTCGGTAGGCAGACCGAGTAACAACATGAATAAATAACCACAACCATGTACACACATGTCTTAGTTTATTGGCCATAACCATGCTTCACATCCACCATCAAAACTGATTTTAGGGAAATGTGTGTGAATTGCATATATATCGTATGGTATGTGGAAGTTAATGGGATATGCACATCAATCATTTTAATATTTACATCTTATGCAATAAAAGAATGAAACTAAATCAGTTCATATCAATTTAGATCTTAGATACACAATGAATTGGTGGGGCTATGATACCACTGTAGGGAAACCAAGCATAGATATAGGCAGTGGAAACAAAAATTTAATTGTCCATTTCCAAATAACAACAAGATCACGTCAACAATAATGTATTTAGTAAGAAAAGTTTGCAAGGTTATACCTGGTCCTAGAGAAAGTCCAACAAAATTATCCTTACAGTAGCATCATGCTTTTGCTTCTTCAGGTAGCAACACACTCCTTCAACAATGACAACACTCGAACAATCGTCACCAACAACCTCCTCCATGGATTGTGGTTGATGATGCCCTCTAAGTGGAAGACGACGGCTTCACGCCTCTAGAGCATGGAAATCCACATTGTGCTAACAGAGCCAACAAGAAGGATTTGTCCCGTTCTGTCAGTGTACTAGTCATCAACATGCTCTCCCACAACTGATACTCATTTATCCTCTCCTTCTCTATCCCTCCCTTTGACGGGATGGACTTGCTTGTGCTCTCTATTGGTTACCACAATCAGAGAGGACAACAATTGTTAGAGTAACTGATTCTCAATTGTGTGTCCTGGATACCCCCAGTACCCCTCTATTTATAGTAGAGGCCAGGGTCAGAGTTCCTGATCAATGTGGGAGTAGAAGGGTTCAGAATTATGAATCGTCTGGAACTTGCACAACATGAAACAATCATTTTGCACACACGGTCATCTCGCTTAGCGAAACAGTCATTTAGTGAGTGAGACGATCATCTCACTTAGAAAAACGACCATCTCGTAAGTTTCTTGTTTTGAATCAAATTGTAATTCAATGCCCTATTTAATGCTAAATATGACATCAACATCAATCATTGTTCCAATTGAATTGGCAACTGAACTCGATGACCTGGGAAACAAAACGGCCATTTCACATAGTGAAATGGTCGTTTCACAAGTGAGATGGTCATTTTACTTATCCAGTTTAGGCATAGTTCAACCAATATTCATTCCAATTGACCTGGCACTCCAACCAATTGGTCCAACACTTGAACTGATTGATTCAGAGTTTAGTTAGTCAATTTTGAACCTCATTTGTTTGGTTGGATACCTAAACACCTTTATTAATCAATCTAAACATATATACTCCTTTAATCCAAGTGTATCCTATGTGTATGACCCTATAGGTCAAAAATTACATTGGTAGTGAATGTCTATAACCAAGTATGACATCACAAGCAAAGAGAGGTGCCTAGTCACACATCATTACTACCCAAGTAATTTAGAAAGTTAGAGAACAACTTCAACCTATAATCAGTTATCAGTGTTATAGTGATCATATAGTTTCTTTGTCTTTGATATCTGGATTGAACTCGAGGCATGGAATCATCATCCTCTCAATGTTCAATCCATTTTCCTTGAACTCGAGAAGATTGTCTGAGATGCATATGAGTTCACATATCACATATTGAGCCACATCAGTATGACCTTACATTTCTCAGTCTCACTTATCAAGTGTCCTTGGACATCAAACTCTCGTATGAGGGACAAATCCCATCTACATCACTCACACTCAATCCCCATGTGTCAAAGCTACTCAATCATCACCTTTATGGAACCCCAGATATTATGATTATGTTTGATGATGTCAAAGTATACCCAACAACATGTGATGAGTGTAGTAAATTTTGGTATAAGAACGACAATCACTATCACTATGAGAGATGATTCTGACTACCATTCCATGGTCTTCATATATCACTCTCATTGTGTGTCTGTCCGATACACTATTGTCTAACATGTACCTATGTGCTTGACTTGATATCACATATCATGACTAATGAGTCTGTCATCAGTCCACACACACTCTAGTCTTATGTATGATTGTTGTTTATTTTTCTTCCACAGTAATATCTGACTAGGGACATAATAAGAATGTATGTACTCTTAGCATAAATATGATCTCATTGTTCAGGTCCTCAACTTGAAGACATATGCCATCGAGTAACATCATTATTTAGACATCTAGTTATATTTGTATCATCATCTGATGACCGAGACAAACATAATAGACATAATTACCTTTATTATTATCAAATTAGGTATCTAATGCCACATCCTAATCATCATATGATTGGATCTTTGGGCATACGTACCAAGACCTTACATCTGAGCATTTTACGAAAAGGACTAGATCACACTTTACTTACATGTTTCATGGTAAAAATGAGATCCAATAATTGTCAAATAAATTTTATATCACTTTAGAGTACAAGGAAAACTATATATCACCAAACTTTGATAATGATGATTACCAAAATGCTAACATGAGGGGTGAAGAAGTGCAACTTACCAATAGATGCCACAATCCCTAACAAACCAATCCATCAAACCAAACAATCAGGTTCTTGTAAACATAGAAAAAACCAAGAACATGTTGACCTAAAACCTATTCATAAGACCCTAACTCAAATTTGAACAAACCAGTTAGAGAAAAATCCAAATGATGTCTAGACTTGATGCTAACATATTAGCAATTAAACTTCAATCCACACAACAATATCTACTAGACTATCTTCTAGATTATAATAGGAATGATGATGTCTATGCCCTCTTATCATATAAGATAAAGGCATTGTAAAAATCCTCCTTTTGAAAATTCATTATTACTTGTCACCCTATGGTTCGACGTGCCTGCCACCGCCATTTCTTGCCATTATATCACAACGACAACTGAAATAAGTCATTCCAAAATCTTTATATTAGCAACAACATTGAGGACATTGTTGGAGCTAAGCTTGGAGGGGTATTTGTGAGATGCCTATCTACTTGTTTTGTATATAGTTTATTTTCATCATGTACATTGTTGTTTCTTTCTCATGCATGGATACTACATTACAACATAGAGAACACTTACTAAAAAAGAAAGAATTTGATCAAGTATTACACACACCTTCTACTTAAATTTTTCTTTCCTCAATTATAAATTGAAGATGTGAATTTGATATATTATTAGTATGTAGTATGTTACCTCATTTCTTAATAAAAAGGAAGTGCTAACAACAATTTTTTTCCAACATTGTGAATGTTTAGGTTGAGTAAGAGTGATCCAAAGTTTGAAAGCATGACCTAGGTTTGGTCCTATAATTTCTCATAGAAAAGAACATTCCTTTCTACCAGGAATTGCATAGTCAAACCTATGATCTGCACTCACTTTTTTGGGTCTATCTTACTAGCAACCTAAACATTCATTATGCTGACAAGGATTTACATCATTATTAGTTACTTTTCATTGAGAAATGAAGTCACATATTGCATACTAATAATAATTCAAATTCACATTGTAACGAACCAAAACTTAGAATTTTACCCTATTCCATGATTAGAAATCTAGTAATATTAGTAACTTAGATTTGACCAAACAAGGATAAAAAATAAAACACCTTTAAATAATAACTTAATTATGTTCCAACATGTAAATATAATAATAAAATATGTTACATATATTTTCTTTACTAACATAATTGGTAAACAAAAATGAATAATATGTTTTGGAGTAACAATTGATAATTCCATGTCCATAAATAATAATAATGCCCTATAATATGAATAAATATGGAATTAATGGACTAAATATGTAAAACAAGTAAAATGTAAAATTTTGTACATAATAATAACAACTCTTTTTGTGACACAATGAAATTAACAGGTTTCAATTAAGTGAGTATTGATAAACTATATATTATTTTGATAAATATAATGGTAATGAGCTGAAATTCCTAATGGTACTTTAACTCATATAATGAAATCTCAACATCCAAATCTAATGTGAAAATATTTTTCCTTGGGTCCCAGTTAGCTTGGGTGTCAAGTTTGACATTACTTGAACAATAATAATTATTCTAATCTTATTTAGAGAAGAAAATAGGGGGAAAGAGAAAAGTGTTAAATAAATTACTGAATGTCTTCAAATGTGGAATAAACTCAAAATTCTAATTCTACATACCAAAATTAGTCTATTTGTCAATTTTCACATTATCTGGATAAACTTATCCATCCTAGTGTAGTTTAGGAGAGAGAATATGACTTAAAGTCCAAAATATTAAATAAAGTAGTAAGCATTCCCAACATAGAAAATAATGACAAAATCAGACTCCTCAAGTTTTAGTTTGCTTGTAGTCCAAGTTTCACATCTTTTGAATGTTCTTATATGTTGAAAAACACTAGAGGGGGGGTGAATAGAGTTTTAAAACTATTTTAACAATTTATTGAACTCAAACAACCACAATTGAAATTAGAAGAAGGAGACAGGTGTTTAGAGTGGTTCCAACTTTAGCAAATACTAAAGTTGTCAGTCCACTACCCGGTTGCTTACCCAACCGGGATTTTGAAAGTATTTATTTTATTACCTTCTCAAGGATTTATACAAAATACAATACTTTCCTTTACACCCCTTGAACAACCTTCACTTGAAGTAGGTGCACCAACTTGAGGTAGCCTTCTTGAAGTAACTCCAAGCTCCCCCTTGAAGTAGCCTTCCTCTCTAGAAGTAACCTCCCGTTGCACCAGCCTTCTGAAGTAGCTCAAGGTCTCCTTCTTCACCAAGAAGGTCTTCACCCTCTCCAATCCGCAGCCTCCAACCTAGGAGTAGCAAGTAGAGTACAAACAGTAATAGAGAACGAGAAAGGAAAAAGGAAATTACAACTTATCCTTTGTAGCCCAAGGCTTGATTTGCCTAGATCAAGCGTATAGATATCCTAACCAAGTGTGTGGACTTGTGATTGCAGTGGGTAGGAGATGCTAGCTTATAGGACACAAATTTTGAGCTAAGGAATGAAATGGCCAATTGTCACAATGCTCAAATTGCTCACAAACAGATTGCTCAAAGTATGCTCAAGGATTTCTCAAGTGTAACAAGTGAGTTTGAGTGTCCTATGGCTTGTCCTATTTATAGGAATGGCCTAAGGATGCTTAAGGACGTTCTAGACAACTTCTAGGGGTTTCTAAGTGCTTAACTAGCCGTTAGGTACAAGTTTGTTGCTTTAGCAACGGCTAATTAATTTACTCTGCAGTTGCTGTCAGAGATTATCTCGGTCGAGGAATGGTCGACCGAGACACCTACTCGGTCGAACTCTTGTCGACCGACAGGCTATCTGAATCAAGTGTTTTGCAACGTTTATCTCCAACTGCCAACTATCTTGTCAATTGTGTCTAACGGCTACTTTGGATCTTTCTCGGTCAAGAAGATTGTCGACCGAGAGTGTCTCGGTCGAGAAGTTGGTCGACCGAGATTGATCCTGTTTCAATGTTTCAATTTAGGCACTAATTATATGTATGAGTGTGCATATGTGATCCTATTTGAAGGGGATGACTTATCTAAATGTGGTGTTTAGCTAGGGAAGATCTAACGCTTGATTTACATGAAATCTAAGTACTTGTACATTATATATTTGTACAAGTTTTTACAAAGCGATTACATTTCATGAAAATATAAATATGTAAGCATATGGATTTCCCTAGTACTTTGTCATCCACCTTGTTCCTGCACACTCAAGTAGCTCGTTAGATCAATAAGAATGAAATGTTTGTCATAATCAAAACAAAGGGATTTATAGATGTCCATTTAGCCAACAATCTCCCCCTTTTTGAAGATGACAAACATTTCCAAAATATAAATGAAGGAAATATAAAACATATGAGTTTCATACCTTTAGATTACCTTTTGTAGCTTTTCCTCTTGTTTATAAAATGTGTTCTTATTATTCCTCATGAATTATGGAACATGAAATCCAATTCACTAGGGAATATAGCAACTTTCAATGTAAAGCCAAGAGTTTATTTATGAAACTCATTGATTGAGTTTTGCATAATTACTAAGTTTATATTTATTTCTCCCCCTTTGTCATTTCAAAAAGATATCCGTTAAGAATAAAAAATCCCCCTTAATTTGATGTCCCATCAAATCTAATGAAAAAGATGTCCATGAAAAGCCAAAATGATGCAAGTAAAAGTTTTTTTTTTTGTTAAGAAGCACAAATATCAAAGAAAACATCTTCCAAAGGAGTGATAAGCAGTTGCTTCCTAATTTTGTTAAATTGATCTAGTGGAAGCGGTTTTGTAAAAATATCAGCCAATTGATCTTCCGTATCAACATGATGAAGGGAAACATGATTCTTGGAGATATGATCCCTTAAAAAGTGATGACGGATTTCAATATGTTTAGCTCGGCTGTGTAGAATAGGATTGTGTGCTAAGTTTATAGTGCTCGTGTTGTCACAAAAAATAGGCGTAGATGAAAGAGTAAAACCATAATCGTTTAACACTTGTTGCATATAAAGCACTTGAGCACAACAAGACCCGGCTGCCATATATTCAGCTTCAGTTGTAGATAGGGCAACCGTATTTTGTTTCTTGCTAAACCAAGATACTAAAGCTCTCCCTAACAAGAAACAGCCACCACTAGTACTCTTGCGATCAAGTCGACAACCAGCATAATCCGCATCAGTATAAGCTTTGAAATCCAAGGGTTGTCCTTTTGGATACCATAAACCAAAACAAGTAGTGCCGGCTAGGTAACGAAGAATTCGTTTAACTGCTAGAAAATGAGAGTGCATAGGTTGTGATTGAAATCGAGCACAAAGACCAACGGAAAACATAATGTCCGGTCTAGAAGTAGTTAAGTAAAGCAAACTACCAATCATGGCTCTATATAAGGAATCATCAATAGGTTCCCCATTTTCATCCTTATCAATTTTAATAGAAGTAGCCATAGGAGTAGTAGCATGTTTGCACTGATCCATCCCAAAACATTTTAAGAGTTCTTTAGTATATTTTTCTTGGCTTATGAAGATTCCGGCAGGTGTTTGCTTAATTTAAAAACCAAGAAAGAAAGTTAGTTCACCCATGAGGCTTATTTCAAATTCTTTTTGCATAATGTCACTGAATTGTGTGCACAATGAATCATTAGAAGCTCCAAAAATAATGTCATCAACATATATTTGCACAACTAGGAAATCAGATGTATACGTTTTGAAAAATAAAGTAGAATCTGAATTTCCAATAGAAAAACCATTATCAAAAAGATATGTCTTGAGCCTTTCATACCAATTCCTAGGTGCTTGTTTTAAACCATAAAGTGCTTTCTTAAGTTTATAAACATAGTCACCTTTTTCAGGTATTTCAAAACTGGGTGGTTGGGCAACATATACTTCTTCTTGAATGATGCCATTTAGAAATGCACTTTTTACATCCATTTGGTAGAGTTTGATGTTTTTATGTGCAGCAATAGCTAGTAACATTCTAATGGCTTCAAGTCTAGCTACCGGTGCATACGTTTCATCAAAATCTATTCCTTCTTGTTGATTATATCCTTGTGCTACTAACCGAGCTTTATTCCTTATTACTTCTCCTGCCTCATTTAGCTTATTCCTAAAAACCCATTTAGTTCCTATGATGGTTTTATCCTGTGGTTTAGGAACTAAATCCCATACATCATTTTTAGTGAATTGATTCAATTCTTCTTGCATGGCTATTATCCAATAATCATCTTTAAGAGCTTCAGATATCTTCTTAGGTTCAATGATAGAAACAAAAGCCATGTTTGCAACATCTTTGAAGGAAGACCGAGTTTTGACTTTATCATTAGGATCTCCAAAAATTAGTTCTTGAGGATGATCCTTAATAAGCCTAGGTGTAGGTTGTGGTTCAGCTTGGGGATTGTTTGTAGTAACTTTCTCACTATCATTTGGTGTGTTTAAATTTTCGAATTGATTAGTGAGATCTATGATTTCTAGATTTTCAGATTTGGACTCTTCATGAAAAGAAACATGAATAGATTCCTCAACTTTTCTAGAGATAGTGTTATATTCTCTAAAAGCTTTGCTAGAAGTGGAATATCCCAAAAAGAATGCTTTGTGTGATTTAGAGTCAAACTTATCTCTATCATCTTTGGTATTTAAGATATAGCATGTGGAGCCAAAGGTATGAAAATAATCAACTCTAGGTTTCTTAGAATGTATTATTTCATATGGAGTTTTCTTCAAATGAGAGTGAACAGTTACTCTATTTAACACATAGCATGCAGTGTTTACAGCTTCAGCCCAAAAGGTTTTGGGTGTGTTGTGTTCGAGCATCATAGTTCTAGCCATTTCTTGTAGTGATCGATTTTTCCTCTCGACTATACCATTTTGTTGTGGGGTGCGTGGAGCAGAAAAATTATGAGTGTACCCTTGAGATGTACAAAATTCCTCAAATGTATGATTTTCAAATTCTCCACCATGATCACTTCTAATGGTACATGTTTTGCTTTGTAATAGATTTTCAATCTTGGAACAAAATTGTATAAAAACATGAATAGTATCATCTTTAGTTGCAATAAAATGTACCCATGTATATCTACTATAATCATCAACAATAACAAAACAGTATCTTTTACCACCAATAGATTGTATCCTCATGGGTCCAAATAAATCCATATGAATCAATTCTAAGGATCTACTGGTGCTAAGTACATGTTTTGGTTTAAAAGAGGTTTTGGTTTGCTTTCCCATTGTGCATGGTTCACAGTTTTCAACTTGATCAAAAGATAAAGTAGGCAATCCACGAACAAGATCATATTTCACTAATTTTTTAATAACATGTGAACTAGCATGTCCTAACTTTTTATGCCATAGTTGTAAGGTATTTTCATTTGCAAGCAAGCATTTTCCCACTACTGATTTCATAGAGTTAGGTTTAAGGATATAAAGATTTCCAACTCTATTTACTTCATAAACAACATTTGTAGTGTTTTCTATCAATAACTTGCAACATGTTTTGTTAAATAACACATCATAACCACTATCACATAATTGACTAACACTTATCAAATTATGGTGCAAACCATCAACAAGTAGAACATTCTTTATTTCGAGGTTTGTACCAACATTACCTATTCCAACGATTTTGCCCTTACCGTTGTCTCCAAAGGTGACCGTTCCACTTTTCTTTTCTTCAAAGGTTTGAAATGCATCCTTGTTCCCGGTCATATGTTTGGAGCATCCACTATCAACCACCCATTCCTGCATTAAAATGTAGATTTTGGTACCCATGTGATGGTCCGATATGGTTAGAATCATTTAAGTACAGACTTGTATAAAATTCTGATTCAGAAATCCAGTCGGTCGACAATTGTTCGACCGACATCTGTCTCGGTCAAATAATTGTCGATCGAGAAGGTTACTGTATTACAAACAAAGAAACACAGAAATTTAGCTCAGTTGGCCAATTTTCGACCAAAATAATTGCTGTTTAGTTGCTGTGATTTGTTACAGACATCCGGTCGGTCGACAATACTTCGACCGATTAAGGGTTCGGTCGACAATACTTCGACCGACTAAGTTTCTATTTCAGTACAACAGTTCAGAAAATTAACAATATGCATGAAACCTTTTGTTGAGTTGAGATAAGACAATATAAATAGCAAAATGGAGCGTTTGGCCATATCTCAACTAAATTCCATTTGACTCTACTAAGTTTGGGGTTTTGGGACCCAAACTAAGTCGGAATCCTTAGTCTTATAAGGGCATGAAAAGGAATAGTGTCCAAGACGTAAACAAAAATGGCAAGTAATAGAATCAACTTCATTTCTCTTTCTAGCCATTGTGTTCTTGGGTACAAACATAGTTTGAGTTCTTTTGAGTTGATTTTTCTTTGGAGCATATCCCAAACCTTTTCTTCCGTTGAAAATAGTACCAACGCTTAGAATGTTATCAAGGATATCTTTTCTTCTTAACTCATAAAGTTCTCTTTGCAGCTTAGCAATGTCATTCATCTTCTTGTGTAGATCTTTTCTTGCTTGATCTAAATCAGATAACAATGAATCTCTTTCTTTTACAACATTATCATAGTCCAGATGGTTACACAAAATAGGTTGAGTCTGAAAATCTTTTAGTTTAGATAACAATTCAGTCTTTTCTTTAGAAAGAAGATCAACATTTGTTTCTAAAGTGAGTAGCTTTCTAGTGCAATCATCTAAAGATGTTTTTAAAGACAAATTCTCAAGATCAATGTTGTTCTTTTCAGAAGAAAGATTATCTAATTTAGCAATTAGCTCATCATTTGATTTGATAACCTTCTTTAGTTTCTTCTTGACATCAACATACTTATCATGAATCTCTTGTAGACTAGTAACTAACTCTTCTCTAGGAAGATCAAGTAGGCTTACCTCTTGAGAGTCTTCTTCATCTTCTCTTGCCATTAGACATTCCACCTTTTCTTCTCCGCTTTCACTGTCACTTGACTCGTCCCATGCAGCTTTATAGGCTTTTTCTCCCTTCTTCTTGTGTGAGCTTTTCTTCCCTTTCTTTGCTTTAGGACATTCATTTTTGAGATGCCCTTTCTTCCCACATTCAAAGAACCTAGGAGGGGTAGAAGAAGAGCTGGAAATTTTGTTAGATTTAAATCTTTTGTATTTCTTACCGTTGACGATCAAGGCTTCTTCTCCTTCTTCTTCACTTGACTCCTCACTTTCTTGTGTGACGACCTTTGAAGCTTTTAGAGCCACATCCTTCTTCTTTCCTTGCTGAAGTTCACGTGCTCTTCTTTCTTCCTCTTCTAGGGTTTCTTCATGAGCTTCTAGGTTGCCAATAAGTTGTTCCATTTTCAGTCGAGTGAGGTCGTTTGCTTCTTCAATGGCTGTCACCTTTGGCTTATATTTTGGAGGGAGTGATCGAAGGATTTTTGATACCTGATCTTCTTCAAGGACAGGTTTTCCTAGGGCACTTAAACCATTAACAATAGTAGAGAATTTTGCAAACATTTCACTAATAGATTCATCAGGATCCATACGAAAGTGTTCAAACTTTTGTTTAAACATGCTAATTTTGGAATTTTTGACTTGGACTGTACCTTCATAGGTTATGGACAGTCTATGCCAAATATCATAGGCTATGTCACAATTAGATATTCTATTAAATTCTCCTACCGAAATAGAACAATATAAAATGCTTACAGCTTTTGCATTCATTTGAGCCAGCTTTACCGTATTTGCATCCCATTCTGCAAATTGAGTTTGAGGGAGCTCATATGGGGTTGACACCATTCTCCATAAGTCCCAATTGATGTCTTGGAAGTAGAACTGCATCCTTCTCTTCCAATATTAGTAGTTTGTTCCATCGAACGCTGGAGGCCTAGCAACAAGTGTCCCTTCAAGATTAAGGTTGTTGAACACTCTGTCACCCATTTCTTCAAGACCTTGTTAGGGTTCCTTGAAGCCTGCTCTGATACCAATTGAAAAACACTAGAGGGGGGTGAATAGAGTTTTAAAACTATTTTAACAATTTATTGAACTCAAACAATCACAATTGAAATTAGAAGAAGGAGACAGGTGTTTAGAGTGGTTCCAACTTTAGCAAATACTAAAGTTGTCAGTCCACTACCCGGTTGCTTACCCAACCGGGATTTTGAAAGTATTTATTTTATTACCTTCTCAAGGATTTATACAAAATACAATACTTTCCTTTACACCCCTTGAACAGCCTTCACTTGAAGTAGGTGCACCAACTTGAGGTAGCCTTCTTGAAGTAACTCCAAGCTCCCCCTTGAAGTAGCCTTCCTCTCTAGAAGTAACCTCCCGTTGCACCAGCCTTCTGAAGTAGCTCAAGGTCTCCTTCTTCACCAAGAAGGTCTTCACCCTCTCCAATTCGTAGCCTCCAACCTAAGAGTAGCAAGGAGAGTACAAACAGTAATAGAGAACGAGAAAGGAAAAAGGAAATTACAACTTATCCTTTGTAGCCCAAGGCTTGATTTGCCTAGATCAAGCGTATAGATCTCCTAACCAAGTGTGTGGACTTGTGATTGCAGTGGGTAGGAGATGCTAGCTTATAGGACACGAATTTTGAGCTAAGGAATGAAATGGCCAATTGTCACAATGCTCAAATTGCTCACAAACAGATTGCTCAAAGTATGCTCAAGGATTTCTCAAGTGTAACAAGTGAGTTTGAGTGTCCTATGGCTTGTCCTATTTATAGGAATGGCCTAAGGATGCTTAAGGACGTTCTAGACAACTTCTAGGGGTTTCTAAGTGCTTAACTAGCCGTTAGGTACAAGTTTGTTGCTTTAGCAATGGCTAATTAATTTACTCTACAGTTGCTGTCAGAGTTTATCTTGGTCGAGGAATGGTCGACCGAGACACCTACTCGGTCGAACTCTTGTCGACCGACAGGCTCTCTGAATCAAGTGTTTTGCAACGTTTATCTCCAACTGCCAACTACCTTGTCAGTTGTATCTAACGGCTACTTTGGATCTTTCTCGGTCGAGAAGATTGTCGACCGAGAGTGTCTCAGTCGAGAAGTTGGTCGACCGAGATTGATCATGTTTCAATGTTTCAATTTAGGCACTAATTATATGTATGAGTGTGCATATGTGATCCTATTTGAAGGGGATGACTTATCTAAATGTGGTGTTTACCTAGGGAAGATCTAACGCTTGATTTACATGAAATCTAAGTACTTGTACATTATATATTTGTACAAGTTTTTACAAAGCGATTACATTTCATGAAAATATAAATATGTAAGCATATGGATTTCCCTAGTACTTTGTCATCCACCTTGTTCCTGCACACTCAAGTAGCTCGTTAGATCAATAAGAATGAAATGTTTGTCATAATCAAAACAAAGGGATTTATAGATGTCCATTTAGCCAACATATGCCTCATATTCATTAAGAAAAGAAAATGACAATAAGGACAAAACCATTTAATTTATTATTAAAAACAAAATATCTAATATATAAAATGAATAATGTAAACCAAATTGTACGAATTATACATATATAATTTATGTGAAGTTATAATTAATTAAATTATGGTGTAACATAAAGGGAAATAATATTTTTTTTGGGACCGAGAGAACCCACCCCGGGTGAGCCCAAAATGATAAAGTTTCATAGATTTCACATGCATGTACAACATTATTTTCTACACATTAAAGGGAAATAATGATGTGCATGCATGTTAAATCTATAGAAAATTTATCATGGTGGAAAATCTAAAAATGCATTTACTTTCCAAATATAATGTGACCGAGGTAATTGCAACAATGTGGAATATGTGAAATATTTTAATAAATTAGAACAAACTTTTTAGAACTAAAGTCTCTCTACTTAATGTTTTAAAGAAATAAATAAATGAAAATAGCCACGTTAACATATCATAAAGGAGACAAATATTTTAACTCAATTTTATATTTATTTGGAAATAAGTAAACATTATCGAATTATATAATCAATTAGTTAACTCAAATAAAAAATAATAATAGTCTTGAGAAATGATTTCTTTATTAAACCTCAGTATTACCTCCTAAATTGTTAGTTATAAGGAAATAAAAGGAAAATGGTTTGATAGATAATGTTTATACCCTTTGGATTTGAAATTCATGTGTCTATAATAATTAATTTTGGATATATAAATTTATTAGCACCTATCTACTCCATCAATAAAAATGTAAATATATTATCAATATATATGGTTGCTTCAAATTTAAAAAAATTAAATATAATTTAATATTAAATAAATAGATGCATTTTATTAAAATAAAATTGTTATACATTTTTTCAATGACTCTTTAGAGTGAGAAAAGAAACATTTTGAGAAAGTTGTTTTCTTATGGGATTAATAAGTAAATATAAGAGGTCGATAAATGGAACTATAATAAAAGTTCAAATATGAATATCATAAAAATTGTACATTAAAATATATACACGTTTACATTGAGTAAATAACTTCAAAATGAGATATTTAGAAACCTCTTATTGTAAATATAATAGTCAATATTTATGTGATCAAGTTGTTAAAAAGGGGAAAATAAATGATAAAACATATACATAAATAAATGGAAGGTAAATTACGTTTTTATGTTTATTCTTTCCTATCATTTGTTAAAGAATTCTTAACTTTTTTCCATTATAATATATGTTGCATATTTTCCTTAGTTAACAAAAACAAATAAGTTTCTTGCTACCCAAGATGAATAGTTCTATATATAGACTCGTCCCCATGGCCTTCCCATACATAGAAATCACTTGGACCAATAGGACATGACTCCTAAACTTTTCTCTATCCACCTATTCAATCCTCTTGGATGAGCCTCTAAAGTTTGATCTTTTCTCGACCATCGATGTTTCAAACCTTAGAGCCCTAACTTGGATCAAAGGTTTGAACTTTGACAAGCTGACAAACTCCTTGAGGTATGTTGCATCCCCCAAGAGTCATATTGAGAAATTATTTTCTTTACTCTTTCTTTTGAGCCTCTTTGAAATATTTTGTTAATTAATTATCTCTTTCCTGACTTGATGACCTATTTGGGCTTAGTCTTTTTAACTTTGCATTTCTAATCCATGTTGGACTCTAAAACCATACTTTGATTCATTTTCAAACCCTAACTGTGATTATGAATTATTTTACCCACTTTTCTGGTGGATGTTTATATGTTCCACTTTGTGATGACAACCTTATTTATTCCATAAAAGATTGAGCTTTATAATTACCTCTATATTATGCATGATTTGTGATTCAATAGCCCTATAGTAGTGTAATTACTTTGATTTTTGCATTGTGTGCCCATGTTATATTTTTTGGATGGAGGTTGTGTGTCCTATACTTGGATTGTGATCCCACTTTTATATATATTGGAGAGTTTGGTTATACGCCATTATCTACCAGGTTTTAAGGTTGTGAACCTTGGCTGCCATTTTCATTTGTAGTATTCCAATGATATGCTTATCTTACATGCATTCATGTTGATATTATTGTGATGGATTTTGTGCCCATGATTTATGTGTTCTTGTGTGGCACAACTTCTATGTTGGTTTAATGGCAAGTATTTCTCTTATTTATTGTCTCTTAAAATCAATCTCCCTTTATGCCCAGTTGCCATTCCTTTGTTTATTTGTACCAGAAGCCTTGTTATTTTGACAACCTTTATTCCTTATATTGCTTAATCTTAATTTAACATGCTCATACTAGTGTTTATGTTGATGTATATATTTTTCTCCTGTTTTTGGGGTACACTTCCAACCCTAGGTGTATGTCAAGGAGAAGATAACTAAGTGGGACCAGAACCTCATCAAGTATATATGAACCTTTTGGTAGACCTTCTCGAGGTGGTTAGATGACCCTCTGATGATCCTACATTTAGTTTAGTTTTCATATCTATCACCATGTGTGGTGAAGTATAGTGATACTATCAAACATTGTAATTGTTCGATATTTTGTATTTCGATGCTACATTTGATATTTTGGAAACATACTTTTGAATAAATTGGATTATGATCCCTTTGCAAAAAATTTAGTTATGTGTTTGGTATATGAGATGCTCCTTTTTATTTATTTTAGTAGGGTGTGGATCCGCTTTCAGGTCCCACTCCTTACAATATAATGTCAGAGCCACTAGGAATCAATTAATGTAACTATTTCAATATTGTCTCCCTAGTATGTTTATCTTAGGAAGATATGGTATGTACAAAAAAGTTTAGTAGACCTACCCTCCTTAACCCTCTAATTTGTGGAAGGCTATACTTGGTAAATCTTTAGTTTTGAGATGTGAACCCCGTAGGGTTGCTAGGTTAGAATCATAAGGACCTAAAATTTAACCCTAGGTGTATATGACATGTTAGTTGGATTCATGAACAACAACAACAACAAAATATGTTCATAATTAAAAGATGTATAAGTAACCATAATATCTATAAGAGTTGTCTTATTAGGTTAAACCTTTTAAGCAGTGGAGAGTAACTGGATAATAATATATGGACGTCTAAATTTTAAACACAAAATCTTTTTAAGGGGTAGAGTGTTGTAACGAACCAAACCATAGAATCTTACCCTATTTCATGATTAAAAATCTACTAAGATTAGTGTCTTAGATTTGACCAAACAAGGATAAAAATTAAAACACATTTTCATAATGACTTAATTATGTCCCAACATGCAAATAAATCATGAAATATGTTACATATATTTTCTTTACTAACATAATGACTAAATAAAAATGAATAATATGCTTTGGAGTAAAAAATGGTAATTCCATGTCTGTAAATAATAATAATGTCCTATAATTTGAATAAATTTGGAATTAATTGACTAAATATGTAAAATAAGTAAAATGTATAATTTCATTCAAAATAATATTTAACAATTTTTGTAACAAAATGAAATTAATATGACTCAATTTAGTTAGTGTTGACAATTAATGTATATTATTTTAATAAATATAATGGTAATAAGACATCATTCCTAAGGGTATTTTAACTCATATAAAGAAATCTCAACATCCAAATCTAATGTGATGTTCCAAAAAGCTTGGGTGCCAACTTTTGTTGGTATGTATGCCCTGAGAGCCAATCATGGGATGATTGGTGGGATACATTAAGATTGATTTGATAAATATCAAAGGCAAGCTTCCAATTCTTTAGAGTTTAGTCATATGAGATAATGATAGACAGATTGAATGTCTAGAGAATGACAATACTCAAAGACGTATGCTTTCAAGTTGAGGACCTGAACGATGAGATCATATGGATGCTAAGAGTTTGTACATTCTTATTATGTCCCTAGTCGGATGTCATTGTGGAAGGTAGATAGACAACAATGACACACAACACTAGATTGTGGTGTTGGTTGATGACAAAATCTCATTAGTCATGATATGGAGATATCAAACCAAACACATAGGTACTTGTTAGAGAACAAGTGTACCGGACAGACCCACCATGAGTTTGACACATGGAACCATGACATGGTAGTCACAGTCAGTTCTCACAGTGATGGTGGTGAGTGTGATTCTTTGACCTAAAATCACTACACTCAACACATGTCGTTGGGCACACTTTGACATCATCAAACGCAGTCCTGAAACATGGGTTGTTATAAAGGTGATGATTGGGTGGCTTTGACACATGGGGCTTTTGAGGGGTGAGTGATAGATATGGGATTTGTCCCTCCTGAGGGAGTTTGATATCCATGGCCACTTGATGAGTAGGATTGAGATAGGTGTGCACACGCATGTGTGAATCAGTATGTGATATTGATGTCATACATATCTCCTCCAATCTACTCTGAGATCAAGAAAGTGAATGAATGTTGACAGGATGACTGTTCCATGCCTTGAGTTCATTCGGGATATCAGTGACAAAAGAATTATACATTCGATGTAACACCATTCATAGATTGTAGGATTGAAAGTTGTTATCAAACTTTCCTTTTCACTTGGGTAGCAATGATGTGCGACTAGGCACCACTCTTTACTTGTGAAGTCATAAGTGTTATGGACTTTCACTACCAACGTGAAATGGGCTTGTAGGGTCACACACATAGGATTAACCTGGAAGAGGAGTTTATCCACAAACGATGTTTAGATTGATTACTAAAGGAGTTTAGTAGTTCAATTAAACACTCAGTTAATTGATAGCTCAAAATCATAGTGTTCAAGGTGTTGGACTGATTGATTAGAGTATCAGATTGATTGAAACTACAATTGACTGATTTTACACAGTCTGCACTCCCAACTGATTGTCTCATGTGATGAACCGATCAGCTCAGGTTGGTGAACCGATCGGCTCAAATTGTGAGTTGATCGTCTCATGTGTCAATGAAACGAGCGGCTCAATTGTTGAACTGGTCGATTCGTGTGACCAACCGAGATCGTTTGGAAAGTCAGAAGACTCTTTTTGTAAATACATATTTGTTTCACTTATATAAATTTGATTTGGACAAGGACTAATATTTGATTAGTTGGAAACAAACACAGAAAGTCAATTCGAGTTGGACCAGGAACACGAACCGATCGGCTCATGCTTGAACCGATCGGCTCAGGTCCCCAACCAATCGGTTCATGCTTGAAATGATCGGTTCAGCTTGCGTAGTTGGTTGTTTTTGTGGAAAATCTCGAACCCTTCTACTCCTGCTTTAATCCTGCATTGCCCGGGGTAGAGAACCCTATCCCATGACCCTCCTATATATAGGGGTATTGGGGGCTTCTCAAAGTATAACTCAGAACACCAGTTGCTCTGTAAAGTTGTCGTTCTCTCTGGTTGTGGTAACCAAGAGAGCCCGAGCAAGTGCTACCCAATAAGGGAGGCACAGTAAGGAAAAGACAACTGCAGAAAGTGACTGGTTGTAGGAGAGTGTGTCGGTGACTAGTACGCCAACATGAGGGTATGACTCCTTTCGGTGCCTTGTGTGACAAGGTGATCAGAGTTCCAGGTGGTCTGTGTGGACTACTTCAGAGGCAGGAGACTTCTTCCGCTCGGAGGATAGTTGTCAATCCTGACAGTCCCGGTGAGACTAGGAGTTTCACAGATATTGTCCAAGACTGGAGGTGAAGACCGCACTAGCTACGAGGTAATGTCGCCGATCAAGCCTCGGGACAAGGTATGCCTCTACAAACCATCCTTTCTATTGTATAGAAGTTGACGCGATTCCTTTATTCTGGGCTTGGCAGAAGAATTTTTTTTGTTTCCGCTGCCTTCTCTACCTCCCATAAAACCCAATAGTGGTATCAGAGCCATGACAACTGCTCTATATTTTAGGATTATCGATGTGATTGATTTTGGTTTGTCGCCTTTATTTCTTGCATACGATGCGAATAAAATTGGCTTTATGAATGTCCAATCCTAAATCCACAAATTCCAATATACATATATGATATGTAATATGAATGCACTCGATACGCGTCTCCCTTAAACAAGTTTTGTGGTGGATGTATAACGTGGTTATGGCCAATAAACCCTATGTATGTGTGCTTGGTTGAATGTGGTTGATTGCATCTCAGTATGCGCACCGATTCCTTACCTCCATTTTTTGATGTAACTCAAGATAACTCTAGATTCCTTTCCTACCTTTGCTCCCCCCGAATGTAACTCGGGGTTTCTCAATTAAAATGTAAATAGGATAGAACTTTTATTTCCTGTTATGTTAAAGAATGGAGGACAATCTAACGACAACTGAGACGTCCGGTTCAAGGCGTGAACTGATCGGTTGGTGATCCAGATGACCGGTTCACGGAGCGAGATGAGCGGGTGGTGGTCGTGAGGAGATGCACGATGACCAGACAAACTGATTGGTTGGAGGAACCAATCGATCGGCTGGTGGCACCCAACCGACTGGCCTAATGGCGATCCGATCAATCATGGAGATGAGTCGATCAAACCCAGCAAAGGCAATGCATAGAGTTCATCTTGTACAGGTTGCATGTGATGTAGACCTAGATGACCGTGATTCCTCTTAGCTCGAGGAATCACATTAGGATGGCCATAATCATCGCTTTTATCATTTTGCATATTTTCTGTGGGATATAACATGTATATGATACGTACTTTGTATTGTGGTGATTGGATATGTATATGTACCTATAAAACAAAATCCCTCCTTAAATATTAAAGTTTTAGATGCCTTCCAAATGCGGCACACATGAAAAGCTTGATCGGCCAAGTGTGGGCACGCCCTAGTGTGGTGCATCGTCTATCTCGTGGAAGCGTGAAGGATGGATATGTGGGTCTTCCCTAGCAGGGTGCATATTCATCGTGTTGGCTTTGGGTCGGACTTAACAAGGTGACCTAGATAGGATCTAGCACCTTGAGGAATGGAGGTGATCATGGCAAGGAGTTGCAGATGACATCTTTCAAGAGTTTCATATGATGCAATTGGCAAGAGTTGCCTATCTGGAAGATCTAAGTTGTGGGTGACAGCCCTAGTTGGTCCATGACTCAAAGGATTTCAGGATCTTGCCCACTAGAAGATTATATGCTACAATCTTCTGAATTGATGGTGAGGGCTATCAATTTGAACAAAAATTGTGGCAGTGATAATTAATTAAAGTCCTAATTATATCGTAAAACCTTTTCAAATCAATCAAGTCAAAAAGGAGTTTTTGGACTAAATTGCATATATTTCCTTTTGTACAATAAATGTCTAATCAACAATAATCACTTTATTTGTGATCGGTCCTTGAGACCAACAAACTAATGGGAATAATTTCCACGACTGATTAGGACATTGAGGAGTGTTCTCAATCGAAGAGCGAAATCTCTAAGTCCTAG
Organism: Alisma plantago-aquatica; assembly: GCA_963693085.1. Classification (NCBI taxonomy): domain Eukaryota; kingdom Viridiplantae; phylum Streptophyta; class Magnoliopsida; order Alismatales; family Alismataceae; genus Alisma; species Alisma plantago-aquatica. Next base: position 69,666,010 of record OY856409.1, read on the forward strand.
TTATACCAGAACCAGATGAACTCGATCCCACCACACCAATGGCTTAAAGGATGCTTATGGAAGCATACCGAAGATACCATTGATGTGGAGTGCTTAATGTTGTGTTCTATGAACTATGAGTTGCAGAGGCAACATGAGACATATGATGTATCCAAGGCACTATCCTAGTATGTCATGACAGAAGGAGATCCAATAAGGTATTCACAAACTCAATGTGATTGGGTATGTGGAAAAACCTGATTAAGAAGGATTTCCTCTAAGCCAAGAGTTGGATATTGGTATGATACTGCAAATGTTGCGAGAATCATACAGTTCATGATGAACTATGACATGAACAACTTTGACAAGCGTTGACAAAGTTGTTGGACATGTTGAGGATAGTAGAGGCAAAGATAAAGAAAGATAAAACCCTAATCTTTGATCGATGAGGGGTAAGTCTTAAGGGCAAGGATAAGGGCAAAGCAAAGAAGTGTTCTAATGCTAGCCAGTAGCCCAAGTCGTCTTCAACCTCAAGGCACATGGAAGGGTGAACGAGGGAATTTCCCTCTATATCTGGAAGAACGAAAGAAGAAGGAGGGGATGGATATCTCCACCTAAGGTATCATGAAATGAACCACTTCTGAGGTACATGATACCAAGATGGAGATCTAACATATATGATATGTAAGATCTACAAAGAAGTGATGGCCTTTACAAAATGACCAAGAAAGGAGTACCCATCATTAGAGCAAGTGTTGCTGCCATAGATAGGAGTACCTTTTAGTTTATTTCAGCCTAAAGGGCATGAAATAGAGTTGAGAACTTCTATTTCAATTTGCCAATAGAAACACTTTATTGTTGCATCTTGTTGAGACAAGAATGGTTATCAATATAGTTGATATTTCAAATTCAAAGATATGATCTTTGTGGCAGTGCCTTGTTTATCTTGTGGTACTTGGTATGCATAAGATAAAATGATACCTAAAAGTTATTAACTCAAACAATCAAATTAGCATAAATCATGAGAAATTCATTTCTAGTTTCCATATGATGGATAAATCTAGACTCTTTTGGTTAGAGAACCAGTAAGATACATGAATCTCTTAGACATGATTAATCAATCTTCACTAGTGGTAGTGGGAGAATGATTATACTATTAGGTATAATATATGTGATGTATTTACATACCTATTAGAGTTAATGCTAATAATTCAAGCGGTGTTTAGAGAAATACCAATATGGATATCTTGAAGTGTTCAAGAATATCATAGATGAAGTATGAATTTGGTAAAGTGTTAATTCTTGATGAGATCAATGAATGAAATACTTTAACCAAATGTTTGAGATCCTTATGAGTGATTATGATAGTGTATCATAGTAAACTCGTGATTAAGGCATGGTGATGTCTAAATCAACAAGGAGTCATACTCTAAGGAGTTAGAGGATGATTATCAAATAACTAATTTCTTATTAAATAAAGAATACCCCACACTAATAAAGGACATTAAGAATCACAAGGAGTTGTGAGTTCTTATATCCTTGACAGATACACCTCGATTATCTATGTGATGAGTTGGTCATGTGATGAGTCAACTATCTAGATAAATATGAGGAACCAGATTTTGAGTTATGGTTTATGACCATTACATCCTAAATGACTTCCATGTGAACCATAAGGCATGACCTTGATGGTAGCACCAATTGGGATGAAATTCATAAGTGTGAATGAGTCTTAAGCATTAAGACACATGGATAACATTTTGAGAAGGATGATGATTACAACTTAATGACTAAGACATTTGGCATACAGATACTAAAATCGCATTCCTATGAGGAATAAAACAAGGATATGTACGTGACATAACCTATAAGGTTTATGCATCAATTAATGTAAATGAAGTCTATAAGTTACAATGGACTAATCAATGTGATTGATTAAGTACAAGCAACTCAGAGATGGATCTTTACTTTGATAATATAGTCAAAGGGTTTGACTGATATGACAAAGATAAAGAAGGGATCTGTGATTTAGTGGGAGCATATTCACATTCCACATATTGATGAAATGAGATGTTCGAGAATGGAAATACAAAGTGGAAATTATATTTAAGGAAGATAGAGAAATTTCCTATGTAATAGGAATAAATATCTATAGAAATAATTCTTGAAAACCTCTTCACCTGAAAAGAGAAAGCATACATTGGCAATCTATACTGAAGGGTTCAGTATGCACATATTCAGTGGGAGAAAACTTGTCCATGTTACATGGAGTTAGTATCCCAAGGCCAAGTGTCCAATTCTTATGTAGAATGGAAACACTAAGAATAGATAAGGATCTATCATGTATGTAATCATCCCATCATCTTGCATGTATGGACATGGCAAGAATAAAATGCATTCATCATCTTGTATGTAGGACATGACAATATGATGTGCTCATCCTGACAACTCGTATGTGGGACATGACGAGTGGATGTATGTCTAGTTCCAGTAAGGGTTACTGGAATACCATAAGAACTTGATATGTACTTGAGATGTACTAGATCTATGGAAATAAGGAAGGGTTCACTGTACAAAGTTGCATTGATGCGGACTTTCAAAAAGGACAAAAAATAAATCGCAAAATATATACGAGATATATACAAATGAATGTTTGTTGATAAATGGAAATGTTTTAATAAAGTTGTTTAAAAGGAAAAGTCGAGTATCTGTGTGTTAGAGAACATTAGTGGATACTATATGGATCTGGAAGTTCATGAGATGAACTTATAGATATTCTGATCTTTGATGACAAGTAATGAGTACTTGGTCATGCAATGTGGCTAAAGGTTAGTAAAGGAATACTAGATCGCATATTACGACAACTCCATCTCATACGTGTGATGTACAATGAAGAGATGAGAGACATGCAGTTAATACTGACTTTGGCAAGGTGTTGCAATAACTCACTGCGTAAGCACTAGAGCATAGTAACATGTGGGACATGTTTGTAGATCACTAAGAATATAATTCAAGGGTGATTGGCTCGCAGTGCAAGTGGGAGTCTGTTGGTATGTATGTCCTGAGAGCCAATCATGGTATGATTGGTAATATACATTAAGATTGATTTGATAAATATTAAAGGCAAGCTTCCAATTCTTTCTAGTTTAGTCATATGAGATAATGATAGAACAGATTGAATGTCTAGAGAATGACAGTACTCAATGACGTATGCTTTCAGGTTGAGGACCTGAACGATGAGATCATATGGATGCTAAGAGTTTGTACATTATTATTATGTCCCTAGTCGGATGTCATTGTAGAAGGTAGATAGACAATAATGACACACAAGACTAGATTGTGGTGTTGGTTGATGACAGAATCTCATTAGTCATGATATGGAGATATCAAACCAAACACATAGGTACTTGTTAGAGAACAAGTGTACCAGACAGACCCACCATGAGTTTGACACATGGAACCATGACATGGTAGTCATAGTCAGTTCTCACAGTGATGGTGGTGAGTGTGATTCTTTGACCTGAAATCACTACACTCAACACATGTCGTGGGGCACACTTTGACATCATCAAACGCAGTCCTGAAACATAGGTTGTTATAAAGGTGATGATTGGGTGGCTTTGACACATGGGGCTTTTGATGGGTGAGTGATAGATATGGGATTTGTCCCTCCTAAGGGAGTTTGATATCCATGGCTACTTGATGAGTAGGATTGAGATAGGCGTGCGCACGCATGTGTGAATCAGTATGTGATATTGATGTCATACATATCTCCTCCAATCTACTCTGAGATCAAGAAAGTGAATGAATGTTGACAGGATGATTGTTCCATGCCTTGAGTTCATTCGGGATATCAGTGACAAAGGAATTATACATTCGTTGTAACACCATTCACTGATTGTAGGATTGAAAGTTGTTCTCCAACTTTCCTTTTCACTTGGGTAGCACTGATGTGTGACAAGGCACCTCTCTTTGCTTGTAAAGTCATAAGTTTTATGGACTTTCACTGCCAACGTGAAATAGGCCTGCAGGGTCACACACATAGGATTTAACCTGGAAGAGGAGTTTATCCACAAACGATTTTTAGATTGATTACTAAAGGAGTTTAGTAGTTCAATTAAACACTCAATTAATTGATAGCTCAAAATCATAGTGTTCAAGGTGTTGGACTGATTGATTAGAGTATCAGATTGATTGAAACTGCAATTGACTGATTTCGCACAGTCTGCACTCCCAACTGATTAGCTCATGTGATGAACCGATCGGCTCAAGTTGGTGAACCAATCGACTCATGTGTCAATGAAACGAGCGGCTCAATTGTTGAACCGGTCGATTCGTGTGACCAACCGAGATCATTTGGAAAGTCAGAAGACCCTTTTTGCAAATACATATTTGTTTCACTTGTACAAATTTGATTTGGACAAGGACTAATATTTGATTAGTTAGAAACAAACACGGAAAGTCAACTCGAGTTGGACCAGGACCATGAACCGATCGACTCATGCTTGAACCGACCGGCTCAGGTGTCCCAACCGATCGGTTCAGGTGTGAATCGATCGGCTCAGGTGTCCCAACCGATCAGTTCAGGTGTGAATCGATCGGCTCAGGTCCCCAACCGATCGGTTCATGCTTGAAACAATCGGTTCAGCTGGCGCAGTTGGTTACTTTTGTGGAAAATCTCGAATCCTTCTACTCCTACTTTAATCCCACATTATCCGGGGTAGAAAACCCTATCCCATGACCCTCCTATATATAGGGGTATTGGAGGCTTCTCAAAGTACAACTCAGAACACCAGTTGCTCTGCAAAGTTGTCGTTCTCTCTAGTTGTGGTAACCGAGAGAGCCCGAACAAGTGCTACCCGATAAGGGAGGCACAACAAGGAAAAGACAACTGTAGAAAAGAGACTGGTTGCAGGAGAGGGTGTCGCTGACTAGTACGCTAATAGGAGGGTATGACTCCTTCCGGTGCCTTATGTGACAAGGTGATCGGAGTTCCAGGTGATCCGTGTAGACTACTTCAGAGGCGGGAGACTTCTACCGCTCCGAGAACAGTTGTCAATTCCAACAGTCCCGGTGAGACTAGGAGCTGCACAGACACCGTCCAAGACCGGAGGTGAAGACCGCACTAGCTGTGAGGTAATGTCACCGAGCAAGCCTCGGGACAAGGTATGCCTCTACAAACCATCCTTTTTATTGTATAGACGTTGACGCGATTCCTTTATTCTGGGTTTGGGAGAAGAAATTTTTTTGTTTCCACTGCCATCTCTGCCTCCCATAAAACCCAACAACTTTCACATTATTTGAACAATAATAATTATCCTAATTTATTTAGAGAAGAAAATTGGGGGGAAATCTAAAAGTGTTAAATTAATTAATAAATATCTTCAAAAGGAGAAATAAACTCCAAATTTGAATTCTACGTATCAAAATTAATCTATGTGTCAATTTTCACATTATTTGGACAAACTTTTCTATCGTAGTATAGTTTAGCAGATAGAATATGAATTAAACTCCAAAATAATTAAATAAAATAGTAACATTCCCAACATGGAAAATCAATGAAAAAATCAGACTCCTCGAGTTTTACTTTGGTTGTACGCCAAGTTTCACATCTTTTGAGTGTTCCTATATGCCTCATATTCATTAAGAAAAGAAAATGAAAGAGAAGGCCAAAAATATCACATTATTATTAAAAATAAAACATCTATTATATTAAATGAATAATGTAAACTAATTTGTATGGATTAAACTCATATAATTTATGCAAAATTGTAATAAATAAAATTATGGTGTAACATAAAGGAAAACAATATTGTGCATGCATGTTAAACCTATGAAAAATTTATCATGGTGAAAAATCTTAAAATGTATTTACTTTTCAAATATAATGTGATCGAGGTAATTGCAAAAATATGAAATATGTGAGATATTTAATAAATTAGAACAAACTTTAAAGAACGAAAGTCTCTTGGCTTAATGTTTTAAAGTAGTAAATAAATGAAAACAACCACGTTAACATACCATAAAGGAAAAAAATATTTTAACTTGATTATATATTTGTTTGGAAATAAGTAAAAATTATCAAATTTTATATAATTAATTATTTAACTCAAAAAAAATGACAAAATGATTTTATTAGTAAACCTCATTATTACCTCCTAAACCCGTTGACAATAAGGAAATAAAAGGAAAATAGTTCGATGGATAATGTTTACACCATTTTGATTTGAAATTATGTGTCTATAATAATTACTTTTGAATATATAAATTTATTATCACCTATTTACTCTACAAATAACCAATGTAAAATATATTAGAAATATATATGGTTGCCTAAAATTTAGAAATTTGGATCAAACTTAATATTAATTAAATAGATACCTTTTATTGAAATAAAATTGTTATACATATTTTCAATGACTCTTTAAAGTGAGAAAATAAATATTTTGAGAAAATTATTTCTTATGGGATTAATAAGTATATCCCAGAGGTTATTAAATGAAGTTATACAAAAAAAGGAATTCATATATGAATATCCTAAAAAATTGTACATTTAATTATTATACATGTTAACATTGAGTAAATAATTATACAATGAGATATTTTGAAGTCTCTTTACTGCTAACGTAACAGTCAAAATTTATGTGATCAAGTTGTTAAGAAAAAGGAAAATATATGATAAAACATATACATAAATAACTTGAAAGGGAAATGACGTCTTTATGTTTATTCTTTCTTATCATTTGTTAAAGAATTCTTAAATTTTCTCCTTTTACAATATATGTCGCATATTTTATTTAATAAACAAAAATAAATAAGTTTCTTTCTACCCAAGACAAATAGTTCTATATATAGATATGTCCCCTATGGCCTTCACACACATAGAAATCACTATACCAATAGGACATGACTCCTAACCTTTTTCCTATCCTCATATTCAATTCCCTTAGATGAACCACAAAATTTTGATCTTTTCTCAATCATCGGTGTTTCAAATCTTAGAACCCTAACTTGGATCAAAGGTTTGAACTTTGACAAGTTCAAAAATTCCTTGAGGTATGTTGCATTCCCCATGAGTCATATCGAGCAATTATTTTCTTTACTCTCTCTCTTGGGCCTCTTTGAAGTATTTCGTTAATGAATTATCTCTTTCTTGACTTGATGACCTATTTGGGTCTAATCTTATTAACTTTGTATTTCTAATCCATGTTGGACTCTAACTATACTTTCTAATCCATGTTGGAATCTAACTATACTTTGTTTCATGTTTAAATCCTAATCGTGACTATGAATTATTTTTCTCAATTTTGTGGTGGATATTTTAAATGTTCCACTTTGTGACGGAAATCTTATTTACTCTATACATGGCTGAACTTTATACTTACACCTACATTATGCATGTTTTGTGATTTAATAGCCCTAAAGTAGTGTAATTAATTTGATTTTCATGTTGTGTGCCTGTGTTATATTTTTATGATGGAGGTTGTGTGCCCCATACCTGAGTTATCTGCCTACTTTTATATATATTGATGAGTTTGGCAGTACAACATTCTCTATCAGGTTTTAAGATTGTGAGCTTTGACCGTCATTGTCATTTATAATATTCTAGTGTTATTCTTATCTCACATGCATGCAGGTTGGTATTATTGTGATGGGTTTTGTGTCCATAATTTATGTGTGCTTGTGTGGCACAACTTCTATGTTGATTTACTGGCAAGTATTCCTCTTGTTTATTGTCTTTTGAAATTCATTTTCTTTTATGTCTAGTTGGATAGTTCTTTGTTTCTTTTTATAAGAAGCTTTGTTATTTTGAAAAAAAGTTTATTCCTTATATTGTTCAATCTCAATTTAACATGCCCATACCAGTGTTTATGTTTTTCTCCTCTTACTGGGGTACACTTCCAACTCCAGGTGTAGGTCAAGGAGAAGATAACTAAGTTGGACTAGAATCTCATCAAGTATAGTTGAACCTTTGGGGGACCTTCTCGAGGTGGTTAGATGACCCTCTGTTGATGCTACATTTAGTTAAATTTGCATATGTATCACCCTGCATGGTGCAGTATACTTTTGAATAAATTGTATTATCATCTCTTTGTGAAAATTTTAATTGTATGTTTGTTATATGAGATGTTTCTTTTTATTTGATTTAGTAGGAAGTAGATCACTTCTCGGGTCCCACTCCTTACACACATATTCACCTTATAATTCTAAATAGCAAATCCTTTCTTTCATAGAAAAAGTTCACTAAGTTGTAACCCAATCTCCATGCATGAGATAGAAACGTGATATCCAATGCATTGTGATAATAAAATATACACAAAACAAGTACCTTGGCTTACTACAAACATTGCTCTAAGATTAGCTCCAACATTGTCCTTGGTTGTTTCTAATTGAGAGGTTGTGGAAAGACTTGTCTCAATTATCATTGTGTAGTGCCAGCGATGGCAGTGGATACGTTCAACTGTAGGGTGACGGGTAATACTAGTTTTTAGGAGGGGATAATAGGCATCATCATTGCATTATAGTCTAGGTGATAGTCTAGTAAGTGTTGTAGTGTGGCTTGAAGCTCGACTTTATTAGCTGGAATTGCTAATAGGTTAGCGTCAAGTCTAGACATCACTTGGCTTTGCTCTAACGGGGTGGCTCAAATGGCTCAAATTTGAGTGAGAGTCTCCTCAATAGGGTTTAGGTCAATAGGCTCTCGGTTTTTTCTATGTTTACAGAAGCCTAATGGTTCAACTTGATTGGTGTCTGGTTAGGGATTGTGGTATACATTGGGGTAGACTGCACACTTCTTCAGTCCATGTTAGTGTTTGTGATCATACGCATTATTAGGGGATGGGAATATAAAATTTTCCTCGTACTCTTTAGTGCTAATAATTTATCCGACAATTGTTTGGTCTCCTTTCTAACGTGGATCATGTAAGTAAAGTGTGATCCAATCCTTTTATTACAATGCATGGATTTAAGGACTTGGGCAACAATGAGCACTGATCCTTCCACTGGTTTTAGCGTTTTTCTGTAGAAATTTCAGATTGCTCAATGATGCTAGTAATGAAGCCTACAATGTGAATCAAAGATGTACCTCGCGCTACCTTTTTAATTTCTTCACCTTCTATCAATCTTCAAATATAAAAAAACTCCTCTGCTCCTACCATTCCAATGCTTTCATCACATGCAAAAAAATTAAGTTGGTGAGAACCCTCTGAATATATCAAGAAATCGTGTTTTGGTTCTTGCGGATGCAGATGGAATTAAATAGACGAGCTTGATTATTACATATGGAACAATCTCACATTTGTCATCATTTACGTCAACTAACTGATACCATGTGTTAGATGTTGCTAGTTAGGCTCCTACTGGTTTGGTGCAAGTCATGAGTTATGTGAAACTTATTTTTAGAAATTCTAATTCAATTTTTGGAACTGAAGTTTCATTCACTTTCATGTAATTGATTTGTTATAAGTGTAAATAAAGACATCATTAAAAAAAATATTTTTATTTTGTCATATAAATAAAGAGGAAAAAACATACAAAATTATCATATCTGTAAAAAATCATAATATTCTTAGATTTCAACAAATGGCTATGGTGCAAATGTTGTTCTTCTAAAAGATATTTTATTATGATACAATTATATTCTTAATAAATATTATGATTAAAATCACATCATAGTATTTTTATTTCACTTTATATATACAAAATATTGTAATAATATCTACATTTTATGTCCTTGCAAATATAAGTTTTGGTTCATCATTGCTTAAACAATGTACGACATTAATTTTCACATTATTTTTGTAGATTTTTACAATATTATTTGTGTATTATATTTAATTATCATTTCACATCATATTGTTTAAAAACGAAGAATAAAAATATGTTTGGTAAATCACATTAGTTTCACATGGTGTTGTTTCTTTTTCATGATGTTATTTTTTTTATTTTGTAAATTGCACTAAAATTAGTGGTTATAGTGTAAAATGTTTTATATAGTGCGATTATAGTGTATGAAATTTTGTCATATTATGTTATGGTTTTAGCAATGAACTATATTGAGACCGCTAATATTTCTAGTCATTAATATTTTACATGTGTCACTTATGACATAAAGAATATAATTGTACAAAAAATGTTATTAGTTGTCCCAACACTCACTTTCCGCTCTTTTTAAGAGGGAACTCAAGAACTGTGTTTTGTATGTAAATATGTAACTCACTTGGAAGTCACAGAATTCAAGTTCCAACAGTTACTTTAAACTAATCATGAAAAACTACTTAAGAAACTCCAGTTCATAAATTTTTTAGAGCAGTTACAAAAAATCAATCAGAGCCTTAACGTCTTGCGAACTTTCAAAATCCCTAGTTTGGAAAAAAATAAAGCCATGTAAAACATCTAGTTTCCATTCAAAAGATTTGTTATCCAACATAAACATAATCTTCTAGTGTTCAACAACATCACAAATTTTGGAATCAAGGGAGTGAAAAAATTCAAAAGTTAATTTCTCATACGCGAGCCATTATTTTCTTATATACTCTATCCATCCAAGATTTGCAAACAAGGTGTCTACATCTTCTTTAGGTCCAATCTGGGAATGGCTATCTAGATTAGAGTACCTTGTGGAATAATTCTCCTCTCTGCAAGTTGTCTGTACTTCTCTTTTTGTTCATCATTGATAAAGTAATTCCATGTGGATTTACTGATGAGCTTGCACCACACCACGCCTACATGATGGAGAGATATCTATGGACGATGCACCTCTCTTGGCTCTACTTGGTTGTTCCTCTTGAGACATGTTATTCGCTCCTTTTGATGAGCTTGCACCATTCTTCTTGTAAATTTTTCTCTCCATGAAACTAGGAAAATATAGGATGGTTGGTCAATGTTCAAACCATATGTGCAAAAGATGGTATTTACAACGTAAAGAGATTTTTAAGCATTGAAGTTCATGCAACGAGGAGTTGGTAGATTGACATGTTTAGATCAAATGAATGTATATGTAAATTTGAAGAATGCAAGATAAAAACTCTTGTAGACATTTAAACAAACAACTTGTGTGATGCTCATAACATGTAGGAGTGAGTACATCCCAAGCGATAATCAGTATAGGTTGGGATCAAAAGGAAAAATGTTTGCTCAAAAGATTCGAGCAACACCCCTAAATATATGTGATGATTTTTCTTGCATTTTAGTGCTTGTTTATGTTATCCATCTTTTTAGTTTTGGTCTTTGTTTTGTTTTTAGTATTTCGTAAAAATCACAAGTTCCATCATGGAGAATCCTCTAGAATCATCAACATATATCAAGTTCAAGAAGCAAAATTGAAGAGCTTAAAAATTCTTGGCAATTGAAATTGCAATGTAGTGATTGTATATGGTCCATCATGGACCATAATTCGAGCCAACATCCCCTTTTTCCCAAGCATTGCATAGTCCAAATTGCAGAAATTGGACTGTATACATCACAATGCACTATTGATCATGTCTGACAATTATGTCTTTTGAGATTTGAAGGTGCAACTGCTCTTTTCTTGGGTTTTAAGCGTCTATAACTCAAGAAGACAGTTATCCACAACATATCACCTAGAGAGACATCTTCTAGAACTCAATATCAAATCTTGCAAACTAGAGTTCCACACCATTTCCATCCATAGTTGGGTTTTTCTTCACCGAAGGGAGAGTGAGTTTCCACAAATATGAGTTTTCCTCACATCTATAGCAAGAAGCATCTATAGAGGGAAGTTGGAAGAGTGCAGAAATGTTCATATAGAGATTCTGATATTCTTGTCATGTAACCATTTATTAACCAAACCAAAACTTTAAATGACTAGAAAGTCAATGGCAAAAAGACCCGAGCCTTTGTTGCTAGCATGGTCATATCAAATCACGAATGTGAAAGTGTAAAAGCTTAATATACATGAACAAATAAGTAAAAGCAAGTATTAAAAAATCTTAATATTTAACAAGATACATTAAGTAACAATATTTATTATGAGATTTCTATTACACATTTGAGGATACTTTATACAAGTCTGATCATGTACACTAAATCAAGATTTTCCAATAGGTACAACCTGAACACTTGTTCATGAGTGAACTTCTCCCAAGCTATCTTGAAACCTAAAACATATGATAAACAAGCGGTCAACATACAAGGTGTAGAGCACATGGTAGAAAAATACATATATCTATGATTTTTATAATTTGAAAAGATTTACAAAACTAGAAGAACAAGAGTAAAAGAGTTAAGTACTTAGTAAAACAAAAACTCATGTTTAGTCATTTTACTCAATTATACTAACAATATCATGTATTATAAATCCTTTGATCATCTTTCCATTGAAGGGCTCCGTGAGGGTGCTCAAGGCTCAAAGCCATTAGCTAATCATGTTTATCACCATGGTCCTATTGACTCAAGGTCAATGCTAACTCAAGGTCTAAATTGACTAAACTCTTATTTTGATAATGACTAACCAGTCCACTTATTTGTGCCTAATGCTTATACTTGAGTCATTTTAAATTAGGTATAGACACACTCCAAATGCCCTAACTTGCACATCCTATCTTGGAGAAAAGACAAGTCAAAATTAATGCAAGCAAACTTTTATGGAAGAGGCCTCAAATCCATTAGAATCATTTTATAAATCACTTGTAATGATTGTATGACTTGTAGTTAATCTTATTAAAAAAAACCAGGATCACTTAAATTGATTATTTAAGCAATTTTATGACACTTTCCAAAATTCATTACAAGAAGTGTTGTCGACCGAGTTTCATCTCTGATAAACTCAAACGACACCCTTGATGAATTTTGGGAACTGCCAAGTTCGACCGAATTTTCCCCAGGACAAACTCGACCTACACCTTGCACAGGCAAACCAAATTTAAGCCATCGGTTGAGTTTCATCTAGGATAAACTTGATCGACAACTTAAATTGCATTTGTCGCATAGTGCTATCAGTCGAGTATTCCAAAAGTAAACTCGACTGACTGCACTATAGAGAGTGTGAAAAAAAACTATTTCTACCCATTGGAGTGTTGTAAAAATCAAAAATAGATTTGTTGCAACACTCCAAACTACTAGAATTCGTCTTTAAGTATTCCTACTGGCTAGAAGGCATCTCCAACTATAAATAGGGCCCATTGGGCTTTGTCTCATGGTTAGTCAAGCACTATTATAGTTGAGTGCATCTAAGAGCCTTTTTTCACTGTTAAGCTTAATCACTTGCTACATCTATTAGAGTGAGTAGGAGATTTACAAGAAAGCTAGTCATACATGTATATCTTGTGAGGCTCTTAGTTCCTCCACCTCTCAATCTCTCTCTTTCTACCATGAAGATAAAGGTTATCTCTCTTAGCTAAGAGAGGTGAAGAAGAAGAAGAGTCCCTTGGTGAAAGCTTCTTCTTGCCAAAGGTGAAGTCAAAGGCGGAAGATCTAAGAAGAGTGGGTAATTCCTTTAAGACAGGCGACTTGTTGTAAGAGTGGGTAAGTCATTGGTGAAGGCGAAGACTCACTACAGAAGTGGGTAAGTCCTTGGTGAGGTTTGAAACTCTTGGTCTTGTATAGGTAAGTCTTTTAGTAGGTTGTTGGCTCTTTTCTCCTTTAAGGGAATGCTAGGTAACCTTGACCTTGAACATGGAGGTATTTAAGTTGTAGCTCTTATAATGGAATATAAGGATGGAACCATGTTGCAAATCCTAGAGGTTGACCTCTAGGATGTGGATGTAAATCTCCTAGTTTGGAGGTTGGAACCACTATAAATACTTGTGTTATCTAGTGTTTGTTCAATCTCTCTCTCTCTCTCTCTCTCTTTCTATGTATGTTTAGTTACACTCAAAGTTCATATTTGCCATATTAACTTAGAAATATCTTGGACATCTGATAAATTTTGTTTAAGTACTTTTAGCTCTATTCACCCTCCTCTGGAGCCCATCTTAGATCCAACAAGTGGTATCAGAGCGGGTCTTCTCCAAGCATACTTCTAAAAGTAGGAGAAGAAAGGCGATTATCAAGGTGGGAGGTACTTCATCAACATTCTAATATTTTATGGGAGAAATTTTCTCTGTTGGAAGAGAAGGCTACAATTCTACATCCAAGGATCAAGTCTTAAGCTATGAAAAATGGTGGATTTTCCATACAAGCTACCAGAGACAAAGACAGAAGAACGGGATGAAGCTACCTTGAAGACAACAACCTTGAATGCAAAAGTCATCAACATTCTCTATGCCTCCATGTCCCCCACCAGGTTCAACTGGATTTCCTCTTATGAGATAACCTATGAGATATGAAGAAAGTTATTCCTTATGAAGGGACAAAGAAAGTGAAGCAAAACAAATTCTACATGCACAAAGGGCTTTTTGAAAACTTCAAGATGGGAAAGAAGAAAATGGTAGTCAAAATGTACTCAAGGTTCAACACTATTTTGAATGGTCTTGCCGTTCTAGGTCACTCTATGGATAGAGGAGAGATAAACTCAAAGATCCTTAGAACTCTCCCCAAGAGGTGGCAATCCAAGGTGACTTCCATTGAAGAAGCAAAGTCTCTTGATGATATTCCTATTGAAGAGCTCATAGGAAATCTACAAGACCACGAAGTTAAACTTGACAAGTAAGATGAGGAAGAAAGAGAAGAAGAGAAAGAATGAAGAAGGATGAAATTAAGGCCCAGATTGAAGCTTTAATCAAGTCTCTCCATCCTTTCAAGGTGAAGAAGATGCCATACACTCCAAGGGTAGACTCTACAAAGGCAAGTCACCCTCCTGCACCTAGTGTTTCAAATGTGGAAAGAAGAGTCACTTCAAGGAAGATTGCCCACAAGACAAAAAGACCCATCATCACAAGAGAAGGGAAGAGAAGCACAAGAAGAAGGAGAAATGGCACAAAAGCTACAGTGACTCCTCCAACTCAAGCTCAAGTGCAAAATCTAGTGGAGGATCTAGCTCAAGCTCTAGTGAAGATGGAGAATATCATTTTGCTCTCATGGCCTCAACAAGTGAAGCTCAAATGAGGTAAATCAAAACTCTTTAAATAAAGAATCTTTAATTGCTATTATTCATGCTACTTGTTTCCTCTTAAGTCTTCTAAAAAGAAAAAGAATAAGAAAATGCTTGCTAGAATTGTTGATAATTTACATGTAGAAAAGGATGATCTTGAACATGCTATTGCTTGCTAGATAAAAATAATGTTATCTTAGTCAAGTAGATGTTCTTAAAATTGAAAATGAAGACATAGATTTTATTTTGTATGGAATAGAATCTAAAAATAGTCTTTATCTTTCTAAGATTGCTTTGCTTGAAAAAAGAAAATATTTCCTTACTTGCTAAAATCAATGCTCTTGAATCTTATTCTAGTTCTACTAGTTGAGAGAATAATGTTGTTGCTCTTCATATTCATCAAGATTCTTATATGACCAAATCGCTTTGTTTAGAAACCTATCTTTTACATGCTAGAAATAATATCAGTCAATTGTCTTCCATTGTTACTTCTCTTATGCATGATAATCATAGTTAGAGATCTTCTAAGCAAAGATTCTTAGATTATAAAAAGAATCTTAATCAAATCCTAGATCATACAACCGAACAGATGGGTAGAGATGGTTTTGGACTTGATAGTAGCCAAAGGAACAATAAAGATAAAGAACCTTCAATTTTAATATAGAATCATCTAGTTCCAAGGCTAGGAGATCGTGTAATCATTGCAATGAAATTGATCATTATTCCACATATTGTCCTTTAGGAAAGCACTCAAGATCAATAGGACTTGGGCTGCTAAGCTAACCCCTCTGGATCTAAAAATATGATTGGGGACCATTTCATCTTTCTTCTTGTACATCAAGTGCTATTAGATTGACATGAACTTTTAACTTGTGAATTAACTTCTCAAATCCACATGAAAGAAGAAAGGTGACAACAAGTGGAAAAGAAATGGCAAGATCAGAGGTAATGTTATTCTTTCTCATGTACAATTATTGTATGCTTTTGCCAAGTTAGTATGCCCTAGACATATGGTGTTTGAGTTAAAATTGGTATATTGTGATTTTCATCACTTTGTTACTCAAAAACTATTTTTGATGCTTTCATAGTGCATTACTAACTTGATTACACATGTTTAGATATGGTTTATATTTTTATCATGCCTCTAGATATATTTTTCTAAAATATATGAGCTTTTTGACAACAACTATTGTCGATCAAGTTTGTCTTGTAAGAAACTAGGCCGACAAGTACCAATAGGTATTGCCAACAACCATTGCCAAAAGCCATTGTCAACTGAGAAGTTCAACCCAGAAACTCGACCAACAACATTGAGCAAAGAATACACAAATGACTTTTTGGATGAGAATTTCTCTCTCAACTAGATTTTCTCAACCATGAGCCGTATTCTAAAACACTCCCTTTGGTACCTATATATATGCATATTGTCATGCTTTAAATTGTCTATCTTGCATACAACTTTATCTCTCTGATATCTCTAAATTGGTATCGTCATATCTTGCAATTACCTATCTTGAGTTATTATGTAGATTTTGATGATCTCTTTAGATCTCTTGGTTGTGTCTTAAATTGTTTCTGTTGTACTTTAATTTGCTACATCTATCTAGTTGTATATCTTTTGATGTAACTTTGAGGTTCTTAGTGGTAATCATCTTTTGATAGTGATGCATATTTTGCTAGTAAGCTATATCCTTTCATGCTTCAAAAATTGCATCTTTTTCTATTTGGATATATCTCTACATCTACTCATAGTGTGTTCTTTAACTTGTGAATCTTTTTACTATGACTTAGATCCTACTAATAGTCCTAACTTATAATATTGTCTACTAGTAGTTCATCTATATGCAGTTTTAGCCTTGTTACATCAAGTGGTATTCAACTATATGCTATGTTTGTATCTTGTTTTGAGATACTCAAGCTTGTTCCTTAACCTGCATATCTTCTATCTTGATTACTTGTTTAGCATTGCCTTGATATTTTCTAGAATTACATCTTGGGTTGTTCTAATGCATGTTTTAATTAGCTTTATATACATTGCTTGGACAAGCCCCTAGTTTTTGCTCTTCTATTCTCCTTTCTAACATGTGGTATCTCCTTTTACTAACAAGTTGTGTTATTGGACCCCCTCACTTTTTGAAATGACAAAGGAGGAGAAGACATGTCTTGTATAAAGGGAGAAGACATATATATGTTATGAAAGCTAACCATAAAGGACAAGTACCATCAATTGAAGGGAAGTATGTGAACTCCATTAGCATCAATTGAGTGAGAGCATATGAAGTCAATTCTATTGAAACACCTACGTCTCTCCAAAGGTATGATTTTACTTAAAAGTTTTTAATACATTTATGGAATGGTTTGTCATCTTCAAAAGGAAGAGAATGTTGACTCAAGGTCAATGTTGACTCAAGGTATAAATTGACTAAACCTTTATTTTGATGATAATTAACCATTCCACTTATTTGTGTCTAATATTTCTACTTGAGTGATTTCATATTAGGTATATACACACTCCAAATGCCCAAACTTGGGCATCCTTTCTTGAACAAAAGACAAGTCAAAATCAATGCAAGTGCATTTTTGTGGAAAAAGCCTCAAATCCATTAGAATCATTTTATAAATCACTTATAATGATTGTATGACTTATAATTAAGTTTAGAAAAAATCAGGAACGGTTAAATCAAATATTGCAGTATTTTTGTGACACTTTCTAAAATTCATTATAGGAGTGTTGTTGGTCGAGTTTCATCTCTGATGAACTCGACCGACACCCTTGATGAATTTTGGGAACTGTCAGGTTCGGTCGAGTTTTCCCAAGATAAACTCGACCGACACCATGTATAGGCAAACCAAATTTAAGTCATCGGTCGAGTTTTATCCAGGATAAACTCGATCGACAACTCAAATTTGATTTGTCGCATAGTGTCATCGGTCGAGTTTTTTAAAAATAAACTCGACCGACTACATTGTACGGAGTGTGTAGACAAAGTGTTTCTAGTCGTTGGAGAGTCATAAAAATAAAAAATAGATCTGTTGCAGCACCTCAAACGACTAGAATTCGTCCTTAAGTGATCATACTGGCTAGAAGGTATCTCCAACTATAAATAGGACCCCTTGTGCTTCATCCCATAGTTAGCCAAGCACTATGAAGGACCATATATTATAGTTGAGTGCCTCCAAGAGCCTCCTTTCACTCTTAAGGTTAATCACTTTCTACATCCATTAGAGTGAGTAGGAGATTTATAAGAGAGCTAGGCCTACATGTATATCTTGTGAGGCTCTCACTTCCTCCACCTCCCAATCTCTCTTTTTTCCATGAAGATGAAAGTCCTCTCTCTTGGCTAAGAGAGTTGAAGAAGAAGGGAAGGCGTCCCTTGGTGAAAGCTTCTCTTTGACAAAGGTGAAGTCAAAGGCGAAAGACCCAAGAAGAGTGGGTAATTCTTTCAAGGTGGAAGACTTGTTGTAAGAGTGGATAAGTCATTGGTGAAGGTGGAAGACTCATTCTAAAAGTAGATAAGTTCTTGATGAGGTTGAAGACTCTTGATCTTGGATAGGTAAGTCATTTGGTAGGTTGTTGGCTCCCTTCTCCTTTAAGGGAATGCTAGGTACCCTTAACCTTGAACATGGAGGTCTTATGTTGTAGCTCTTATAATGGAATATAAAGAGTGAAATGTGTTGCAAAATTCTAAAGGTTGACCTCTCTAGGGAGTGAATGTACATCTCCTAGTTTGGAGGTTGGAACCATTATAAATATTTGTGTTATTTGGTGTTTGTTCAATCTCTCTCTCCCTTACTATGTATTTTTAGTTACACTCATAGTTCATATTTGTCATATTAATTTAGAAATATCTTGAAGATCTAATGAATTTTGTTTAGGTGTTTTTAGCTCTATTCACCCCCTAAAGCCTATCCTAGATCCAACAGGTCTGTCACAACTTGACAACTCAAGTAAGACACCCAGTCTTGTGTCCTTAGCTTGAGATATAGGCACATGCTCAAGGTTTGTATAATGGAGATCCATATGATGTGTAGTTATATAATCAACAAAACAAAGCACAAGTACAATACTACATGGAAATATTTAAACAAGTAAACAAGCATACATACATATGAAGCATTCAATCAAGAACACTAAAATCATATAACCAATTAAAGTCCATACATGAGTTTAGATATTCATAACCTATCGTTGACCATATAGATCATGAGAAATGACCTAGTTAAGAACAAGATTACACTCATGTATTAGATTCTCATCATTAATCCTAGATAGCTCCATTTTTAAGGTTTTGGTCAAGTTAGGTCAAAGTTGCTTATTTATACATTTGACCATCTTCGATTGATTTAGGATCCATCATGAAGGTGTGGTCTAAGTTTCATGTCATTTGGATGTTTCAATAATTTTATATGATTACTTCAAGGTTTAAATCACTTGCATTTTAGGGTCAAAAGACTCATAATAGGGTAACCATGACTAAGATTCATCAAGTCATGAGATACAAACATGAAAGGTGATTCAAATAATCAAGATTAACATATCTCAATGATGAGTGAACGATCACCTATATCTTGCTTCATTAGTTCATCATTATATTCAACATTTTTTTATCATTATATTCAACATTTGAATATACATAACTTGTATAATTAGGAAACATGTGACTTAGGTGGGCCATCCACACTAAATGGGTCATAAATATTGGGGCAATCCCTATTTGAGAGGGAGGGAATAAGAATTAGATTTATATCAAGATTGGAGCAGAAAAAAGATAATCTGGCCATGTAAGTCACATAAGGCGAAAACTAGGTTGTGTTGCCATATGAATCCCATATTACCTAAGAGAGATAAACATTGGGCATTTAATTCACAAAACATCATGAGGTTACTAATTTCAAGTATATAGAAGAATTTGTTGCACATATATGGTCAAAGTCGTCATATGACTAAGGTTTATTCACATAAAATGTGGCAGATGCATGCATTAAGTATCATATGAATCAAAACATAGCCAAAAAGGATTTTAAGGGTTGATATTTGTGTCATGGTGGGCATAGAGCTAGTAATTTCAAAGTTAGGAAGAGATTGGATGACAAATCTAAGTAAAATAGCAATAAAGAGCAAAATTCATCGGTAGCATCCACAATAAGTCACATTTAAGCAATTAAAGCCATCCGTATGAAATGGGGTGACTAAGACCTTCATTATGTTCAAACATGCATAAATGTTACTAATTTGATGATTAGGGGTGTAAATAGTCACAAGAATCAAAGACTTATTGGAAAAGTTGTGTATTAAACGTGAATCTACATGTAACGACCAAATAAGTCCACAAATTTTATTTTATTCCCATATCGTTAGCAATTCGTTCATGTTTTACATATCATCCACTTCATACATTTTTCCCATTTTATATTATTTAACATTCTAGCTTCATCAAAATTATAAATATGTGTGTAAATAAATGTATATATATACATATATATATAGAGAGAGGGGGGTTAGAATACACTCCAATATATTCAGAGCAGAATACACTCAAGTAGTTTTTCATTATGCAATATATTTTTCAAAAATCTAATCTGTTGATCTTCTTAAACATCTTGTGAATAGCTCATATACAAAATTTGAGCACATTTGGACATTTATAGGTCATGTTATAAAGACCGCAAAAACTATGCATTTCAAATTAGTTTTGTGCGTCGATTTTGTTGCCATTAGATGAGTGACTTACATTAATCCAAATGGGCTCAAAATTTATGTGTAGCCTAACTATAGTATGACAATGAAGATCAATGGTTTACATTTTTTTAAAGAAAAAGCCTTGATATGCAAACACACTTGAGTGTATCGTGCGATCTGCACACTCGAGTGTATTCTAGCCTGATTCTAAAGCCTTGATATGCAAACACACTTGTGTGCGTGTCTGTGTGTTCAGAATAAGTGATAGTACTCTAACAACTTTTTACTTGAATTTTATGCATAATTCCAAATTCTAAAATTTTCAAAACAATCGAACGTATCTGGAATACTAAATTTGCAATCATGGTGGGGGCAAAAACACACAATATATCGTTCCACATCAGTTTGCTTACTAGTCTTGGGTTAACTGAGAGTTAGAGACGTAGGTTTACTAAACAAAATAAACAAATTAATAGGTTGCAACTATGGCATCAAGCTACAATCTACCTTACGTATAATAAGATAAAGTTGTAGGAATCTATGTGCAATCTATGTGCTAGCTTGTGCACCAACATGTCAACCTACTTAAGGAGCATGCCTGCCAGCTCTATCTTTGTGCTTCATCAGCCTATCTATGTGCTTCGACGGTATTTTTGAGAGATCATGAGTCTAGTCGAGCTCCAACAACGTGTTGTCAAGTCCACGTTACTGGTTGATAATCAGACACTACAAGTTGGAAGGAGTCATCTGGTAATTAATCAAGTTGTTATATTTCTATGAGTTGTATACAAATTGTTGTGAGTACTAGTAGCCCAATAGGGAACGTGCCCAAAAAAGGGAAGGAGAGGTAATTGTAGTATTGACACGCTATAGGTTGGAGGCATATAATTAAATGTTCAATTTCAATGTCATGTCTGATGGCCCCGAAATAGAAATTTTTTGAAATTTTGACAAAATTTGTGATATTTTACGGCCCTAACGATTTCGACATCCAAATAAATGAATTAAATCATGAAAATTTATCAGGACGTTCTAGTTGCCAAGATCTACTTAAATATGTAATAATATTTCATATTGGATATGTGAGGGGTCGCCCACATTTGTAAGTGAAGGAAGTTGAACAATTTCAATGGCAATTTCGATGAAAAAAAATGAAGGAATCAAGTTATGGAAATTTGCAAGCACAATGTTTAAACATAGACACACTAGGTTATATAATAAATTTATATGTTTAGAGGTTAGGGTGGGAACCATGTCTTGATGAATGAGTGCAAAAATGAACAAAAATATCAAGTCTATTAGATAGTTAGACTGTTACAAACTTGCAAGCTTCAAGTTAAAACAACTAGAGTACTAGACTTAATAACTTAGAGTTACAACTTATAAGTTACAATATTGTAGGCTAGTATATTTATTGTATAAGTCTACTATTATAATATATTTAGGATTACATAAGTGAATTAAAAACATATTTAGGGTTACAAGTTACAACTTACACTTAACATTTTGTATAAGGCTACTATTATAATATATATGGTTACAAAAGTGAAAAGTACAAAAATGTAAGAACTTCCATTAGAAAAGCTTTTGTAGCCATCGTGTGTATAAATATGAAACATATTAATTAGATTTTCAAAATAAATATAAATATATGTATTTTACATTATTGTTTCTTAGATTTACAAGTTCACTTCAAGATCTTGAGAATTTTAAGAGAAATGTCACTTAGAAAATTAGGATTTTTGGAGTATTTATTAAAACATGTCTAAAAGGGGGTAGAAATAGGAGTAGATGGGCTAGGGAGAGGGATTACATACCTTAGAATCAAGTACAGTAGCCTTCGGGAGCAAGATATCACAGAGATCAAAGTCCCAACAAATCCAGTCAATGGAACACTATTTTGCTAAGGGAGTAGAAATAGGAGTAGATGGTCTAGGGAGAGGGATTACATACGTTATAATCAAGTAGAGTAGCCTTCGGAAGCAAGATATCACAAAGATCAAAATCCCAACAAATCCAGTTAATGGAACATTATTTCGTAAAATAGGTGTTGCATTTTGCATTGATTTCATCAAGGCCCAAATTGGATTTTTTTTGCACTGTAACTGCAATTTTTTTGTAAAATTACAGACCAATTCCTGCATATTGACGTTTCCATGTTTGATTGCAAGAAAAAAGAAATTTTGAGCAAAATTTCGATCAAAATTTTGTTCCATGGTTGAAGGGAGTCAGTTGGCAGTTAAATCAAGTTGTTCTCTTTTAGCAAGTTGTATTTAACTTATTGCGAGTACCAATAATGAGCACGATGAGACAACCGATTTTGGGGTCCACTGTCAGTTCATGGCCTTGTTCATCACTTTTGATCGGCACATTTCAAGTTGCTTATTCGCTTTCTTACTCTTTTTATCTATTTTAACAGTGCACATGGAAATGTTAGAGAAGGAGTGTAACGACCCCGCTTCCCGGTAACCCCCAATCAAGGGAGACCAAGAGGTCAGAGGCGTTATCCCAAAATTTCAGGATCAATGGTTTAACATTTAATCAAAAATAACTATTAAATTCTACTAAAACTATACTGGAAAGCTAGAATAAAAAAAATGTTGCATACCTTTTTAAAATTTCAGATTTAGACTTCTATCACTGATAAAGTCTATCTATCTAATCCTCCTTGCACGATTTATTCGTATTCTTCACAATATGTCAATTTACTATTTGTCCTTTTCAATAATTGTACCTAAAACGCCGACAAACAAAACATCGATCAGTATATTTCTATACCGGTATGTGGGGAACAAACATAATTTCACAAATAATTGCTAACAACCTAATTATCACAAATAAGTTATTAACAATCCAAATTACGTTTTCAATGTGACATTCTCAACCATTTTTGCCCTAAACCCATGATTACCCTCTCTTAGGATTTTGTCCTTGCAAGGGACATAAGGCCACCTTCTCCATCCTGAGCTTGGTGTCTGGGGTCACCTCTCATAGTGACCAATGGTCTTCCCTCCGGGGCTTGACCGATTAGACCTTCCCTCTGGGGCTTGACCAATTAGACCTTCCCTCCGGGGCTTGGTCATGCATCATACATCAGGGTGGCATGTAGGTTCGAGAATGCACATATATACTTAATTGTGATAATCATAGTGACTTTAGAGGATTGCATAAATAAACATTCAACAATTTAGGTTGCATCCAATCGATTAAACATTCGAGAAAACTTCGTGAAACTAGATCGATTATTCATACATAACCACATACCTGTTATGCTAATTTGAGATAGAAATATTCCAGGCAAGTAGGAAATCCAAGCAAGCAAGCAAGCACACAACAAGATCCTGAAATAAGCATACAATTTCCTTTTACTACTCATGTTATCGAGATCTATCCAATCTAACATTCTCCTTAGAGTTTCTACTTCTTTTTAGGTTTACACTTGCAATTAGGGTTTTGCTATCACTTTTATCACTACAAACCCTAAATAAGCAAAACTACTTATAAACCCTAATTATCTTGTCCTCTCTCTCCTAACAAGCTTAGGATCAACAATTATCAGCATATTTCCAAATAATTTGAATTAAACATATCAATCTCATCATCTACCCTAAATTAGGGTTTCTACATGTATTAACATGGATTCTTAGTTTAAAACCCTAAAACATGCAATTTCTCATCTAGATTAGATTTGAATCTCTCATTATCATCAACAGGTTATTAGTATATCAAATTAACCCATTAAACATTGTAGATTCAATCTTTAATCACAATTAGGGTTTCTAACCTAATTTAATGCTCTTTTCATCAACTTAATACACTTTTGCAATTAGGAACAAAATCAGGTTCTAAAACTATTTTATCAAGTTCCTCATATTTTTCTGATCAAATTTCATGTATTAAGTTTATCCATTGGAGCTTCCTAGCATTAGTTATGATTTTTGCAAAGAAAATCATTTTCTTGAATTATTTGTTATTTTTAGAAAAACATCGGTCGCTCGATCCGGCGAGATCCAACGGCCCACGATCGCGTGCCCTAACTCACGATCAAAAGTTGCAAAGGACCGATTTGTCCTTACCTGAACTGATGACGCGGGAGGGCCTTTTGGTAATTTACCCTGGGGTCTTCTTCTTCCTCGCGCGAGCAACCTGCCGCGAGCTTGTGGTCAACTCAGCAGTTGACTCTGGGCATCTATGCGTCTGCGATCAAATCGATCAGTACCGGAGCTTCGTTTGCTCCTCACGAACCTGCCCAACCCTTCAATCGTGGGTTGGCTCCATTCCTTCACCGCCAGCAGGCAGTCGATGCTCCGGCGATGGTGGCGGCTATTCGAGGGGGAAGGTTAGGGTCTTTGGCCAAATTGAACGCACCAACAGGTTCTTCGTTGCTCTCCGAAGACATGAGGGTAGATTTTAGATGTGTGGGTACCCTCGAGCGCCCTCCCCTATATATAGGGTCGACTGTGAGAGTTTAGTGGTTTGGGGACTTCTGCGTTAGTCGACGAAACTACCCATAAATTGGGTTAATTCTAATCGGAACATACTCCTGAAGGTGATGGACTCATCCACACCTCAGTTTATTGCATAAAATGTGAGAAAGTTCGGATTCTTTCCCCTCTCCCTTTCCTTCTGTAACTCGGGCTAGACAATGCACAACCATCATTGGATCTGTGGTCCCCTAGACCACGCGGGGATCTGATGGCTGTCATCGCTCCCTTGTTTCCTTTTTCTTTTAAAACAAGAAAATTATGCATTTGTTAATTCAATTCAAAGGAAACTTGTAAAGTCTATATCTCTCTCCTCATTTAACCTTTTTCATTCAAATTTTAAAGGAAACTCTATCTTGGCATTATCTACTCATGTTTAAATTTGAAACCCAAATTCCAAATGAAAAGGGTATTTCCTTCATAAGCAAGTTATCCTTTAATAAAACCAATTTAATTGGTATTTCCTCTTTCTTGTGCCATTATCTTGGTATCTTGGACTCCTTAGACCTCAAGGAACCCTAAAGGCATGAAATCCCCTCTTGGAGGATATTCCCTTGTCGTTTTCTTTATCTTTTCTCCTTTTCTTATTTATTCATTTATTAGTTGAATTTCCTTTTTCTTTTTCTTGTTGTTGGGCCCAATAGCCAATAAGGCCCACAAAACAAACAAGCAAGGATATTTCAAACAAAATGCATACATTCAAAACAAATCACACCATTATTTGTTCATATATATCTATAAAAGGAGAAATTGCATTCCTCACCAAAAGACCCCAAAAATTGGGGTTGTAACATCCTTCCCCTCTTATAGGAATTTTGTCCTCAAAATTCCACCAAACATACAAACATTCAGGATAATACTTTTCCACGTCCATCATTAGCTCCCATCTGGCCTCTTCCTCTCCATGGTGCTTCCAAAGAACCTTTATCATCTTATATTCTTACATCTAAGTTCTCTCTCACCTTAGTATCTTATACCCTCGTAGGTGACTCAGGATATTTCAGCCTCCCTTGAAGCTCAATAGGTTCATGGCTCAGCACATGGCTCGGGTACATCACACGGACTCTTGGAACACGTCATACATCATATTATCCCGAGGGGTAAGGCTAAACATAAGCAACTCCACCAATCCATCTCAAATGGATCCATGCGTCAGGGATTCATCTTTTTCATCTATAGCTCAGAGGGGTCGGGTTTTCATAACACATATTCTCCCACAGTGAACTGCATGTAGTATGTTTTGCATCAGCTCACGACTCATGTCGCCCCTGGGCTTTCTCAGCCATTGCACGATCAAAGCGACTTCATCTGCACACATTGTGGTCTCTCTGACCTTCACAAGGTCCTTTCACCGACATCATACTAATGAAGCGGTGACCGACACAACCTCCTTTATAGAGCTTCTTACATCCTGATATTGACTATGGTGGCTATCATCACAAACTCTCATAAGACAAGAACTGCCCCCATGTATCACCCTTGAACGAGCACACATGCTCTCATCAGACCCTCTAGTCTAGATCATACTCTATCAGTTAGGGGTGATAAGTTGTGCTAAACTTCAAACTAGTATCGAGTTCTTCATGTACTTACTTCCTCCGCATGGAAGTGAACTTGAGGTCAGGCCTTAGATTTTGAACTCGAATCATGGTGCAGTTGAACTATCTCTCTCTCATATATAGTTCAACCGGATCTGTCACCCTGACAGTGCTCTCTCTTAGGCTTAGGTCAACTTGGTAAGGCGATCTACCATAACCCATATTGCATCATGACCTCTCTCGGTCCAGGAGAGACTCACCACAACGTCTATGGTGATCCACTTCCATTCCTTCTCGGGGAATCCTCATTCTCTATAGCAACTCACTGGGTTACTGGCGTTCGGCCTTCACCTCCTTGCACACATGGCAACCAGCCACACGCAGCCCAACATACTTCTTCATCTCATATATTCAAAGTACTAATGCAAACCTTAACCATCTCAGTAGTACTACGGTGTACTTGAAATCATGAGCCTCTACTAGTCATGATTCCTTAAGGTGACTTCTCAAAAAAAAACTAAAACACTCTAGTTGTGGGTTCCATCACCTTCCTTTTCTGAGAGGTGTATCACAGGTTCATACAACCATCCTTCTATCGCTTCAAGCTCTAGGCTGGCTAACCAAGCAACCACCAACTCAACCAACGGGTCTGGTTGTATCTGAGGGTTAGCCATATATGTCTCACAAACTTAGGGTTCACCCAACAACCTCTTCTAGCCATTCTACTGGCTAAACAGATAGCTACGTCTCAACTAGAGCATCCATTACCACCTTACATCCCCATCTGGTAAAGACATAAACCTTCCTATACACCACTCAACATCCTCATCTCAAATTCAGGTCTAACTGAGTCAAGAAAACTCTGAGCTCATCATCTTGGTTATCAAACTCAAACTTATATAACTCATAAATTCCATACTGCTCTTGATCAAACGTCCTCATGATGACTACCTTAGTTCTCTTCGTGTTTGCAATCCATCCATGTATCGTACTCTCCACAAAGGTATGCTACTATCTCTATCCTCATACATCATAGCAATGTTTCAACTCACATCATATTTATCCTTAGTGTATGGCATGTGTATTGCCCTATCTCCCACCCCCATAACGAGATTGTGCATCCCACATCGCCAATACACCTTCCAAACTAAGATTAAACATGCATCACATGTCTTCACATCATGAACATCTCGTTTATCAGGTTTACATATATGGAAAACTGTTCCCAAACACTCTCATGTCTACATACCACTCTTATACACATAATCCTTAGTCATCTCCTTGAGGATTGTAGGGTGTCGGTACTTTTAGGGTCATCCCTCTTCCCTTATGCAACCAGGGAGTGCCCACCTCAAATGCCCTTTGGGTTCCATGAGCTCATGAAGGTGATCAATCTCCTAACCCATGGTCCTCGGACACAATAGATGTTACCTCCCGACCCTATGGTCTTGTGCAACTAGGGAATTAGGCAACTCCTACTCCCATCGATCTTATCCCCACCTGACCTCAGTATTGACTTAGGATTCTCATGGTACATCTCAACTTTGAAACCTTACCCAAGTCTCCATCATCTCTCTGGGCATATGTGGTCAGACTTACATTGTTTCATAGGGATCATGGCGACCTACCTACCTCGGTCAGGCCCCATACAGGTTACCTCCATGGAAACACATCCACATGCCCTTAGGGATGGTCACATCAGGGTCTATAGGTTCGTTCTCATACCATGTGTTCTCCACTTAGCTCATCAAGCTCCTATGAGAACCCTCTTTAGGTTACCTCGAACCTCAACCAAAGCTGGTACTCACCCTACTTAAGGGTCACTCCCCAAAATGGGGAAAAACTATCTCCTGATAGCAACAAAGGTCACAAACGTCCCTACGTCTAGGGTTTACATCAACATGAGCATGCTTATCCCTATCAAGCTACTAAGGCACGTAGCTAAAAAGAAGACCACCTACTAAACCATGCTAGGTCTCCTTGGTATGTCATACTTGTTCCTATTCCTCAACATCGGACCAAGATCATACATACATATGTCACCCACCTATATGTGAGGGGTTCATCAAACATATACCTTAGCCCAAGGGGTTTCCTTTTCCTCTAAACATGAGGGGTGCCATGCTCGAACCTATAGAAACTCAAACCTCATCATGAGCATCGGGTGCACTAGGTACTACTACTTACCCTCTTAGGTCTAGGAACTCTAGGTTCACTTTTATGCATCAACTGTCTAACTACATGCTTAGCTTTTCATCCACGAACCAAACATGTACAAGGTATAACATGCACTTCCTACTATTCTTCCACCTGCGCAACACCTGAGAGTCCTACACCAGGACAACCAACTAGGTGCGAGACCTCACAACTTGATACTATACCTCATCAGGGTCTAAGGAACTCTCCTTCCTATACCTAGAAGGTAGGCACCTATAACATTTGTACATCGGTACCAGAAACCCCGTCCTTCTTCTAAGATTTGGTTCCTCTAAAAGCATCCATGATACCACAAGCCTCCAAGGATCATGCACGAGGCAACCACAACCATCCACTTAGGTCATCCATTCTAGGTCATAACATACCCTACTTCTCATGGTTCCTTATATCTCGGAGTCTAAGCTTCCAACCCTCTTGCTCGGGTCTTTCTCTCCCTACAACCGACCTTAGCACTGGAGGTTCTCTCTCTAAGAAAGTGGATCAAGCTCACATGCATACACCTACATGTATGATCCAAACATATGTCCGATCAAGATTATCCAAAGCTCTACATGATTATCTCATAAGCAATCCAGCATGCCCTTCTGGTCTAGGTCTCAACCTCAACCTACTGCCAGCACTGCTGTCGTACTCTCCTACATGGGTGCATGCTCTTCCATACTCATATAAGCCCATAAGGGTTTCTCTGTGGTCATCACTATCCTCTTCAATGAATGAGCTATCCTTCACCCTAACAGGCATGACCCTTCTAAGGTTGGGTCGCCCAAAAGGCACTAGGTCAACCAACCTCACCTAGCTCATGCTTCTCACGGATACTCCAAACCAAAAAGCATGTCAACCTGCGTATATGGTCGACCATGATATCTAACTCATCACGTCATCTCTTTCTAACAACCTCTTTAGGGTTTAGGGTTAGCATCATCCTCATAGGATGTGTCAGGTCTCTACCTCTTTGTGGAGGCCTCTGCCTCCAACCCTCTACTCATCCTCCTGACAAGAAGGTCTAACCTCAGGTCTTCCTGAGGGCACGAAAACACATGTCATGCACCCTAAGCATGTAACTAATCACTAGTTTACGCGTAAACTATTAAACTTATGTCTATGACATCTTGTTTACATGATTTTCATTTATTTGATAGAGGATTCCTTAATCTTATCATACATACCCTGACCACAGGAGGGTGGGGAAGAGAGAAAAAAACCCTAAATCCTAGAATCTGTAATTGAATTAGGGTTGAGAAGGGACGAAATAGATGAGAGTCCTAAAGGTATCTTATTTCGAGTCAGAACCTCAGACATTGGCCAGGCAGTCACACTGCAACCGGGAGTCCTCGTGACCGACTAGCGGGGCGGAGGAAAATATTGCAAGCCCCCGGACCGTGATCCTTTTCTAGACACCTCTGTCGTCGGAAAATCCTCTAATAACTCTCTCGGGTTCTAAAGAGTTTGTAAAATTTAATAATTACTAAGGACTAAATGAGAAACCATTAGCTCTGATACCAAATGTAACAACCCTGCTTCCCGATAACCCCCAATCAAGGGAGACCAAGAGGTCGGAGGCGTTATCCCAAAATTTCAGGATCAATGGTTTAACATTTAATCAAAAATAACTATTAAATTCTACTAAAATTATATTGGAAAGCTGGAATAAAATAAAACTTTGCATACCTTTTTAAAATTTTGGATTTAGACTTCTATCACCCAATAAAGTCTATCTATCTAATCCTCCTTGCACATTTTATTTATATTCTTCACAATATGTCAATTTACTATACCGATATGTGGGGAACAAACACAATTTCACAAATAATTGCTAACAATCTAATTATCACAAATAAGTTACTAACAATCCAATTTATGTTTTCAATGTGACATTTTCAACCGCTTTTGCCCTAAACCCTAGATTACTCTCTCTTACGGTTTTGTCCTTGCAAGGGACATAAGGCCACCTTCTCCATCCTGAGCTTGGTGCTTGGGGTCACCTCTCATGGTGCCCAATGGTCTTCCCTCTGGGGCTTGGTCATGCATCATACATCAGGGCGGGTTGTAGGTTCGAGAATGCACATATATACTTAATTGTGATAATCATAGTGACTTTAAATGATTGCATAAATAAACATTCAACAGTTTAGGTTGCATCCAATCGATTAAACATTCAAGAAAACTTCGTGAAACTAGATCGATTATTCATAAATAACCACATACATGTTCTGCTGATTTGAGATAGAAATATTCCAGGCAAGTAGGAAATCCAAGCAAGCACACAACAAGATCCTGAAATAAGCATACAATTTTCTTTTACTATTCATGTTATCAAGATCTATCCAATCTAACTTGCTCCTTATTGTTTCTACTTCTTTTTAGGGTTTCATTTGCAATTAGGGTTTTGTTATCACTTTTATCACTACAAACCCTAAATAAGCAAAACTACTTATAAACCCTAATTATCTTGTCCTATCTCTCCTATCAGGCTTAGGATCAACAATTATCAGCATATTTCTAAATAATTCGAATTAAACATATCAATCTCATCATTTACCCTAAATTAGGGTTTCTACATGTATTAACATGGATTCTTAGTTTAAAACCCTAAAACATGCAATTTCTCATCTAGATTAGATTTGAATCTCTCATTATCATCAACATGTTATTTGTATATCAAATTAACCCATTAAACATTGTAGATTCAATCTTTAATCACAATTAGGGTTTCTAACCTAATTCAATGCACTTTTCATCAACTTAATACACTTTTGCAATTAGGAACGAAATAAAGTTCTAAAACTATTTTTATCAGGTTCCTCATATTTTTCTGATCAAATTCCATATATTAAGTTTATCCATCGGAGCTTCCTAGCATTAGTTATGATTTTTGCAAAGAAAATCATTTTCTTGAATTATTTGTTATTTTTAGAAAAACATCGGCCGCTCGATCTGTGGTCCACTGGACCACGCGGGATTCAATGGCCCACGATCGCACGCCCTAACTTGCGATCAAAAGTTGCAAAGGACTGATTTGTCCTTACCTGAACTGAAGGCGTGGGAGGGCCTTTTGGTAATTTCCCTTGGGTCTTCTTCTTCCTCGCTCGAGCAACCTGCCTTGAGTTTGCGGTCAACTCAGCGGTTGACTCTGGGCGTCCGTGCGTCTGCGATCAAACTGATCGGTACTGGAGCTTCGTCTGCTCCTCACGAACCTACCCGACCCTTCAATCGTGGGTTAGCTCTGTTCCTTCACCGCCAGCAAGCAGTCGATGCTCCGACGATGGTGGCGGCTAGTCGAGGGGGAAGGTCAAGGTCTTTGGCCAAATTGAACGCACCAACAAGTTCTTCGTTGCTCTCCGAAGACGTGAGGGTAGATTTTAGATGTGCGGGTACCCTCGAGCGCCCTCCCCTATATATAGGGTCGACTGTCAGAGGCTGGTGGTTTGGGGACTTCTGTGTTAGTCGACGAAACTACCCATAAATTGGGTTAATTCTAATCGGAACATACTCCTGAAGGTGATGGACTCATCCACACCTCAGTTTATTGCATCAAACGCGAGAAAGTTCAAATTCTTTCCCCTCTCCCTTTCCTTCTGTAACTCGAGCTAGACGATGTACAACCATCATTGGATCTATGGTCCCCTGGACCACATGGGGATCCGATGGCTATCATCACTCCCTTGTTTCCTTTTTCTTTTAAAATAAGAAAATTATGCATTTGTTAATTCAATTCAAAGGAAACTTGTAAAGTCTATATTTCTCTCCCCGTTTAACCTTTTTCATTCAAATTTTAAAGGAAACTCTGGCTTGGCATTATCTACTCGTGTGTTAAATTTGAAACCCAAATTCCAAAGGAAAAGGGTATTTCCTTCATAAGCAAGTTATCCTTTAATAAAACCAATTTAATTGGTATTTCCTCTTTCTTATGCCATTATCTTGGTATCTTGGACTCCTTGGACGTCAAGGAACCCTAAAGGTACGAAATCCCCTCTTGGAGGATATTCCCTTGCCTTTTTCTTTATCTTTTCGCCTTTTCTTATTTATTCATTTATTAGTTGAATTTCCTTTTTTTTCTTGTTGTTGGGCCTAATAGCCAATAAGGCCCACAAAACAAACAAGCAAGGCTATTTCAAATAAAATTCATACATTCAAAACAAATCACACCATTATTTGTTCATATATCTATAAAAGGAGAAATTACATTCCTCACCAAAAGAAACCAAAAATTGGGGTTGTAACAAGGAGAGCATATGTAATTTATTTATAATGACGTAATATGAACTATTCTTTTTATATATTGTACGTAAATTATTATAAGTATTAACTATGAACCCCACCGATAAAATGGATTTAAATTATTTCGATTTGTTGAACAGCCAACCATAGGCCTACTTAGTTCTTATATTTTTATCATATTGTATTTCATATTATTTATTTACATTTCTTTTTTTGTATTATTTTATTAGCAATCAACAAACAAATGGCACAAAGGAGGAGCAAAGATCATTTTGGTAATGGCATGCTACAAGTTTGACCGAGTCAACTAAGTGTTAATCAAGCTATTTTAGCAGGTTGTACGTAAACCATTGTGAGTACAAATAATAAACCTGGGGGAAAACTCAATTTTGAGTTTAACTTTTGTGATCGACCGCGACTTTATCGGCCTTCTTAGTTCATTTTTCTTTCTATTGTATTTTGTGTTGCTTGTTTATTTTTTTGTTACTTTTTGTATTATTTTTTAACAATCAACAAGCACATACACAGAAGGGGAGCAAAGATAATTTTAATAACTACACATTACAGGTTGGAAGAAGTCAATTGGTTGTTAATCAAACTATTATCTTTTAGCAGATTGTATATAAATAATTATGAGTGCTAATATGAATCCTAAGGAAAAAGTGATTTTTAGTTTGAAGTTTGCCAATGTGGGTCGAATCCAGGTTTGAAAAGATTTGAAAGTTGTTACCCAAACTAAAATTGAGTTGGTTTCAAGTTCTGACAAGTAGGCTATTTTTTGTAATGTGTTTTTAACATTTTGAGTTTCTATTGTGCCACTGAAGATAAGAATAAAAAATAAATGAATAAAGTATGCATCATAAATGAGAAAAGATGAATCATTTTATTTCCATACTCATGTATTAGATGAATTCAATTGCAGCACACATGCTTAGTACGCATCTTCTGTTAGTATATAAAAACCAGCGGTCAACAGAAAGTTGGGTTCTTTTTATCACACGATGGTACTGGACTTTGAATTTGAATAAAGGCAGACTCAGCACACACAAATGCTCATATCACGATTATCAATAAATAAACTATTGAAATAGAGGGAATCCAAGCATATGAAACACTTACGGATATAACTTTACGCTACTTATTGTAACTTAGAGATGCTCAAGCTATCGCCAGAATCAGCAATCAGTTATGGAAGGAACCGGCACGATCAGTTAGAATGGCAGTTTTTAATAACTCTGGCAGGTAATCCATGCTGGCCTGGGTAGCAAGCAGATTACAACATGATGTGGCTATTCTAGGCTCTAGGGCCTTTGTTTAGTCTGTCAGCTGAGGTTTCCGCTATCAATTTCAAAACAAAAGGCAACACAACATCTCCATGGTTTTTCTTTATTACGCAACATAAATTTGCAGAAGACAAGGATATGGAAACGGAGCAAAGGGAAAACCCTACAAAGCATTAAGTTTTCTCAACCATAAGCTAGGGAAGCAATGCACAGTTTTGGTCGTAGATATCCGAATCCAGACCTGAATGGTTCTCTCTGTCCTTTTAACTGGAGTAGGTTACATTAATTTGTGTCAAAGATAATGAATCCCACGTCCCTCCCAAAGAAACAGCATATATGTCGGAAAACCTATAGACAGTGATTCCAAATGAAGGGACTCATATTGAGCAGGGCATTATATAGTATCAGATCAACGCCTTCTGCACTGGAAAACGTTGTAGTTGCTACTCGCTATGACCTACAAATTGCATTGGATGTCTCACAAGAGCACATATCCAAGTCTCATATAGCATAGAGCATATCAATACCTACGAAGTACCAATAGTCTATTACCAGTCAAAGACAAACTGTGCATTCTGTCAACAAAGTATTAGAAAATATTCTCCACATCATGGTCTGATTTTACATATCATTTTTCTAATATCTTGCGACTCTAGAATTTCTTTCCTCAATGTTCGACCATCACAAGAGATGCAAAATCAGATACGAGCTCCTTCTCCAAAGAGCAGTGGAGGTTCTGATACCACTTTTATTTAAATTTCGATCTGGATTTCATTTCAAAATGATTCTTCCTTTGTTAGATTGCTAAGGTAATCGTGTGTGCAATTTTTTTCTGTAAAATTGCAGCAGAGGTAATCTGGTGAGTGAAAATGGATGCCATAACAACAGTGCTGATAGAGTTTCATTACAGAATGTGTGCATCACTCAAGAAGCAATCATTGTTGGAGACTGAACATGACCATGCTATATTGTTGTGGTGGCCCACCGTGGTGCAAAGTGTTCAAATTAAGAAATTATTCTACGTCCCATGATAAGCTGTTTCTAAAGAGCCTACAGGAGTGATCCTTTCACAATCATGACTGCAATTTCCCAATCAGAACTGCAAACATAATTACCCGGAATTCAACATACAAGTTATAAACACAAGCCTACATGTAAAATCCTCAAAATTTAAACTTATAAATAGATTCTTAATTGGAAACCCTAATTTTCAAACTTCAAATTCCATGCACCGAATAGAACCTAATGCACCTTTAATGTTTAAAGCAAAGTCCAATAAATTAAGCAATACTTACTGTTTTTATGATGATAGTTAATCCAATATCCTTTAACATGGAAGTATAATGCACTTTCTCTCTTCTCTATGTAATCTCATTATCATTAAAAAGAATATAAGCCATGGTTGGCATAATTTTGTTCGATAGACTCAAATCAAGTAAGAAAAATCCTAATTTAACCCTAAAAAGGAAAGTCACATCTGTTAGGGATCAACCATAAGTCATTCAATGTACATAAGTGATACTAATTATAGTTTAGTAATAACTCATCTTTTGATCATGAAAATTAGAAATTTACCATATAGTATTGTTTCAGATAATTAGCAAGTGCAGCAAATTTGAAGTTAAATAGACCTTGTTTGACCCTTCAAATAATTTTGAAAAGATTTACCATGGCTTAAATCCCTGGTATACTGATTATTTCTGTGATGGGCCGATTTCATAAAGTCACTAAGTTTTTTTGTGTGACACGCACACGGTACTCTCCTAAGTGTACTAACAGGGTTGGACTCCGAGATTCGGAGTCACCCGCACGCGGGGGACCTTCCCCTTCACCCGACATATCTAGTCCCAGTTCCACTGGGATTCGAATTGTGAGCTCCAACACTGGCTCTCTCCCTCTCTCTTTATGAAGTCCTGCACACTACAAAATCTATTGTCACCTTCAGTGCAAAGATACGAATCTAGAGACCATAGATAGCTTTGGGCACCAAGCCCTATAGACCATAAACAACGAGATCTTTTGAGTTCCGCCAAAACTCGAACTCCACCGAACTCCAGACTCTGTATAGACCTCCACCTATATATTTAACACCTCAAAATCCATCCATGGGTATCCATAAGCATGTTTACATCCCCAACCTCCTCCGCTACCCCCGTTCTTCTTAACCGCGAGAGCGCCCTGATGCTACCCAACCCAACTTATCAGCGTGGGATCTGTACCCGTCCTGGCTCCAGGCTTCATTTCTCGTCTTCCACCCTACAAGAAGCTTCTCCAACGTCCAATTTCTCTACACATGATCACAGGTATTATGTTTCCAAGTTTCCCCTTTCCACCTGCTTTGCTTTGCAGATCATGAACTCCAATTTGTATCTGTTGTTTTGGCCAATGGATCTCGTAATGCTTTTCTCTTTTGCTCCATCGAGATGCACCGATTTGAGCGGGTTTGCTTCCAATTGCTTCCCAATCAGTTTCTGTCTGCTTTTACTGCCCCGGATCTTGCCGACCTGGCATCCATGGCTGGACTCCATGCTAGAGTTTCCCGGTTGCCCGGATACTCATATTTGAACTTGCCAGGTTAGGCGGAGGATGAGGAGGGAGATTGTCACCACGGTTTTTGTTAAAAACAAAGTTTAACCAAATATCAGCTTAGAGCTTCGGGCTCCCAGGGAGATAGTTTGAGTGTTCGACGCCACGACACAAGATGTCAGATGTGAGTTTTACCCTTTTACCCTTGGCAATGTAATTGCCTGATTTGTGTTGCAAGGGCTGTTTTGGGTTTTTAACGCTCCCTTTCTCTCTGAGACACACATTGACTAAGTGGACCTCAGTGTCAGTTTGTTGGTACCCTAATGGGCCAGCTCAGCATCGGGCCACAATGCTGGTTTGGATAATAGATATTTACATGTGGCTTTTCTCTTAATATGTGATTTGTTGGTTCTTCAGAATTCCATAATAAATCAACTGCTCATCAGAAAATTTTGCATGAATATCCATTGGAAAGGTTTTTCGGAGAGGAATCTGATTTTCTGGTTTTTAGAGCCTAACTCAGTAAATTCATATTATGTTTTCCTAATGGCCTACTATTAGGGTTTAGAAGTTAACAAGGTAAATATTCATGGATATCATATTAATTTTAGGAAACTTAGGATTTGAATCAAGATCAGAGAATTAATTTAGGATCTACTTTGTTTCAGGTTAACGGGTCATGCTGCTTTGCACAATTATTCATGGTTGATTTGAATGTTATGCATAAAGTACATATTATGATTTCAAGTTCACTTCTCTAATCATGTTCATTATATAAAATTGCTTGATTATTGCTATATCTTATGTCTTATTGTTACCATACTCATTAAGATGAGAGATTATGATTAATGATTAATGATTAATGGATTTAAAGTTCAAGTTTCAAGAGGGAGAAATCCCATCATGTTAAAGATTCAAGTTGAAAATTTAACTTATGTTCATGATAATATTAATGTTAAGATAATTGGAATTGAATCAGTTTTTATATGTTTCTCGAATCATGAACCTCAAGAGGTTGTCAAGGGCTTTCCTAGAAATGATGTTCACTCAAGTGAGT
Organism: Alisma plantago-aquatica; assembly: GCA_963693085.1. Lineage (NCBI taxonomy): Eukaryota > Viridiplantae > Streptophyta > Magnoliopsida > Alismatales > Alismataceae > Alisma > Alisma plantago-aquatica. Next base: position 69,703,984 of record OY856409.1, read on the forward strand.
GTCATAGAGAGATGCATATATTTACTGTTCAATTCTTCATGTTATTAAATGACTCAAGAATGTATAAAGTTAATTCATGTCAAGTATAATTATTTTTGTTTATGCTATAAAGTGTTAGTACCGTTTACTGATGTGTTGTTTTTCCCCTTTGCATAGTTGGGGATGCGATGTCCCCATGTATTGGAGCAATTAAGGACTAAAGAAGAGCAAGCCAAGGATTAGAAGACTTTCAAGTGCAACCTAGTGGGGTGTCGTCTGCCTTAGAGGATCCTAATATTTAGAATGTTTCATGTTATATTTTAATTATTCCATGATTAGATGTTAGATCATAGACATGATAAATAAGCCAATTGTAGTTTTCTTATACACAGAACAATGTATGAATTTTTTTAAGACAATGTATGATGATTTATTTATTTTATTGCAATGAGTATCATAATATGGCATCCTCTTTCAAAGAAAAATGTTTCCGCTCAATTATTGTATGTATGCCAAAGTGGGGTGTTACATTTATGGTATCAGAGCAAATAAGTAGATAGCCACCGGGTAAAAATCTAATTCATATGTTCTAACCTGAGATATACAAGAAGTGAAAGATGTTAGAAATCAAAATATAGGTTTAGTCAGGAGACATAAGTTTAGATAAGGATTAGGGTTATGTGCCTAGATGTTTTGGACTTTTATGTTAACCATGCTCTCTCTCTTTTCCACATGGTTGTGGTATGGCACACAAACTTATGGGATTTTATAGAGAGGATGTTATGTGCATAATTATGTTTGTCTCGTCCTTTCAAGTGCATGTGGTATGAGACATGTTACATTATATATTTCCTGTTTTACATAGCCTGCTATTTGTTTTGTTATTTCTCTTTTATATATGGACCTCTCTGTAATTCTTTCAGTATTATATATATGAGGGTGCACACATTGTGCAACCCTAAGCTCTCCAAATCTCATTGTTATTCACATGGTATCAGAGCGGGACGATCCACCTTAAACCTAATCCCTATCTCCACCAACTGTAGCCGTCACCACACTCCGAAATCTCCTTTTTTTCGCCGCTACAGTACTGCTACAGTACCGCCGCCGCTACCGATCGCCGTCCACCCCTCCGCAACCCTCCATCCACCTCTAATCCCCTAATATACTCCATCCTTGTGGCCTAATCCACCACAGGACCCTCCGTCTAGCTCCATTTCTCTTTCCGAAATCTCCGGACAGCCTCGGTAACTTTCCAATTCTGGCACGTTGACGGCGTAACGGGCTTTATCCTCTCTGTCTGCCTGCGCCTCATGGTGGAGTGATTGATCCTCCATGTTGGCGTAGGTTTTTTCTCTTCATCTGCTGCCCCTACGTGGGTTTTTTTTTTAAATCCATGCGTGGATTTTCTACCTTCTACTAGTCCATGTGTTGGACTTCTGCCTCTGACTGCTGACTACTCCTGTCTGTGCCTGCTTGCCTGTGCCTACCTTCCTGCCTGTTCTCATGGCGTCTTCTGGAGATGACTTCTGGAGAGACTCGCGTCGTCAAGTTACCACTGTTAAACTTGACGGGCGCAATTACCAACTTTGGGTGTGCTCCTTTGTGATATATGCCAAATCACAAGGGATGTACTCTCATCTGATTCGCACTGGTCCGCCTCAGCCTGCAGCGAACACGGATGAAAAAGACGTCAAAATTTTTGATGATTGGATCTGTGAAGACTCGACTGTGATGACATGGATTCTCAACGGTGTCGTTGAGAAGATCAGTGTTACTTTACTTAGGCTACCTACGGCGAAGCAGATGTGGGATCAGCTCGTCAATACCTACTCTCACAGTCAGAATCCCAAGAAGGTCTTCGACATAACCAAGCAACTGGGGCGACTCCAATTCACGGGATCTGACATCTCTGACTACTTCTCCACCTTCACCGGCCTGTGGGGTGAGTTGGAGACTTACCACTCGCTGTCTACTGATCTGGCGACTATGCAGAAACAGCGGGCGGAACTACAGCTGATACAGTTTCTGAGTGGCTTGCCAGAATCCTATGCTAGCGTTGTGGATCAGATCTTGGCGAGTGATCCGCTCCCTACTTTGCAGAGTGCCTACCAGCGTCTCCAGCGCCTTTCTTCATCGACACCGTCTCCTGACACTGGAGATTCTACTGCCCTGGCTGCTTGGGCCGGGCGTGGCCGTGGCCGTTCTACTGATGGTCGTCCTCCCCTGGGTGCAGGACGGGGACGTGGACCTAGTGCTGGACGAGGAGCCCCTCCTGCTGCCTCACCTCCTGTTGTTGTGCGTCCTCAGCAAGGACAGCGTGTGCATACCTTCTGTGGCCGGTCTAACCATATTGAAGAAAAGTGCTGGGAAAAGTACGGTAAACCGACTTGGGCCAATGCTGCTGCAGATTCATCGTCTACTGCTTCTGAGGTTGTTACTCCGACGCCTGAGCCAGCGACTGCGGGAGCGAACGCAGACTACATTCGTGCTGAGGTGGAACGCCTCCTTGAGCGTGCTGGCTCTTCGACTGCTGCTTCTACTAGTGGATCACATGCTGCATACTCTGGTTATGATACTGCATTCCTGAGTTCCTCCTCACCTTCTACTTCTGGTAATACCAAATGGGTGATAGATTTTGGTGCCTCTGCACATATATCTGGCAATAGATCTCTATTTAAAACTCTATCTAAACCTGTCTGTAACTCTTCTGTTATGCTAGCTGATGGCTCAAAGTCTTCGGTCTTTGGAGTCGGTGATATTGTTTCTCAGTTTTGGCTCAAGTCTGCCTTATATGTGCCTAGATTTCCTTTGAACTTATTATCAGTCAGCAAAATTTTACGAAGTTTGAACTGTAGCCTGACTTTTGTTCCTGGTTCATGTGTTTTTCAGGACCTTCGCACGAGGACGAAGATTGGTGGGGGGTATGAAGGTGTTGATGGACTCTACTACTTGGACCAGTTACCGCGATCAGAGAAAGCTGCTATGGTATCTGCTTTATCGGAATCTGTTTCTGCACTGCAGTGGCACTACAGGCTGGGACATCCATCGTCAGAGAAGCTGCGTCATTTAGTTTCTGATATTGGCGGTTGTAATTTTCAGTGTGAATCTTGTCAGCTGGGAAAACAGACTCGTACTGTGTATCCTAGACATAGTACTGTGAGTAGTAAAAACATTTTTGATTTAGTTCACTCTGATGTATGGGGTCCATGCCATGTATCGAGTTTGTCTGGTTACAAATATTTCATTCTATTTATTGATGACTTTTCTAAGACTACTTGGTTGTTTCTATAAAAAGTAGGTCTGAAGTGCTGTCTATTATCAAACACTTTTTTGCTGAAATAAAAACACAGTTTGGTTTGCCTGTTAAAGTTTTCTGCACCGATAATGCTATAGCGTTTGTTAAGCAAGAAGTGGCGGTTTTCTGTAAATCTGTTGGTACGCTCCACCAGACTTCATGTGCCTATACCCCACAACAAAATGGTGTTGCTGAGCGGAAAAATAGACACTTATTAGAAGTTACCAGGACTATCATGATGCATTCTCATGTGCCCCGCTCCTATTGGCCTGAGGCTATTTTGACTGCGTGTTTTCTGATTAATAGGATGCCATCGTCTGTTATTGGAAATAAGATTCCTATACAGGTTCTGCAACGTGAGACTTCTTTGTTTGTTGTGCCTCCTAGAATTTTTGGGTGTACCTGCTTTGTCAGATTACTTGGACCTGCTTCTGATAAATTGTCTCCTCGAGCTGCTAAATGCATTTTTCTGGGCTATTCTAGAACTCAGAAGGGTTACAAGTGTTATAATCCCAGTACAAGGAAATGGTTTACTAGTAGTGATGTTGTCTTTTTTGAAGATACACCGTATTATACTTCAGCAAGAGATAGTTTGCAGACAGACATTCTGGCCTCTCCTTTGCCTGTTATTTCTAATTGTACCTGACAGTACTGACACTGTGACTACTGAAACTCAAGATCCTCCTCTTATTGTTTATCAGCGCAGGAATAGAGAACCTTCTACGCAAGTACCCCCCCAAAGCAACCAATCTTCTCCTCCAGAAGGTTCTGCTGCACCTGAGGTACACTCTGACCTTGACATACCAATTGCACTCAAAAAGGGTACTCGTTCCTGCACTTCTCATAGCATTGCTCAGTTTGTATCTACTGCTCATCTGAATACTCATTCTAGCAATTTTGTATATGCTTTATCTGTTGTGGTTGTACCTAAGAATGTTCAGGATGCATTGAAAAGTACTGCTTGGACATCTGCTATGAAAGAAGAAATGATTGCTCTTACTGACAGAGACACTTGGGAGCTGGTGGATCCACCTCCTCAGTGTAAGCATGTGGGTTGCAGGTGGGTATATGCCATAAAATATCAACCTGATGGTACGGTTGAGAGGTTAAAAGCACGGTTAGTTGCAAAGGGCTATACTCAGACATATGGCATTGATTACTTTGAGACTTTTTCTCCTGTTGCTCGCCTTAACTCTGTCAGGATTCTCCTATCTGTTGTTGTGAATCTGAACTGGCCTCTTCTGCAGCTTGATGTGAAAAATACTTTTCTGTATGGTGACTTGCAGGAAGAAGTGTATATGGAGCAACCTCCTGGGTTTGTTGCTCAGGGGGAGTCTTACAAAGTATGCAGGCTTAAGAAGTCTATCTATGGGCTCAAGCAGAGTCCTCGTGCCTGGTTTGATAAGTTGAGCAGGATCATGATTGATTTTGGTTTTCTGAGGTCACAGGTTGACCACTCTGTGTTCACAAAAAAGACTTCAGTAGGTATTACTGTTCTGATTGTATATGTTGATGACATTATTATTTCTGGCAGCGACTCTCGTGGTATTCAGGCTACCAAAGATCATCTGGGCAAGCACTTTGCTACAAAAGATTTGGGCAGACTTCGGTATTTTCTTGGCATAGAGGTCTCTAGAACCTCTAATGCCCTGGTGCTTTCTCAGAGAAAGTATGTTCTTGATATTCTGCAGGAGACTGGTATGCTTGGAGCAAGACCTGCGGATACTCTTCTTGATCCCAATGTAAATTGGGATGATGATTCCTCTTATGTGTTTGCTGATCATAAAAAATTCAGGAGGTTGATTGGTAAATTGATTTATTTAACTGTTACTCGTCCTGATATTGCTACTGCAGTGGGTCTTCTTAGCAGGTACCTTGACAAACCCAAACAGTGTCATTGGGATGCTGCATGTCAAGTCCTGAGATACTTAAAAAAGTCGCCTGGCAAGGGACTTCATTATAAAAAAGAATGGGCACTGTGTTCTTGAAGGGTATTCTGATTCTGATTATGCAGGCAGCAAAGTTGATAGAAAATCTATATCCGATTACTGTACTTTTGTAAGAGGCAATCTTGTTACTTGGAGGAGCAAGAAACGGAATGTCGTTGCCAGATCTAGTGCTGAAGCTGAGTAAAGGGCCATGGCCCATACTTCCTGTGAGTTACTGTGGGTACGTTCTCTCCTGAAAGAGTTTGGGATTGAGTCTTCTTCGGCCATTCCTATGCACTGTGATAACAGAGCTACCATCTTCATTGCAAATAATCATGTCTATCATGAGCGCACCAAACACATTGAAGTTGACTGCCACTTCATCAGAGAATCTATTCTTGCTGGCAAGATATGCACTCCATTCACGAGATCAGAAGATCAAGTTGTTGATATCTTCACCAAGATGTTGGCGAAGAAACAGTTCTGCACACTGATGGACAAGTTGGGCATGATTGACATGACATCTATGCTCCAACTTGAGGGGGAGTGTTACATTATATATTTCCTGTTTTACATAGCCTGCTATTTGTTTTGTTATTTCTCTTTTATATATGGACCTCTCTGTAATTCTTTCAGTATTATATATATGAGGGTGCACACATTGTGCAACCCTAAGCTCTCCAAATCTCATTGTTATTCACAAGACACAAACTTATGGGGTTTATAGAGAGGATGTTATGTGCATAGTCATGCTTGTCTCGTCCTTTCAAGTGCATGTGGTATGAGACATGTGCAGAAGTGTGATAAAAAAATGTCATCTCTAGATATATGATTGGACAACATGTATCTAAAGGCAACAAAGAAAACATGAATTAGCATTAAAATTTTGAGACAGTCAACTAAACCTAAGTATATACATAGTATGACCAAGCATGCATACGAATGGCAGATAACTTGACATATATAAGTGACAAAATCATACACATGCTAATAAATAATATTTTCTACTACTCAATGATTATGTGTTCATCATGTATCACTACCATGCTATTTAATCATATTATCATGATAACCATGTTCAAGTATAAGAAATTATGTTATGTTGATATAAGTCCTTTCAATCATGTTATGCGAGTCTTAATTGAACTTATGCGGCCTTAATCGGCCTTACGTGAGCCTTCATCGGCCTTATGTGAGCCTTAACTGACCTTATGAGCATTAAGGGTGCATTCACAAGAGTGACAATATCAACTCAAGTAAAAGTCCAGTCTAATATAAAATCGTGTCAAGTAAATCAAGTTCTTATGTAATGGTGTTCAGCACAATTAGGTCATATCTTAAGTATGATAATGAGAGTTTAAGATGATATTAGAGAGTTAGCATACATAGAATAAGTAAAACCATAAGGTGGGTAGTATGAGAAAATTTGAAGGACGCAATTTGTTTAAGGTGGGTAGAATTGTGACATCCTCAAAATTCAAACTTATGGATGAATCCTTAATTGGAAACCCTAATTTTCAAATTTCAAATTTCAAATTTCATGAATCAAATAGAACATAATGTGACTTTAATGTTTTAAGCAAAGTCCAATAAATTAAGCAATGTTTACTCTTTTTATGATGATAGTTAATCCAATATCCTTTAACATGGAAGTATAATGCACTTTCTCTCTCCTCTGTAACTTTATCATCATTAAAAAGAATATAAGCCCTAATTGAGGTAATTTCTTCAATAGACTCAAATCAACTAAGAAAAATCATATTTGACCCTAAAAAGAAAAGTCACATCTGTTAGGGATCAATCATAAGTCATTAAATGTACATAAGTGATACTAATTATAGTTTAGTAATAACTCATCTTTTGCTTCAAAATTGGAAATTTACCACATAGTATTGTTTCATACCCTCTAATTAGCTAGTGCACCAAATTTGAAGTCAAACAGACCTCTTTTGACCCTTCAAAATTTGAAAAGATTTACCTTGGTTTTAAACCTTAGATACACTGATTATTTCTGTGATGGGCCGATTTCATAAAGTCACTAGGTTTTTTTTAATTCGAACTGTGAGCGCCAACCCCCTGTCTCTCCCTCTCTCTGTACAAGTTGCCCCATACTACAAAATCCATTGTCACCTTCATGCGGGAAAATGAATCTAGAGACCCTATATAGCTTTGGACACATGCCCTACAGACTGTAAACAACAAGATCTTTCGAGTTCTGCCAAAACTCAGACTCCAGCGAACTCTAGACTTTGTATAGACCTCCGCCTATATATTTAATCCCTCGAAATCCATCCATGGGTATCCATAAGCATGTTTACATATGCAAATTCCTCCGCTTTACCCTCGTTCTTCTTAACCGCGAGAGCACCCTGATGTTGCCCAACCCAACTTATCAGCGTGGGGTCTGCAATTGTTAGGGCTTCATTTAAGGCTTTGTTTCTCGTCCTCCACCCTCAGAAGCTTCTCCAACCTCCAATTTCTCCGCCCGTGATCACATGTATCGTGTTTTCCTTTTTTCCCCTTTCCACCTACTTCGCTTTGTAGATCATGAACTCCAGTTTGGTTCCAGTGTTTTGGTCGATGGATCATAGTAATGTTTTTCTCTTTTTCTCCATCGGGATGTACCGAGTTGACTATGTTTGCTTCCAATAGCTTCCCAATCAGTTTTTGGCCGCATTTACCGCCCTAGATCTCGTCGACCTGGCATCCATGACCAGATTTCATGTTGGAGTTTTTGGTTGCCCAGAGACTTGTACTTGAGCTTGCTAGGTTCGGTGGAGGATGATGAGGGAGATCGTCGCCACAATTTTTGTGAAAAACAGGTTTGACCAAAAATTGGTTTGGAGCTTCGGGCTCCCAGGGAGATAGCTCGACGCCATGGCACAAGGAAGATGCTAGGCGTGAATTTTACCCTTGTGCCCTTGGCAATATAATTGTCTGATTTCTGTTGCAAGGGTTGTTCTCAGTTTTTAACGCTCCCTTTCTCTCTGACACGCGCTAACAAAGTGGGCTTTGGTGTCAGTTTGTTGGTGTGCCCTAATGGGCCAGCTCAATACTTGGCCATTGGCCACAATGTTGGTTTGGATAATAGATATTTACATGTGGCTTTTCTTTAATTTGTGATTCATTGGTTCTTTAGAATTCCATAATAAATAACCACTTATCTGAAAATTTTGTAAAAAAATTCGTTAGAAAGGTTTTTCAAAGAGGAATCTGATTTTTTGGTTTTCAAAGCCTAACTCGATAATTTCATATTATGTTTCCCTAGTGGTCTACTATTAGGGTTTAGAAGTTAAACAAGGTAAATATCCATGGAAATCATATTCATTTCAGGAAACTTAGGATTTGACTCAAGATCAGAGAATTAATTTAAGATCTACTTTGCTCTAGGTAAACGGGTAATGTTGCTTTGCACAGTTATTCATGGTCAATTTGAATGTATGTATAAAGTAGATATTATGATTTCAAGTTCAATGTTGTAATCATGTTCATTATATAAATTGCTTGATGATTGCTATATCTTATGTCTTATTGTTACCATGCTCATTAAGATAAGAGATTATGATTAATGATTCATGTTTAATAATTAATGGATTTAAAGTTCAAGTTTCAAGAGGGAGAAAAAACATCATGTTTAAGATTCAAGTTCAACATTTAATTTGTGTTCATGGTAATGTCAATGTTAAGATAATTGGAATTGAATCAATTTTTATATGCTTCTCAGATCATGGACCTCAAGAGGTCGTCAAGGGCTTTCTTAGCATTAAGGGTTTTCCCAGCAATAATGTGCTCTTAAGTGGCGTCATAGAGAGATGCATATATTTACTGCTCAATTATTCATGTAATTAAATGACTCGAGAATATATAAAGTTAAATCATGTCAAGTTTTCATTCATGTCAAATATAATTATTTTGTTCATGCTTTAAAGTGCCTTACTGGTGTGTTGTTTTTCCCCTTTGCATGGTTGGGGGCGCGATTTCCCCAAGTATTGGAGCAATTAAGGACTAAAGCAGAGCAAGCCAAGGATTAGAAGACTTTCAAGTGCAACCTGGTGGGGTGTCGTCTACCTTAGAGGATCCTAATATTTAGAATGTTTCCTTTTATATTTTAGTTATTCCATGATTAGATGTTAGATCTTAGACTAGATAAAGAAGTCAGTTGTAGTTTTCTTATTCAAAGAACAATGTATGCATCTTTTTAAGACAATTTATGGTGATTTATTCATTTATTTGCATTTGCAATGAGTATCATAATGTGATATCCCTTTCATAGAAAAATGCTTCCGCGCAGTTATTGTATGTATATAAAAGTGGATTGCTACACTACAGGTCCATGATAAACAGTGAATGCATATTTATATCGACTTGCTTTTACAATTCTGCTAAGCCAAGTGGAATTCCTCTTAAAAGAAAATAGTTCCAATTACACTAGTTACAAGCTTGCTTAACTAGTTATTAAGATTTCTTACTAATTATCGCCTCTTATGAGTTAATGAACTTTCATTCACTCTTCACACAATCAAATTATCCTAAAACAAGCTAAACATGCCCAGCTAAACATTTAAATCCATATTTTAAAAAACATATCGCAACTGTTATTAAAGATAAACAAGCTTCGAAAATACAATCACATGGCAAGACTGTTTGCGAGAATGAAATTTTAATATTAGGCCTAAGTGTTTAACAATGAAGGAATTTGAATCTCTCCCCCTTATTTTAAATTTTTTCCATATATCTTCCACCAGGCATTATCCTACCAAAACAAGCATTGAGTATCCTGCCCCTCCATACTTAGATTCAATGTGGTCCTAAAACCTGACGTGTTTCTGACATCCCATTAAATTCACAAATAGTATTGAAATATCGACTAAAAATGTCAACTTTCTGGGATAATGGGATTCCATTACAACAAGAGGATATTCGATAACGGTGGTGTCACAGAATAGATGAGCAAGGGGACTTCACAGATAGTGAAAATCAAGAATCAAGTGGTGCTTTAAAGTCGTACATGCAGTACTAGAATGAGAAAGCCATTAGGCTACCTTTCAAGATGATATAATCAACTAGGGGAAACACATAAAAAACAAAACGGGAACCAATGAAAAAGCATGTGGACTTCTCTTGCTATATAATATTCCTATGGACTGGGGTGTGTTATTTTGTGTGTGGGGGGGGGGGGTGTCGAGGCTGCTTCCGTGTGAAATAGATGCATGGACACAGGCTACATCAGCCTTCTAATGCAAGCTTGCAACAAGGGTTGAGTTCTGTTAACATATATTCCTGTTTTATGTAATCTGTTATTTATTTTGTTATTTCCATATTATATGTGGACCTCTCTGTAAATGTTTCAGTATTATATATATGAGGGTGCACACATTGTGCAACCCTACGCTTCCCAAATTTACTGTCTCTTTCACATGGTATCAGAGCAGTAAGATCCAGCCTTCCCTTCTCTCTCTCTCCTCTTCCCCCCCCCCCACCTCTCTGTCAGAATTCTTCTTTCTGTTGTTGTTAATCTTGACTGGCCACTGCTGCAGCTAGATGTGAAAAATGCCTTCTTGTATGGTGATTTACAAGAAGAGGTCTATATGGAGCAACCTCCTGGGTTTGTTGCTGAGGGGGAGTCTCACAAAGTTTGCAGGTTAAAGAAGTCTATTTATGGACTCAAGCAGAGTCCCCGTGCCTGGTTTGACAAATTGAGCAAAATTATGATTGAATTTGGGTTTCTGAGATCTCAGGTGGATCATTCGATTTTCACCAAGAAGACTTCAGCTGGTATTATTATTCTGATTGTCTATGTTGATGATATTATTATATCTGACAGTGATTCTCTTGGTATTCAGGCTACCAAAGCTCATCTAGGCAAGCACTTTGCTACCAAAGATTTGGGCAAGCTTCGATATTTTCTGGGCATAGAGGTCTCTAGAAACTCTAATGCTCTTGTGTTGTCTCAGAGAAAATATGTCTTAGATATACTGCAGGAGACTGGTATGCTTGGAGCGAGACCTGCTGATATTCCTCTAGATCCCAATGTGAATTGGGATGATGATTCTTCTCCTCTTTTTGATGATCATAAAAAATACAGGAGGCTGATTGGTAAGCTCATTTACTTGACTGTTACTAGAGCTGATATTTCTACTGCAGTGGGCCTTCTTAGCAGGTACCTTGATAAACCCAAACAGTGTCACTGGGATGCACTTTGTCAGATTCTGAGATATTTGAAGAAGTCTCCTGGCAAGGGACTTCACTACAGAAAGAATGGGCATTGCTCTCTTGAATGGTACTCTGATTCTGATTATGCAGGAAGCAAAGCGGACAGAAAATCTACTTCTGGGTATTGTACTTATGTTGGAGGCAATCTTGTTACCTGGAGGAGTAAAAAACAAAATGTTGTGGCCAGGTCTAGTGCTGAAGCTGAATATAGGGCTATGGCCAATACTGCCTGTGAATTATTGTGGGTGCGCTCTCTGTTAAAAGAGTTTGGGATTGACTCTTCTTCTGCTATACCCATGCATTGTGACAATAAAGCTGCTATCTTCATTGCTAATAATCATGTTTATCATGAGCGCACCAAACACATTGAATTCGATTGTCATTTTATTCGGGAATCCATTCTTACTAGCAAGATTTGCAGTCTTTTCACGCGTTCTAAGGATCAAGTTGTTGATATCTTCACCAAGCTGCTGGCGAAGAAGCAATTCTGCACACTGATAGACAAGTTTGGCATGATTGATATCTATGCTCCAACTTGAGGGGGAGTGTTAACATATATTGCTGTTTTATGTATTCTGTTATTTATTTTGTTATTTTCATATTATATGTGGACCTCTCTGTAAATGTTTCAGTATTATATATATAAGGGTGCACACATTGTGCAATCCTACGCTTTCCAAATTTACTGTCTCTTTCACAAGTTCAAACAGAAACAATTCATGCATGTATTTCTTTTCAGAGAGCGAATGAGGGGAATGAGGTGTGAAACCTAGGGAGGTGAACCTGATATGACTGCTGTTTACATGCATTTTTTGCCAAGACCACCTTAGTCTTTATTATTATCTTCACTGTGCAGATGGAGTTTCAAAAGAAAATCAACAATCGAATCTAACATGTACTGCAGCGGACATTCTGCTGATTGTTATGCATGGGCTTATTATTATCTTCACTGTGCAGATGGAGTTTCAAAAGAAAATCAACAATCGAATCTAACATGTACTGCAGCGGACATACTGCTGATTGTTATGCATGGGCTTGTGGTGGGAGTATGTGGAGCTTGAAGAATAGCCTTTGCCTTTTCACCCTAGGCATCAATGCATAGGAACAGCAACATAACTCATTAAACAATCTAAATCATGCTCTTCTTAATTTGTTCAGAACAAGTTGATCCTTTTTACACATTCATGCTGTGTCTGTTCATCTTCATGCCCTTGAAGATCAACGCTTCTTACTGCTAAGAATCCATTCATGAATCCTTTTTTTATGAAAGTCTTTCTTGCACCAGTTATCCAGTTTTAAAGACACGCAAAGCTGAAATAATTTGTTTTCCCCAAAAACCCAAACAGGCAAGATTACCTGCAGTCTGCAGATCCCTACTGCCACATCATTCAATTTCCAGATGGTTATTTTATTTACAGGAGGTTTAAATACTCCAATTCATCACATTTTTCAAGTATCAGTGCATATTCAGGCATCAATACTGCTAACTACTTGGTAAAGTGTGCAATTATACCCGTTTGAGTAAAACAATTTGACATATTTTCAGCATTTCGATTGGAATATGATCTGTACCTTCTCTAACCAATTGCTTAAACAGAAGTTTGGAATAGCGTCAGCCACGTAAAGTCGAAGCAATTTAACCTCTCACAAAGTAGGAGCTACACTGGATAGGTCTGTGTGCACAGGATGCCAAGATAATGACGCATAATTTCAGGTAGGCAGCAAGGAGAGTGTTTGCAGATTACAACATAAAAGGGGAATTACTAGAGTCAGTAAACCACATTTGGAACTTGAAGTATGAAATTTAAATGATATGAACAACAATAACAAGTTTAGAGGAATCAAAATACAACATACAAAGTGAATTACTGTCGATAAGCCACATTTGGAACTTCAAGTATAAATTTGAATAATACAAACAACACAACAAGTTTAGAGGAATCAAATACCATGTTCTGGTTGTAAAATGTTGTACTACTTGCTTTACTTATGATCCCAATTTCCTCCTTATCTCTGTGGATGAAATGTCCATGCAAAAAGCCTCCATAGGTATAGGCATAAACATATCTACCAGTTCCTTCGGAATATCAAAGTCCTGAAGGACCTGCAGATAGCAACAAACCGCAATAGTCATTTACAGATTATATAAATAACTTTTTAATCTGATAACTTTTGTAAGACCTTGAGGGTTCCATCAATGGTTCTAGCCCCAACAACAAATACACAACCCGTTTTTTTGCATTCAGTTAGCGTTTCCACCATTAACTGTCGATCCCCTTTATAATATTTTGGCTGGAAGAAAAATAAGTACATGGTAAGCTAGATAGATAAATATCTGAAAGAAACCACATGCCAAAATTGGACTTATGTCCATATCTCTCTATCTAGACCATATGAAAAAATAACTTAATATATCCGGTTACTAGCTAGTCAAGACAAGAACCTTACAGTAAGAATTGGACAAAAACACAAAGCTGGTCACATCTGCCTAAAGTAATCTAGAAAATATTGCTCAATTCATTAATATCACTGAAGCCGTCATGATTAATCTACAAAACTACATTATGAACCTTGAATTTTATCCATGGTAACAAAGATAATTGAACTAGCATAACAGAATTACAATAGGTTGTTGGATCAATGGGCTCTAGAAGGGGGGGTTGAATAGAGCTTCACAAACTTCACAAAAGTGATTAGACCACCAAATTATATTAAGTGCAGAACTTAATTCAAAACAGCAATTTGATGTCCTAAACTAGCATACAAAGCAAGGATAAGAGACAAGGAAAGCATGCACTTGGACAGGTGGTTTAGAGTGGTTCCATGTCCTAAACTTAGGAGCAATGTCAGTCCACTACCTAGAGTTGGTTAGGCTCTAGGATTTGTAACTTGGTTCTCTTATATATATCACACAATAAGATTACAAGCTACAACTACCAACCATCCAAGGACTTATATATCAAGCCAAGATCTTCAACCTCACCAAGGACTTACCCACCAAGCAAGTAGTCTTCAGCCTTCTTCAAAGGACTTACCTACTCTTGCTCTAGTCTTCGGCCTTGCAGGAATTACCCATCTTGCTTGAGCTTTGCCTTGCACCTCTCCTTCACTTGGAGAGCTTTAGCACCTTCCTCCTTCACTCGGAGGCCTGGAGCAGCTAGCCTTCTTCTCCTTCACTTGGGGAAGAACAGCAACCTTCTTCTCTTTCACTCGGAGAAGAAACTTCAATCAATCTTCATAGAGAATGGAGATGGGAGAATGAAGATGGAGAGCTTTACAATGAACAAATGGTAGCTCTCTTACAAAGGGATCCTAACTCACTCTTACTCACGTTTTTGCATTGAAGGTAGAGAGAGAAAGGGGCTCAAAGGATTAGAAACCACTCAACTAAGGCTAGGACCAAGCATATGTGAATGAGCAACCTTGGAATGAAGTCCAAGAAGTCCTATTTATAGTTGAGGGTGTCCCTTTGAGGTTGGGTGAGTTAAGTGGCACAAACTAGCCGTTTTACAACTTGCAACGGATCTATTTTGAGTCCCACCAACTCCTTCAACGGTTGGAATTGCTTTTTCTGCATTCCAGTACAGTTCGATCGGCCGAGTTTCAATAAAGGCAACTCGGCCGACACACTAGGTGACAAAACCAACAGGGAATCTGTCGGCCGAGTTTCCAGGGGGAAACTCGACCGATCAGTCTTCCTTTGGTTTTGACTGACCAGTGGATCGGCCGAGTTTCCTGGCATTGAAACTCGGCCGACAGCCCAGAAAATTCCTCAATACATGGATCGGCCGAGTTTGTAATTCGGCCGACCAAATCCCTGTTAAGGGGTATTTTGGAATTTCCAAAAACTGTATAAATGATGGATTTTTGAGTTCCAATCATTTTATCCATCTTAGATACAATGCAAAACATGAATTTAAGTGATTACAAAAATTGCTCTAAGCCTCTAAGGGCTATATTACAAAGCGGGTGAAAGTCACATGTTTTGCATGTGCCGGGAGAGTAGCTTTGAGTGAATTTTGATTCTTTTCTTGTATCTAATGTCTGCAATGATCTCAATTAGAAATGTTAGATACATATGAGTGGAATGGTTAAGTCATTATCAAAATATGGGCAATATGCGACACCTAGGTCAACATTCTCCCCCTTTTTGACAATGACAAACCATTCCTCAACATATTGAAAAGAATATGAAAATTATACCTTTGCTTAGAGAATTGCAAGGGGATGCAAATATGATCAGTCTTGTAATGCTCCCCCTCAATTCATGCTTACTCATCCCTGCATTGTTAGTTAACACACAAACAGCCATAGCATATATATATTGTATGATTCTAGCCAAGTCAAGATATATAAGTTTTAAAGACAAGAAAAGAACCATACAAGCACTAAAAGCAATATGATGGCAATATGATTGAGGTATATTTCTCCCCCTTTGTCATCTCAAAAAGGCAGGGGGGTAGAAGAGCATACAAACCAGGTCTTCTCCAAAACACTCAATCAAACATAGCATATTAAGACAGAGAAGCACAAAGATAATTCATGAAAACAACCAACTGTCATTCATCAAAATATGGATTACATGATAAGATAAGTCATACAAAATGTATCCAAAACATAAAACCAAAAGCTACAAGGACAAGCGGAAAAGCCATAGTACATCTCAGATAATGTGCCTAATATAGATGATACAAACATAGTCCCTAAAGAAAATGACATGGTCATGCGAGACTACACTAGACACATCTACTCTAAGCTATACTAATCTATGTCGACGTCATCAACAGCAGCATCCATGTCCTCATCGGGCTGGTAGTCCTCGTCTCCATCAGAAGGAGGGGCATCAGCCGGTGTAGCCTGTTCATCAGCAGCATCATCATCGTCAGCATCCGTATCAGCATCTGTCGCAGTCGCCTCATCTGACTCGGCATCGTCCTGATCTGGCATATCCTCGTCTGTAGGACCAAAAGCCCGTCCAGGCCATCTCGCGCTCTGCTCAGCCCAAGACATGCCCAGAGCATGGAGCTCATAAGCTATCTCAATGGGAGGAGCAGTCGAGGTGTACTGGGCCAGTAGCTCGGACAAGCGTCCACCTGGAAGCGCCAACACCGGGGAAGGGTGAGAGTATCCACCTGCAGAGTGATCAGCGGAAGCAGAGGGTGGTGGAGGTGGATAGAACTGACTATACGCATAAGAAGCGTAGTCGTCACCGGGGTAGGGCTGGTAGGTGGGGTAGGGCTGCGGGCAGGAGAGAGACATGGATGACATGACATGACAGAGATCCTCATGAAGATGGTGTTGGACCTGCATGTTGTAGGCTTGCTGATGCATGAGATACCCCATGAGGGCCTCATTGGAAACATGAAAATCGGCAAAAGCCGGGTGTGGAGGAGGTTGGAAAGATGGCTCAGGAGGTGGTGGTGCAGCTGATGATGGTGGAGGAGGAGGTGCATCCGATGATGATGGAGGTTGTGGTGGTGGTGGAGCAGAAGAAGATGATGCACCAGATGTAGGGACACTCTTCTGGAGAGTGGTCTCACTGATGTAAACCCCTTTTCGATCAGGTCGGTAGAGATAATCGGTGAAAAGAGATTTACCAGTGGCAAACTGGAAAAGTCCACAGATTAGGGCAGGATAAGGAAGATGGGTGCCCTTCGTGTTCTTTCCAGAATCAAAACATGTCATATGGTGCAGGATATACCGTGCCCATTTGACTCCATGATTGTTCAAGAGGAGATACATCATCATGGCAGTGTTCTCGGCTATGTCCGTTTGGTTTTTCTTTGGGTGAACATTGCAACTAAGAACAAACGCCAACACACGGCGAGGGGAGGACAGAGCAGAAGAAGGCAGGGTGCCCTTCTTTCTATAAGGAAACTCGGGAAGCTTGAGGAATTTGTGAATATCCGACAAGTCTATCTCGAGTGCCTTATAGATGTCCTCGGGACGCAAAAGATCGAAATAATCGGGATATGAGGTGGTCCAAGACGCCGGGCCGACGTTGCCATTAAGGTAAAGATTAAAGGATCGCTCGGTGATATGAAACGGTTGTCCGGCGATCATAGAGGTTAAGACAATCGAGGTATCCGAGGGAGGAACCAAAGTGTCGTAATTCCACCGCAAGTTTGCGTAGAATTGGCGGACAGCCTTGGTGCTATACTTGAGATTGTGAAATTTTGGATCCTCGATGCTAAAGGCGTCAAGATGGTGTGTGCGAAACACTTGACTCGCCTCAAAAAGATCGGCGTGAAAACAATGCGGTTGATAAAGAGCACGAAAAGGAAAAGGAGATCGAGGGAGAAGCTCTTTATACCGTGCAACCGCGGTATTGTCCACGAAAGAGAGGTTGTCAAAGGACATATACCTCGGAGCTAGAGGAACCGAAGGAGCAGGAGCGGGAACGGCGCGTTTCCGACGTTGCGACCTCATCGGAGAAGAAACGGAGAGAAGGGCGCCGATCCACACGGAGAAAAACGTAGCAACGGAACCGTACAAGCAGCTAGGGCACACAAGGGGGCCGTTTTGGGGGCAAGAACGGCCGGAGAGAGGGAGGAAAAGACCAGGAGAGGAGGAGTCGGGCTTGGGCGGCTAGGGTTCGGTCGACTTTGCTCTAGTTGAGAGGGAGCAAGTCGGCCGAATCCTATATATATAAACCCGTCTGCCGTCGATCGGCCGAGTTCCAGGGTGGGGAAACTCGGCCGACAGAGTGTACAGACACCCTGCGCCCGACCGATCGGCCGAGTTTCCAACTCGGCCGACAAAAACCCTGATGTGAGAAATCCTAAAATCTAGTCCTAGCCTCATACGACCTAGGGCAATTTTTCTGAGGGATCTAGGATGTATTTTAAACACATTTAGGCACATTTTCATCATCATAGTGTACTATTCGTCGATAAAAACTCGTTTTGCGAAAAATACCCGAAAATGAGATAAAACCAATAGAGATATTTATCAAAAAAAAACAAGCATTTTAAGCAAACAAGGCATTTATAAGCATGAGCAGCACACATAACATGTAACCAGCTAATTAGAGAGCAATTCAACATCATCAAGAGAGGTTATTAGCAATTTTGACCTAATGAAATTAAATTGATCTCTAGCAAGCGGTTTAGTGAAAATGTCAGCCAACTGATTTTCCGTATCCACATGTGTGATATAAATATCCTTTTTGACAATGTGATCACGGAGAAAATGATGGCGGACTTCTATGTGTTTAGCTCTACTATGCAATATTGGATTATATGAAAGATTAATTGCACTAGTATTATCACAGAAAATAGGAGAAGCATCAAAATGAATGTTAAAGTCTTGGAGCATTTGCTTCATCCATAGGACCTGGGCACAACAACTTCCGGCTGCAATGTATTCAGCTTCGGTAGTTGATAATGCCACTGTGCTCTGTTTCTTGGAGAACCAAGACACCAAGCATGGTCCCAAGAGTAAGCAAGTGCCACTTGTGCACTTTCTATCAATTAAGCAACCTGCGTAGTCAGCATCACTATATGCCACAAGAGTAAAGTCCCTTGACTTAGGGTACCATAGTCCAAAATTTGGAGTTTTGGCTAGATACCTCAAAATCCTCTTGACTGCAATAAGATGTGATTTCCTAGGGCTTGATTGAAAGCGGGCACACAAGCCAACACTAAACATTATATCAGGTCTAGAGGCAGTTAAGTAAAGTAAACTTCCAATCATACCTCTATAGAGCTTCTCATCTATCTTCTCACCTTCCTCATCCCTGTCAAGTTTGGCAGTGTTTGACATGGGCGTGTCCATTTGCTTCATGTTCTCCATCCCAAAGCGTTTTAGAAGCTCAAGCGTGTATTTGCCTTGGTTGATGAAGTTACCATTCTTGGTCTGCTTGATTTGGAAGCCTAGGAAGAAGGTCAGCTCACCCATCATACTCATCTCAAATTCACTCTGCATAAGAGAACCAAACTCTTTGCAAAGATCAAGGTCAGTTCCGCCAAATATAATATCATCAACATATATTTGAATGATGAGAAAATGGGTAGAAGTGTGTTTTAGAAACAAGGTACAATCAACTTTGCCCATGATATACCCATTATCTAACAAAAAGTTCTTTAGTTTCTCATACCAAGCTCGAGGTGCTTGTTTGAGACCATAGAGAGCTTTTTGCAAGAGATAAACATGATTGGGTAACTTATCATTTTCAAAGCCCGGAGGTTGAGCAACATATACTTCCTCCTCAATTGTACCATTCAAAAACGCACTTTTAACATCCATTTGATAAAGCAGGAAATTTTTATAACTAGCAAAGGCAAGTAGCATGCGAATAGATTCTAATCTAGCAACAGGCGCATAGGTTTCATCAAAATCAATACCTTCTTGTTGATTATAACCTTGAGCTACTAACCTTGCTTTGTTTCTTACCACTTTTCCTTGCTCATCAAGCTTGTTGCGGTAGACCCATTTGGTGCCAATGATCTTTCTATTGTTTGGTCTTGGCACTAAGGTCCACACTCGGCTCTTCTCGAACTGCTCAAGCTCTTCTTGCATGGCAAGGATCCACTCATCATCACCAAGGGCCTCCTTGATGTTCTTCGGCTCCATTTGAGAGATGAAGGCGCTGTCTGCTTGTTCTTTGTTGTGTGCAGCCCGTGTCCTTACTCTTTCAAATGGATTGCCTATGATCAACTCCTTGGGGTGATCTTTGGCGAAGCGGGGAGTGGGATCCTTCCTTTCTTCTTCTTTCTCTTCTTCTTCTTGATCTTCTTCTTGAACCTGCTTACCTTTATCTTTGATGTTGAGATCTTTGAGGATAGGAATGATTTCATCTGCAACATCATTATCACCAATAGGCTTGCCAACAACAGGGTTAGTTTCAATAAATTTAACATTTATGGATTCTTCTATTTTAGATAGTTCTATGTTAAATACTCTAAAAGCCCTGCTAGTAGTGCTATAGCCTAGGAAGAAAGCCTTGTAAGATTTCGGATCAAACTTGTCGAGAGAGTCCTTGGTGTTCAAAACAAAACAAGGGCATCCAAACACATGGAAGAAATCAATCGACGGCTTCCTACCACGCCATAGTTCATAGGGGGTTTTCTTAAACGTCGGATGAGTGAAAACTCGGTTTTGCACAAAACATGCGGTGCTAACGGCTTCAGCCCAAAACTTCTTAGGAGTATCATACTCAAGAAGCATGGTCCTAGCCATTTCCTGTAGCGATCTATTCTTCCTCTCAACAACTCCATTTTGTTGGGGTGTGCGAGGAGAAGAGAAATTGTGCGAATAACCCGATTTTTCACAAAAACGTTCAAAAAGATCATTTTCAAACTCTCCCCCATGATCACTACGGATGGAAACAACATGACAAGAAGCTTCGTTTTCGACTCGTTTGCAAAAGCTCGAGAAAACGTCAAGGGTGTCGCTTTTGGAAACAAGAAAGAAAGTCCAAGTATATCTAGAAAAATCATCGACGATAACAAGACAATACTTGGAGCCGCGAAGCGTTTGTGTTCTCATAGGTCCGAAGAGATCAATATGAAGAAGCTCTAGAACTCTCTTGGTACTCATGACCCCTTTGGACTTGAAAGAGGATTTGGTTTGTTTCCCTTGGGTACAAGGTTGACATTCCTCATCCTTTTCAAAATCCAATTTGGGAAGTCCTCGAACCAAGTCCTTTTTGTCTAGTTTCTTCATTTGATGCAAGTTCACATGACCCAAGCGTCGATGCCAAAGCGAAAGATCGTTTTTATCCACGACTAAGCATCTATTTAGTATGGGCTTTAAAGCATCAAGAACTATCACATATAGATTACCATTTCTAGTTCCCTTATATATGACATTATAGGACAGGGAATCTAGAAGCAAGCATTCTAAGGAAGTAAAGAGCACAAGATAACCATTATCACATAATTGGCTCACACTAATCAAGTTGTGATGTAGGCCATCAACAAGCAAAACATTTTTAATGCACAAATCATTACCTACATCACCCTCACCTATAACCTTACCCTTTTTGTTGTCCCCAAAGGTTACCGATCCTCCTTTCTTCTTCACAAATTTGTTGAAATGGCTGATTTCTCCAGTCATGTGCTTAGAGCAGCCACTATCAACAATCCATTTCTTTGTGACCTGCAAGAAAAGAGGATGTCGGAACCCAACTCAAACTTTGGGGTCCGGGGTTAGCTTGGGGACCCATTTCATATTTGGGTTGGTCCCCTTAGGCTTGTAAGGACAATAGGTAGAATAATGATCATCACATTTGCAATGCATACATACCATGGGATTTTTAGAGCCGGAAGACTCTCCATTGAGAATTGGAGTTTCCACACTCTTTTTCTTACCTTTCTTCTTCTTCTTACCTTTTGGGATACTCTCATCGTATCCTAGACCACTAGTACCAATTTGTTTGGTAGAGTGCTCTAGAACATCATTTAGAGACTTTTTACCGGAAAGAAACCTTTGCAAGGTAGATCTTAATTTAGCATTATCATCACTAAGATTTTTAATAGTAGTAGATAAACTATCAAGATCTTCTCTAGCATGCAACAGGTCGGCCTCAAGACAGAGGGCTTTAGTAAGAAGAGAATCTTTTTCAATAGTTAAGTTAGCAACTTCATTCCTAGGCAAGATAGGTCTAGAGGATAGATCATTTGTTTGAGCAAGCAATCTAGCATTTTCAGATTTAAGCATAGCAATTTCTTTTTGATAACAATGAACTTCCTCTCTCCTAGCATCATCAATGAGTTTTAGTTCAACATTTTCAGTTTTTAGAACATCTAACTCATCTAGGCAATTTTGGTTCTCGATCTTAAGACTTTCAATAGTTTTAAGATAAGCACCATTCTCAACCTCTACTCCATTGTATTGAAGTTCAAGGTCTTGAAGTTGCTCTTGCAAAGAATCTATACTATCAAGGTGTAACTTTTCATTTTCATCAAGAATGTCAATCTTGGCATATAGATCATCTATTATCTTTCCTAATCTCTTTCTTTTAGCTTTACATTTAGCAAGAGATGATTGACATTCACTAAGCATTTCAATGATAGATTCTTTAGATAGTTCAAGTAAAGCTTCATCACTTACATTGCTTACCTCACTTACCTCCATTACCTCTTCACTAGTAGATGCCATAAGTGCAAGATGACATTCTCCATCCTCGGAACAAGATGAACTTGAAGTAGAAGACTCCTCCCATGCCGCATGAGCTGCATCTTTGGATCGTCTTTCCTTCTTGTCCTTCTTTTTGTACTTGGATTCTCTCTTGTATTTGTCATCCTTCTTGTGACTGCCCTTATGATAGCCCTTCTTGACTTTTGGGCAATCATTCTTGTAGTGGCCCTTTTGGCCACACTCATAGCACCTAGGAGTGGAGGAGGATTGCTTTCCCTTGAAGTGTCTTCCTTTGGAGTAATTGGCTTCATGGTCATTAGCACCTTCGTCTTCGCTTGAGGAGGGGCAAGGAGACTTCATGGCAAGCTGTTGTTGCCTCATCATTTCTTCGACATGAGCTTTGAAGGCCGTGTCCTTCATCTTTCTTGTCTCCTTCTCTTCCCTTTTCTCCTCTTCCTCTTGCTTGTCGAGCCTTGGTTCGTGAGCTTGTAGGTTACCAACCAGCTCCTCGGTTGACAACTCGCTAAGCTTGTAGACTTCTTCAATTGAAGTCACCTTCGGCTCCCATCTCTTTGGAAGAGACCTCAAGATCTTGGCGTTGATGGTGCCTCGATCCATGACACTCCCAAGGGCTGCAAGGCTGTTGAGGATGACGTTGAGCCTTGTGTACATGTCCGCAACCCTTTCATTCTTCCCCATCTTGAAATTTTCAAGTAGGCCTCCGAGCATGTAGATCTTGGCCTCCTTGACCTGCTCCGTCCCTTCATAGGTGACACATAACTTGTGCCAAATCTCATGAGCGGTGTCCCATGAAGAGATGCGGTTGAATTCCGATGGAGAGAGGGCAGCGTAGATGATGCTAATGGCTTTAGCATTTAGTTGAGCACGCTTCATCTCTTCGTCCGTCCATGTTGTGATGTTCCCCTTCGGCTCGTCGTACTTGAGGTGGACTATCTTCCACATCTCGTAGCTAACTCCTTGGATGTAGAACTGCATCCTTCTCTTCCAATATAGGAAGTTGGTGCCGTCGAAGACCGGGGGTCTTGTGGAGTAGCTTCCCTCAAGGTTGAGTGAACCGAGAGCCGAATCGCCCATCTTCTCCTACTTGTTGAAGTAGCTTGGAGAAGACCCGCTCTGATACCACTTGTTGGATCAATGGGCTCTAGAAGGGGGGGTTGAATAGAGCTTCACAAACTTCACAAAAGTGATTAGACCACCAAATTATATTAAGTGCAGAACTTAATTCAAAACAGCAATTTGATGTCCTAAACTAGCATACAAAGCAAGGATAAGAGACAAGGAAAGCATGCACTTGGACAGGTGGTTTAGAGTGGTTCCATGTCCTAAACTTAGGAGCAATGTCAGTCCACTACCTAGAGTTGGTTAGGCTCTAGGATTTGTAACTTGGTTCTCTTATATATATCACACAATAAGATTACAAGCTACAACTACCAACCATCCAAGGACTTATATATCAAGCCAAGATCTTCAACCTCACCAAGGACTTACCCACCAAGCAAGTAGTCTTCAGCCTTCTTCAAAGGACTTACCTACTCTTGCTCTAGTCTTCGGCCTTGCAGGAATTACCCATCTTGCTTGAGCTTTGCCTTGCACCTCTCCTTCACTTGGAGAGCTTTAGCACCTTCCTCCTTCACTCGGAGGCCTGGAGCAGCTAGCCTTCTTCTCCTTCACTTGGGGAAGAACAGCAACCTTCTTCTCTTTCACTCGGAGAAGAAACTTCAATCAATCTTCATAGAGAATGGAGATGGGAGAATGAAGATGGAGAGCTTTACAATGAACAAATGGTAGCTCTCTTACAAAGGGATCCTAACTCACTCTTACTCACGTTTTTGCATTGAAGGTAGAGAGAGAAAGGGGCTCAAAGGATTAGAAACCACTCAACTAAGGCTAGGACCAAGCATATGTGAATGAGCAACCTTGGAATGAAGTCCAAGAAGTCCTATTTATAGTTGAGGGTGTCCCTTTGAGGTTGGGTGAGTTAAGTGGCACAAACTAGCCGTTTTACAACTTGCAACGGATCTATTTTGAGTCCCACCAACTCCTTCAACGGTTGGAATTGCTTTTTCTGCATTCCAGTACAGTTCGATCGGCCGAGTTTCAATAAAGGCAACTCGGCCGACACACTAGGTGACAAAACCAACAGGGAATCTGTCGGCCGAGTTTCCAGGGGGAAACTCGACCGATCAGTCTTCCTTTGGTTTTGACTGACCAGTGGATCGGCCGAGTTTCCTGGCATTGAAACTCGGCCGACAGCCCAGAAAATTCCTCAATACATGGATCGGCCGAGTTTGTAATTCGGCCGACCAAATCCCTGTTAAGGGGTATTTTGGAATTTCCAAAAACTGTATAAATGATGGATTTTTGAGTTCCAATCATTTTATCCATCTTAGATACAATGCAAAACATGAATTTAAGTGATTACAAAAATTGCTCTAAGCCTCTAAGGGCTATATTACAAAGCGGGTGAAAGTCACATGTTTTGCATGTGCCGGGAGAGTAGCTTTGAGTGAATTTTGATTCTTTTCTTGTATCTAATGTCTGCAATGATCTCAATTAGAAATGTTAGATACATATGAGTGGAATGGTTAAGTCATTATCAAAATATGGGCAATATGCGACACCTAGGTCAACATAGGTGACGTGCATGAAACGAAGAGAATAGGATATCTATCTGTTCATCAAAAATAACATGAAAAATACCACAAAGTATTCATCTAGCATGAAATCTAGAGTTACTGAGCCACCAAGTTTGAAACCAATAACTTAACTATGGGCTTGTTTGGTAAGGTATGTAAGGAGTGAAAAGTGTGTTTTGAGAAACAAATTGTTTAAAAGACCAGAGTTCGTACTTGTCTTTTGTTTAGATTGACTGAATACGAGTTTCATTTCTTCTATTTGGATGCTAATTTTGTATTAAGTATTCTGATATAGAGTGTGTGTAATCGTATACAAACATATCATCCATTTACATTTTAAAATCTACAGCTGTAACTTTTGTATACAAGCGCACTCAGGTTCAGACATAACAAGTGTGTGTGGGTGAAGCTCCATGCTCTACATGCTTGTAGGTTTAAAAATTGCCTGCCAAGTGCCAACTGCACCCAACCACACAGTTTTTTTGGCACGGTATGAATTCGTCACTTTTGGCCATTGCAGAATGCAAATGATGAGTCGAAACTACACCCTACTTCTCCCTACCACCCTTATTTTAAAAAAAATGTATCATACAAGTGTTGTGAATTTGAACGCAGTCCTACTGAATGAGGCCTAAGTGGATTCATAGTTTTAGGGCTTTTTCATATGCACACCTGAATTTCACTCAAGTTTTTAAGGTATTCATATCTAACATAGAAACACCTGAAGCTGATGCAGTACAAGTCCTACTCTTAGGTCAAAAGAGATAATGAGGATGCTTCTAATTAGGGCTTTATTATTCATTTATTAGGTTATCGTATTTTAGGATTTATTATGCAAATGTTTTAATATTATGAGTTATATGTAAAAGTTGGGGGCTTGCTTAAAGTTCTCAATTAATTACTTTTTGTTTCTTGATTCAGTATGGTCACGAGTGGAAACAAGTCAACTAGGTGCATTATCTATATATACCCAGGCTTTGCGGTATTGTCTGACAGTTAAATTAGATGAATTGATTGACTTTTTGGAACGTGGTTTGCATCAGCTGGTATTAGAGCCTGAGACTAAACCACAGGTCTAGATTTCGGGAACCCAGGAAATGGCCAATACCCTAGGTGCGGCCTAACCATCCACCCTTGTTTTATCCTAAACCCTAGGTCTAGGATTAATCATATCCACCCATATTGATCTAGATCCCAAGACCCCGAAAATGTCCACATCCTAGGTGTAGCTGCCTAACCCATCCCCATTTGTTTATCCTATACCCTACGTCATAAATTAATCCTATCCACCCACATCTCAAATCAAAAAGAGAGAGAATAGTCAATATATTGTACAAGAACAATATGTTGCCTACACCTCTCTTCCAGATGGTCTTCTTCCCGATTCCTTCCTCAACTGCATTGCACCAGAAGGCCTCCACGTCCTTCCATTCACGCATGATCACCCTCCAGTTCCTCTTCTTCCCCCTCCCACATGATCTCCCTTTTACTTGTAGTTTTCTCTCACCTTAAAGGACTGTACTATAGGGTCACAACTTAGCTCCACAATTGTTAGGGCGACAGCCAATAGGAGCGATCAGCTCAAGGATCACCGCCTCCCCCTCCCACCTCTTCCACGGATCCCTAGTTGCTTCCAAGAGCCAACTATCACTGCCACCTAAGCTTTAGTGGGCCCTAGGTCCTTACCCTTTGCCCATTGCAAGTATTGCATAAAGTTACTACATATCATGACAGCTCTATCCCGCTATTGAGGCATCTTCAGACCTGCTCCCTCAAAGGATGTACAGGTGCCCCCCACCCTCCACATTTTGTCACACAACCAATGGAGGATCGAGGCAAAACATAAGAGTCCATCTCTTTCAACCTACATGGCTGTTGTTATTTAGTAATGGCTTAAAAAGTAACCCAACATTAGTTGCAGGTAGGGCATTTTTCCCTCAAATTCATTTTTTGGTGTTATTTGTTTTCCATGTACATCACACACGACTTTGGGAGTTTCCAATCACATTGGAATTAACAGATCCAAACATCACTTGTTGTGAAATCTGTGTGTATCCACAAACCCAAATTTGTTTTTCTGGATTGTGCTTGAACTTCACCGACTTGTGCCATGATGCACAATAACAACTTCAATGCCAAGATTACCGATCTTGACGCTCATTTTGCGGTCTTGGATGTGGAGATTATAGAAATCAAAGATATGGTCGCTATGTTGATTGGACAGATGGAGTGTATTCTGCAATAGGACAACAAACACATGCAAAATCGCCAATGGAGTGGCACCCGAGTGGTAAGAGTTGCGTTGTATGACCGAGAGGTCAAGAGTTCGAGCCCTGGTGACGGGATGAATGAATCACCAATTTAAATAAAAAAACGTGTGCAAAATCTGCATCGCTTTAGAAGAGCACCTCCATAGCAGTTAGTAAAATTGTCCAATCATTCACCAGTAAGCACTTGCCTTGGTTGTTCCATTAGGCCTCATTGATAACTTCAGAACACTTTGTAACTACCATACGTAGTCTGCATCTTTTGAGTTGTACGTCAGAGCTCAATGTCAGTACTCTCATCTTATTACTGTTGAACCGCCTACCCCTATCGGGATTGCTGATGAGAAAAACAAGCATTCTATGACTTTTGGTTCAAGGATGACTTGGGGTAATGACATGGATGGTAAACAGTGTAGATTCCAAATAAGTCAATCACTTTTCAACTTGGACGGCTAAGGCGATGTGGGATCAATTATCTCAAGTATATTCTCATCAACAAAACCTCAAAAGGTCTTTGAAATTTTTAGAAATATGGCTAAAACGAATTCTCTAATGATGACTTTGTTGAGGACTATTATACTCAGTGATGTGCACTTTGGGATGGGTTTGAGGTCTACCATCCTCTTTCAGCTGACACGAATGAGACAATGTCATGAACTGCAGCTTGTGTAATTCCTTATTGGACTGCCTGCATCCTTTGCGGGAGTCATTAATCAAACCTTGTTCAGTGGTCCTCTACCCAAACTTCGTGATGTTCTAAAGAGAATCCTACACCTCTCATCTATCTCTTCTTCAAATCCGTTCTGGTGATTCTGGTTGTGGTAAGGACGTGGCAGCTTTGGGCCATCTGAACTTCAACGTGCTCAGTCCCCTTCTGGACTTGGACATGATCAGCCTTCGACTGGATTTGGCAACGGTCCACCTCCTAGATCAAGACATTGACTTATGTGGTTAAAATAACTACACTGAAGACCATTGTTGGGCCTATTCATAATATGCTTTATGCTTTATATTTAGCTTGTGCTTTAGACTTATCATTGTCTTTAGCTTTTCTTTAATTTATATCTACAAATTATGTTTCTCACTTACTCTCTTGTCTTATAAAAGAGAGTGTCTTGTATTTGTTTTGGACACATCAAATAGAGATTATCCTATTCTATATGGTATCAAACAGTTGTGATCCACCTTAACATCTCCCATCCTCAACTCTAATGTTTCCCACCCCCATCTCACCCTAGCCCCCCCGTGGTCGCCACCGACCCTACCCCTGCTCCCCACCCACCCAGCCCCTACCTGCCATCGCTCCTCTGCCCTCTCTCCCTACTGCCAACCAACCATCCTCCCAGTCTGCCGCTCCACTTCCTCATCCTGCCCCCGCCTCACCTCTCCTCCTTCATCCCCTCCAACCAAGGCCCTCACATCCAGCCGTCATCCCCCTACCTCATCTCCACCTCCCTGCTACTCTTGCAGTCACCTATCCCCTTCATTCACCTTCTCTATATCTCCCACTCCTTCATCCAGAAGCACTTTCCACAATAGCCAGTTGAAGATGTAAAGGACGCACCTTTTCTCTACCTGCATCACGTGGTGGAGTAAATCTCACGTCGTGGGGGCATAGGTCCTCGTTGCTTCTCTATGTTTCCCCTATCTACTCTGTTGACACAGATCTGTTGTTGCTTAGTGTGTATATCACACTACATCTTCTTCAATCTTTGTGCACGTCGTCACCCCGAATCTCATGGCATCTACAGATCCTCCCCGATCTCTTTGTTACCACCATGAAACTTGATGGGTTCAACTATCATCTTTGGTCGGCTTCGTCGAGCTCTATGTTAAAGCCCAAGGTTGCTACTCCCATATCTCTTCTGCAGTAGCCCTCCTGATGCCTCGACCGATGAAAAAGCCAAGCAAGTCTACGCTCAATGGATCGAAGATGATTCGGGCGTTGTGACGCGGATGGTTAACAATGTTGAACTGAAGATCAGTCAGTCTCTCCTCTGCCTTCAGAATACTATGGCCATGTGGGATCAACTCTCCCATGTGTACTCTCACCAAAAGATCCGAAGGTCTTTGAGATCTTCAAGAATTTTGTGAAAAAGCAGTATTCAACTGATGGATCTGTCAAAAATTATTACAACCAATGTTCGACACTCTGGGATAAATACAAAGAAATATCATCTCGTCTCTTCTAACATCAAAGAAGTTCAGCGCCAACGCAATGAACTTCAGTTAGTTCAATTCTTAGATGTACTCCCTCACTCTTACTCTAACATTGTAGACCGGATCTTATCCAGTGATCCCTTGCCTACTCTACGGGATGTTCTCAAAAGTGTTCAACCTCTCCCATCCATGTCATCCCTACCTTCCACTTCTACCAATAACTCTGCTCTTGCGGTCCGCTCCAATGACTCTGGTAGAGATCTTGGACGTAGACGTGGTTGTGGTCATTCTTATGCAGGCCCTAGACAAGGTCCTCCACCTTGACCTGGGCGGGGACAACCTCCTACAGAAGTCAATTATGCAACTTATGTGGGCGCACAAACCACACCGAAGAACATTGTTGGGAAAAACATGGTGAACCTGCATGGGCGAATCGAGTTACATCTGATGCTTCTGAAGATCCATCTATTGTTGCCTCCAATTCTACCCTGCCCACTGTTGACTGGATTTGCTTGGAGTTTGAGAAACTTCTTTAGGTTTGCCTACCCTGGCATCCTACAACTCAGGATGGAGATTTTTCTGCTTTACTTACTTCCCCTACAACTTATGGTAAAAATAAATTGGTCTTTGACTCAATTGCATCTACTCATATATTTGGATGTTTTGAACTATTTTTTTTACTTTATTTAAAACAACTAGAATTCCACCAATGAAAGTGGCCCAGTGCACCGAATTTAAACAATCTCTCTCATAATTTTCCCTTAAAATGTGTTATATGTTCCCAGATTTCCACTCAATCCTTTGTCTGTCAGTAAAATTGTTAAGAGCCTTCAATGCTCTATCACTTTTGATCCTGGGGTTTGTGTGTTTTAGGATTTCCGCACAAAGATGAGGATTGGTTCTAGCCAAGAAGGACCAGTTGGATTGTACTACCTAGAAGTGCCAAAATCTATTGTTGCTCTTCTCTCATTCTCAGTGACTGGAGTACAATGGCATTATCGTTTGGGATATCCATCCGTTGCTAAACTGAGATGCTTATTTCCTGAGATAACTGATAAAACTTTTCTTTGTGATGCTTGTCAATTAGAAAAAAAGCTCAGGTTGTGTATCATAAGAAAAGAGACATTAGTTCTAAAAGTTTGTTTAATAGTGTACATGCTAATATTTGGGGTCATGCTTTGTTACTAACCTCTCTGGATTTCACTATTTCTATGACTTTCATTGATGATTATTCTTAAGCAACTTGACTATTTCTTATAATAGACACAGTAACATTTTGGACACTATTAACACCTTCTTTAGTGAAATTCAGACTCAGTTCAATAAAACTGTCAAAAAAAATCGAATTGATAATGCCTAAGAGTCGTGCAAAAATCCTTTGGCCTGCTTTGTACTGCTCAAGGTACTATCCATCAGACTTCATGCTCCTACACACCACAACAAAATGGTGTGGCAGAGAGGAAAAATCGCCATCTTCTTGAAGTGGCGCGTGCTATTCTTCTTCAGTATCATGTCCCCAAGAGTTTTTGGCCTGAAGCAGTCTCTACTGCATGCTACTTGATTAACCACATGCCCTCATCTGTCCTGAAAGATCAAGTCCCCTAAACTCTACTATATCCAGATGTGCCTCTTTTTTGTATCTCCTCGCATATTTAACAACACTTGTTTTGTTAAGAATCTTTGTCCCGTGATAACTAAACAAGATCCATGTTCCACTAAGTGTATTATTCTGGGATATTCTATAACTCAAAAAGGATATCGGTGTTATGATCCTTCCAATTGTCAGTGGGTTGTTAGTGTTGATGTGGTCTTTTTGAACACATGTAGTACTACTCTGACAAGGGTTTTGCTTTATCTAGCGATCTACTGCATCCTACTCCACTCCCTCTAGTTGTCGAATGTACCCAATGAAGTAATTGAAGTTCTTGCTCCTCCCCTTAAAAGTTTACAAGAGAAGACCCAAGGTTACAATCCCCTTCATGGCCCCTCAATGACCAAATCCTCCTTCGTTGACATATCACAACACCTCCAAGGTAACTTCTGACCCACGCCTTCCCACAAGTCAAAGAAAAGGTATTTGTTCCTGTACTCCACATCCAATTAGTAATTTCTGCTCTACTACTAATCTTGATGCTAGCTTTGCCTGCTTTACAGCCGATATCTCTGTTGATTCTATACCAAAAAATGTTACGCCAAGCACTCAACCATCTTACCCGTCGTCAAGATATGGAAACTGAAATGACTGCTCTTCACGATCGACAAACTTTGGATCTTGTTGATCGTCCTCAAGATTGCTCTACAATTGGATGTTGATGGATATTCACTATTAAATATCGACTTGATGGTTCGACTGAACTATTGAAAGCAAGCCTAGTTGTGAGGGTTATACTTAAACCTATGGGGTGGACTATTTTGAAAAAAACTCTCCTATTGCGAGGTTTAACTCTGTGCGGGTGGTTATATCTGTTGTTGTGAATAATGATTGGCCTCTTTTCAACTTGATGTTAAAAACACTTTTATATGGCGACTTACATGAGGAAGACTATATGGAGCAACCACCTAGGTTTGTTGCTTAGGAAAGGTGTTGCAAGGTCTGCAGACTTTGGAAAGCGATTTATGGCCTAAACAAAGCCCACGAGTGTGGTTTTAGAATATCGAGCCAAATTCTCCATAAAGTTAACCTTTGATGCTCACATTCTAATCACTCTGTTTTCATAAGAAAAACCACTTTTGGGCTTGTTCTTCTTATTGTGTATGTGGATGACACAATTTTGTGTGGCAGCGATACAGAAGGTATTCAAGCCACGAAAACCTATCTAGAACAAAATTTTATTACAAAAGATCAAGGGAAACTCAGATACTTCTTGGAGATTGGAGTTTCTTGATCTTCTTCTGGTATTTGTCTTTCACAACTCAAATAATTCTAGATCTTCTCAAAGAAACATGCATGCTTGGTACTAAACCTGTTAGCGCCCCTTTGGATCCCAATACAATTTGGGTGGATGAGTTTTCACCACCTTATCCTGACAACCACCAATACAAAAGATTGGTTGGTAAGATGATCTATCTCGTTGTCACTAGAGCTGATATTACTTCTGTTGTTGGACTTGTCAGTAGGTATTTGGATAAACTGTCGATAATGTCACTAGGAAGTTGTTTGTCACATCCTTAAATATCTGAAGAATTCTCCAGGGAAAGGATTGTTGTATCGACGACATGGACACTGCAAACTGGTTGGTTATTCTGACACTGATTATGCTAGTAGTAGATGTGACACAAAATCTACCTCTAGCTATTGTACTTTGTTGAAGGCAATCTGGTTAAACGGTGCAGTAAAAAGCAGATTGTGGTTGCTCGATCTAGTATTGAAGCACAGTATAGAGCCATGGTTCATACGGCTTGTGAACTGATGTGAGTCTAAGGACTCAAGGAATTTGATATCTATGATGCAGATCCTATTCCAATATATTGTGACAACAAAGCCTCCATTTTTATTGCCAACAATCCAAATTCTCATGAGCACACCAAGCATATAGAGGTGCATTGTCACTTTATTCGGGAATCTGTT
Organism: Alisma plantago-aquatica; assembly: GCA_963693085.1. NCBI lineage: Eukaryota > Viridiplantae > Streptophyta > Magnoliopsida > Alismatales > Alismataceae > Alisma > Alisma plantago-aquatica. The sequence continues at coordinate 69,737,136 of OY856409.1, forward strand.
CTATCTGGCCGCAAATGCACTCCTTATCTCCAGACAAAAGATCAGGTTGCTGACATCTTCACCAAGCTACTTCCCAAGACTAGCTTTACTACACCGGTAGACAAACTGGGCAAGTTTGACATCTATGCTCCAGATTGAGGGGGAGTATTGATATATATGATTTATGCTTTATATTTAGTTTGTGCTTTACACTTGGCTTTGCTTTAGCTTTTCTATTATCCCATATCTACTAATTTTGTTTCTCACTTACTCTCTTGTCTTATAAAAGAGAGTGCCATGTATTTGTTTTAGACACATCGAATAAATATTATCCTATTCTATAGGGCCAAACACTCCCTTGTCTTATAAACAAGTGTCACATATTTGTTTTAGACACATCAGATAAATATTATCTTATTCTATAGGGCCAAACATGGACATCCCACATGGGTTAATTAAGCTTCTGCTAACTACATCGTAGAAGAGCTAAGACAAACTTTCACTACTACTGCTGATTGGATCCGCTTTGAAGTTGAAAAATTGCTCCAAGAAAGACACCCTACTCCTGCGTCTGCACAACCTGATAGTGATTATGCATTCCTATTTTCCTCTAGCAATTATGCATTCCTATCTTCCTCGGCTCCCTATGGTAAAAACAAATGGGTCATCAATTTTGGTGCTTCTACTCATATTTCTGGCATCTCCACACTCTTATTTGATGGCTGCTACCTCTATTATCCCCCATTTGATGACACTAAATCCCCCGTATATGAGGTTGGAAATATTCGTACGTCGAATAATTTTTTGTTTAAATTGGCCTTATATATTCCTCAATTTCCTGAATCTACTTTCTTGTTAGCAAAACTATCAAACAACTTCGTGCTCTATTACGTTTAAACTTGATGGGTGTCTTTCAAGGTCTCCACATGAGGATGAGGATTGGTTCGGGCCATGAGGGACTAGGCAGCTTATACTATGTCAATGCTTTACAAACTGTTGGCTGCTATCTTCATCTGTTTCAAGTCTTCAGTGGAACTATCAACTTGGTCATTCTCCAGCCTCAAAGCCCAATCAGTTAATTCCCTGTGTACATGAGACAATGTTTAAATGTGACGCATGCCAACTAGGAAAACCAAACTAGATGTTTTTTCCTTAGAAAAATGACTCTTTCCTTAAAATAAGTGTTGATATTCCGTTACTTTATGATCTTTATTGATGATTACTCTCCGGCTACATGGTTGTTTATTGTTAAGTATGGAGCACACATTCTTAACACCATTTTGCATTTTTTTGCTGAAATTAAAACTCTATCTAATAAGCCATAAAATTCTTTAGGATGGTCAATACCCTTGAATTCATGCAAAACTCTATCAGTACTTTTTGTAAAAGGTTGGCACTTGGTTGTTTTTGCTTAAGGACCATTATTGTTCTAAAATTAAAACTCAATTTAATAAGCCCATAAAAGTTGTTAGGACGATGCTCTTAATTCATGCAAAACTCTGTCAGTTTTTTTGTAAAAAGGTTGGCATCATTCATCAAATATCATGTTCCTACACTCCTCAACAGAATGGTATTGTTGAGAGGAAGAGCAGCCATCTTACAGAAGTTGCTTGGACAATTCTGTTTCACTATCATGTTCCTAAGATTTTTTGGGTTGCCTACTTTCCGATATGCCAAATGCCCTCCTCTGTTTTAAACAACCAAGTATCGTATAGTATTCTACACCCCGAGGCTCCTCTGTTTTCTATGCCTCCTAGAATTTTTGAAGTACTTGTTCAGTCCAGATTAACCAAACTTGACCCAAAATCTACAAAAGGTATCTTCTTGGGAACTCCAGAACTCAAAAAGCGTACAAATTTGATGACCCGACGATTAAAAATTGGTTTGTTAGTGCATAGTGGTGTCATTTGAAGATATAATGCACTTTTATGATATGGGTTCGACTCTATCTACAGATTTTCTAGTTGATTCTCCTCTTCTTGAACATGTTGAGCTGGATTCTCCAGAGCATGTTGATGTTCCTCTAAAAGTTTACCAAAGACGCCGCAAGACTACAACTCCCTCTATGGCCCCTCCCTCAGGCAATTCTCCATCTTGGTTGGTAGATGATGACACCAATCATGTAACTTCTGACTTGGATATTCCGGTCGGCTTAGGAAAAGGGGTGTGCTCTTGTACTTTACATCCTATAAGCAATTTCAGTTCCGATGCTCATCTTGGTTCGAGTTTTGCCAATTTACTGCTGCTCTTTCCACTATCTTTGTTCCTAAGACTACAACTGAAGTCCTGACACATCCTCCTTGGTGTCGTGCCACGGAGGTAGAAATGGATGTTCTTTGTAGACAACATACATGGAATTTGGTAGATGTCCCTGCTCATGTCTCTCATGTGGAATGTAGATGGATTTTTGTTGTTAAACAACCTGATGACACTGTTGAACGCCTTAAGGCTCGCCTTGTTGCTAAAGGCTATACGCAGACTTATGGAGTAGATTATTTTGAGACTTTTTCTCCTGTTGCCCATCTTAACTTTGTGTGTGTGCTTATTTATGTGGTTGTCAATAAATGTTGGCCTCTATTTTTAAGTAGATGTCAAAATGCTTATGGAAATCTGCATGAGGAGGTGTATATGGAGCAACCTCCCGAATTTTTTGCTCAGGGGGAGTGTCCTAAAGTTTGTCACCTAAGGAAATCCATTTACGGACTAAAACAAATCCCAAGAGTTTGGTTTGATAAATTAAGTTAGATTGTTGCTAAGCTTGGCTTCAAACGCTCTCATTCTGATCATTAAGTGTTTGTGAAAACTATTGAGAGATTTTACTGTTTTTACTGTTTAAGTGTATTTCTGTTTAAGTTCTTTCTTTAGTCTGTAACATGGGCCCGTGTATAAAGTGGCCCATTAGGGTTTTCAGTTCACTTCCTTGTACAGCCTCCTATTTATAGGAGTGAGTTTTCTCTTTTGTGAATATAGAACACAGCCGCTTTCCACATGATATCAGAGCAGGATACCTAGTCCTGATCTTCACCAGCCATCACTTCCTTCTCCCTCTCTCTCTTTCCCTCCATCAGCCACCGCCGCCACATCCTCCATCTTCACCGTTGTTGTTGATCACACCTAAGGGGATTTACTTCTCCTTCTAGCCCTATCCTCTTTTCTAACAAGAGGATCTAGAGACATGGCCGACGGTCCTTCCAATGTTCTTATGCCCTGAAGAAGTGTTATTTAGAAGAGCCATTCGGCAGATTTAGGATCATTCATGACCACCTATTCTAGGGCTCTGTCCACTCTATTATTGGTATGATTGGGTATATCCAACATATCACCCTTCTTCTTCTTGGTAAATCATAGTATTTGCCACTTATTTTGGGTCCTTTTTGACCTTACTCTGCTAGATTTGTCGTTTCTACTCCTGATCTGTTGGTGCCCTGACCTTTGACCCACCGTGTCTCTGCCAGACACGTCATGTCCCAAACCGGAGAATCGTCTACTCCTGATTTGTTGTTGCCTCGACCTTTGACACATCGTGTCCCCGCCAGACACGTTGTATCCCAAACCAGCGAATCATCTAACATGACGTGTCTTATTTTTGACACGTCATGTCTCTTTACAGAAGGCTATATGCTGCTTTCTAACACGTCGTGTCTTATTTTCGACACATCGTGTCTCTTTCCAGGAGACAATCCGTTGTTGTCTGGCACGTCGTGTCCTTTCCTGACACACCGTGTCTCTTCCGTGTTGCTACTTTTGGGGATTCTTTGGCTATCACTATTGCTCTATGGCTTCATCTTACTCTGAGATCATGGAGACACGTGTTAGATGTGTCACTTCTGTCAAGTTCAATGGATCCAACTACATTTTGTGGGCACGATCCTTTCAAATTTATGCTCACTTTGCGGGCAAGCTTGAGCATCTCACTGAACTACCTCCTCCAAAAGATGAAACAAATGACAAAAAGAAAGTCGACTATAAGAAATGGGTAGAATGTGATTCTCAAGTCCTGTCTTGGATTCTAAATAGTTGTAAAGCCCATGTATCCACCAATCTCATGTTCACTGATACTGCCAAGGAAGCCTGGGACCATATTGTTTAGATCTATTCCAGTAAGGGAAAAGCCTCCCGAGTTTTTGAACTCTATAAACGCCTGCATTCTCTAAGACTTGACGAAGCTACATCGTTTGCTTCACATTTTGATACCTTCTAAGGTATTTGGGGAGAACTCAAACTCCACCATCCATTATCTATTGATCTCAATAAACTACAAAAACAACAAGATGAAGTCTAGTTATGCCAGTTATTGGCATCCTTGCCCCCCAGCTATGAATTTGTCTGTCAACAAATCATTGCATCTGAACCATTACCCATGTTGGACGATGTCTACCTTCGGCTATCTCGCTTTGTATCAATGGCACATGTTGTTGGACGAGAACGTGGTAACTCTACGTGTGGACGAGGCAGCAGTCTTAACAATGAGGGCAGAGGGCCTCCTCCTCAATCCTCTAGAAGAGGGTCTTCTCCTCTTCAGCCTCGATATTGCAACTTTTGTAAAGGCACTAATCATACCGAGGATAAATGTCGGACGAAACATGGAAAGCCCGAATGGGCAAACCAAATCTCCACTAATGAAGTTGATGAAGAGTCTCCTAGTGTTGTTACTCCTCAGATGGTATAGTGTTTATCTGACCTTGACAAGCTAATCAAAGTTGTTTCTGCACTTACTACCACACTTCAAACGAACATAGCTCAACACTCAGGTGATCCTTCTTGTCTTCAAGCTTCTTTTTCTTCGACAAAAAACGATTGGATTGTTGATTTTGATGCCACGACCCATATAATTGGTAATAAAAATCTTTTCACTCATCTAAAGAAATCTACATATCATCCTCCGGTGCGGTTGGCAGATGGATCTTCTTCTCCAGACACTGAAATAGGGGATGCTAACAACAATCTCCTTAAATATGTCCTATTTGTGCCCAGATTTTCTTTGAACTTGATGTCTGTTAGTAAAATTACTAAATCTTTGAAGTGCAGTGTAACCTTCTTTCCTTACATTGTCTCCATGCAGGATCTCAGGACGAAGACGGCGATTGAAGGTGGAGATGGTTCGTACTATCTACAGACCTCGTCAAATTTTCCTGCTATTGCTCTTATGGCTCACGCTACATCTTTGTATCAATGTCACATGTGGCTTGGTCACCCTTCAGCCAATAAGTTGAAGTCCTTATTTCCTAGTTTGTCTTCTGAAAAATATTCATGTGAATCTTGTCAACTTGGAAAACATCACTCTGTGTATTCTCCTCGTTGTGATAACATGAGTCCTAGTTTGTTTTATTTGATTCTCTCTGATATCTGGGGACCCTGTCGTTTTGGTAATTGTACTGGTGTGCGATATTTTGTATCTTTTATTGACGATTGGTCTCGTGCCACTTGGCTTTATCTTTTAAAATATCGCTCTAAAATTTTACATGTTTTCTCCAAGTTCTTGAATAAAATAAAAACTCAATTTTATGCTACTAAATTTGTCTGCATTGTTAATGCTTCTGAGTGCGTGCAACATGGTTTTCAGAACATTTGTATCTCCAAAGAAATTGTCCATCAAACCTCATGTGCCTATAGTCCACAGCAAAATGTTGTTGTTGAAAGGAAACATAGAAACCTTCCTGATGTTGCTCAAACTCTCCTCATTGAAATGAAGGTTCTCAAATCCTACTGGCCTAATGCCATTCTGTTAGCCAATTACCTCATCAACCGCATGCCTCTGTCCATCCTACAAAACAAAATTCCCCACCAGCTTCTCTACCCACATGAACCTATTTTTGCCCTACCACGAAAAGTTTTCGATTGCCTTTGTTTCGTCCACAATCACCAACATGGACTTGATAAACTGTCTCCACGGGTTGTTCGTTGTTTTCTTGGATACTCTGGAACACAAAAAGGGTACAAGTGTTTTGATCATGTTGCACGTTGATTGTAGTTAGTGCGAATGTAACCTTTTTTTAAGACACTTCATTATTTTCTGAACCAAGTCAAAGGTGTCTTCTCCTAATGTACCTCTTTCTACCGTCCAGTCCATCGATGAGTCTTCCACCCCTGTTCTGAAAGTATAAGACCGGCGGAGCAAAATACCTCTACCTGAAGTACCCCCTGCTATGACCTCTTCGAAGATTGATGATCCACCACTAGTTCATGGTAATTCTACTGACTCTAGTCAAGTCTCTAAGTTGGACATGCCTATTGCCTTACGGAAAGGACAATATTCTAGTGTAAGATATTGCATTTCTAAACATGTTTCTACAGATCATCTAAATGCCTCAATGGCTAAATTTACTGTTGCAATGTCTGCTATATCTATTCCAAAGATTGTTTGGGAAGCACTTCTCCATCCTGGATGGAAGAAGGCTATGGATGAGATGGATGCTCTTCGATCCCGTGGGACATGGGTCCTTGTTGATCTTCTTCTAAGAAGCAATCATGTTGGATGTCGCTGGGTATATATTGTTAAACATCTTCCAGATGGAACGATTAAACGCTTAAAAGCTAGATTAGTTGTCAAAGGATACACACAGGAATCTGGAGTTGATTATTTTGAAACTTTTTCCCCTGTTGCTCGTCTTAATTCTGTGTATTCTTATTCATGTTGTTGTCAATCAAGGATGGCGTCTGCATCAACTAGATGTCAAAAATGCCATTCTATATGATGACTTGCAGGAAACCATCTACATGTCCCAACCTCCAGGTTATGTTGCTGAGGGGGAGTATTCTGGAAAAGTTTGTCTTCTTGGCATTGAGGTAGCATATATCAAAAATGGAGTATCCCTATAACAGAGGAAGTATACTCTAGACTTATTATCTGAAACTGGAATATTGGGTTGTCGACCCGTTGTCTCACCTATGGATCAGGCACATGATCTATGGGCTGAGTCCACTCATTTTTTAAAAGATAAATATTGCTGCAAGCGACTAGTTGGCAAACTTTTGTATCTCACTGTTACCAGACCAAATATATGCTTTGTTGTAGGAGTTCTTAGTCAATTTATGGATTGTCGTGGCAATGTCATTGGGAGGTTGCATATCGTGTCCTAAAATATTTGAAGAACGCACCTGGACAGGGGTTACTTATAAAAGAAATGGACGTCTTGATGTTCTTGGATATTCTGATGTTGACTATGCAGGATATAAGTCTAACAAGAGATCCACTTCTGGTTATTGTACCTTCGTAGGAGGTAATTTGGTTACTTAGAGGACCAAGAAACAAAATGTAGTTGCCAGATCTAGTGTTGAGTCTGAGTATCAAGCAATGGCACATACTACCTGTGAACTGTTATGGATTAAATCTATTCTTGCAGACTTTGGGTTCCCTATCACCTACGCTATCCTGATGTATTGTGATAATCGTGTTGCTACCTTCATTGCTACCAATCCTGTATTCCATGAGAGGACCAAGCATATTGAAGTCAACTGCCATTTTCTTCGAGATGTTGTACTGGATAAGAAGATTACTACTCCTTTCCCCGCCATCCCATGAGCAAACTGCGCACATATTTACTAAGCCTCTCTTCGCAAGCGAGTTGAGGAACTGTGTTGTAAGTTGGGTATGATTGACATCTATGCTCCAACTTCAGGGTGAGTATTGAGAGAGATTACTGTATTTAATGTTTAAGTGTATTTCTGTTTAAGCTCTTTCTTTAGTCTGTAACATGGGCCCGTGTATAAAGTTTCCCATTAGGGTTTTCAGTTCACTTCCTTGTATAGCCTCCTCCTATTTATAAGAGTGAGTTTTCGCTTTTGTTAAATATAGAAATTACGGCCGCTTTCCACAAAAACAACTGCTTGGCTAGTTATTCTGATTGTATATGTGGATGATATCGTTCTTTCTGGCATTAGGGTATTCAAGTAACCAAGGAATATTTGAGAAAACACTTTATCACTAAAGATCTGGGAAAATTGAGCTATTTTCTGGGAAGTGAAGTATCGCATTCCTCCTCTGGAGTATGCCTATCTCAGCAAAAGTATATTCTAGATCTACTATACGAATTTGGCATGTTGGGTTCCAAGCCAGTGAGTGCACCACTTGATCCAACACTAATTGGTATGATGATACTTCTCCTTTAAAAAACAGATAGCAAATAGTATAGAAGACTAGTTGGTAAGCTCGTTCCTTAACTATTACATGAGCACATATTACATCAGTTGTTGGACGTATTAGTAGGTATCTAGACAAACCTTGATGATGCCATTGGGATGTTGTGTCACATTCTCAAATACTTAAAAAGCTCCCTTGGAAAAGGTCTTCTATACAACAAAATGGGCACTGCAAGATTACTGGTATTCCTAATTCTAACTATGTTGGCAACTGGGTTGATCGTAAATCTACCTCAGGTTACTGCACCTTTGTTGGTGGTAATCTTATCACTTGGAGAAGTAAAAAGCAAATAGTTGCGGATAGATCTAGTGTTGAACTTGAGTATCGAGCCATGGCTCATACAACCTGTGAGTTGATGTGGGTTCAAGGCTTGTTGAAATAATTTGGAATCTGTAATTTTGAGCGCATAGAAAGTCGATACCTAAGTAATGTGATAACAAAGCTTCTATCTTCATTGCAAGAAATTTCACATTCCATGAGCACATCAAGTACATTGAAGTGGACTGTCACTTCATCAGGGAGTTTATTCTGTCCAGGCACATATCCACTCCATACATTAGGACTGAGGATCAGCTTGCTACATTTTTACAAAATTGCTAGCAAAGACAAGATTCATCTCTATGGTGGACAAGATGGGCATGCATGACATCTGTGCTCCGGTTTGAGGGGGTGTCAATATATTTAGTTTTTTGTTATTTACTTTGTGCTTTTTAGTATCTTGTCTTTTATCTCATATTGGTGAATTTTGTAATAACTAACCTCTCCTATCCTATATAAGAAGAGGGTCTATGTTTGTTTTAATCATCACATACTAAACATTATCCAGTGTTCACACATCTTATTGGCATTCTTTACATCAATGTTCTCCATATTGGTGATTATTTCCATATCATCCACCACAACTCTACTGATGTGATTAATCTACAATCAAGTCTGAAGACAAAGATACACCTCAGACGATTGTCTGCAACGACAGTGTCCCAACCTGCATTATCAAATTAAATGGAAACAACCACGAACTCTGGATGAATGCAATCTATACAATTCTTGAATCTAGAGATAATTGATAGTTCATTAAGAAACATGTAGAGGATATCCCCGAATGGAAATGGGGAAACATCCAAGTCAAGAATTGGTTAAGGAATAGTATGGAGCCCTCCATCGCCTCCAAATACATGTTCCATAAGAACACCAAAGACTTGTGGGAAGCTGCTTGTCGTCACTTTACTCGGTCAAAGTATGCAATGTGCATCTACAAAATCTGAGATAAGCTCTTTGTGAAACACCAAAGGACAAGTTGTTGGACGAGAACTATGATGCCATCGTCTCTTTGTCACAACAACACAATTCCTTCTAGCCCGTCACCTCTAATGAGCAAACCAAGGAGTGTGCCAGCCTGGCAGCCTCATCACTGCAAAAATCTTCAATAGTCTGCATTCATCCATTGCTCCTATTCAAAGAGTTATTTTTGCTAGCAATTAGATTCTCACCTTGGAAAACGCGTACTCTCATCTATAACAGCTAGATGTACACCCACAAGACAACTAGACCACTCTACCCAACTCATAGCCAGTCATGGTTGTCGGCCCAACATTGAGAATGTTGACATGCTCCAAGACCCAATTATACCTTCTACAACAAATTGGGTCATCTTGAGGAGAAGCGCTACTAGAAATACGATCATCCCTATGGGTGCACATGTGCAGTAGGCACTGCCCGCATTGCCCAATCAGCAGACAACTCCTTCCTACAATCTTCTTGGTTGAGTATGACAACTTTTGCAAGCATCTCAACAACAGACTAGGTATTCCTGCCTATGCAAACTATTGCGACCTCTTCACCGCGTCTGGCCTCCAAGGTAGTATGGGGCCTCCATGGTAGCATCCAAATTTCCCTAGATAGTTGACTCTGGGGCCACACAACATATTAATAATATGAGGCTCCTTTCAACTCTTGAATCATATTTTTGCAATTCCTCTATCACACTTGCAAATGGATCAATTAAACCATCCAATTATGTAATTGTGTGAATATTTCACCAAAACGTACACTTTAGTATGTGCATTATATATGTTATGTTCCTTTAAATTTAATGGTTGTTGCTAACTTGTTGATGCCATTATATGCAACGCAATATTTGATAGTCATGGCTCTGTGTTACAGGATTCTCAAACTTTGAAGACAGTTAATTCAGGTTTTAAAGTTAGTGAACTTTACTACTTTGGTGATGACCCTCCGCAATTTGCCATGATTTCTTGTTTGACCCTTCAACTTCATTAGCATTACAAACACCTCTCCTTGTAGAAGCTCAAATAGTTGGAGTCGCCCTGATCAAGCTCAAAAAGCTTTCCATTTGATTTCAATTAGTTCCTCACAAAACCTTTTTATTTTTAAAAATGAATTTTTATTTTATTCATAGTAACATGTGGCCATTTTCAAAAAATTAGTTTGAAGGGATTCTAATATTTTGTTAAAGTCATGTGTCGAGATATTTGGTATTTTTTAAATCCTTTAATAAAATGTTTCAACACAACTTTGTATATCCGTTAGATTTTTCAATGTTGACAATGCTTTAGACGTCATTTTCTCAAAAATGGGGCAATTCGTCAAATATCTTGTGTTCACATCCAACAACAAAATGGGGTCGCTGACGGCAAGACTCAATGTTTGTTGGACATTACACAGGCTCTTCTATTCTAAGCTCAGTTACCCAAATCCTACATGTCTGAAGTTGTCCTAACAGTCTGCTACCTAATCAACCAACAACCATCTTTTGTTCTCCAAAACGAGATTCCTTTTTCACTTGTTCGTTCGGATGACAAGATTTTTTATCTCCATGTCCATGTTTTTGGTTGCACTGCCTTTGTTCAGAACTTTGATCTGAAAGTGGACAAACTTGATTTACACTCCCTCAAAACAGTTTTCATAGGCTATTCCACCTCCAAAAAGGTTATAAGTGTTATAGTCCAAGCAATCAACACATGTATGTCCATGAACCCACATTTTCTCTGACATGCCTTCATCGCCTTCTCCCTCACCCCAAAATGAGTTTGTTGATTTCGATCCATCTAATCATGTAGAGTTGATACTTGTGGACTCTCCTCTCATTGATACTCCACCACACCCTATCACACCTCATGAAGCAACTTTGATTTAGAGTTTTCCAGTGTATATCATCGACACCCAAAGAAGAACCCCGAGCTCCAGACCCGATCAACGTCCAATTTTGAGGATTTAACATGCCATGTGGCACTCCATAAAGGTATATGTTCTTGCACTCCTCGCCCATTTCTCATACATGTTGTCTTTCCAAACTTTCTCACAATGTGAAAACTATTGCACATCGACACCCAAAGAAGAACCCCCAGCTCCAGACCCGATCAACGTCCAATTTTGAGGATTTCACATGCCATGTGGCACTCCAGAAAGGTATATGTTCTTGCACTCCTCGCCCATTTCTCATACATGTTGTCTTTCCAAACTTTCTCACAATGCAAAAATTGTTGCACAACACTTAAGACTCCATGCAAACCCTAAAAGACTGTTGTGAGGCTCTTCGACACCCAGGTTGGAAAGTTGTGATGTTTGATATGACAATATCACATGAGAATGGAACCTGCAATCTTGTCTCGCCGCCTCCATACAAGAACATTTTGGACTTCAATTGGATCTTCTTCGTCAAGTTCAATTTTGACAGCTCCATTGATCGTGTTAAAGCTCGTCTAGTTGCCAAAGGCTTCACCTAGACATATGGTGTGGATTTCCTTGATACCTTCTTTGATGCTAATTCGTATATCCCAATTTAAATTTTTATATCTATAGAAACTCAAAAGGACTAGCCCTTGTTCCCACTTGATATTAAAAATGCCTTCCTCCATGGTCAAGTCCAGGAGGAAGTCTATATGCAGTAACCCATAAGTTTTATTATTGAAGGGGAGGCTTCTCGCGCCTATTACCTTATAAGCTCAGTATACAATCTCATTTATTATTGAAGGGGAGGCTTCTCGCGCCTATTACCTTAAAAGCTCGGTATACAATCTCAAGAAAGCGACAAAGGTATGGTTTAACGAGCTAAGTGGTGTCCTTTCCACTCTGGGTTTTTCCTGATCTTCTGGTGACCATAGTCGATTCTTCTCAAAAACTACATCTAGTATCATCAACGTTGTCGTCTATGTTAATGATGTCATTATAACTAGCAAGGGAACTATAAGTATTTAGACCTCAAAGGCTTCGATTGAATCATAGTTTCACACAAAGGACTCAGGGCAACTTTGCTACTTCTTGGGCATTGAAGTTTTACGCTCTAAATGTGGCATCTACCTCTCACGGCGAAGGTATGTCCTGGACCTCCCGGCTGATTCATACATGCTCAAGTCAAGCATGTCATTTTTTCGATGGAATATCACACCAAAGTCACGCCTGAGGGGAGTCCTTCATGATCTGGAGCAATACTGACGCACGATTGGAAAGCTGATTAATCTCACCATCACCCATCTAGACAATGTCGTTGCAGTCGGCATGGTTAGTCAACACATGGCTTCGCCTCTTATCTATGACAGGAGATGGGTACAACAGATTATGGGATGTCCAAAAACTGTACCACAACAAGATCTCTATAATAAGCCTCCTTCAGACATTTTCATAACCTAATATGTCGATGTTGATTTGGTTGTGGGTGTCAATACAGGAGATCCACATTCAACTATTGTGATCCTCTTAGGATATCATCTCATCAGTTGGTGACGCAAGAAGTAATCAGTAGTTGCTCGTTCCAGCATAAAAGTAGATTATCGAGCCATGACCCATGCTTCTCGTGAGATTCAATGGGTGACATCAATAGTTCACGAGCTTGGCCTCCTGCATCTCTCCAGCTACCCTCAAATGTGACAATCAAGTTGCTATGCATATAGCCAACAACCTTGGATTTCATGAGCGCACCAAACACATAGAGATGGACTTTCAGTTTGTCGTCATCATCATCATATAAGCCTCAATCCCAAATATGTTGGGGTCAGCTAATAGATCCTTTGTTTCCATTCAGCTCTATCATGGGCCATATTCTTGTTGAGATGTAGGGATTCAAAATCTCTCATTAAAGACTGGAGAACAAACTGCAAACATCTTCACCAATCCATTCCGACCTTCCTCCTTCAACTACATGTAAGCAAGATGAGAATACATGATGTATACTCCCCAATTTGACAGGAGTATTAGTGTAATAAGAAATTCTACTTTATTTGCTTTATTAGGACTAAATGGTCCCTCCTACTTAACCACATTAGCGTCAGATTTGTTTATCATATTGTGTTCAGCATGTACATACCCTGAGTTAGTCTATATATAGGACTCATTGTACTGAGTTTGATGGTACTCAAAATTTCTCTCATTTAGTCACAAAGGACATGGCTTGAGGTTATATTTTCTTGGTAGATAATTAATGTGGTAGTGACATATATAGTTATTGTAATATATTCAAACAGAACTATCCATATATATATTAATAAATTAATCTTATGTGATTTCGTGTTGGTTATGAGAGGAGGAAAGATGTAGTCAGTTTACTAACAAAGAGATAGGAAGTCGGGATCAGAAGAATTGAGGATAGTGGGAGATATTCTAAAAGATAAAATGTGTAGGAGGGATGGAGAGAGAGAGAGAGTAAATTGTTTGTTGAAGTGTTTTCTGGGCACTAGGGACTATTTGGCGTGGAAGGGAAAGAAATAAGACGATAAAATCAGAAAAAGGGGTAAACAAACTGTTAATATATTTCATTATATTCAGTTGTTTATTCTATTTTGTAATTTATATATCTTGTTGGACTTTTATGTAAATTCTCCAACTTCTCTTATTAATAAAAGGGAGAAGGCTCATTGCCTCTCCACACGCTGCATTGCACGCAGCATTGCGGCAACTGTGATCACATGGTATCAGAGCAGGAGACCTAACCCTACCCTCACGTAGCCGCCGCCAGCCGCCAGCCAGAGCCGCCGCAACCGCCGACGCTCACCAACGGTCGCAGCAGGCGCCAGCCCAAGGTGAACACAGCAGCCGCAGCCAAGAGGCGGGAACAGCAGCCGCCGCCCAGAGCAGGCGCGTCACAGCCCCCTCTCTCCCCTCCTCTGGTATCATCGGGTCCTTCGGTTGATCCAACGGATTTCTAAATCTCAAATCGAAGGGTCCGTCGTTACGTAAGAAATACCTAATCACATCTCCTCCATGTGTGAATAGGGAACTTCCGTTTGGGGGTTGTGGATGCGTCAGACACGCATCTAATTTTTTGACGTGACGTGTATCTCTCCGTCACTCAAATCTTCCTGTGATGTGTATCAATTTGTCACCCTTCTTTTCGTTGAATCATGGAGGACACCAAGGCATCTACCATCTACAGTGAGATGTCACATATTCCCTCCATCAAGCTGAACGGGAAGAATTATCTCTTATGGATGAATGTTGTCCATATAGTGTTGGGGTCACGAGACAAGGCGAGACATGTTGATTATGATCCTTCTGCGTCTACTGACAAAGGCTATGCTGAATGAAAGCGTCACAATAGTCTGGTGAAGACATAGCTGTGGGTGAGCATGGAACTTGGGATTGCCTCTAGGTTCATGTTCTACACTACTACCAAAGAGAAATGGGATGCAGTAAAGCAACATTATTCTCAAGAGAAGAATGCTCTTCGTTAGTTCATGATATATGACCGCCTCTTTGCAGAACGACAGGGAGACAAGTCTTTAGAAGAATACTTTGGAGTGATCCAAGGTATTGCACAAGAGTCGAGCTTTTATCATCCAGTGACTGTCCAGGAACAAGTCAAAGACAGAGATGACTTGATTACAGCAAAGTTCTTATCTGGTCTGAGTTCTTCGTGCAATTCAGCCTGCAACGTCATCCTAGCTTCTGACAAATTTCCCAGCTTGGAAGAAGCTTACTCAAGGATTTTACAGGCAAATTTTGAACATGTTGATCCTACAGCAGTCTTATCTCCTGGAGATTCCCATGCTTCTGTAGCTGCTGCAGTGAGAGGACGGACAGGTATGGGTCAAGGACGTGGCACTCGTCCTAAGTGCACTTTCTGTGACAAACCTGGACACACAGTTGAGAAATGTTGGAAGAAGCATGGTAGACCTGCTGCACCACCTGTGGGAGCAGCTAACTATGCTGCCACTACTGAGTCTTCTGAGCCTCCTGTTTCGAGTTCTGGTTCTTCTGGCATCACACTCACCAAGGAGGAATATGATAGATTTATTCTGGCTACCCAGCATCTGAGTTTGGGGTCATCTTCTTCAGCCAACTTGGCGTCCACCACTGGTAATAAGGCTACCTCTTTATTGGCTTCTGGTTCTTCTTCATGGGTGGTTGACTCTGAAGCGTCACATCATATGACTGGTATGAGGAGACTACTCCATTCCATTAACTCACATATTCCTCACCAATCTGTAACAATAGCAGATGGTTTAGTGAGGAGAGTGTTAGCCAGTGGATCTGTTTCCCTGCTTCCTAAAATTGATCTTAAATCCGTACATTATGTGCCTGCATTTCCATTTAATCTTCTCTTTGTTGCTAAATTGATTGATACTGTAAAATGTACGGTAACTTTTAGATCTTCTTGTTTTGTATTATAGCCTTTATAGGATCTCAAGAGTATGAGGATGATCGGTTGGGGCCTAGGAAAGGTGATCTCTACCTCTTCCACGGTGACAGTCTGCCTCGCCAAGTATCAGCTCCTGCTCCAGCTATCCTTTTGAGTGGTTCTCCCTTACTGTGGCACTACAGATATGGACATCCTTCGTTAGAGAGCCTGAGGAAGTTAGAACATGAGTTGTCTCAAGTGTCTTCTTTAGAGTGTCAGTCCTGTCAACTGGGAAAACATCATAGAATGTCTTATCCCGGTCGTGTCAATAAATGGGTGTCTTGTCCTTTTGAGTTAGTCCACAGTGATGTTTGGGGTCCTGTAAAAGACCATAGCTATAATGGTTTTCGTTATTTTATTTCTTTTTGTGAATGATTTTTCGCGTATGACATGGATTTATTTGTTGAAGAGTCGAGAGTTTGTGCTATCCATTGTCAAGCATTTTCATCAAGAAATAAAAGTTCAATTTGATTGCAATATTAAAATTCTTCAATCTGATAATGCCTTGGAGTATGTTCAAAATGCTATGGCTGATTTTTGTAGTTCTGTTGGGATGATACATCGTACATCCTGTCCTCACACCCCTCAGCAAAATGGGGTAGCAGAGAGGAAAAATCATCACCTTCTTGATATTACCAGGACAATTATGTTTCAATCTAATGTTCCTAAGAGATTCTGGTCTGATGCTTTACTTACTGCCTGTTTCCTTGTCAACAGGCACCCATCTTCTATGCTCCAAGGACGTACTCCATTCTCTATCTTACGTCCCAAAGATCAGCCTTTCCTTGTTCCCCTCAGAGTGTTTGGTAGTACTTCCTTTGTCCACAATTTTGATCCTAAGGCTGATAAATTATCTCCTAGGTCAATTATGACTCTTTTTCTTGGGCACTCAAACACTAGCAAAGGGTACAAGTGTTATCGTCCAAGTCTCCGTCGTATGTTTGTCTAGGGATGTGACGTTTCATGAATCCACTCCATATTTCTCTAGTGTTCCCAATAAGGGGGAGCAGTTATGTGAGAGAGTGCCACCATCAGATATCAGTGAGAGAGTGACACCACAACATCAAAGTGAGAGAATGCCACCTATCATTCCTGACTATACTATAATTCAGGAAGAGTATCCAATAGATGGTCCGTTAATTCAGCAATATTCACATGTTTACAGCAGACGAGGCAGACAAGATCTAGAGGAGGTAGCGACTCCAGTCTCTGAGCCTCCCCCGTCTTCCTCTACTCAAGGGATTCTTGGAGCCATCTGACCTTGATGTTCCCATTGTTGTCCGCAAAGGTACTCGTTCCTGTACTGTTCGGCATCCTATTGCAAATGTGTGTTGTTTGTCCAAATTATCTAAGCAGACCCGCTCATTTGCTCTTGGGATTGATTGTGGTCATTCCAAGAAATCATCTTGATGCTATGAAGGATAGTGGCTGAAAACAGGCAATGAATGTGGAAATGTCTGCTCTGAAGAAGAAGAAACAACAGAGAAAAACCCTCGACTTAACGTTACTGTCGGGGTGCTTGTATTGTATAAACAAGAAGCTTTACATACTTTACACATAGCCCCCTGACCTTTCTTACACTTACAAGTAGGTCCCTACATATACATATCAACACTCCCCCTCAAGTTGGAGCATATATATCATATGTGCCCAACTTGTTACATAAGTATCGGACTCGACAACCATTCAAGGACTTTGTAAATAAATCAGCTAACTGGTCTTCTGATCTGACCGGTGACAACTTAATCAACTTTTGTTGAATCTTTTCCCGCAGAAAATGACAATCAACTTCTATATGTTTGGTTCTCTCATGAAAGACAGGATTTTGGGCAATGTGGACAGCAGCCTGATTGTCACATTTTAAGTCCATGGGAACTTCCTGCATAAAGCCAAGCTCCTCTAACAAGTGGTGAATCCATAACAACTCACATGTTGCTAGGGCCATAGCTCTATACTCAGATTCTGCAGAGGACCTTGCTACTACAGTTTGCTTCTTGCTCTTCCAAGACACGAGATTTCCTCCCACAAACACACAATAACCAGAAATAGACCTTCTATCAATGCTAGATCCAGCCCAATCCGCATCTGAGAAACCTTGCACTTGCAGATGTCCATGATTTTGATAAAGAAGTCCCTTGCCAGGAGACCTCTTGAGATACCTCAAAATGTGCATAACAGCCTCCATATGACCTGTACATGGCTTATCCATGAACTGACTAACAACACTAGTCGCAAAGGCAATGTCGGGTCGAGTGACAGTCAAGTAAATTAACTTCCCAACAAGTCTCCTGAACCTCCAAGGGTCATCAAGTAACTCTCCTTGCTCTATGGATAATTTGACTTTAGGATCCATTGGAGTATCAGCAGGTTTAGCCCCAAGCATCCCTGTCTCAGTGAGAAGATCTAAGACATACTTCCTCTGTGAAATTGCAATTCCAAACTTAGACTTGGCAACTTCAATCCCCAAGAAATATTTAAGACTTCCCAAGTCCTTTGTCTGAAATTGACCCTGCAGAAAGAGTTTTAATTGTGCAATGCCATGCTTGTCATCCCCAGTAATCACAATATCATCAACATATACCACCAGAAAAATGCTCCCAGATTTCTGTCTCTTGTAAAAGACGGAATGATCCGTGGTACATCTATGGAGTCCAAACTCAAAAAGAGCACTACTGAATCTTCCAAACCAAGCACGAGGCGACTGCTTCAGACCATAGAGAGACTTGTGAAGACGACATACAAGATCTGACTCCCCCTGAGCAACAAATCCAGGCGGTTGCTCCATATAAATTTCCTCATCCAAATCGCCATGCAAGAATGCATTTTTAATATCAAGTTGGTGTAGAGGCCAAGAGTGAGAAGCAGCTAGAGACAAGAAAATGCGAACAGATGCCATTTTTGCCACAGGAGAGAAGGTCTCTGAATAATCCTCGCCATAAAATTGAGTGTAACCTTTGGCAACCAAACGTGCCTTGAGTCGATCAACACAACCATCTGCACCCACTTTGACAGTATAAACCCAACGGCATCCAACAACAGACTTGTCATGTGGGCGTGAAACAAGAGACCATGTCTTGTTAAGGTGAAGAGCTGACATCTCTTCATCCATAGCATGGCGCCAACCTGGGTGATCAAGTGCAACTGAAACAGACGAAGGTATAGAGACAGAGGATATAGAAGAGATAAAGGCATAATATGAAGGTGAAAGATGGCTATATGAAACAAAGTTAGAAATGGAATGCTGAATATTTTTAAGAGTGCAAGATCTAACACCTTTTCTTAAAGAAATAGGAAGATCCTGATGTGGAGGTGGAGAAGGAACTGTCTCTACCTGACTTTCTGACAAGGAAGCATCTGGAGAAGGAGATGAACTGGCATGTGTCTCTACTCCTGCATTGGTACCTGAATCGGGTTGTCCACCTGCAGTTGTACGGCGAGTATAAACCTGAGTGATCGGTGGCCTAGTGGAACTGGTTGGAATAACATCATGCGGACAACCACTAGCATGAGACGAAGGAACAACAGACTGAACAACAACAGGAAGAGGCAAGACCTCCTCTACAACAACTGGTGTCATTGATGCATTGTCGCCAAAGAAGGGTGTGTCTTCAAAGAAGGTGACATCAGCAGACACAAAGAAGCGACGTAAGGTAGGACTAAAACACTTATACCCCTTTTGCACCCTAGAGTAACCTAAGAAGACACACTTGGTGGCTTTGGGACCCAACTTGTCCACTCCAGGACCAAGGCAATGGGCAAAACAAACACAACCAAACACCTTGGGTGGAACATGGTACAATGGCTTCATAGGATGAAGAATCTGAACAGGTATGCGATGTTTGAGGACAGATGACGGCATGCGATTAATGAGATAAGCAGCAGTAAGAATAGCATCACCCCAAAATTCCTTAGGTACATGCATGTGAAGAAGAAGAGTGCGGGCGGTCTCAACAATATGGCGAATTTTTCTTTCAGCCACTCCGTTCTGTTGTGGTGTATGTGGGCAAGATGACTGGTGGATGATGCCATTGGAGGTAGTAAAATGAGTGAAGTCATGGCTGAAATATTCTCTAGCATTATCCGATCGAAGGGTACACACTTTCTTCTTAAATTGAGTTTCCACTTCCACACAGAATGATTTGAATATAGACAAGAGTTCAGATCTCTCTTTCATCAAATAAAGCCATGTAGCACGCGAGTAGTCATCAACAAAGATAACAAAATACTTATAGCCGAGCTTGGAAATAACACGACTTGGTCCCCATATGTCTGAATGAATTAACTCAAAAGTAGACTTGGTTCTTTGACTCTCTTTGGACCTAAAGACGGACCTTGTATGTTTCCCTAACTGACATGGCTCACACTGCAAACTCTTCAGGTTGGACAGACCTGGAACCAAGACTTTGAGCTTATCTAAAGATGCATGACCAAGACGACTATGTACCACCAAAGGAGAAGTCGTGACACATGCTATAGGCGACCTTTGCAAGTAATATAGACCGGCCAATTCATATCCTTCGCCAATAGTGTCCCCTGTCTTCAAGTCCTGTATCAGACAAGTATCTGGTAAGAACGTAACAAATGCTTGAAGAGCACGAGTTAATTTACTTATTGATAATAAATTGAAAGGAAAATTTGGAATGAAAAATGTAGATGGAAGGGATATTTGTGGAGTTGGTGACACCATCCCAGTTCCCTTAACGGAGGCAACAAAGCCATCTGCAAGGGTGACACCGGGTAGATTAGGCTTTTGGGCATAGGTGGTGAACATCTCTAATGCCCCCATGATGTGATCAGTTGCACCTGAATCAAGAACCCATTCAGACTTGGACATAGCTGCATTAGAAGCCTGAGAGGTACATGCTGAAGTAGTAACTCTGGGAATAAGAGAGGCAACTGAAGATGTAGACTGTTGTGAAGCTCGGATGCGCATCAACTGTGAGTACTCCTCTTCCGACAGTATCACCTGATATGTAACTTCTTTCTCCTTTGACATCATTCCGAATTAAAATCTGAAAAATTGCACGTTTTAAGACCACTTGCACGTGGAGGGGTGCACAAGTATTAATATCTTGACTTTTATCTTGACTTTAGAAGCAACAATGAACTGGAAATGATGAAACCAGACCAAAACCCGCAGTGCTACAATTTTGTGCTACAGTGTCCGCCGGGACAACTTGGTATACAAAGATCCACTGTGTCTTCCTTGAATTCCTTCTGCCCTTGACCTTCTAGGACAACGAAGTTAAGGTAGGGACGCCCCCTTTAGACCAAATTCAAGGGAGGAACCAACCCCTCGCACCGTCTTTATTGAAGCCGAAAACTGCTGCAATAAAACGTTGTTGACAGCAGCCTAATGCACGCTTGACATGGAGAAGAAACGGAGACGTAGTGGCTAGCCGCAAGCACCTTGCGGCAGCTAGGACCAAGAGGAATGACGCCCTAAAATGACAATATCCAATTCCAACCGGAGAGAGAGCAGCAGCCACTTTTGTGGCCGTCGTGCTACAGTACGTGTACTGTAGCGCGGACGGAAAAGTGTTAGCTTCTGCCGCTTCAGATGTTTGCAAACTCCCAGATCGTGATGACCACTCACTAGCACTTCCTTGGAGAGATTGATAGCTCTCCTAAGGTTTTCCCTGCTCTGATACCATGAAGAAAAAGAAACAACAGAGGAAAACCCTCGACTTAACGTTACTGTCGGGGTGCTTGTATTGTATAAACAAGAAGCTTTACATACTTTACACATAGCCCCCTGACCTTTCTTACACTTACAAGTAGGTCCCTACATATACATATCAACATGCTCTTTTATAGAACAACACCTGGGAACTTGTTGACTTACCTCCAGATAAAAATGTTGTGGGGTGCATATGGGTATTCACAGTAAAACATAATCCAGATGGTTCGGTGGAGAGATTGAAAGCTAGACTGGTGGAAAAGGGGTACACTCAGACATATGGGGTTGATTTCTTTGAGACCTTTTCACCAGTGGCTCGTCTGAATTTTGTGTGTATTCTTATTTCTCTGGCTACTACCTTTGACTGGCCTCTATTTCAGCTCGATGTCAAGAATGCCTTTCTTCATGATGATCTACAAGAGGCATGCATGGAGCAACCACCTGGTTTTGTTGCTCGGGGGGGGGGGTGTCAGAAGGTGTGTAGATTGAAGAAAGCCATCTATGGATTGAAATAATTTCCTAGAGCTTGGTTTGACAAGTTCAGTGATGGTGTGCTAAAGATGGGCTTTTCTCGTTCTGTGACTGATCACTCCTTATTTTATTCTAGTTCTTCTGGTGGATCTATTATTATTGTTGTGTATGTTGATGATATAGTTATCACTGGCAGTGATTCTACAGGCATATCTCGTGTGAAATAAGGCTTGCAGAGGCACTTCATACAAAGGATGTGGGAAAACTGAGATATTTTTTGGGCACTGAAGTACTTAGATCACATGCAGGTACCAATTTGTCTCATAGAAAATATGTGTTGGATTTACTACAGGAAGCAGGTATGAGTGATTCCAAGCCTGTGTCTACTCCTATGGACTATCATGTGAAGGAGATGACTAATGATACTGATTATCCAGATCCAGGATATTACAGGAAAATTGTTAGTAAATTGATATATCTGACAGTTACACGTCCTGACATTTCCTTTGTTGTAGGAGTGGTGAGTCAGCATATGGGCTCACCACAACAGTCTCATTGGACATCATTTCGGTGATATTCTAAGATATCTGAAAGGTGCACCTAGTAAGGGAATCACCTATTATAGGCCGAAGACCCCTGTATCCACTTTCTCTTACTGGTTATGCAGATGCAGATAGGGTTGGTAATCTGAATGACAGGAGGTCTACGTCTGGATATTGCACGTTTTTAGGAAATCATCTTATTACCTGAAAAAGTAAAAAGTAGAATGTTGTGCCAAGATCTAGCAGCACGGAAGCTAAGTATAGAGCAATGGCACATGCATGTTGCGAGTTGCAGTGGGTTCAATCTGTAGTTTCTGAATTAAAGATTCCTATTTTGTCTCCTATAGAACTCAGATGTGACAATCAAGCTGCTATCTACATTGCCAAGAACCCAGTCTTCCATGAACGTACTAAGCACATAGAGGTTGACTGCCACTTTATTAGAGATCAGATCAAGAATGGGACTGTTATGACTCCGCATGTCAAATCTGAAGATCAACTTGCAGATGTTCTCACAAAGCCATTGAGTCCAGCAGCATTTCAGAGTTTGTGCAACGAGCTGGGCATACACGATGTGTACGCTCCAGCTTGTGGGGGGAGTGTTAATATATTTCATTATATTCAGCTGTTTATTCTATTTTGTAATTTATATATCATGCTGGACCTCTATGTAAATTCTCCAACTTCTCTTATTTATAAAAAGGGAGAAGTCTCATTGCCTCTCCACACGCTGCATTGCACGCAGCATTGCGGCAGCTGTGTTCACACAAACGTTAGAGGAGATAGTGAAGGAGAATCTATGCTTCAGAAACTGAAAGCGTGATGGAGGGAGCGGACAGCCCATCCCCAGCAGTTAAGCGCATAGCTGCCAGTTAAGAGGATACATTTTAGTACCACAAAATTACTAAGTTATGGAATTACCACTCAATAACCAAGTAACATGTCTGGGATTCATTACACCAGGGTAGGTAATCCATAATAGTATGTAGAATTAGTACTTACTGTAGGTTCATATACTAATAATATAAAAGCATGTTTAGCTACTGTCTTATTGTTTAATTATTCAACAGTATTAGTCATACAATAATGAACTGATTATTTGATTCGATTAGGATCATTTACTAGTTATAGAAGTTGTCCGACAAAATTTTCAGACACACATATTCCATAGTTTATACAGTATAATATCTCTGATTACAATAGCATGCACATAAACTACAATTCATATGATTTAAATAGTAGTCTTACATATTAGAGTACTCTTATAGAATTATAGCCATACTTGTACAAAATGTTTTCAAGACGCTAACATTATACTCATACATTACAACCATATAGGTCCCATTGGATGCTATCAATTTGCTACAATAAGTTCATAGCAAGTGGCGAGCAAAAACCATAAGCACCGGTACACTAATTTAGTAAGGGAGGGACAAGAACACTAATGATCGGTTTCTGGTACATTTATAGCATATAAGACATGTACACATCAAACAAGACTTTCCAATTCCATACATATGTTTGTTGTTGGACCCAGCCATGCCTTGTTTCAAACTAAGCGGTCCTAAGCTCCCAACTGAGCAGGCCATGCAAATAAAACGAGTTGAAGCAGGAGAAAGCGCTCGCTTAACACAAAAAAATGCAAGAATTTTGTATTCTCATTGTTTTAATTGTTTGTAATTAATAAGACAAACTCTCTTTTAATTAAAGTACACCTATCAATAACAGTGGGATACTTTAGCTTTTTCAGTCACATACTAATATGTGAAGGTCAGGACATCTGCCCGCTTAAGAGGCTGCAGTGGACACTTTTAACAAGTACTAATATGTGAAGGTCGGGACATCTTTAGATTTGTGGAACAGTGTTCAGGAATGCATATGGAAAACCTTACTCTTGCGGGGAATTTGAAAACATACGCAAAGGAAGCACATAAACATCGCTTATACAAACATCATGGGTAGTAGCAAACCCTCACATCAATCAGTCTTACAGCCGTGTCTGCACCAATCACAAAAGCACTGCCAGGGAAAAGTTCTGCCTTTTTGTAGAATAAGGGCTGATTTGATATAATTACATTTTTTCCTACATTTGACAACAACACAGAAGGTATAAGCATATAGTTGGTCGACTTAACTAGAAGAATTAAACATGCCCATTTTCAACAAAAGATCAAATCAAGAACTCCAGTGTAAAACTCCAGTGCGTACCAACTTTCTTGAATTGCTGAACACGATCTTTAATCTGGGCCACTGTCAGCGGCGGCTTGTCAGCATTTACAGCAGAAAGTTCAAAGCATGGAACTCCATTACCAACAACGCTGCATAATATAAGAGCATGAAATTCACTAGTTGGGGAGCTTTATTTAGATTATAGTGTTCCAGACGGACCAAAACCACTTACATGCATCACCTGTCTTATATTTGAATTGGTTCTCATGTGAGGCATACATTCAATAGGGTTCAATATCAATGCCATTCAAAATTAATATTTTTTTAAAAAGGTAACCAGTGTAAAGGCCATTGAAGAAACACCAGCTTTCCTAACTGTTTCATGTATGGGAGGAACACAATGAGGCCCCACTTTTTAAAGCATTATTATACAGGAAAATGACAGCTACAAATCTGATTTTTTAAAACATTGAAGAAATTCGGTGAAATTCAGAAATAAGAGGCAAGCTAATATAATCAACCTTTAGCTTCCTACATTTTCCCCTTAGCCCAGTATCCTACATTTTCCCCTAAGCCCAGTATTCACTTCGTGATCAAAGAAAGAAAAGAGTCACATCCAAATAATCGCTCTTGCTTCGAAAAGAAAAAAAAGATAGATTCAGCAATTTACCTAGACGCAACCTCAAGGAGTTTTACATGGCCTTCATGTAAAGGATTAAATGACCCTGACAGTATAATCTTTCGTTCGAAATTAGTCTGTGAAATATCTGTAATAGGTATTTATTTAAAAATTGGAACCAGATATAGCAGTACACTTATTGAAATGTCAAGAAAAAAATTACCAGCTTCAAAGGGATAGACCTTCATGCATATTTCCCCATCAATTAGCTGCTGAAGTTCTTGATCCTCGGTGAAAAACTCTTCACTCTCCTCGGGCATCTCAGATTCTTTAAATTCAGATGTATAAGTAGCGTCAACTTTGCAAGCATCGGCAATTGCCTTGAAACAGGAACAAAACTTTTGTTCTCAGAAATACACTACAGAAGCACAGTTATGGTAAATATAAATATAACAACAATAGGGTCTCTTACTTTATGGTCATTTATAATTGACAGTAGCACCGAGTGCCCCGAGCCAGCCACAATTTGCATTTGTAACATAGGGTCATTTCTGGTAACCATGGACAGACACGAACATGGACACGGGACGGCAATTTTCAAACGCATAGGATAAGGATACGGACACGGCATTAGACAGAAATATATATAAATATATACATATATTGGCATATATATAGTTAGCTGTATATATATAAATTATTTGTTGAATACAACAAGATCCACGATTCTAAAAAAAAACACAAATTAAAGACCACCATGATTCCCACATTATATTCACATATGTATTCGAACCCGCTATGCGAATCAATATCAAGTTTTATTATATATCCAAGAGTGATGGACTATAGAAAAATCATTACAAATTAATTGCAGAAATCTCGCAACAAAAATCTGAGAGTTACAATATCATAGTTACAATACAAATGTAGGAATGTAGTATAGGGAAGAGCACTGTAAGCAGTAGTAATGGAGGGGAGAGGTGCATTGGTGGTAGTGATGGTGGTCGTGGTGATGAAGCAAGAGGTTAACACATTTAGTAATCATGTAGGGAGTGGAGGGTAGAGGGAAGAGGACAAATGTAATATAGGACTGCATGTTGGTAGAGGAGGAAAAGGAGATGAGAGTCTTCGACGGAGCAGTAGCAAGAAGAGGCGGGTGGAGTAGTGGACACATAACAGGATAAACAAAGCAGGAAGAAGAGGAGTGAGAAAAGGAACAAGAAAAAACAAAAACTAGAGGAAGAAGAGGGAAGGAGTTACCTAGAGGGGAAGGACGTTGCAGCTTGTGGCTGCTCTTGGGGTTGGAAACTCATGCTGCAAGCAGCTGCTGCTTGTGGTGGCTACAACTCCTAGTGGTTGGTACTGCTGCAGCAGCTTTTTGTAGCAGCCAATCTCGTTGTGATGGCTGCTTGCAGCGGCTCCAACACCTAGCTGCTACTTGCAGTTACGGCAATTATTGCTGCTTTCTCTTCGGGAACAGAAGCAATTAGGGGGGGAGGGTTATCGGTCACCTCTCCAGGGTACTTCTGAGGGTTTTGGTGAGGAGTTCGGGTTTGGTCGAGGAGTCCCAGGATGGGGTGTTATTTTCTATTTTCTTTTTTAAAAATTCTTAAGTGGGTTGGGCCTGCCGTGTCTGGGAAGTGTTCACACCGTGTCCAATTTGCAAATAAAATAAAAAAAATCTCGACATGTGGGAGCAGTGTCCGCCGCGTCAGTGTCTGCGCATTTCGAACACGTGTCCACTGCAGCCTCTAGGAAGTGTCTATGCTTCTAGCTAAAATCCTTATTCCCAAATCCGCTGCACTAGAGCAGTGCATAAATACAGTCTGGAGCAATGGACCAGTCTGAACCATTCCTTTTGTCTGGTTAGGTCTTGAATCAACTCAGTTTCAGTCTGATCTTCAGCCTATAATGTAATAGTTGGTTTTTAACCCATTTCACCCAGGTTAAACCCATGTAGACCAGATAATCACAATATAGCAGTATTTAGTAATTATTTCTAAAATCTAACAACAAGTCATATCCCCTTTGCAGCATATCAGGCATCGTAATGCATTTTACCTTCAACCCAAAATTTATTACAACAATCACCATGGAATCATTATTTCTCATATATATCTAAACTAACTGCTGAAGATAAGGCGTTCCCGAAGTCTTAGTGGGCCTATTGGGATTAGCATAGTACATGTTCAGTCCCACATCATCTCACATCATATAGTCAGGTAGTTGTCTCCCGAACTCCTATATAAGCATGTACCACGTACCCTGTTGGTTTATCGAATAATAAAATCCCATCAATTTCACATGGTGTAAAGACATGTGTTTATGATGCCTTCTTTTCACTTCTGTTTGTATCTACCTTTTATGCCACTATGTGCTCTATAATCCCGCACCGTGTATTTTGGTTTCCCACGTCTTGAAGCAACTATAGATAAGTATGGTCTATTGTCTAATGAAACGCATTAGAAGTTCTCCTTTAGCATGGTATGTGAGTGTTAGAAAATAATTTCTTTATTTATGTACCTCTTTACTATTTCCTTTTCCTGTTGGGTCTATTAAATGTTCTCATCTTATATAATAAAGGAGAACCTGCTCTGGCTGGGTATCGCTTTTACCTAAATCCACTCACATGGTATCAGAACATATCCCGCTATTGTAAGCCTAGCCACCGTCCTCCTAGCCTCCGTCATCTCTCTCTTCCTCCTTCGTTAGCACCGCTCGTTGCCGCTGGCGGTGTCGGTTCTCGCCAGGCCGGTCTTCCTCCGTCTCCACCAGAGCACGGTGGCTACTTGAAGGAGAGGAGGAGAAAACCCTCGTTCTATCCCGTACAGAGGAGCAACATCCTTCTCATCTTCTTTCCTCTTCACATAGTCCTTGTACGTAGATGAGTGCCTAAGTCTTTAGGGGGTTTTGATGCGTCAAATTCGCATCCTCAATTGACAAGTCACAGTGCTAATTCCCATCACCCCGACACATCTTCCCCGGGGTCATCTTTCTCTTCGGTGCATCTTCTCGGGGTTCTTTATTTCCTTGACGGAGTCCATTTTCGTCAAGATTTACAGCAGTCGCAGACAAACACGGCGTGTTCGTGTTTCACAACTCAAAAATTTTTTATGACGACTGTGAAATGTGGTGCTGCAATGCAACGTGCAATGCAGCGTTGAGAGAAGCCATAGGCCTTCTCCCTTTTTATTAATAAGAGAAACTAGATAATTTACATAGAGGTCTAGCAGGATATAGAAATTACAAAATAGAATAAATATGAAATATATTAACACTCTCCCTCAAGTTGGAGTGTACACATCGTGTAGACCCAACTTGTTGCAAAACCTCTGGAAAGCTGCTGGACTCAATGGCTTCGTAAGAACATTTGCAAGTTGATCTTCAGACTTGACATGTAGAGTCACAACAGTTCCATTCTTGATCTGGTCTCTGATAAAGTGGCAGTCAACTTCAATGTGCTTAGTACGTTCATGGAAGACTGGATTCTTAGCAATGTATATGGCCGTTTGATTGTCACATCTGAGTTCTATAAGAGACAAAACAGGAATCTTTAATTCAGAAAGTACAGATTGAACCCACTGCAACTCACAACATGCATGTGCCATTGCTCTATACTCAGCTTCTGTGCTAGATCTTGCCACAACATTTTGCTTTTTGCTTTTCCAGGTAATAAGATGATTCCCCAGAAATGTGCAATATCCAGACGTAGACCTCCTGTCATTCAGATTACCAGCTCAATCTACATCTGCATAACCAGTAAGAGACAGTGTGGATACAGGAGTCTTCGGCCTATAATAGGTTATTCCCTTACCAAGTGCATCTTTCAGATATCTCAAAATACGACAGACAGATGTCCAATGAGACTGTTTTGGAGAGCTCATATGCTGACTCACCACTCCTACAGCAAAAGAAATGTTAGGACGTGTGACTGTCAAATATATCAATTTTCCCACAATTTTCCTGTAATATCCTGGATCTGGATAATCAGCATCATCAGTCATCTCCTTTACATGATAGTCCATAGGAGTAGACACAGGCTTGGACTCACTCATACCAGTTTCCTGAAGTAAATCCAGCACATATTTTCACTGAGACAAATTTATACCTACATGAGATCTAAGTACTTCAATGCCCAGAATATATCTCAGTTTTCCCAGATCCTTTGTGTGAAAGTGCCCCTGCAAGCCCGCTTTCACACGAGATATGCCTGTAGAATCACTACCAGTGATAACAATATCATCAACATACACAGCAATAATAATAGATCCACCAGAAGAAGTAGAATAAAATAAAGAGTGATCAGTAACAGAACGAGAAAAACCCATCTGTAGCACAACATCACTGAACTTGTCAAACCAAGCTCTAGTTGATTGTTTCAATCCATAGATGGCTTTCTTCAACCTACACACCTTCTGACACTCCCCCTGAGCAACAAAACCAGGTGGTTGCTCCATGTATACCTCCTCTTGTAGATCACCATGAAGGAAGGCATTCTTTACATCGAGCTGAAATAGAGGCCAGTCAAATGTAGTAGCCAAAGAAATAAGGATACACACAGATTTCAGACGAGCCACTGGTGAGAAGGTCTCGAAGAAATCAACCCCATATGTCTGAGTGTACCCCTTTCCAACCAATCTAGCTTTCAATCTCTCCACAGATGCATCTGGATTATGTTTTACTGTAAATACCCATCTGCATCCCACAACATTTTTATCTGGAGGTAAGTCAACAAGTTCCCAGGTGTAGTTCTGTAACAGAGCAGACATCTCAACATGCATAGCATGGTTCCAGCCAATATCCTTCATAGCATCAAGATGATTTCTTGGAATGACCACAGAATCAATCCCAAGAGCAAAAGAGTGAGCCTGCTGAGATAACTTGGACAAACAACATACATTTGTAATAGGATGCCGAATAGTACAGGAACGGGTACCTTTACGAACAGCAATGGGAACATCAAGGTCAGATGGTTCTTCAGGAATCCCTTGAGTAGAGGAAGATGGGGAGGGCTCAAAGACTGGAATCGCTACCTCCTTTGGATCTTGTCTGCCTCGTCTTCTATAAACATGTGAATATTGTTGAATTTGTGGACCATCTGCTAGTTGCTCTTCCTGAATGATAGTATAGTCAGGAATGATAGGTGGCACTCTCTCACTCTAATGTGGTGGTGGCACTCTCTCACTAGCATTTGATGGTGGCACTCTCTCACACAATTGCTCCCCCTTACTGGGAACACTAGACAAAATATGGAGTGGATTCATGAAAAGTCACATTTCTAGACACAAACATACGATTAAGACTTGGACAATAACACTTGTACCCTTTACTAGTGTTGGAGTACCCAAGAAAGCGAGTCCTAATTGACCTAGGGGAAACTTATCAGCCTTAGGATCAAAATTGTGGATAAAAGAAGTACAACCAAACACTCTAAGAGGAACAAGGAAGGGTTGATCCTTAGGACGTAAGACAGAGAAAGGAGTATGTCCTTGAAGCACAGAAGAAGGTTGCATGTTGATAAGAAAACATCCAGTAAGGAGAGCGTCAGACCAGAACCGCTTAGGAACATTAGATTGAAACATGATTGTCATTGTAATATCAAGAAGATGACGATTTTTCCTCTCTACTACCCCATTCTGCTGAGGGGTGTGAGGACAGGATGTACGATGTATCATCCCAACAGAACTACAAAAATCAGCCATGGCATGTTGAACATACTCCAAAGCATTATCAGATTGAAGAACTTTAATATTGCAATCAAATTGAACTTTAATTTCTTGATGAAAATGTTTGACAATAGATAGCACAAACTCTCGACTTTTCAACAAATAAATCCAAGTCATACGTGAAAAGTCATCCACAAAGGAGATAAAATAACAAAAACCATTATAACTATGGTCTTTTACAGGACCTCAAACATCATTATGGACCAACTCAAAAGGACGTGACGCCCGTTTATTGACACAACCGGGATAAGACATTCTATGATGTTTCCCCAGTTGACAGGACTGACACTCTAAAGACGATACTTGAGACAATTCTGGTTCTAACTTTCTCAAGCTCTCTAATGAAGGATGTCCATATCTGTAGTGCCACAGTAAGGGAGAGCCACTCAACAAGACAGCTGGAGCAGGAGCAGAAACTTGGTGAGGCAAACTATCACCGTGAAAAAGGTAGAGATCACCTTTACTAGGGCCCCCACCAATCGTCCTCATACTCTTGAGATCCTGTAACACAAAACAAGGACCAAAGGTTACCGTACATTTTACAGTATCAATCAACTTAGCAACAGACAGAAGATTAAAAGGAAAAGCAGGCACATAATGTACGGATTTAAGATCAATTCCAGGAGTCAGAGAAACAGATCCACTAGTTAACACTCCTCACTAAACCATCTGTTATTGTTACAGATTTGTGAGGGATATGTGAGTCAATGGAGTGATGAAGTCTCCTCATACCAGTCATATGTTGTAACGCTCCAGAATCAACGACCCATGATGAAGTAAAACCAGAAGCCAATAAAGAGGTAGCCTGATTACCAGTGGTGGACGCCAAGTTGGCTGAAGATGATGATCCCAAGCTCAGATGCTGAGTAGCCAGGATAAATCTATCATATTCCTCCTTGGTGAGTGTAATGCCAGAAGGACCAGAACTCGAAGTAGGAGGCTCAGTAGACTCAGTAGTGGTAGCATAGTTTACTGCTCCCACAGGTGGTGTAGCAGGTCGACCATGCTTCTTCCAGCATTTCTCAATTGTGTGTCCAGGTTTGTCACAGAAAGTGCGCTTTGGGCGAGTTCCACGTCTTCGGCCCATACCTGTCCGTCCTCCTCTCACTGCAGCAGCTACAGAAGCATGAGAATCTCCCTGAGATGAGACTATGGTAGGATCAACAGGTTCAAATTTTGCTTGTAAAATCCTTGAATAGGCCTCTTCCAAGCTGGAAAGTTTATCAGAAGCTAAGATAACACTGCGGGCTGAACTGCACAAATAACTCAGACCAGACAAGAATTTTACTTTGATCAAGTCATCTCTGTCTTTGACTTGTTCCTGGACAGTTACTGGATGGTAGAAACTCAGCTCTTGTGCAATACCTTGAATCACTCCAAAGTATTCTTCTAAAGGTTTGTCTCTCTGTCGTTCTGCAAACAGGCGATCATATATCATGAACTGACGAAGCGCATTCTTCTTTTGAGAATAATGTTTCTTCACTGCATCCCAGATCTCTTTGGCGGTAGTGTAGAATATGAACATCGAGGCAATCCCAGGTTCCATGCTCCCCCACAACCAGGTCTTCACCAGACTGTTATGACGCTTCCATTCAGCATAGCCTTTGTCAGTAAGTGCAGGAGGATCAGAATCAACGTGTCTCGCCTTGTCACGTGACTCCAATACAGTATGGACAGCATTCATTCATAAGAGATAATTCTTCTTGTTCATCTTGATGGAGGGGATAGGAGACATCTCACTATAGATGGTAGATGCCTTACTGTCCTCCATGATTTGACGAGAAGAGTGACGGATTGATACACGTCACAAGAAGATATGGGTGACGGGGAGATACATGTCACGTCACAAGATCAGATGCGTATCTGATGCATCCACAGCCCCCAACTGAAATTCCCTAATCACACATGGAGGAGATATGATTAGGAATTTCTTACGTACCGACGGACCCTCCGGTTTGGGGCTTAAAAATCCGTTAGATCAACTGAAGGACCCGACGATCCGGAGATAGAAGAGAAGGGGGGGACAGCGGTTACGGTGCCTAGCCCAGGAGACGGCTGCTCTGCCCACTTTGGGTCGGCGATGTGGCGACCGGGGAAGACTGGCGACGTGCTCTGCTCACGCAGGAATTATTGTTCACTCCGGCGTACTGTTCACGTCGGATTTACTGTTCACGTCGCGTACTGTTCACCGCCGGAATTATTGTTCACCGCCGGAGTTACTGTTCACGCTGGCGACCGGCGGCGGCGCTGGATTGTAACGGCTGGGTAGGGTTAGGTTAGGAAGCTTGCTGTGACACCATGTGAAATGTGGTGCCGCAATGCAACGTGCAATGCAGCTTTGAGAGAAGCCATAGGCCTTCTCCCTTTTTATTAATAAGAGAAAGTGGATAATTTACATAGAGGTCCAGCAGGATATAGAAATTACAAAATAGAATAAATATGAAATATATTAACAACGACGTTGCTTTTCACTCTGATTGCATGCTACATGGCATGTTCCTCAATGACACAGTGTGTCGTCGACTACTAGACTTTATGCCTCTGACAAAATACACGGCATGTTCCATCCTTGACACGGCGTGTTGACAGCTCCTAGTGTTTACGCCTTCGACAAAATACACGGCATGTCTACTGCTTGCATGGCGTGCGGAAGAGTTACAGAGAATTTGTCTTCTGTCTTTCTCCGTCTGACACGGCGTGTCGACGATATTAAGAGAGTTTGTCTTCCAACATCGCTAGATAACACGACGTGTCCTACATTCAACACGATGTATTTCTTCCATACACACCGTGTCCAGTCTACTACACAACGTGTTTCTTGCCTGTTTGGTGCTATTATCTTGATCCAATCTCAATATGGGAGACAAAAAGCCAGTTGCTTTCGCTACAATCGTCTACAATGATCAGTCTCAGATAATTTTATGAAGCTTAACTCACAGAATTGTCTTCCCTGGATGAATGTTATTTACATTGTTCTTGAATAACGGGAGAAGGTGGATCTTATTGAATCAGAACCTCCTGATGAAAGTAGCAAAGACTACTCTTCTTGGCAAAAAAAACAATGGGTTGGTGAAGTCCTGGTTGGAGTAGTATGGAGCATTAGATTGGTTCCAGATTTATGTTCTACTCTACAGCCAAACAAATCTGGGAAGCTGCAAAGAAATATTTCTCTCACGAGAAGAATGCTCTCAGCCTTTATACTATTTATGACTGTCTCTTTGCAGAAAGACAAAATAGTTGCTCTCTAGAGGATTATTTTGGTACTATACAATCCATTTCTCAGGAAAGTAGCTTCTACCGGCCACTGAAGACTAATTATCAGATGAAAGATCGAGATGATCTAGTAAGGGCAAGGTTTTTATGCGACTTAAATCCTATCTATGCTTCAGCAGGAGTGTTATCCTTGCCACAGACAAACACCAAGCCTTGAACAAGCTTTTGTGAGGATTCAACACTCTTCTTTTGAGTCTATTTCTGCTACTCTAGGAGACCAACATTCTGAGAATCATGCCTCTCGTGTTGTTGTTGCTAAAGGAACTGGACGAGGTTTTGGACGGGGACAAGCAATCATCCTAGAGACAAATGTACATTCTGTGGATAATTGGGACATACAGAACAAAAATGCTACTATAAGCATGGTTGACCCATGTTGGCGCTGCACATTATATAGCTACTTTGTCTGGAGCATTTGCATCTGGAGCCTCTAAATAAGTGCAACAGATGTTACAGTTTCCAAGGAGGAGTATGACCATCTTCTTCAGGCTACCCAACAAGCTTCCATTGGCTCCTCCACCAATCTGGTTTCAGACACAGGTAATCAGGGGACTCTGTTTGTTTCCTCTCATCCATCTTCTACGTGGGTGGTGGATTCCAGGGCCTATCACCATATGATGGGTATACAATTTATGCGTCTCTCTTATGACTCGTATATCCCGCATTATTGTGTGACACTTGCCGATGGTTCTATCAGGCGAGTCTAGACGTGTGGCACTGTACAAGCATCATCCGACTTTACAGTCTGTACATTATGTACCAAACTTTATGTTTAACTTAATGTTTGTTGTTAAGCTAGTTGATTCTTTGAAATGCTTGGTAATTTTTGGAGACTATCTTTTTGTTACAAGATCCCAGGAGTTGGAAGACGATTGATGGGGGATCCAGGAAAGTTGATCTCTACTTCTTTGAAGGTGGTCGCCCAGCTCGCCAGATTCCTTCTACCGCATCTACTATTTTCAGGTGCTCTCACTTGCAATGGCATTGTCGCTATGGGCATCCATCCTTTTAGAGTCTTAAAAGTTTGTTCTAGGCTTAGCATTCATACAGTCGTTAGAATGTCAGTCATGTCAACTGGGCAAGCATCATCACATTTCTTTTCCGAGTCGCACTTAGCAACGCTCTAAGCATCCTTTTGACCTTATTCATAGTGATGTTTGGGGTTCTATTAAAGAGCCAAGTTATAATGGCTTTAGATATTTTTTGTCTTTCATTGATGATTTCTCCTGCATGACTTGGGTTTACTTAAGTCTCGGAATGAAGTTTTGTCTGTCATTCAAACGTTTCATCAGTTAATTCAGTTTGATGCTCCCTAGAGTATATTCAAAAGGTTGTTTCTGATTTTTATAACTGTGTTGGCATGATTCACCTAACGATTTGTCCTCATAACCTCAACAAAATGGGGTGGCTGAGCGCAAAAACCACCATTTACTTGATGTCGCACGTACACTACTTTCTCCGATGTTTGTACTAAAGAAATATTGGTCTAATGCTCTTCTCGCTGCGTGTTTTTTGATCAATCATCAGCCATTTTATGTCTTACATGGGGCTTCTCCCTTATCCGTTTTACGACAAGACAAGCAACAGTGTCCTCTTCCTCTTCGTGTGTTTGGTTACATTGTGTTTGTTCATGTGCTTGACCCACCGACAAGTTGTCCCCTCGTGCAATTCATACCGTCTTTTTGGGATATTATCCCACGCAAAAGGGATACATATGTTATTTCCCTCATCTTCGTCGTCTTTTTGCGTCGGCTGATGTTATTTTTCATGAGTCTACTCTGTTATTTAGCGACTTTGTTCAGCTTGAGGGGGGAGCACAATCCTAAGAGTCACTACATCTTTGAGCATGAGAGAGAGACACCACTCCTTATACCATGTGATGAGAGTGTTCTAGATACCATCCACAATTTACCACCACCACCTACACCTCCACCAATTCAATCTTCTCTACTAGTTTACACGAGGCGAGTAGGGCATCACCAGGAGGATGTAGTGTCACCAGTCCAGCAAATTGCCTCATCATCAGACACTCCTAAGGGAGTTGTTCCTACTCAGAGTTCTCTTGATGCTTTAGTTTTAGACTTACACCTTTCAGTTGCAGACTTGCAGCTCATAAAGATGTTCGATCTTGCACTGTACGTCACCACTGTCTAATGTTTGTTGCTTATCTCCTCTGTCACCAGCAGCCTACACATTTGCTCTTCACCTTGATTCTACAACTGTTCCTCATTCCTATACAGAAGCGGCCCGCCATTATGGATGGATCCAAGCTATGGGCAGTAAGATGGCAGCTCTTCGTGAGAACTCCACCTGGGACTTGGTGGATCTTCGTCCTGGCAAGTCTGTTGTAGGTTGTCGTTCGGTTTATACTATGAAACAGAAACCAATTGGTTCTATTGATCGCTTGAAGGCTCGTTTGGTGGCAAAGGGGTACACTCAGACACACGGCGTAGACTTCTTGAGACTTTCTCCCCAGTTGCTCGGCTCAATTTTGTGTGGATCCTTATCTTTGTTGCTACTCATTTTGACTGCCTCTTCTTCAGCTGGACATTAAAAATTCTTTTCTTCATGGTGATCTGCTTGAGGAAGTATACATGGAGCAACCTCCTGGGTATGTTGCTCCGGGGAAGTGTCAGAAGGCATGCAAGTTGAAGAAATCCTTGTATAGTCTGAAACTGTCACCACGGAGATGGTTTGATAAATTTAGTGCAACACTTGTACAGTTTGGGTTCACCCGGTCATCTACTAGTCATTCTTTATTTGTGTATAAGTCTCCAAGTGGCCCTATTATTCTAGTTGTTTATGTAGATGATATTGTCATCACAGGTGATGACTCTACTGACATTTTACAGCTAAAGAAATGGATGCAAACACAATTTCAGACAAAAGATCTGGGTAATCTCTGCTATTTCTTTGGAATCAAAGTTATATGTTCTGAGAAGGGCACAAGCCTCTCTCAGCGGAAATATGTTCTAGATCTTCTTGCAGAAACAGGCATGGCACAGTGCAAACTAGTCTCGACGCCTATGGATTATCATACCAAGACGTCTATTTCTGATGACAGTGATTTTTTTATCCAACAAAGTATAGAAGGATTGTAGGGAAATTGATTTACTTGACAGTTACTCGTCCTGATATCTCTTATGTTGTGGTAGTTGTTAGCCAGTTCATGAGTGTGCCCAAGTTGTAATAGTGGATGGCAGTCATCCAGATTCTACATTATGTTAAAGGATCGTCAGGGAAGGGCCTTTACAGGGAAAAATCTCTCACATACATTTTTGAAGCTTATTGGATTTATGGATGTTGATTGGGTAGTTGATGTTGGAGATACATAGTCTACTTCTAGCTATAGTGTGCTTCTTGGGTCACACTTGGTGATTTAGAGGAGCAAGAAACAAAATGTGGTAGCACGGTCAAGCATAGAAACTGAATTCGAGCTATGGCACATGCTTGCCGTGAGCTACAGTGGGTTATGTCAATATTGTCTGAAATGGGAGTGTCTGTTGAGACACCAATCTCTCTCATGTGTGACAACCACGCAGCCATCCATATTGCTATCAATCTGGTGTTCCATGAGTGGACCAAGGACATTGAAGTGGATTGTCAATTTGTTCGTGATTCAGTGCTCTCTAAGAAAATTCAAACTCCTCATGTTCGGACTGGACAACAAGTGGCAGATATCTTCACCAAGCCACTCCCGTCTTCAGTTTTCAAATATATGAATTCCAAGCTGGGCATGCATGGTGTGCATGTTCCAACTTGACAGGGAGTGTTAGAAAATATTTTTTTACATATGTACCTCTTTACTATTTCCTTTTCATGTTAGGTTTATTATCTAAACGTTCTCACCTTATGTAATAAAGGAGAACCCACTCTGGTTGGGTAGCACTTTGACCTAAATCCACTCACAAAGAGTACAATGATATCATTAACCCCTCAATCTAGAAGGATTGGGCACATATGGTATAGTTGACAGTATGGATCTTCACAGAGGTAACACACCAAACAACAAGTCAGATCCAGAACGAGATGCCACGGAAGACAACAATATCAGGCAAGTAGAGATATAGGTGATAGATCAAATTAGATCCACCAGTAAGCAAGAAGTTGAACAATAGCACATAGGGGCAAATGAGGTAGCATAGAACCAATGTTGTTAAGAGCGGACCAATCATCAAATTGGTGAGGCTAGTGGTGCTCAATTAACTGGTCAAACCAGTTCAACCAGGGACATCAACAGTGACGAGACATATTTGATAATAGGCTAAAATGATAAACAAAATATGCTAATTAAACTATGCTAAAACTAAAATTGAAAGACCATATCACCCACCATAACTAGTCATGGTCTCATACACCACGAAGCACAGCAGTGTCAAACAAAATGATAGTCAAACTTAAAATTGCATACTCATTTACATTTTAAAAAGGTGACTAACTGAGTTAACGACTTCCTAAGTCTCAAAAATCTAAATCTGAAACCATGGATACCAAATAAGGATGATTGTATTTTAGGACTATAATTGGTATTGCTTTCCTATAATTGATACTTTAGTAATAGGGTGCCACATGACATCAAAATAAAGAGTAATAGCTTAATTCAAATATATTGAGTGAAAACAGTAGTATTGATGACCATGTAACATCATGATCATAAACAACCTTGTAACATGAAATGATAGAATTAAATAACATATATCAAAAAATGTGTGGATCAAGGGTGTAAGGGGATGTTTTCAATTCCTGAAACTTATTCGTACAGAAACCATGTATAACATAAGCCCATCCAGTTTTAGCTACCTGGACTGGCTCTACCAAGTGGACCGAACGGTTAGCCAGTTTCAGCCGATTCTTGGGGTTTTCTTGTTCTGGAGGACGACCAAAGTGGTTTTGTGATCGGTTCCCAATCAAACTGATTCAACCGGCCGATCCAGCCCAGTTATGATAGCAGTGCATAAAACCGTAAACCAAGGTGTGGGTGTCTATTGAAAAAATAGTGGAAAAGGTCGTGATAGAGACGTATAATGGGTGTGTTAAAATATAAGATTGATTGAATAGGAATAGATTGATACAAGACTGGACACCCTTGTCCTATATATAGGAGCAAGGGAGAAACCCTGAGACTTGCGTCCCAAGTAATCTAAACTAGACGGGCCGGAATATAAAGGCCCACTAAACTAATTAGCCTATTTAACTAATAGACTAATATAGACACTTTAACACCCCCTCAAGCTGGAGCATGGGTGAAACACATGTCCAAGCTTGGAGAGTTACAGGACTCGATAAAAAGAAATGATAATGAAAGATGAAGATAAATATCACTCCCATACAAAATATGTTACTCCCCCTTAATCAATACTCCCCCTGAATCAAATAGTGATGATGACTTTGCAAGCTGAAGATACTCGAGCTTTGAAGAAGGTCTTCCTTGAAGTGCATCTGAAATGAAGACATCTGAAGATACTCTGTAGGCTGAAGAATGCGGCACTGGAATACGTGCTTAACGCGGCACGAACGCGGATATAGTGTCGACGAATGGACCTGATACTACAGCAGCTCGCCACTGGAATACGTGCTTAACGCGGCACGAACGCGGACGGATGATCTGCTGCTTGATAGGATGCAGGAACCATGGGGGCTTGACAGGAAAGTAGATATCATCCATCAAGGAAAGTCCCAAGAGGATCAGCTACAGGCGATGTCGATACAGTAGATGCGGCTCGGAGAAGACGTGATGAAGCAGCTCGGTAAAGATAGCTTCTGAAGAAGCACCCATCTGTCTCATGTGAATGCAGCTGGAGGAATACATCATCAACAACGGATATGGTGTCGACGTTGGATCTTCACTGCTGGCTCAAGTAGAGAACCGGTGTGTTGAACAATGTGAAGCTTCATGAAGATAGCCTGGAATATATATAATTTGAATACATATATCATCATCTCATCTCATACTCTCTCTCTCATACATTCTCTCATATGCTCTCATGCTCGCTCTCTCTTCTCATCTCTTTCTCTCCTCTCTATCCCCCCCGCACACCAAATACGACGAAAGTGAGTGTTTGGTGTGGAGAAATGGATATATGACCCCCCCGTAATGTATAAAAGGGATGCTCACATAATATGGGTGGGTGGGAAAGAAAATGGTGGAAAAAGAGAAGAATATGTGAAATGGAGATGGGTAATATGTGGAGAATGAAACTGATAGCCAAAGAGAGTATACTAAATGGGTTAACATGAGATCCGGGTAGAAAAATAAATGGATCTAGTCCCGACCTAGGGTCAAAATAGGATCCGATTAGCAAAAGATAGGACTGATTAATGATCCGAATAGAGAGAGGGATAATGCATATGGGGGTAGTAAGCATGGTTGTTTGGTAGCGGTGGAGAGTGATGGGTGATCGCCTACTGTAGATGGCAGCAGTAGCATGATGACGCACAACGCAGCAACAACTTGCAGATGAAGATCGTCGGGATGATGATGAAGTGGAGGAGCAGCAGCTTACGGATGATGGCTGGATATGACGCTCGGCTGATGAAGCACTTTGTCGCAACATAGGAGATGACAAAGGGTCTCCTGCGTGACTCCGGAGATATTGCATGCCAAGAGGATGCATGCGGAGCCAAGGCGGACCCTCTCCAAAGCGGCGATGAAGGCTAATCTGAAGACGTCATGAGAGAGGTGTATCTGTTTCACATCGCTTCTGATCAACTCTCGATACCATCGACGGGGTTGTCGATGGTATCGACAGACGCTCTACTGTCACTGTGATAAAGTCGATACCATCGACTTCCTGTCGATAGTATCGACGGGAATGCAGCAGGTTGCTTCTGCAATGATCTCGATACTATCGACGCTCGGGTCGATAGTATCGACACGGCGGCGACTGGGCTGCTGCGGCAGATGGAGTATCAACGGAATGCACTTTGCGTCTGGACTAATCTCGATACTATCGACGCTCGGGTCGATAGTATCGACGCGGCAGCGGCTGGGCTGCTGCGGCAGATGGAGATGGTTGCTCCTTGCGGATGAGAAGCGATTTTTTATGGCTGGCGACACTGTGGAGATGGCTGCTGGCGGCTACTGCTGCTGATGGTGGCGGCGGCGCTGCTATCGTGTGGAGTTGGATGCGGAGCTGCTGGTTTCGGATGGCGGAAGGAGATTACCGCGGCGGATGCCTACGGCGGCGACTGTTGCGGATGATGATGGAGGACGGCTACTATGATAGGCAGCGGAGGTGTTGTATGGAAAGAATGAAAGAATAGATAATAGAGATGACCATGGAGGCCGGGATATGCCTAGCGGGCAGCCGGCCTAGGCCATGGCAACGGTCGCCCGCAGGCGGAGAGAGCCCGCGGTTGCTCTCTTCGGAGAGAGGAGCGGCGGCGGCTGCAAGGGAGAAGTCGGCGGCTTGGAGAGAGAGAGAGGGAAGCGGCGGTGCTAGGGTTCTCTCAGGACGGAACCCGCTCTGATACCATGTTAAAATATAAGATTGATTAAATAGGAATAGATTGATACAAGACTGGACACCCTTGTCCTATATATAGGAGCAAGGGAGAAACCCTGAGACTTGTGTCCCAAGTAATCTAAACTAGACGGGCCGGAATATAAAGGCCCACTAAACTAATTAGCCTATTTAACTAATAGACTAATATAGACACTTTAACAGGGTGCATGTAGATTTGTCTATGGAAGAAGCAAGATGAAACAACAGGGAAGAGGTGGTGTGATGGGTTGTGGCAGGGGTAGAAAGGGAGGGAAAGGGGACTACGATAATAGTTGTACAAATAGGGGAGCATAGTGGTTGTTGGAGCAGGTAATGGAGAGAAGGAAGGACGACAGGAAGAGAGGAGAGGAGGAAGGGGGTGGCAGCATCTGTAGGGATAAGGGACAAGAGGCAATGGTTGGCAGGGGAGAAGGGAGGAGACGAGAGGAGTAAGGGGGATATAAGGGTAAGAATGGAGGAGGGGCATCTGGTTGGGTAGAGGGGAGCGTTGGGGTGTATTGGCAGGGATGAACGTGATGGAAACTGTAGGAATACGTAGGGGAGGAGAAAGCATTTAGTTGGGGGGTAGAGGGAGGAAGTTGAGTGCATAGAGGGAAGTTGTAGGACCCATAGGCTCAAGAGGGGGGTTGAATTGAGCTCTAAAAACTTAAATGCCTTCAAATCTTATCCCAAGAAAAATATTGCAAGTTAAAAGCAAGCAAGAGATAGATTGGAGCAGCCACAACTGAAGGTAAATATTTAGAGTGTGTTAGAAAATAGTTTTCTTATATATGTATCTCTTTACTATTTCCTTTTCCTATTGGGTCTATTATGTAAATATTCTTCTCTATATAATAAAGGGGAACCCGCTCTAACCGGGTATCACTTTGACCCAAATACACTCACATGCTATCAGA
This sequence comes from Alisma plantago-aquatica, assembly GCA_963693085.1. Classification (NCBI taxonomy): domain Eukaryota; kingdom Viridiplantae; phylum Streptophyta; class Magnoliopsida; order Alismatales; family Alismataceae; genus Alisma; species Alisma plantago-aquatica. The sequence goes on from OY856409.1 coordinate 69,779,769, forward strand.
GTGTATCTGATTGCTGCAACCCTAGCAGACGCCCCTTCTTCCCCTCTGCCCGTTCTTCTTCTTACCTCTTTTTTCTCCAGTTATATCTTTTGTCGCCACAGCAGCAGGGCAACCATCGGCGGTAGTCTTCACCGGGCAGTCGATCCTCCTCCGACCCGTCAAGGCACGATGGTTGCTAGAAGGACAGGAGAACCCCTCTTTCTATCCCAAAGAGAGGAGTACCTTTCTTCTCGTGGGAAAAATGTTTCTTTGCAGCTTCTGAGATTTGTTTAGCTTTAGTGTAGAACATAAGCCTGGAAGCAATCTGAGGCTCCATGCTATTCCAAAGCCATGATTTCACCAGCCCATTATTTTTCCGCCAATTGGGATAATCTTTGTTACCTTCATCAGGAGGATTTGACTCAATAATGTCCACCTTCTCGCGGGATTCAATCATTGTAGATAGTACTCATCCAAAGAAGATAATTTTGTGAGTTAAGCTTTACAGAAGTGATCTGAGATTGGTCGTTGTAGACGACCGTAGCAGAAGCAGCAGGCTTGGCATCACCCATGTTGAGAAATTAAGACAATAGTAGCAAACAGAGTGAAGAACACGTCGTGTCAAGGACGGAACACGCCGTGTTTGGGAAATGCACGACGTGTCTGATTTTCCACACGCCTTGTGAGTTGACAGAGACAAAATCCAGGTACACAACACGTCGTGTCTAATTTCACACGTCGTGTGAGTTGCTAGAGACTCCTGACAGATTTGCACACGTCGTGTTCGACTTTGGAGGCGTAACTTTCAACAGCTACGGTACGTCATGTCAGGGATGAGACACCTCGTGTCTTTTGCGAACAGTGTCATTAGAACAGAGATACTAGAGTGGCAACACGCTGTGTCGCCTGGGATACACATCGTGTCAGCGACGGCAGACATGCACTTTGACAGGAATTGGCTCGTCAAAGGGCGGAAATGGACTCTGGGAAGATGCATCGGAGAGAAGATGGCCCCAGGAAGACGCGTTGGGGAGGGGTGACGGGAATTCGCACTGTCACTAGTCAATTGATGATGTGAATCTGACGCAACAGCAGACCTGAAAGATGTGAGCACTCATCCACGTACGAGGACTACGTAGAGAGGAAAGAGGACGAGAAGAAAGGTAGGCATCCACGTACAGGGACTACGTCGAGACTAGTGACCAGATGAAAGACTGAGACGATCTAGTAACAACAAGGTTTCTATCAGGCTTAAATCTTGTGTATGCATTAGCCAGGAGTGCTATTTTGGCCACAGACAAACTACCAAACCTTGAAAAAGCCTTTGTACGGATATAACAGCCATCTTTTTAGTCTTTTTTGACTACTCATAGGAGAACACCATACGGAAAATCAGGCTTCTCTTGTTGTTGCTGCCAAAGGAACAGGACGGAGTGTTGGTCAAGGACGAGGTACTAGAAATCGTCCAAAATGTACTTTCTGTGGGAAACTTGGACATGTAGAAGACAAATGCTATTCTAAGCATGGTCGGTGGTCGGTACTTCTAGGAAAGGTGATATGTACTTCTTTGAAGGTGGTCGCCCAGTTGCTCTCCCTTGCAATGGCATTGTCATTATGGACATCCATCCCTACAGAGTCTTCAAAAGCTTGTTCTAGGCTTTAGCCTCAATAGAGTTGTTAGAATGTCAGTCATGTCAATTAGGCAAGCATCACCGCATATCTTTTCTGAGTCCCAATGTGCAACGTGTAAGTGTCCTTTTGATCTTATTCATGGTGATGTATGGGGTCCTGTTAAAGAACCGAATTATAATGGCTTTCGATATTTTCTGTCTTTCATTGATGATTTCTCCCGCACGACTTGGGTTTTCTTAAGTCTCGCGATGAAGTCTTGTCTGTTATTCAAACTTTTTATCAGTTAGTAAAAAATCAATTTGATGCTTGTTACAACCCCAATTTTTGGGTTCAATTGGTGAGAAATGTAATTTCTCATATTAAAGATAATTGAACAAATAATGATATAATTTGTTTTGAAGACATGGATTTCGTTTACAATAGCCTTGATGTATGTGTTGTGGGCTTTATTGGCTATTGGGCCCAATAATAAGGAAATAACAAAGAAAATTCAATTAGGGAATGAATAATTGAATATTTGAGAAAAGAAATATGTAGAAACCTCTAGAAGGCAAATCCAAAGAGGGATTTCGTGCCTCTTGGGTTCCTTGGGTTCCAAGGAGTCCAAAGTTGCATAAAGAGTGAAATAAGAAAAGAAAAGATTAATTAAGTATTTCTTTATTAAGAAAGAAATTGAAAATAATGATGAAATGTGGAAAATAAGTGAAAATATGTATAATTGAGTTATCCTTTGTGGAATTTCGTATCCCAAGAATTCCTAATGATAAAAGGAATACTAATGAGGAAAATAAAACAGAAATAAAGGAAAATCCTCAAAAAGGAAATATTTTAATAAGAAATAAACAAGATAATGTGAAATAATGCATTTAGATGCATCTAGAAGGATAATAAATATCCTTGGAAAAGAATTTCAAAAATACTATAATTTCTTGGGATCCAAGGAGTCCCAATGAATAAGAAGAAAGAGGAAATGTAAAATAATACAAAATAAGAGGATAATATGATACATAATTAATGACTTTTTGGTTTTATCCAAAAGAGATACTTTTTACTATAAGTAAGATTTCATGGCCAATGGATTAAAATCCAAGCACAAAGATGACGAAAGAGATAATTTTCAGACTTCCTAAGGAATACGAATAATCAAGAAAGGAAATAAACAAGAAGTCTTGGTACGGTAATAATACAAGAAAGGAAATTATTAGTGGACCAGGTTTTCCTAAGAACTAGTTTGTCCCTTGTTACTTCTCGTACCCTCTCGTATCCATTAGGGTTTCCTCCAAGGCGTGTATATATAGAGAGATATAGGAACCCTTAAAGATGGAACCAGACTTCTCAGCAGTCCCGGTTGTCCTTGGGAAGCCAGAGAGGAAGTCTCCTTCATAACAACGCTCCCTTGCCACGTTCTTCCAACCTGCTCCTAATCATGCCGCAAGACAAGATGGTTTTGAAGCCCATCTAGAATCATGGCTTACATAGCTGAGATGAGATCGGTAGAACACGGCCTCACCTTCCTCCTTTATCCCTTCTCGTGGGCGCGATGAGGGTCAGGACCTGCACATTAAAGAACAGGTTCCAGCCACCTCGACTTTGCCTTGCAGCCGCTAGCACTGAGCAAGGAGAGAAGGGTCTCTCTGGCCCTTGCGGAGGCTGTGCAGGAGGGCGCGTGCGGAGTGTGGGAGGTTAACGATCAAATTAGTCGGGTGGTAGCGCTGCCTTGCGGAATCAAGGAAGTCTGATCATTAGGGTTTTCCTGAGGAAGAAGATGACCAGAAGTTCAGGACTCGGTGATGGATATGCTAACAGAGTTGAGGAAATAGTTGGGGGCAACCCTTTCTCTTTGCGGCGGCCAGCAGATGCAACTGCGGCAGTAGCTTCGTTGGCTACTGCGGAAGCGACACCATTGTCGGGCTATGCATCGTGCTGAGGCTCGGGCGAACAAGACCATGAGGAAGGGGTGGCAAAGCTTGCGCAGGAGCTGGAGTTGGTAGCCTGCCTGCAGAGTCGGCAGCGGGCACACGACTTTAGGCCATCGTTGGCGTCGCGTGCAGGAGTCGCGTGGAGAAACCCTCACGCGAGGAGGGCGACGGGCGAGCGGAAACACATTTTCCTAGACTGGCCGGTCTAGAGCAGAAGGACCGTGCCCCACTAGCCCTCGTGGCCATGGGCTATACCAGCACTGACCAATAACAACCCGCCACGTGGCATAATGTTGAGGTAAATATGCTTTCCTTGTTTAATTCATAGAAATTAGAGGGATTATCAAAATATAGGGAAACTATATATTATTTTGATCAGAAAAATGATAGGAATCCAAATAAAATATTAACGAAACCTAATTTTGCTTCCTATTCGAAAAGTACATGGGTAACATGATTAAGAAGTGGATTAATACACGAAAAGTCTGGATTTGAGTATTAAAATGTTGGGAACTTTAAAAAGGTTTTCTTTCTATTGATTATCTGATATTATTGAACATTATAGAAATATAATATGATCACAATGATGATTACATGCAATTAGGGTTTTTAAGATAATGTACATCAACATGTATAATTAAGATTGTGAAATCCATAATACAATTAGTGATGTTCTTAATGCCTATAATGATGAAATTAGGGTTTGTGGACTAAAAGAGCATTACCAGTGATAAATGCATAATGAAGGCTAAAACCCTAATAAAACCCTAATGTGGTCTAGAAATCATAAGGGGGAATCCAAGTCGATCTTGAGAACGTTTTGAATAAAACAATGACACTTGGATGTTATGCATTATTTTCAGGATATTGTTGATTTCTTGTTTGATTGTAATGAATATTAATGCTTGGACATCAAGTTGCTCTGGATCAGGTACGTGGTTACGCTTATGAATAATCGCTCAAGTTTCACGGCGGTTCCCGAAGTTTTAATCGGTTGCTTGAAATTAACTGTTGGATGTTTATTTATTTCATGCAACTATAAAGTGACTATGATTATCACTATAAATGTGCGTATATAACTGATTAGATCCGGGTCCACCTCTATTTCTTTGAAAAGGCTAAGAAAAGAAGGGGTAATCCTAGAACAAGGTCTAGGTTACCGAGAGTTAGAAACTGGACTACCTACGTGTAGTGCCATGAGACTCATTAGCCTTCCATGAGTTAAGGAGTGGGCTACTTACGAGTAGTGCCATGCGACTCAACCCTAGAAATTGGTTCACTTATAGGTGGATCATGAGGGGTTTAATGAGGACAACATAGAGGATAGGGTACTCTTGGATCGCGGAGTTATATCTAAAATGTAATCTTGGTTGTTAAATGATTAATTGAATGATTACATATTTACATGATTATTGTTTCCCCCACATACCAGCTTCGGCTGACCGACGTTTTGTTTGTCGGCGTTTTAGGTACAAGCCAAAAGGACAAACAGTAAATCGTCATATTGTGAAATACATGAAGTAAAATACAAGGAGGATTAGTTAGAGTAGAATCCTTAAGTGGATAGAAGTTTAGAGATCCAAGCTTTCAAAAAGGTATGCAAAAATTTATTTTCTTACAGCTTTTCAGTATAGTATGTTAAAATTTGATAATTATTCTTGGTTAAATGCCAAACCTTTGATCCGGAAGTTATGGGTGCGGCTTCGACCTCTCGGTCTCCCTTAATTGGGGGTTATCGGGAGATGGGGTCGTAACAATGCTCATATTAAGATTCTTCATATTGATAATGCTCTAGAATATGTTCAAAAGGTCATTTCAACATTTTGTAATTCTATTGGCATGATTCATTTGATGACTTGTCCTCATACACCCCAAAAAATGGGGTTGTTGAACGCAAAAAATGCCACTTTATGTGGCACGCACACTACTTTTTCAAATGTCTGTGCCCAAGAAATATTGGTCTAATGCTCTGCTCACTGCCTTTTTTTAATAACCGTCAGCCATCTTCTGTCCTACCAGGGGCTACCCCCTTCTCTGTTTTACGACCTAACGAGCAACATTTTCTTGTTCCTTTGTCTGTTTGGATGCATTGCATTCGTTCACGTGTTTGATCCACGAGCTAATAAGTTGTCCCCTCGCGCGATTCCCACCGTCTTTTTGGGATATTCTCCCACACATAAGGGATACAGGTGTTACCGTCCTCGTCTTCATCGTCTTTTTGTGTCGGTTGTCGTCACGTTTCATGAGTCTACCCCGTTCCTTAGTGACTATGTTCAGAGTGAGGGGGAGTACAATCCTGAGAGTGACTACATCTTTGAGCGTGAGAGAGAACCACCACTCCCAGTGTTGTGTGATGAGAGTGTTATAGAGACCACCCCACCGTCACCACCGCCGCCGCCGTCTCAACCTTTTCCACTAGTTTACACCAAGGGAGCAGGGCGTTGCCAAGAGGATGTAGTGTCACCAGTCCCGCAGAATGCCTCATCATCCGGCACTCCTGAGGTACCTGCTTCTACTGAGAGTTCTCTTGATGCTTCTGTTTCAAATTTACACCTTTCAGTTGCAACTCAGAAAGGTGTTTGGTCCCGCACTATTTGTCATCCTTTGGCGAATGTTTGTTGCTTGTCTTATTTGTCACCTATAGCTCGCACATTTGCTCTTCACCTTAATTCTACAGTTGTTCCTTGTTCTTATACAGAAGCATCCAGACATGAGGGTTGGATCCAAGCTATGGACAGTGAGATGGAAGCACTTCATGAGAACTCTACCTGGGACTTGGTGGATCTTCCTACTGACAAGTCTGTTGTAGGTTGTCGCTGGGTTTACATTGTGAAACAAAAATCAGATGGGTCTACCGATCGCTTGAAGGTTGGTCTAATGGCAAAGGGGTACACTCAGACACATGGCGTTAATTTCTTTGAGACCTTCTCTCCAGTGGCTCGACTCAATTATGTGCGGATTCTGATTTATGTTGCTACTCATTTTCACTAGCCTCTTCTTCAGCTGGACGTCAAGAATGCTTTTCTTCATGGTTATCTACTTGAGGAGGTTTATATGGAGTAACCTCCTGGGCATGTTTCTTACGGGGAGTGTCAAAAAGTATGCAAGTTAAAGAAATCCTTGTATGGTCTAAAGCAGTCACCTCGGGCATGGTTTAATAAATTCAGTATTGCACTTATACAGTTTGGGTTCACCCAGTCTTCTACGGATCACTCACTATGTATATAAATCTTCAAGTTGCACTATTAATTTAGTTGTGTATGTAGATGATATTGTCATCACCAGTGATAACTCTACTGGCATTCTACAACTCAAGAAATGGCTGCTGTGAAAGAATATTGTATTGAACTAATTCTATTAGATTAGATGATTACAAGACTGAACGCCCTCTCCTTTATATAGGAGAGGGGAGAAACCCTGAGACTTGTGTCCCAAGTAATCTAAACGGGCCGAGACACTAAAGGCCCACTAACTAATTAACCTATTAACTAAATAGGCTAATGTAGACTCTCTAACACTCCCCCTCAAGTTGGAGCATGGGTGAAACACATGTCCAAAGCTTGGAGGTTACAAGACTCGATAAAACGATAAAAGAAATGATAAATGAAAGATCAAAGATAAATATCACTCCCATACAAAAGATGTTACTCCCCCTTAATAAATACTCCCCCTGAATCATATAGTGATGATGACTCTGCAGGCTGAAAATACTCGAGCTTTGAAGAATGTCTTTCTTTGAAGTGCATCTGAAGAATGGACATGATACTACAGCAGTAATTCGCCACTTGGAGCAGACAATCATCCATACCACGACCACGGCAACTTCACTGGAATACGTACTTAACGCGGCATGAACGCGGATCTCTCAATGATGATGTAGTAGTAGTGGTGTCTTCGAAGCGTTTAAGAAGACGTGCATAACATGGCACGAACACGGACGGACGATATGCTGGTGATACGATGCAGGTATCGTAACCCTGTAGCGTGAACCTTAGGGGCTTGACAAGAAAGGAAATATCATCCATCAAGGAAAGTCCCAAGAAGATCAGCAACAAGTGATGTCAAAACAACAGATGCAGCTCAGAGAAGACGTGACGAAGCAGCTTGGTGAAGATAAACTCAAAGCTTCTGAAAATTTGAAGAAGCACTCATGTGTCTCATATGAATGTAGTTGAAGAAATACATCATCAACACCTGACGTACATAACGTCGTACGAACGCGGATACGGTGTCGACGCTGAATGAAGCTGGCTGGAGGTGGAGAACAGACGTGCTGAAGAACGTGAAACTCCATGAAGATAATAGCCTGGAACATATATAACCTGAATACATATATCATCATCTCATCTCATCCTCTCTCTCATACTCTCTCATGCTAGCTCTCTCTTCTCATCTCTTCCTCTCCTCTCTACCCCCCCCCCACACACCAAATACGACAAGAGTGTCTGGTGTGGAGAAATAGATATATGACCCCCCGCACTGTGGAAAGGGATACACACAAGATATGGGTGAGTGGGAAAGGAATTAGTGGATTTGAGAGGATTTTGGGATATGGAGATGTGTAATATGTGGAGAATGAAACCGATAGCCGGAGAGAGAAATGCTAAATCGGTCAATGTAAGATCCGGGTAGAAAATTAAATGGATCTAATCCCGACCCGAAAAGGGATTTGTTTGGCCCATTAGGGCAACAAATCCGAGGGTACGGGAGCGGAGACCCCGCGAAAAATTCGATTAGGCTAAAACTTGGATCTGATTAGCAAAGATATGACCGATTAAGGATCTGAAAAGAGACAGGGATAATGCATATGGGGGCAGTAAACATGGTTGTTTGGTAGTGGTGGAGAGTGGCGGGTGACCGCTCGCAATAGATAGAAATAATTGACCTGGGGGCCAGGATGATGAGCCGCCGGTTGAAGAGTGCGATCGTCGGTTGGGGATATGGTTACTGGATGAAGAGACAGCAACTCTGCAGCAGACGGACACGGCGGCGGCGATAATGACTGTGATGGTTTCAGCGGGGATGTCTGCTGATAGGCGGTTGTTGTGTAACAACTAGTATTGCCACTGCGGCAGATGGCGGCTGCTGGAGATAGCCGGCAGAAGAGGGTCGGCGACGCCTGGACTAGCTGGTTGTGACTACAGCAGCGGTGGGTGGCTACGACTAGGTCGACGACAGTGTCGGTTGTTGTTGTTGCCCGCGGCGGTGATGGTTTCTGGAGACCGGTGGTTGGGGCGGCGGTGTTGTTCAGGCTGATGGCGGCTGACGATGGCGCTACTCTTTGCGGATGGGCGGCACAGATGTTTACGATAGCGTTGTTGTTTGCTTCTATTTGCTGGTGGTAGCGTGGATAGCTACTGCTACCTTGGGCCAGCGGCGGCTGCTGGCCGACGGCAGCAGCTATTGCTGCTGGTTGCAGCGGCAAGTGGTAGATGGAGGTGATGGTGGCGTTGGATATTACCGTCGGATATGGCGGCTAGAGAGTAGCTATGAAAGGGAAGAAAGAGCCATGTAGGCCGGATTTGCCTAGCGGGCAGCGGCCTAAGCCATGGCAACGGCCGCCCGCAGGTGGGCACTCCCCTTCAGTTGCTCTCTCTCGGGGAGAGGAGTGGCGGCCAGGGCAGTTTTCAGCGGCGGCTGCTAGGTTTTTGCTCAGGAACGAACACGCTATGATACCATGTGAAAGAATATTGTATTGAACTGATTCTATTAGATTAGATGATTACAAGACTGAATGCCCTCTCCTTTATATAGGAGAGGGGAGAAACCCTGAGACTTGTGTCCCAAGTAATCTAAACGGGCCAGACACTAAAGGCCCACTAACTAATTAACTTATTAACTAAATAGACTAATATAGACTCTCTAACAACTGCAAACACAATTTCAGATGAAAAATCTGGGTAATCTTCACTATTTCCTTGGTGAAGTTCTACACTCCAAGAAGGGCACAAACCTCTCACAACGGAAGTATGTCCTTGACCTCCTTGCACAGACAGGCATGGCACAGTGCAAACCTGTCTCCACGCCTATGGATTATCATATCAAGACTTCTATTTTTTATGACAGTGATTTTTCTAATCCAGCAACATATAGAGGGATTGTAGGGAAACTTATTTAATTGACAGTTACTCGTCCTGATATTTCTTTTGTTGTGGGAGTTGTTAGCCAGTTCATGAGTGCACCTAAGATGTCACATTGGATGGCAGTCATCCAGATTCTTCGTTATATTAAAGGATCACCAGGGAAGGGCCTTACCTACTCTACATGATAGAATCTTGCACATACACCCTTAAAACTCACTGGGTCTTCTGATGTTGATCGGGCAGGTGATGTTGGAGATAGACGTTCTACATCTGGCTATTGTGTGTTTCTTGGGTCACATTTGGTGACTTGGAGGAGCAAGAAACAGAATGTGGTAGCATGACCCAGCACAGAAGCCAAATATCGAGCCATGCCACATGCTTGTTGTGAGCTACAGTGGGTTGTATCTGTTTTGTCAGAAATGGGGGTTTCTTTTGAGACACCTATTTCTCTCGGTGTGATAACCAGGCAGCCATTCATATTGCTAGCAACCCGGTGTTTCATGAGAGGACCAAGCATGTAGAAGTGGAGTGCCACTTCATTTGTGATTTAGTGCTCTCCAAGAAGATTCAAACTCCTCATGTTTGGACTGGTCGGCAAGTGGCAGATATCTTCACCAAGCCACTTCTATCTTCAGCTTTCAAGCATATGACTTCCAAGTTGGGCGTGCATGATGTGTATGCTCCAGCTTGAGGGAGAGTGTTAGAAAATAGTTTTCTTATTTATGTATCTCTTTACTATTTTCTTTTCCTATTAGGTCTATTATGTAAATATTTTTCTCTATATAACAGAGGGAAACTCGCTCCAACCGGGTATCACTTTGACCCAAATACACTGACAGAGTGGTTCCATTTCGCCATAGTAACAAAAGTTTCTGAATTTTACGAAAAATCAGCGATTTTTCACGATGTTATAGGCTCCCGAATGTTTATCACCATTAATACGTCAATTGCCGATTTTTCACAATTTATCCCGCTTTTTCGCGTCAATTTGTTACGATTTTTCTCTTTTAAGTCGCTTCCTCTTTTTTTTTACCAAACCATGTACACAAAACTCTTGAAACACCCTAGACCCCCAACCCCCACTACTTTGGACAGTTTATTGTTATTTTTCAACTATTTCTTAGTTCTTTTCCTACTTTTCCACTCACTAAGATTGCATGTTCTTGTGACCTTAATATTTACATGCATCATATATGTATGTATGTACTATGTATATACATACATACATACATACATACATACATTTATCTAGCCAACAAGGAGTGGCTCAAGTGGTCAAGCACGGTGTCTCCTAACAAAGGGACCCAGGTACGAATCCCAGTTGCCGCCTTGATTTACCACCCTCCCGCGGGCGTTCGGCCTCCGCCACGGGCGTGGGAGGGGGGGAGAAACCTTTCTCTCTTAATCCCATACATACATTTATCTATATATATGTGTATATATACATACATATATATAGGTATATATACTTATGCTGCCGACTTATTCTCGATTATTTCTGACCGAAATTTATCGATTTTTCACGACTTTTCTCGATTTTTTCCGAATTCCGAATTTTTTCAGCCAGCCGAAAAATTGCCGAATCTCGAACTTGTTACTATGCATCTCGCAAGGACGTAACTCCACTACCCCAAGAGGTCAACCTCCAGGATTTGTAACATTGAGAATCATCTTATAATCCACAATAAAAGATTACACTAAGAGATCTCTTTTTTCATATCAAGGTCTAACTAGCTTCACTTTTTTAGGAAAGGGAGCCAATAACCTTACAAGGGACTCATCTCCTTACCTTGGGTTAACTAGCATGTATCTTCACCTTCCTTTGCCTAGGAAGACTCCAAATCATAACCTTAGGAAGAGAGAGATTGGAAGAAGGATGGAGAATTTTACATGCAATAAGTAGGGCTCTCTCTCTTACAAGATTTCTAATTCACTCTAATAATTGTAGCAAATGATCAACGCTTAAACAATTGATTAGGGGCTCTAGAGCATACTCACTCAACTATAAGCATTAGAGAATAGGTGGAAACCTTGGAACGCCGTCCAATAGGTCCTATTTATAGTTGAGGTCATAGACGCAATTAGAGAATTCTAGCCATTTTAGGGGATCATCAACATATCTATTTTCACTTTTTGCCCCCTCTAACAGCTGCATGCACTTAGCAAAAAGTAGTTGCATATTGTTGTAGGCCATATTTTTGGGGGGAAACTCGGTCAGTGGACTCACTGTCTAGCCATCTTTGCTTGTTAGCCAAGATATGTGTCAACAAAATCTCGACCAACCGGGAGTTCTGGAAACTACAAAGCAATAGTTGTCGGTCAAGATTTCACAGTGAAAACGCAGCAGATGCCACATGTTGTTTTACATTTTCCAAAACTCTCCTAGTGCATTTAGAATTCATTCTAATTAATTGTATTACACATTTGAGCTTAATTACAAGTCATATAATCATTACACGTGATTTACAACATATTTCTATAAAGAATTGTAGCTAGTTTTTCAAACTCTTAAATTTGTGCTTCTGCGACTTAACTTTCTCCAATCTAGGGTTTGTGACTTTTGTCAATTGGAGTGTGTCTATCAATCATTACCAATAATCTCAAATAAGAAAAGACGGCTAATCGTTGTATTAGATAAGAGAAACCCTGCTCCTATAAATAGGAGAACAAGGAAGCGTACAGGACATAAGACAACCTTAATGGGCCAAGACACTTAGGCCCATATTACAATCTAATAATAAAACACTAACTAAATAACTCTCAACACTCCCCCTCAAGCTGAAGTTGGAAGAATCCTAAATCAGCTTGCAAATAGAGAGTTGAACACAGAAACAAAACAAAAAAAAGATAAACCAAGCCCATACAAAAATTTTCTCCCCCTCAATATTACATTAAAACACTCAAACACTCAGACACTCCCCCTCAAGTAGATACTCCAAGCAAGCAGGTAGGTCGCAGAAGCTTCTCGATCATCTGGAGCAGAAACAAGAAGCATCACAATCATCTGGAGCAAAAGATGGAATAGCTAATAGGCACCAAGGTCTTCATCAAAGTCGTCGTCGTAGTAGCCAGAGAGTGTTGGATCACAGTAGCAGAGCCCAGAGAGTGCTGGATCACAGTAGCAGAAAGTCGACGTGCCAAAACACGGACATGCCAAAGAGTGTTGGCGCACAGCAGTAGAGAGTCGACGACGTAGGCAGATAAAAGATCGGTAAGCAGAGTAGCAAGCAAATAAATAACTCCAGTAGATGAAGCTCCATGTAAAGTCAGCAACAAATGTCTTCATCATCTTCCCTCTTTACACAATATCCATCACAATAGCAGACGTCAAGGTCCAGAGAGTGTTGGTCCACAGTAGAAAGTCAACGTGCAAATAAAGCACGGACAGCAGAAAGTGCAAAAGCACAAAGCAGCAAACAAAATATGCTAATCATAGCTCAAGTAGTAAGAAAGACGTTTGAATATGTAACTTCATAGCAGCAGTCGAGGTAGATGGTGAATAAGCAATAATAGTAGCAAAAGCACCAAATAGCAGCAACAAGAAGATCCATAAAACAACAATAGAAGTGGCAAGAATATCCATATAGATAGCAGCAGAAAGCACCACATAGCAGCAACATGAAAATCCATATAGATAGCAACATATATATATCTTCTTCTCTTTCTTCATCACTCCTCCATCTCATCTCTTCCTCTATTTCTCCCCTTCACACCAACCACGGAAGGAAACAAGAGTGGTTGGGGTGGACAATGGTAAAGAAACTCCCCAGAAAAATAAGTCACAGAACTGTCGGGGGGTTAGGGGCGCGGCCCCCCAATTAGGGGTTCCCGCTGTCCCTCAGTGGGCGGGGGTCGAGGGGAGGCCGCCCCTCGCGGGGGCTCGGGGGCAGCGCCCCCGGGAAAAGGTCTACAAAGATTTTCAAAGAGAAATCAAGCACAAATTTTCATAAACATTAATGATATTACGGATAAAATCCATCCAAATTTGCTCTAGCCAGTCCAAGAAATTTGATGTCAACTTGTCGCCACATATACCTTAAACAAACTCTTGTCCAACCTGGAAGGATGGACCAGCAGAACGAAATAGCTGCAAATCACAAGCTTGGCTAGAGATTCCAGTTGTGGCAGCAGCAAGGGAGTCCGACGGCCGACGACGAGTGTAGCAAGGTGGCGGAGCGGCATGGGCGCATCAAGTAGGGCAGCAGGCAGCAACAGACTCGGACAGCGGCAGAATGCATGGGCAGCGGCGGCATGAGGGGGGGACCAGCAGTGTCGGCGGCACGACGGCAGCAAGGCTGCTTGGCGCCGGCAAGGGGCTGCAGCAAGGGCGATGGAGCAGCAACAGGCAGCAGACGGAGCAACAACAAGGACAGTGCATGGAGCAACATCGGCGACAAAGGGCAACAGCGGCAGGGACGGACGCGGGGCAGCAGCAGGTTAGAGGCGACGGTGACAAGAAGGGCAGTGGGTAGCAGGGTTGGTAGCCACGGCAGCGCGCAGGGAGTAGGGTGATCGGCGGCTGGGCAATAGGCAGCAGATCTGGCGGCCGATAGTAAGAGCGTAAAGGAACAAGGAAGAAGGCAGGGAACTAGGAAGGAATTCCCTGCGGGCAGCCAAGCACCGCCAAGGGCGGCGGCCGCCCGCAAGGAGGGGCGCTCCTTTGGTTCTTGCTCTCTCTCACGTAGGGTTTTGGTCCCTAGGATGGCTTCTCTGATACCATGTCAAATAAGAAAATACGGCTAATCGTTGTATTAGATAAGAGAAACCCTGCTCCTATAAATAGGAGAACAAGGAAGCGTACAGGACATAAGACAACCTTAATGGGCCAAGACACTTGGCCCATATTACAATCTAATAATAAAACACTAACTAAATAACTCTCAACATTGTCAATTGGAGTGTGTCTATCAATCATTACCAATAATTTCAATAGAAATGTTAGACATGTATGAATGGAATGGTGAAGTCATCATCAAAATATGGGCAATGTGAACTATGAAGTCAACAACAAGCATTGTCTATAAGAATTGGAGAGCGGAGGGAATCTAGTCTTAAATTGCTTGCATGGATCCTTCATAGTATTGAACCGTCTGTTAGTTGGAAGTTCTTTACAACTACAAAGAAGCTTGGGATCATCTTTCTGAGATGTATTTGCCGAAAGGGAATGCTTCATGTATATTTTAACACCAAAACATTGGCACTTTTAACTTGTCTGATATAGAGATTTGTTGGCCATTACGACAAATTTTCTGGCATGTGGCATGAGATGTACACTTACCATCCTTTAAAATAAATCTAAAAGTTCTCAAACAACAACGTGAAAAGATTGAACTTGTTTAGTTTCTACCCTTGCTCCCAGCCTACTATGAGCCCATTCTATAATAGATCCTTGGTTCTTAACCATCACCTCCTCTCATGATGTCTATAGTAGACTCTCCCGTGTCACTTGCATGACTTCCTTCGTGGTTCCTTTAAAGTCAATAGCCTCGGTTGTCCATTTCAAACGTGTTTGTAACTGTGAACATGGCCCTGGTCATACTCCTCCAACAAGCTAAGTACATTTTTCAACATCTACCTCTCAACGACATTCTTTATAGTGAGGCCGCCGCTAAACTCTAAAGACAATGTAGAGAGAATGGAAAGCATGAATGGTTCAACTAGCTACCAACCATTAATGTTTAAACTACTGCAACTTTGTCTGCTACGTCTAATATGGTGGTCCTAAACAAGGCTAATTTAGACTATAGCCCAGGAAGCACAGGCACTTCCCCGAGGCTACCATGATCGTCTTATACATACATCCAACACAGACATGCATGGAAACAAGGTGGACACAGACCCGACCATGTCTAGGTTCTCTTTTTTATTTAAGGTTGAACACTTCCTAGACATGACTGCCCCAACCTACATAAGACTTGACTACAAAGGGAAAAAAATAACACATACCCCTCCAAACTCAGGGCCCAAGCCCCAATTCCTAACCAAAACACTTGAACCAGACTAGAATGGCTACCAACAAGCCTTCCCCCTCTAATTGGCGTTGCTCCTGAAAAGTGTTGACTTGAGAGTTATACATTGTCCCTAATTTGATAATGACTTAACCATTCCATTTATATGTATCTAATATGTTTGTTTAAGATTGATTTCAGGCATCAGGTACATGAAAAGGATCAAATTACGCAAGATGTAGCTTGTCCAAGTTCAAGTCAAAAGCAATGCAAATGTGCAATTGGTGAAATCACTCCAAATCACCTTAGAATATTTTTGTAATCACTTGTATTGATGATATGACTTGTAACTAAGATGAGAAAAAATTAGGGACACTTAATTCCATCGTTTGATCACTTAAAAATTATTTTGGAAAATTTTGTCACAACACTTTAATCGGTCGAGTTTGAATCTCGATCGATCCGTGATGGATTTTTGGAAATGGTTGCATCGATCGAGTTGTACACTTACAGAACTCGACCTACCAACTTTCTGACCAAAGTTGATTTTGGCTGATCGGTCGAGTTACCTTAGGACAAACTCAGTCGATAGTTTAAAAATTGGCTTTGTCAGATAGTGGATCGATCGAGTTACTTTTATTGAAAGTCGACTGAATGCATTGTACGGAAAACACAGAAAAAGTGATTCCAACCGTTGGAGAGTTGTTACAAAATAAAAATAGATCTATTGCAAGTTGTAAAATGGCTATTTTTCATTCTTAAGTGATCCCACACTCAAAGGAACACCCCCAGCTATAAATAGGACCTCTTGGAGTTCATTCCAAGGTTGCTCATTCATGCTATCCTTGGTCCTTGCTATAGTTGAGTGTGCTACAACCCTTTGAGCCCCTTTCTCTCTCTTTCATTTGCAAAGCATTTCGTGATTATGAGTGAGTTAGGCATGTTGTAAGAGAGCTACCTCATTGTTACCTTGTAAAGCTCTCCATTTTTCCATCTTCCCAATCCCCTTTCTCAAAGAGCAAAGGCTGAAGTGATCTTCTCCGAGTGAAGGAGGAGTTGTTCTTCTTCAAGGCTAAAAAAGGTGTGAAGATCTTCTCCAAGTGAAGGAGAAGGACAAGGCGGAAGATCCAAAGAGCTTGGTGGGTAAATCCTCAAGGCTGAAGACTTGTTGCAAAGAGGAGATGTTCGAGAAGGAATCGAGCTGCTTGCAAGAGTGGATAAGACCTGTTGTGAGGTAGAAGACTAGCTCTTGGATAGGTAAGCCCTTGGATGCAAGGTGGTCTTCTAGTATGTCTTATAATGGAATATAAGTATACCTGGGTTGTAAAGTCCTAGAGGTTGACCTCTCTAGGTAGTGGACTGACGGTCTCTTAGTTTGGAGATTGGAACCACTCTAAACACCTTATCCAAGTGTTTGTTTCAATCTCTCTCATCCTTGCTATGCTTGTTTAGATATTCACCCCAAGAAGAATCAAACTGAAATTGCAGAGAATACTGCAGTGATTATGTTCTGTCTTTTGAAGAACATAGGAGTCAAGTCAAGTGGTCTAGATATATTCTTCACCATATGACTTGTTTTGACTCCGGGAAGAATACCCGAGGCACCCACCCTCCCTACCCAGCCTTAATCTGTGGTCTCTTCATCTTTGCGACTGAGAAGTCTTTTTTTCATGATTTTTATTACAAACCTTCTAGAAAAGGAGTCTGCATCAGTGAGACCACTCTCAAGAAAACATTTTTTCCTACATCTTCCCCCACACCTGGAGCCTCTACCTCCACTCAGGCACCTCCACCTCAACCACCCTCCCGACCTGCACACGCCTCATCCATGTATCCAATGAAGCCCTCATGGGTTACATGGTGCATCAACAGGCGTACAACCTACAGGTTTAGCAGCACCTGCATCAGGATCTTTGCCAGATCATGTCAACCATGAACTTATCTTGTGCCCATCCCTACCCTGCCTACCAACCCTCCAAGTGGTGATTATGCTTCATTTGCATATAATCACTTCTACGGCCCCTCCACCAGTTGCTTCCGCTGCTACACCCTCTGCTGCTGGTAGACCTGCCCTTGGACCAACCCCTGGAGTGCTCCTTCTCCTTGTTGGCCCCATAGCTACCCTGCTTGCAGGCCTTGATACTTCTGCTCCCACTTTCCCTCAGACCAAGGAGCTCCATGATCTTGGCATGACTTGGGACGAGCAAAATGCCATGTGGCCCGGTCGTGGTTTCGATCCTTCTGTCGATGAGGAGATGTCCGGCCAGGTTGATGAGGAAGTTGTTGTTGATGACGACGAGGAGGCATCTGAGGATGATGGCCATGAGGATGGTTCTGATGATGATGGTTTTGTTGGTACTTCTGGTGATAAAGGTAAAGTTGCTGCCTTTGCTGCACCTTCAGATGGAGATGAGTACTACGAACTTGAAGCTTCTGATGATGATGTCGATGATGACCCTTTGGACTTAGATAGCCTAGACGTTTAGATGTTTTAGTTTTTAATCTTTAAATATTGATCATATATATCTTTCTAAACTATTTTGTACTTCAGACATCTGGGGACATTATCTGAGTTGTATTATTTCTATCATCTTGTTGTTTTCATCGTTTTGGCTTGTAGTTGCTTTGAGAACATGCTTATGTATCGTAATCTTAATCCTCTGTATCATAACTCTATGTATGTTCTATCATGTGAGTTATTGGTATGCTTTCCATATTTTGATTATGAGACTAGTTGCTTGTTTCCCTCTCATCTCTGTTTGATGTGTGTTATGTGGTTGGATGTTTTTGGTTGTGCTTGGAGAAGACCTATTTTTGTGCTCTTCTACCCTCCTTAGTTTTTGATAATGCCAGGGGGGGAGTTTGATGTTTTGAAGCTCAACCATATTGTTTTTACTGCCTGTATGATCCTTTTCTTGTCCAAAAAAATATTTTATCATGTGACTTGCTAAAGGACCATATAGTATACATATTATATAGCTTTGTGTAGAAAGACTAACTATGCATGTAAGAGTAAGCATAGATTGAGGAGGAGCAATTCACATTATTCAAACTATGAATTTCCTTTCAATTCACAAGGCCAAGGTATAACTTTACATATCCTTTTCAATATGTTGAGGAATGGTTTGTCATTGTCAAAAATGGGGAGAATGTTGACTTGAGAGTCATACGTTGTCCACATTTTGATAATGACTCATTCCATTCATATGTATCTAATATGTTTGTTTAAGATTGATTTCAGGCATTAGGTACATGAAAAAGATCAAATTACACAAGCCCTATCTTGTCCTAGTTCAAGTCAAAAGTAAAGCAAGTATGCAATTTGGAAAATCACTCCAAATCACCTTAGAATATTTTTGTAATCGCTTGTATTGATGATATGACTTGTAACTAAGAAGAGAAAAAAATCAGGGACACTTAATTCCATCGTTCGATCGCTTAAAAATCATTTTGAAAATTTTGTCACAGCACTTTAATCGGTCGAGTTTGAATCTCGATCGATCTTTGATGGATTTTTGGAAATGGTTGCATCGACCGAGTTGTACACTCACAGAACTCGACCGACCAACTTTCTGACTAAAGTTTATTTTGGCTGATCAGTCGAGTTACCCCATGACAAACTCGATCGATAGTTTGAAAATTGGCTTTGTCGGATAGTGGATCGGTCGAGTTATGAAACTCGACCGAATGCACTGTACGGAAAACACAGAAAAGGTGATTCCAACCGTTGGGGAGTTGTTAGAAACAAAAATAGATTCGTTACAAGTTGTAAAACGGCTATTTTTCTTTTTTAAGTGATCCCACACTCAAATGAACACCCCCAGCTAGAAATAGGACCTCTTGGAGTTCATTCCAAGGTTGCTCATTCATGCTATCCTTGGTCCTTGCTATAGTTAAGTGTGCTACAACCCTTTGAGCCCCTTTCTCTCTCTTTCATTTACAAAGCATTTCGTGATTATGAGTGAGTTAGGTGTGTTGTAAGAGAGCTACCTCATTGTTACCTTATAAAGCTCTCCATCTTTCCATCTTCCCAATCCCCATTCTCAAAGAGTAAAGGCTGAAGTGATCTTCTCCGAGTGAAGGAGGAGTTGTTGTTCTTCTTCAAGGCTGAAGGTGTGAAAATCTTCTCCAAGTGAAGGAGAAGGACAAGGCGGAAGATCCAAAGAGCTTGATGGGTAAATCCTCAAGGCTGAAGACTTGTTACAAGGAGGAGATGTCCTAGGAGAAGGAATCGAGCTGCTTGCAAGAGTGGGTAAAACCTGTTGTGAGGTAGAAGACTAGCTCTTGGATAGGTAAGCCCTTGGATGCAAGGTGATCTTCTTGTATGTTTTATAATGGAATATAAGTATACATGGGTTGCAAAGTCCTAGAGGTTGACCTCTCTAGGTAGTGGGCTGACGGTCTTCTAGTTTGGAGATTGGAACCACTCTAAACACCTTATCCAAGTGTTTGTTTCAATCTCTCTCATCCTTGCTATGCTTGTTTAGATAGGACTTAAAATTCAGTCTTAGTATTTGGTTTTAATTGATATAATTTGAAGATCTAACTATTCTTGTGCAAGTTTTGAAGCTCTATTCGCCCCCCTCCCTTTCGAGCCCTAGATCCAACTAAAAGAAAGCAAAAATCGCCTCTTGTTCAGTTGCTTCAAGTATGAGCAAGGTGTTGGGGCCCCTAAGAGCAGCCACCTGATGTGCCATGTGGCATTAGGGGCTTTCTATATATCTTATTAACCCTAATTAGCACACTCTCAATACATGGATATACAAGCTCGCGGGCTCGACATATAAGTGGCAAGTCAAGGGTCAAATCCATAGGGACGGAGCAGACATTAGAGCTAGTATTTTCATTAGGTTCCTTGTGGAGAGATTAGGGTTTTAATGGTTTAAACTTGGTTTGATTTGAATTGCAATATGGGAACATGCAATTAAAGAGACAGATTAAAACCTAAATTAAACCTAGCAACTAGATCAATAGAACTAGCCAAAGGAGTAATTAACACTACACTAGCAAGAGCATATGGCTAGACTAGATTAGCACTAGCAGGGCAATTAGCTAAATGAGGCAAACTAGGACTAAGCTAAGCAATTAACTAAACAACCAACTTGATTAACCATAAATGGAACAGTTTACCATTAAATTATTTATTAGCACTAATGAGCAAACATGATTTAAAACTTTGGTCAAAACTACAAAATTTCAGTTTTGATACGCACTAGAATCGAAATGGACAATCCAAATAGCCAAAATTTCCAATTTTCTAATTGCATTAAATTTTAAAAAAAACATTAAAAATCCTAAATAAATATGGGAGACCCCTTGAGTTAATTGAATCCAAAATCTAAGATCTAACATGTTATTCTATAAGAATATATGTATGTATACATTGCATCATCGAATCCTGATCGAAACAATTTTGTGTATTTTCACTCAAAAATGTAGGAGGCCCCCACCATGTACCAACATATGATATTATTGTATAATTAGGTGTTTTTATGTACGTAGATCATCATGGTAAAATTTTATGACTTAATTCCTTTATTTGGTCATTGTAATCGTCAAAATATTGTGCCAAAATAAGTAGAGATATCGAAATTTCGGCCCAAAAATCTGTAAATTTCTATTTCTGGACCATTGGGAACAACATCGAAATCGACAATTTAAACATGGTGAGCAAGTAAGTAAATTAGGTCAGCAAACACTACACAAGTTAGTAATGTAACAATTAATTAGGGAAGTGGGTCGTTTGGGGATATGATACAATCAACCATGCATAGGGGTTACATTTATCAATGCATCCTATAATAACGCTACCAAGCCAAACAACAAAGGGAGGTACGGGTAGGAGTCGGATGCTACTAGTTGGCCATGGATGGCATACAGGGGTGTTTTGGGGAACTAGTCCGCAAATACACTCTATCCAACCTCATGAGGCTCAATTGACTAGGGGATAGATGAAGCTAACCCTAGACCACCCTAGTCTAGGGTCTAGGTGTGGTTCTCCTAATGCACTTGGTGGCAAGGGTTGGTATAAGGTGTAGGAGAAACATTTTCACCTTCTATTACCCCTTATCCAACCTCTAACATGCTTTTTTCCAAGTGTAGAAGGGGAGACACATCTAGCTACTTAGATCTCACACCTAAGGCTAGTGGAATAGAGGGATAGAAGTTTCTGCAACACGAGTTTCGATCGCTTTATGCCTTTCGCATATCAATCATTTTCAGACTTCATGTTCGTATACTCCCTAGTAGAATGGCGTTACTCAAAAGGAAGAATCACCATCTCCTTGATGTGGCAAATATGTATGTTATCACCCATCGTAGGTTTCAAGAATTTAAATTTGGTGAATATGTTGCGATACATGTGCCTTCAAATGTTTTTCTAAAATCTTTTTCAAAAGGCTTCATTCTCAAGGCCTATTACCATCCTAGATGCTTCATAAGAGCAGGCCCAACGTGTATGTACAAGACCTATAGGTAGATATCTGCACATGTTACTTTCAACGTGAAAGATTTGTATGCTTACCATGGTGGTTTGAGACACCTCCTACAGTTCATTGTCAAGGGACTCCAGTACCTATTTAATTGATTCAGCTAGTTCTTCCGTGAGTCTCATTGCCACCTTCAGACCACATTGAGGCCGTCCTCGAGGATCAGACCATCTTCACCAGGCAAGGCATGGTATGGCATTACCTCGTCCATTGGCATGTTGCCCATTATCTGAAGATATGTGGATCTTCGACTACAAGTTTTTACTCCCTGGCATTGACCTCCGTAAGGAGTACCACAGTCCCAACTTATGGAGCCAAGTCTTTTGCAACCCTAGGGGAATTGATGAGGGAGAATCAAAATCTTTATATACTTAAGTACATAGGGACCCCAACTCAAATGCACTTTGACTCTAATATTATTCTCCAATGCACTTTGAGGCTGAATACATTGTTGGTAATTGTATTAAGTCATGGACTTTAATCCCATATTTGCTACCAATCTATTTAGTCAATCTGTAACGCCTATATATAGTCTCTATAAGCCTTATTAGAAGGGCGTTTGATGATTGAATTTGGATATCATATTTTCATAAACTCATTTGCTAGTTTGATTAGTAGGGTTAGAATTAAATCATTAAACTCATCATCGTGTAGTCAAGAGTCAAGAGACTCAAGACAGTACTAAGACCATACTAGTTAAGGTAGGTGCCTAGGTGCACTCAGTCAACCTATCTTTTTATTAATTTCAGACCATTTTTTGTACATATAATCATACCATATGTATTAAATCCCCGATATATAGATGTAGTTATGGTTATACATGATTGCATATACATTTGTTTTACAGTGAATCCTCAAATTAGACCCTAAGATAAAACCTTGCAAGAACATAACAATGCTATTAGTATATATATTTTACTATGCTGTGTTGTTTTATACTTAGTGTATTTTGGCTTTTGTCTTTTATAGCCTCTTGTACTTTTATCCCATATTGCCTAGCTCTACTCTATGTCTCACTCTCTTATCTTATAAAAGAGAGAGGCATGTACTTGTTTTATTCACTCAATAAGAAATAGCCTTTAGTATTTTAGATGGTATACCATATGTATTAAATCCCCGATATATAGATGTATTTATGGTTATACATGATTGCATATACATTTGTTTTACAGTGAATCCTCAAATTAGACCCTAAGATAAAACCTTGCAAGAACATAACAATGTTATTAGTATATATATTTTACTATGCTGTGTTGTTTTATACTTAGTGTATTTTGGCTTTTGTCTTTATAGCCTCTTGTACTTTTATCCCATATTGCCTAACTCTACTCTATGTCTCACTCTCTTGTCTTATAAAAGAGAGAGTCATGTACTTGTTTTATTCACTCAATAAGAAATAGCCTTTAGTATTTTAGATGGTATCAGAGCCTCCCGATCCTCCCTAAATCCCTCCCTCCTAAACCCTAACACCATGCCCACTTAACCCTAGTCGCCGCCCCCCTTTTCTTTTTTCTTTGTTGTTGCCCCCCCCTTCCCCTGTTGTTGCTGCCGCCGGCCTCCTCAGCCCCTGTCGTCGCGCCCTCACCTCCTCAGCCCCTCCACCCAACAGCCCCTTCTCCCCGCTCTCCCTTCTCCACCCCAAATACCGCCGCCACCATCTCCACCCACTCCACCAACCCGCCGCCTCTCCTCCTGCCCCTTTCCGCCGCCGCCACCCATCTCTCCTCCTGCCGCCTCCACCCTCTCTTCTCCACAACCCACCACCACCTACCTAGCTCTCTGTCATCACCACCTTCTTCATCCCTTATCCCTATCCCATTCTGTTAATCGCACCATCCACCATCCTCTTCCCGTTGGTCTTCGGACAGCTTCTGACACTTTCCAGTTCTGGCACGTTGAAGACGTAAACTCAGTTCTGCTCTCTGCCCGCCTACGCCTCATGGTGGCGTAATTTTTCCTCCATGTTGGCGTAGGTTCTTCTATATTCCTTGTTGCCCCTACGTGGGTTCCTGAGATCCGATGCTTGGATCTCCTATCTTGTGCGCCCAGCCTTGGTGCCTCTAGATCTGCCCATGTATTGGACTTCTGCTGATGCCTACTTCTGTTGACTGCTACGTCAACCTTCTGCTTGCTACTGCTGCATGCGCCCTTGGTTCACGCTACCTACTTTCTCCATAGCGACCTCAGACGTTCCCCGCAACTTGTGCGTCACCACTGTCAAACTGGATGGCTCCAACTACCACTTATGGGCAGCCTCCTTTGAACTCTACGTCAAGGCTCAAGGACGTTTCTCACATCTGTTTACCAAAGGTCCAGCGACTCCTGCTACAGATGTTGATGACAAGACAAAAAAGTCCTATGATCTTTGATCTAAAGAAGATTATGGCATTATGACCTGGCTGGTCAATAGTACAGAGCCCAAAATCAGCCAGTCTTTGCTCCGCCTAAAGACGGCTAAGGAAATGTGGGATCAGCTTTCCCACGTGTACTCTCACCAGTAGAATCCGAAGGTGTTCGAGATCTTCAAAAACTTGGCCAAACTGGAGTACTCGACTATTGATTGTGTGGAGGACTACTATAATCAATGCTCTGCGCTCTGGGATGAGTTCGAGGTCTATCAACCCCTATCATCAGATATTACTGAGATCCAGCGCCAGCGCAATGAGTTACAGTTAGTCCAGTTCTTGCTAGCATGTCGTCATCCTTTGGGGGGATAGTCGATTAGATCCTTCCTAGTGATCCTCTTCCTACCCTACGCGATGTTCTGAAGCGTGTGCAGCGCCTTTTACTTTGTCTCACATGCACTTCCTGATACTTCTGATGGGACAGCCCTTGTTGTAAGGACCGACGACTCCTTCCGTGGACATGGTCGCGGTCAGGGACGATCTTTGCCTGGTCTAGGACGGGGGTCCTCCTCTACTGCTGACGCTACTGAACAACGCTATTTTACCTTCTGCAAACGAACTAATCATAATGAAGATCGTTGCTGGATCAAACATGGGAAACATGTGTGGGAAAATCAAGTCACATCTGAATAGCCTGACACTACTGCCTCCTCTTCTGCTCCACCGTCTGTCGATTGGATCAGATCGGAATTTGAGAAACTGCTTCAAGCGCGTCTGGCCTCATCTACGGAGACTTCCACTGATGGCAGTTTTGCTCTCCTAACCCAGTCTAGTAAAAACACTTGGGTGATCGACTGTGGTACAACCTCCCACATTACTGGCAATCCTACCTTATTTTCTACTTTGCATAAAACTACTACTATTCCTCCTGTTACTCTAGCTGATGGTTCACAAACGTCTGTATCTGGTTTTGGAAATATCTGTACTTCTGGCCGCCTACCTCTGCGCTCTGCATTATATGTTCCTAAATTTCGAATTAACTTATTATCTGTCAGTCAGACTGTTAAGAGCCTGCGTTGTTCTATAACATTTGACCCGGATGGTGCTATCTTTCAGGATATGCGTACGAGGACGAGGATTGGTTCGGGCCATGAGGGACCATACGGCTTATACTACCTGGATGTACCGAGGAATGATGCGCTTCTGACTTCTTCTGTGACGGGCATCCAATGGCACTATCAGTTGGTACATCCGTCAGCGGCCAAATTGAAGCACATACTACCTGCTATTTCTGATTCTGTTTTTCATTGTGAAACTTGCCAGTTAGGCAAACAGACGAGGTCTACTTTTTCAAAAAAATTATGTATTGGCTCAAAACAGCTTTTTGATATAGTGCATGTTGATATTTGGGGTCCATGATATGTTCCCAGTGTCTCTGGTTTCTGGTATTTTATGAGTTTTATTGATGATTTCTCTAGAACTACTTGGATATTCCTGTTAAAAGATCGGTCTAACATTCTTGATACTATTACTGCCTTTTTTAAAATATGTACCCAGTTTAGTAAACCTATAAAAATCTTTCACACTGACAATGCCCTTGAATTCATGCAAGCCTCAGTTAGTCCTTTTTGTCGCAAACTGGGTACTATTCACCAAACCTCATGCACTTATACTCTGCAACAGAATGGAGTTGCCGAACGCAAAAATCAGCATCTTCTTGAAGTTGCTCGCACTCTTCTGTTTCACTACCATGTTCCCCACTGTTTTTGGCCCGAAGCTATTTCTACTGCATGCTATCTTATCAATCGCATGCCATCTTCTGTTCTTGGCAATCAAGTTCCATATCAAATTGTATATCCTGATGCTCCGTTGTTTTCTGTACCCCCTCGGATTTTTGGAAGCACATGCTTTATTAAAAATCTGCGTCCTGGATTAACTAAACTTGATCCCCGAGCCATCAAGTGTGTCTTCTTAGGGTACTCTAGGACTCAAAAAGGGTACCGATGCTATGACCCGGTTGGAAAGAAATGGATGGTCTCAGCTGATGTCGTCTTCTTTGAACATATGTCGTTTTATTCCTCTGTTGGTTCTGCCTTAACATCGGATTTATTTGCGGATACACCTTTACCGCTGATTGATGCTTCTGATTCTTCGGATACCACTCATGTTGCTGCTCCTCCATTGAAGGTTTATCAAAGAAGACCGAAGGCTCCAACTCCCTCCATGGCCCCTCCAGATCCTTCATCCCCGATGGCAGATTCACCTCCATCCCATGTATTTTCTGACTTAGATATACCTATCCCTCTATCAGCTTACGCAAAGGTACTCAAACTTGTACACAACACCCCATTGGGAATTTCTGTACCACTGATCACTTGGGGACTAATTTTGTGAATTTCACATCTGCTCTTTCTGCTGTATTTATTCCTAAGAATGCTTCTCAAGCACTTAAGCATCCAGCTTGGCGTCAGGCCATGGAATCTGAAATGCAGGCCCTTACTGAACGCAACACTTGGCAGTTAGTTGATCCTCCTTCTGGTTGTTCTCCGGTTGGCTGTCGATGGGTCTTTACGATCAAATATCAGCCTGATGGGTCTATTGAACGTCTCAAAGCTCATCTTGTTGCCAAAGGCTATACCCAAACATATGGCGTGGATTACTTTGAGACCTTCTCACCGATTGCCCGTCTGAACGTCTCAAAGCTCGTCTTGTTGCCAAAGGCTATACCCAAACATATGGCGTGGATTACTTTGAGACCTTCTCACCGGTTGCCCGTCTGAACTCGGTTCGTGTACTTATTTCTGTGGTTGCTAATTCTGACTGGCCTTTATTTCAGGTCGATGTCAAGAATGCTTTTCTATATGGTGATCTACATGAGGAGGTATACATGGAACAGCCTCCTGGTTTTGTGCTTCAGGGGGAGTCCTCAAAAGTTTGTCGTCTGTGCAAAGCAATTTACGGACTGAAGCAAAGCCCCCGTGCCTGGTTTGATAAGTTGAGCTCTATTCTTCAAAAATTTCAGTTTCGTCATTCTCAGTCTGATCATTCTGTATTTATCAAACACACCTCCTCTGGGCTTGTTATCTTGATTGTTTATGTTGATGACATCATATTATCTGGGAGTGACCTTGTAGGTATTCAGGCTACTAAACGCTACTTGGAAACTCATTTTGTCACTAAAGATTTAGGTACCCTGAGATATTTCTTGGGATTGAAGTGTCTCGGTCATCTTCTGGTATGTGCTTATCTCAGCGCAAATATGTTCTGGATCTTCTATCTGAAATAGGTCTTCTTGGAGCCAAGCTTGCCAGTACCCCGTTGGATCCGAATACTAATTGGGATGACGAGACATCTCCTCCTTATCCTGATCATCATCAGTATCGTCGCATGGTCGGGAAGCTTATTTACCTTATTGTCACTCGAGCTGATATCACATCTAAAGTTCTCCTGGGAAAGGTCTTCTGTATAAGAAACATGACCACTGTAACCTTGTTGGGTATTCTGACTCTGATTACGCTAGGAGCAAAATAAATCGTCGTTCTACTTCTGGTTACTGCACGTTTGTAGGTGGTAACTTGGTTACCTAGCGCAGCAAGAAACAAACAATTGTTGCTCGTTCTAGTGTTGAAGCAGAATATCGAGCCATGGCTCATACTACCTGTGAACTCTTCTGGGTCCGTGGTCTTCTGAAAGATTTTGGTATCTCTCATTCCAATTCTATTCCTATGTACTGTGACAACAAGGCTGCTATCTTTATTGCGAGTAATCCTACATTTCATGAACGTACTAAGCACATCGAAGTTGACTGTCACTTTGTACGAGAAGTTGTCTTATCTGGTCAAATATCTACGCCTTATACACATACTTCTGATCAAGTTGCAGATATCTTCACCAAGATTCTTCAGAAGACTCGATTCACTGCTCTGATTGACAAGCTGGGCATGATTGATATCTATGCTCCAGCTGAGGGGGAGTATTAGTATATATATTTTATTGTGTTATGATGTTTTATATTTAGTGTATTTTGGCTTTTGGCTTTTGTAGCCTCTTGTACTTTTATCCCATATTGCCTAGCTCTACTCTGTCTCACTCTCTTGTCTTATAAAAGAGAGAGCCATGTACTTGTTTTATTCACTCAATAAGAAATAGCCTTTAGTATTTTAGAAATGCGAATTTGAAAATTGAGTATTATTGGTAGAAAGCCCCAAAAATAGAGAAATTAGGCTTTTAACATGGATAACAAATCTTAGTCAATGCATTGACCTTAAAGGTTATTACCTATATATGGGATTGAGAACCAACAAACAAGACTTAAGGCACACATAATCAAGGCACAGGCCAAGGTGCACCCCCTTGGGGCGCCTTAACGCCTAGGCATGTGCTTTGACAAGTACGAACTCAAGACAAAGTTGCTAACTAGACAAAGCACATACTTCATGATTACATAGAAGTCTCAATAAACTAAACCATTTATAAATAAGCTCAAAGATAAAAATAAAAATATGTACAAACTAATGATTGATAAATCAATGTTAGAAATATCAAATAAATTATAATTTTTACCTTCAACACAAAGTGACTACAAATCTTATCTTCTTCTTCACGTGTTCGCAAACCCTACAAGAGATCAAAACTATGAAGCCCAAATGAATGAACCTTGTGAAAAGGTAGTATATTTTGAGTACTCTTAAAGGAAGATGTAACATGGCAAGGGTAGAAGGTTGTTTACTTTTGACAAAGTAACTTTAGATGCCCAAAGTCGATTTTTTGCTCTTGTTGATAAGTAGAATCTGAAATACCAAAAATAAATATAGAGTACTTGTGAGAAACTCATTACTAGGAACTAGTAAACAACTAACTTAGATTCTCAAATAAAACAACAAATACAATTCAAATAAAGTGTAAGTGTTTGTGTGGATAATGAGGTACCAGGGGGTCACCCTCCTATTGTTGTACCAAGAAATAGAATACAACAATTTAAATGTGGTAAGTTTCATTACTTGGGTTCTATAATGGATGGTGATGTTCAAGATGATGTTTATCAGAGTATCACAATATGATGGTTAAAATGGACGAATGCAACTGGAGTAGTATGGGACTAGAAGATCTCTCTCCGATTAAAAAGTTTAGTTTTTATGGAACCGGCTAGCCATGCTATATGGGAGTGAATGTTGGAAGCGATTTCTAAAAAGCAGGAAGCGGGAGGCGTGCGGACAGTACCTTGTGGATGCTTGAGCACCAAAGCTTTTTGAAAAAGCGGATGCTTATTCTCTTATGTAATTTTGTATAAAATTACACATTCATGTAAAAATTTCATTATGTACATATCTGAACTTATAGTATATAGTTGAGAACTAGTACATACACATTCTAATACTTAGTAGAAAACTAGTACATACATATTGTTAATATATTTCATATTTATTCTATTTTGTAATTTCTATATCCTGCTGGACCTCTATGTAAATTATCCAGTTTCTCTTATTAATAAAAAGGGAGAAGGCATATGGCCTCTCTCAACACTGCATTGCACGTTGCATTGCGGCACCACATTTCACATGGTATCAGAGCAAGGTTCCTAACCTAACCCTACCCAACCGTCACAACCCAGCGCCGCCGCCGGTCGCCAGTGTGAACAGTAACTCCGGCTGTGAACAATACGCGGCGTGAATAGTACGTCGGAGTGAACAGTAATTCCTGCGTGAGCAGAGCACGTCACCAGCCTTCCCCGGCCGCTGCGGCGCTGGCCCAAAGCGGGCGGAGCAGCCGTCTCCCGGGCCAGGCGCTGTAGCCGCCATCCCCCCTTCTCTTCTATCTCCGGATCGTCAGGTCCTTCGGTTGATCCAACGAATTTCTAAATCCCAAACCGGAGGGTCCGTCGGTACGTAAAAAATTCCTAATCACATCTCCTCCATGTGTGATTAGGGAATTTCAATTGGGGGTTGTGGATGCGTCAGATACGCATCCGATCTTGTGACGTGACGTGTATCTCCCCGTCACCCATATCTTCTTGTAACGTGTATCAATTTATCACTCTTCTTCTCGTCAAATCATGGAGGACACCAAGGCATCTACCATCTACAGTGATATGTCTCCTATCCCCTCCATCAAGCTGAATGGGAAGAATTATCTCTTATGGATGAATGTTGTCCATACTGTATTGGAGTCACGCGACAAGGCGAGACACGTTGATTCTGATCCTCCTGCACTTACTGACAAAGGCTATGCTAAATGAAAGTGTCATAACAGTCTGGTGAAGACCTAGTTGTGGGGGAGCATGGAACCTGGGATTGCCTCGAGGTTCATGTTCTACACTGCCGCCAAAGAGATCTGGGATGCTGTGAAGAAACATTATTCTCAAGAGAAGAATGCGCTTCGTCAATTCATGATATATGATCGCCTGTTTGCAGAACGGCAGGGAGACAGACCTTTAGAAGAATACTTTGGAGTGATTCAAGGTATTGCATAAGAGCTGAGTTTCTACCATCCAGAAACTGTCCAGGAACAAGTCAAAGACAGAGATGACTTGATTACAGCAAAATTCTTGTCTAGTCTGAGTTCTTCGTGCAGTTCAGTCTGCAGTGTTATCTTAGCTTCTGTTAAACTTCCCATCTTGGAAGAGGCCTATTCAAGGATTTTACAGGCAAATTTTGAACTTGTTGATCCAACCGTAGTCTCGTCTCAGGGAGATTCTCATGCTTCTGTAGCTGCTGCAGTGAGAGGAGGACGGACAGGTATGGGCCGAGGACGTGGAACTCGCCCTACGTGCACTTTCTGTGACAAACCTGGACACACCGTTGAGAAATGCTGGAAGAAGCATGGTCGACCTGCTGCACCACCTGTGGGAGCAACAAACTATGCTACCACTACCGAGTCTACTGAGCCTCCTGCTTCGAGTTCTGGTCCTTCTGGCATCACACTCACTAAGGAGAAATATGATAGATTTATCCTGGCTACTCAGCATCTGAGCTTGGGATCATCATCTTCAGCCAACTTGGCGTCCACCACTGGGTCGTTGATTCTGGAGCGTCACAGCATATGACTGGTATGAGGAGACTTCTTCACTCCATTGACTCACATATCCCTCACAAATCTGTAACAATGGCAGATGGTTCAGTGAGGAGAGTGTTAGCCAGTGGATCTGTTTCTTTGACTCCTGGAATTGATCTTAAATCCGTACATTATGTGCCTGCTTTTCCTTTTAATCTTCTAACTGTTGCTAAGTTGATTGATAATGTGAAATGTACGATAACCTTTGGTCCTTGTTTTTTTGTTACAGGATCTCAAGAGTATGAGGATGATTGGTAGGGGGCCTAGGAAAGGTGATCTCTACCTTTTCCACGATGACAGTTTGCCTCGTCAAGTTTCTGCTCCTGCTCTAGCTGTCTTGTTGAGTGGCTCTCCCTTACTGTGGCACTACAGATATGGACATCCTTCATTACAGAGCCTGAGAAAGTTAGAACCAGAATTGTCTCAAGTATCGTCTTTAGAGTGTCAGTCCTGTCAACTGGGGAAACATCATAGAATGTCTTATCCCGGTCGTGTCAATAAACGGGCGTCATGTCCTTTTGAGTGGGTCCATAGTGATGTTTGGGGTCCTGTAAGAGACCATAGTTATAATGGTTTTCGTTATTTTATCTCCTTTGTGGATGACTTTTCACGTATGACTTGGATTTATTTGTTGAAAAGTCGAGAGTTTGTGCTATCTATTGTCAAACATTTTCATCAAGAAATTAAAGTTCAATTTGATTGCAATATTAAAGTTCTTCAATCTGATAATGCTTTGGAGTATGTTCAAAATGTCATGGCTGATTTTTGTAGTTCTGTTGGGATGATACATCGTACATCCTGTCCTCACACCCCTCAGCAGAATGGGGTAGCAGAGAGGAAAAATCATCATCTTCTTGATATTACCATGACAATCATGTTTCAATCTAAAGTTCCTAAGCGGTTCTGGTCTGACGCTCTCCTTACTGCATGTTTTCTTATCAACAGGCAACCTTCTTCTGTGCTTCAAGGACGTACTCCTTTCTCTATCTTACGTCCCATGGATCAACCCTTCCTTGTTCCTCTTAGAGTGTTTGGTTGTACTTCTTTTGTCCACAATTTTGATCCTAAGGCTGATAAGTTATCTCCTAGGTCAATTAGGATTCTCTTTCTTGGTTACTCCAATACTAGCAAAGGGTACAAGTGTTATTGTCCAAGTCTTTGTCGTATGTTTGTGTCTAGAGATGTGACTTTTCATGAATCCACTCCATATTTCTCTAGTGTTCCCAGTAAGGGGGAGCAATTATGTGAGAGAGTGCCACCATCAGATGCTAGTGAGAGAGTGCTGCCACCACATCAGAGTGAGAGAGTGCCACCTATCATTCCTGACTATACTATCATTCAGGAAGAGCAGCTAGCAGATGGTCCACAAATTCAACAATATTCACATGTTTATAGCAGACGAGGCAGACAAGATCCAGAGGAGGTAGCGACTCCAGTCTCTAAGCCTCCCCATCTTCCTCTACTCAAGGGGTTCTTGAAGAACCATCTGACCTTGATGTTCCCATTGTTGTTCGTAAAGGTACTCGTTCCTGTACTATTCGGCATCCTATTACAAATGTATATTGTTTGTCCAAGTTATCTCAACAGGCTCGCTCTTTTGCTCTTGGGATTGATTCTGTGGTCATTCCAAGAAATCATCTTGATGCTATGAAGGATATTGGCTGGAAACATGTTATGCATGTTGAGATGTCTGCTCTATTACAGAACAACACCTGGGAACTTGTTGACTTACCTCCAGATAAAAATGTTGTGGGATGCAGATGGGTATTTACAGTAAAACATAATCCAGATGGTTCTGTGGAGAAATTGAAAGCTAGATTGGTTGCAAAGGGGTACACTCAGACATATGGGGTTGATTTCTTTGAGACCTTCTCACCAGTGGCTTGTCTGAATTCTATGCGTATCCTTATTTCTTTGGCTACTACATTTGACTGGCCTCTATTTCAGCTCGATGTAAAGAATGCCTTCCTTCATGGTGATCTACAAGAGGAGGTATACATGGAGAAACCACCTAGTTTTGTTGCTCAAGGGGAGTGTCAGAAGGTGTGTAGGTTGAAGAAAGCCATCTATGGATTGAAACAATCTCCAAGAGCTTGGTTTGACAAGTTCAGTGATGTTGTGCTAAAGATGGGTTTTTCTCGTTCTATTACTGATCACTCTTTATTTTATTCTACTTCTTCTGGTGGATCTATTATTATTGTTGTGTATGTTGATGATATTGTTATCATTGGTAGTGATTCCACAAGCATATCTAGTGTGAAAGCGGGCTTGCAGGGGCACTTTCACACAAAGGATCGGGGAAAATTGAGATATTTTCTAGGCATTGAAGTACTTAGATCTCATGCAGGTACCAATTTGTCTCAGAGAAAATATGTCTTGGATTTACTTCAGGAAACTGCTATGAGTGAGTCCAAGCCCGTGTCTACTCCTATGGACTATCATGTGAAGGAGATGACTGATGATGTTGATTATCCAGATCCAAGATATTACAGGAAAATTGTGGGAAAATTGATATAATTGACGGTCACACATCCTGACATTTCTTTTGCTGTAGGAGTGGTGAGTCAGCATATGCGCTCTCCAAAACAGTCTCATTGGACATCTGTCTGTCGTATTCTGAGATAACTGAAAGGTGCACCTGGTAAGGGAATCACCTATTATAGACCGAAGACTCCTATATCCACACTGTCTCTTACTGGTTATGCAGATGCAGATTGGGCTGGTAATCTGAATGACAGGAGGTCTACGTCTGGATATTGCACATTTTTGGGGAATCATCTTATTACCTGGAAAAGCAAAAAGCAAAATGTTGTAGCAAGATTTAGCACGGAAGCTGAGTATAGAGCAATGGCACATGCATGTTCTGAGATATCTGAAAGGTGCACCTGGTAAGGGAATCACCTATTATAGACCGAAGACTCCTATATCCACACTGTCTCTTACTGGTTATGCAGATGCAGATTGGGCTGGTAATCTGAATGACAGGAGGTCTACGTTTGGATATTGCACATTTTTGGGGAATCATCTTATTACCTGGAAAAGCAAAAAGCAAAATGTTGTAGCAAGATTTAGCACGGAAGCTGAGTATAGAGCAATGGCACATGCATGTTGTGAGTCGCAGTGGGTTCAATATGTACTTTCTGAATTAAATATTCTTGTTTTGTCTCCTATAGAACTCAGATGTGACAATCAAGCGACCATATACATTGTTAAGAATCCAGTCTTCCATGAACATACTAAGCACATTGAAGTTGACTGTCACTTTATCAGAGACCAGATCAAGAATGGAACTATTTTGACTCCACATGTCAAGTCTGAAGATCAACTTGCAGATGTTCTTACGAAGCCATTGAGTCCAGCAGCTCTCCAGAGTTTTTGCAACAAGCTGGGTCTACACGATGTGTACCCTACAGCTTGAGGGGGAGTGTTAATATATTTCATATTTATTCTATTTTGTAATTTCTATATCCTGTTGGACCTCTATGTAAATTATCCAGTTTCTCTTATTAATAAAAAGGGAGAAGGCATATGGCCTCTCTCAACGCTGCATTGCATGTTGCATTGCGGCACCACATTTCACACATACATATAGATTGTAGTACATCAATAGTACATGTGGATCATATAGTGTATAAATACATACAGATCATATAGTATATAACTATTACATACATATAAAGACACAACAGAGAACTAGTACATACATACAAACTGACATGTGGTACATCAATGGTACATAGTAGAGCATTATTACATGCATACAAACCATTTATATACATAATAAATTAATTAGGTATAAATGTTTGTAATTAGTACGAATACATGTACCTTGATTTACAAACAATGTACCTACTAATATAGGTGCAGCGTAACGAACATGTTACAGGAGTATGAGGTAAATACAATGAATAAATGAAGCAGGGACTACTTTTCCATTAGTTTTTTTAACCCCCGTAATGGGCCAACAACAAGTTTGGGCATTATTTTGGGTCCAGCATGTGCTTTTGAACTAAGCGGGCAAAAGCGGATGCCTAAATAGGGTCTTCAAGCGGGTGGTTAAGAGACTCAAGTGGGCATTAAGCGGACTCTTTTTGTTGGCCCGCTCAGTTGGCGCTTAAGGCCATTTTCAGGCGGCAGAGGTCTGGACCGCTCAAGCGGCCGCTTAAGCGGCCACTCCAAACGCTTTTTAAAACACTGGTTGGAAGTGAAGATACAATGACTTAATAAGATGAATGTGGACCATATAGTTATTTGTTTAAGATCCTTGTAACTCTATACTCTCCTATACACATGAGAGTATAGATAGGTGCTCTATACTCTCTAGACATAAATAGGTTGGATTCTACTAACTTTCATTATCTATAGATAGGTGCTCGCTCGTACTTCATTCCACATCCAATTTCTACTGCATTTGCATTTCCAAACTTCTTTTATATGAGCATTTAACTCATCCTCAGATGCCACCATCAACCCCAAGCATTATGAGAAAGCATTTTGACCATGAGATGGAAGGTTGTTATGGTAGACGAGATGGTTGCTCTCTGGGATAATCAGACATAGGGAATAGTGATCCACCGCCTTAAGAGAATGTGGTCGGCTGTCATTGGGTATTCTCTACAAAGCACAGTGGGATGGCAGCTCTGTTGAATGCCTCAAAGCTAGACTTGTGATTAAAGGCTACACAGACATTTCAAGTGGACTTCTCGAATACGTTCTATCCCATCATCTACATTGCATCAGTTCGCATTCTCATCTCGCTCGTTGCTCAACTAGATTGGTAATTATACACTTGGATATCAAGAGAACCCTCCTACATGGGGTTCTTGTGGAGGTTTATAGGCAACAACCTCCTAGCTTTGTTGTTGAGGAGTTCGCCAAGAAAGCCATTCTCTGCAGCCTCAAGCAATCTCCCTGTATGGTCTAACAAATTTTGCATGATTTTTGGGAATCTTGGCTTCAAAAGATCAACAAGTGACCACTCCTAGTTTCACTCTTAAACCACAAAAGACCAAGGCTATGGTCATTCTTTCCCGTGATGTTGATGATATTGTTATTTCCAACATAGCCAACTAAAGAAGGCACTTCTATACATAGTCACAATAATCGGCGTTTTTTTCAAAAATTCGCGTTTTAAACGCGTATAATTCAGTTGCCGTATGTGACAGTCGTTTAATATTGTCCTGCCGTATTATACGCGTTATTCACGTTTTAAACGCGACTTCCGTTTTATTCGCGTTTTAAACGTTTTTTTCCCGTTTTATTCGCTACTGTACGGTGGTATATATATATATATATATATATATATATATATATATATATATATATATATATATATATATATATATGTGTGTGCAAAGTATATACATATGTGTATATATATATATATGTCCAAAGTATATACATATGTGAATATATATATCAAGGAATAAGGTATCCGATTTCGATACCGTTTCGACAGCAAGGAAACCGAAATTTATGGAAATTTCGACAAAAATTTCGATAAATGCAATTGTGCCCGTTTTGACGCCAAAATGAACGAATTAATTTATTAAATTTTACAGGTGTGATCTCTACACCTAAATGCATCGTTTTATGCAATAAAATTTTATGTGGGGATAGGTTAGGGATGGGTCCTTCATGTGGGAGGTAAGGGAATTGTCCTGTTTATTGAGGATTTCGATGACAAAATGTAGGAATTAAGTTATGTAATTTTGCAGTTATGAGCTATATACATGCATGTACTTATTTGTGCTATAACATCACATATTCGATATGTAGGGCGTCCCCCACACATTTTACTTGGGTTGATAGTTTGTTGTTGATATTGACTCGACAGTCAACCATTTCATTGGCTCTAAAAACATTAATGCAATATTTCCAAGGAAATCATTATTTATTGGTGTATTTGGCTTCCTAGGACCCTCATTGTCTAATAAACCACCACTAGGATACATGTCGTCTGCATTGAAGAAAATAAAATATAGCATAAAGCATGCATCATATTAGTGTTTGATAATTTGAGTAGCAAATGTTAGGGAATGCAATGTAATTATGATATATTATAGGTATATGCTATGCATGAGTAATAAATGGTGAAATAACCCCAATCCCCCTTTAGTCCTATTCAAAAAACAACAATAACATAAAGGATTGCAATTATCGAAACTTCCATCGAAATTTCCATCGAAAATTTTCAATTCGTGTACAAAAAACCTCAAAATTGGCGAAATTCATCGAAATCGTCGAAATTTTTATCGAAATTTCGATAAATGCAATCTTGTTGCCAATTTCGATTGAAATCGGTATAGTCGCATGTTTCGGTACCAGATGCTACCGAAATCGGTATTTTGGGGCGAAATTTCGATGATTTCGCCGAAACCTCTTTCCTTGATATATATATGTCCAAAGTATATACATACATATATATATATATATATATATATATACATACACATATATATACATACACATATATATACATATATACATATATATATATATATATATATATGTATACATATATATTACATATATACATATATACATATATAGATATACATATATAGATATACATATATACATATATACATATACATATATATATATACATATATATATACATATACATATATATATATACATATATATATATGTATATGTATATATGTATATCTATATATGTATATCTATATATGTATATATGTATATATGTAATATATATGTATACATATATATATATGTATATATATATATATGTGTGTGTGTGTGTATATATATATGTGTATCTATATATATATATATATATATATATATATATATATATATATATATATATATATATACATGTATACATATATATATGTATATATATATATATATGTATATATATATATATATATATACATGTATATATATACATGCGTATATATATGTATATGTATACATGTATATATATATACATATATATGTATACATGTATACATGTATATATATATACATATATATGTATATATGTATATATCTATACATATATACATGCATATATATATGTATATATGTATATATCTATACATATATACATACATACATACATATATATATATATATATATATATATATATTGCCGACTTTTTCCCGAATAGTTGACCGTACTTTGACCGAATTTGACCGTACTTTTACCGTTTTTATCCGAATTTCCCGCATAATTCCCGAATTCCGAATTTTTCAGCTCCACCGTACGTATCCCGAATACCGAATTTGTGACTATGCTTCTATATCACTTCCATAAAAAAGATTTGGAAGTTCTTCGATCCAAGCTAGGAATAAAACAAAGTACGTCCTAATAAAACAAAGAAGTATGTCCTAGACCTCCTTTATGAAATGGGTATGACAAACAAAACATGTTTTGATTCTCATGGATTATCATACAAAACTCAAGCATGAGGGGGAGTTATTTCCTGATCCTGAGAAGTATTGAGAGTTGTGGGTAAGTTTATCTACTTACGATTATTTGCTCTGAAATTTCACATGTTGTAAGGGTTGTAAGTCAATACATGAGTTCAGATCTTCATAAGCATTGGATCAGTGTACAATGGATTCTCATATTTTTGAAGCATGATCCATGAAACATACTTTTTATAAGCAACTTGTAACTAAGGAAATCGGTGTCATATGGCACGTCGATGCATATTGTAGGAAATGACACTGATAGGTGCTCGAGCTCAAGATTATCCTTCTGGGAAATCAACTGAGGCCAAAAGGAGCAATAACAAGTTATTGTCGCTCACTTTAGTACTAAAGTGAAATATTGATCTATGGCACATGCTTGTGGTGATATGATATGGGTTCACTATGTTTTTGAAGAAATTGGCACTTATTCGAGTTTCCGTCAACCTAGCATTGTGACGGGTTGCATCAATCTCCTACCCTTAAAAATGTCAACCTCCGGTGAAGCAGGGGCAGGTCCAAAGACTCCTTGCCATGAGCTGACAGGAGGCATCTCTCGAAGGACACGACCTAGCTGCTTGGAACTATAGGATGTCCATCAGAAGAGTTGTCAGAGTTGCCAAGTCGAAAGGAGTATGTGTTGTATAACCCATCATGTCGCACATGACGATCATATTGCCATGGACGACCAAGTAGTATGTGAGAAGTCGTCATAGTGAGCACATCACAAAGGACAGTATCGTTGTAAACACCATGAAATGAAAAAGGAACTCTGTAGCAGTGGGTCACCATCTGAGAAGTGTCATCAACCCACCGTATGCTATACGGCCTGGGATGGGGCTCCAGTTGCAATCCCAACTCCTGAACAACCGAAGAAGACACTATAATGGCTGAAGATCCTCCATCAACTGTCAGTATGCACATGCGACCTCGAACCTCCACCACTGAATAAAACAATGACGTGCGACGCCAATCAACAGGAGGTGGACTCTGTGTAGCCATGAGGACCCGATTTTGCAAAGCGAGGTCTCATGTTTCGTCTTCCTCTTCTTCCTCGTCGGTAGGTTCTGAAGCTGGAAAGACATCTTCATATTCGATGTCATCTTTCGTTGTCGTTGTAGTTAGCACACGACGTGGACACTGGTTGGAACGATGATCATATGCATGACAGGAAAAGCATTGGATAGGCTTGGTAACAACTAGTTTGGAGGGTTTGCCTTCAGTAGTCGATGTCGTTGTAGTAGTCGCCCCTTGACGTGGTTTCCACCCAGGTGACCACAGTCGGGGACGGCGCCTGATCTCCTCTTCAATTCTTTCGGCACTTTGAATAGCATCGTCTAAAGAATTAAAATGCATGACTGCTAGACAATCAACCACCTCATCACGAAGTCCCCTGTGAAAATTGGCGATCGCGACGGTGGCATCCATCTGAACCTCAGATCGGTTGCACAATTCTTGAGATTTGCTGGCATACGTGGCGACAGTGTCGTCACCCTGCTTGAGATCTTGATACGCCAAGTAGGCATGTTGCTTGTAATCCCGAGGTAAGAAGCGATGCACAATCAAAGGACGCAATGCTCCCCATGTGTCGACGGGGTCGTCTAACGGTTGATTCCACCATGCTAGAGCGGCCCCCGAAACTTGGAGGTGGCTATCAGGACTTTGGTTACCTCACCAAAGGTTCAGTATAACTGAAAATACGGGTCGACGCTGTGCGACCAGTCAAGCACAATCTTGGCGTCGCGCTCGCGATGGAATTCTGGTAGCTTCATTTTAACGATGTGTTCTGCTTGTAAGGGTTGAGGGGCTGGTTGACGAACATTGTTGTTGCGGTTAGCCTCCATTGCATTCAAACGTTGTTCAAAGGTTGTAACACGACGAAGGAGAAGCTCAAAAGAGTCATCGTGTTCGGCTTGATGTTGAATTAATTCTTCTTGTCATTGCATCAAGGTAACCAGTTGTTGTTGTTGTTGAACTATATCACCCTGTTGTTGCTTCAACATGTTGTCTAATTGTTGTTGAATAGCCTCTAAGGTGGCAGCAGTTGTGGCCATGAAGCCCTCTAGTTTGTCGCTAACGTGTTGAACAGTCACCATGCTTTGCTAGAAGAAAGCCTCCTAGAAGTCGATGTAGAAGGAGGTGCCTCGGAATGCCGGTTATCCAGTATGCCCTGACCTTATGCGGATCCAACTATGGGTTGCTTACTAGCAGTCTGGACACCGATGGATGGTGGTAATAGGCGCCGTTGCTAGGTGTACTGTAGATACTCCTTGTTGTTGTTGTGGCCTGAAGGCTTGCGAAAAGAATAGACGGGGCGTGATGGAATAGGTCAGGGTTCGGGGTGGTGGGGTGAGGGAATCAGAGGGATGATCTGTTGGATAGTTGTTGTGGTAGCCTGGGGATCTGCTTGCAGTTGTGAACGAAAAAGAGAAGACTTCCGAGAAGAAGGCCTCGAATCAGAAGGATGATGGTTGTGGAATATGCGGTTCCAGAGAAGATGTGTGAGACTGGGATTGTGAAGTGTTGCTACTGGATGAAGGCAGGAGGTTACTGGAGCGGGATGCAGGGTGCATGAGGTATCGGGCTGCTACAAGGATGTGGAGTAACGGCTGGCTGGAGATCAGCGGAAGGTTGACTTGGAGATCAGCGGAAGGCTTGCAAGGTGGGGTATCGGGCGAGAGAACTGGGGACGGGTCGAG
Organism: Alisma plantago-aquatica; assembly: GCA_963693085.1. Taxonomy (NCBI): domain Eukaryota; kingdom Viridiplantae; phylum Streptophyta; class Magnoliopsida; order Alismatales; family Alismataceae; genus Alisma; species Alisma plantago-aquatica. The sequence continues at coordinate 69,821,358 of OY856409.1, forward strand.
GTTGTCGGTTTAGGGGGGGTATTGCGGTGGGCGTAGGACGAGCTGTAAGGAGAGGTTCTGAGCGGCAGTGTGAGGCTGAGCGGCTTGCGGGAGCGGGAGGGTGAGGCAGGTTCTGCAGAGAGAGAGAGCGGGAAGGAGCAGGGGGATTGCTAAGCGGCGGGGTGAAGGGTTGCTAAAGGCGGCGGGGATCTTAGATGGGCTGCTGAAGGCGGCAGGGAAGGGTGACGGCTATTGCGGGTGGTTGGTAGATCAGGGATCGGGGTACTGTGGTGACGGGGCCGCAGGTGGGGGTGTTGCTGGGGCGGACGGGAAGGTTGTTGCTTACAGAAGCGGGAGAGGGGGGAAAGTCGATGAAAACTTATTGTTCCTCGGATGAACAGTAATCGAAAGGATCAAAGAGAAAAGAGAACGAGGGGGGAGAGAAGGAGGCCTTGCCCTAATAATTTAGGGTTTGGCTCTGATACCACTTGATGTAGCCAAGCTACGGAGAAGAAGAAAGGGAGAAATAAATTTGCAACCAGCAAATAAAATTCTAATTCATAATCGATTGCCTAGACAAAGGCCCCAAGGCTGGCTTATATAAGACTCTACGACTTGACGTGCAAGTCAATAAAATAGGAAATTAAATTCTATGTAAAATAAAGCAAGGAACTAACAAGAAATTCGAAATTAAATAAAAGGTAAATTTTCTAAATGCATAAAGAACTAAATAAAAGCCCAACTTGAGCCTAATAAGCTCTAATCTGGATTGTCTTGGATCTGGGCTTGCTTCTTATGCAAATTCCCTTTTACGGGTTGCATCAGGGGGAGTATTAGTATATATGCTTTATGCTTTATATTTATTTTGTGCTTTAGACTCGTCTTTGTCTTTACCTTTTCTTTTATCCCATATTGCCTATTTTTGTTTCTCTCTTACTCTCTTATCCTATAAAAGAGAGTCTTGTATTTGTTTTAGAAATATCAAATAAAGGTTTTCGAATACACGATTGTCAAGTGATCCCATGGTTCCTTGAAAGACTCATAATTCATACATAAACTAGTTGTGGTTCTATGGAGTTCACTTTATGGACAAGATATTAGCATCATGTTGTCCCACTGCGTTGAGATGCATGAATAGGAGGATCATCAATAAGATGCTTTAATATCACGAAAATCATATCAGGATAAGTAGGCTAAGTCAACTGCTCACTTTGTCCACCTTGTATCTACTTATATTTATATGATATGGACTATAAGACAATTTGCACCTGGTTACTTATATTTATATGATATGGACTATAGGACTATTTACACCTGGACCCACACACGTACACACAATTATATACACGACCTTTGTACATTGTATGAACACTTTAAACGGCTACCAAATACAAAAACAGATAGTTGCATGAGCAAATAAGAAATTCTACTTTTTTTGTGGGGAAAAAAACTTTCTTACGCAACGTCGAAGTAATCTAAGGGTAGCATTAACCAGCCAGATGTATCAAATATTGACAAGAGGATTCATCTTTGCACTATACAGTGTCTAGATAAGAAAGAATGCCATGGATACCAAGTATCACCCACCAATATTTATTTGGAAGGTATTTTTCCTGATCTGCTCTGTCCTATTCTAGGAATCCATGTTAATGCAATTGAAACTGTAATTTACCTGTGTTCCCCACGTTTAGCATAAGTGCTCGCCAAAGAACTTGTAAAACCAACTCCTATAACAGGGACTCCTGTATAAAAGAAGCACACATAGTGAGTAGATTAAAGGGGATCTACTTAATGAAGAAATCAAAATATTTGAAGATATTACTTGTGCACCCTGTAAAGCACTAAATATGATCACAAGTCCATACCGCTTGTTTGTGAGTGTCGGAAGGGATGTTCATAGTATACTAAGGATCTCGTTTTGGTGACAGCATATGAGCCAAGATAATTATGACTTTTTTTATGAAATCCAATATGGATAAAAAGTGTGGTGTAATTATATCTTTACACAAAATCACTAAGACCAACATTCAGTAGTCTTCCATATAGATTATTCAAACATCGTAAATGTTGGTTATGTATGCCCAGAGAGCCGATCATGTGATGATTGTAAGGCATATCATGTAAAAGCAATTTGATTATTAATAAAAGGCAAGCTTCCAATTTATTCTGTTTAATTCAGTTATGAGATAATGATGTAACATTATAAATGTCTAGAGAATTATATTACTCAATGACGTATGTAATCAAGTTACTAACCTTGTAAATGAAATCATACGGATGATAAGAGTATATATACATATTCTCATTATGTCCCTGATCGGTTGTCATTGTGAAAGGTTGATAGACAGCAATGACACATAAGATGAGAGTGTGAGTTGGTTGATGGCTATATATCATTAGTCATGATATGGGAATATCAAACCAAGCACATAGATACATGTTAGAGAACAGTGTATCGGACAAACTCACCATGAGACTAACACATGGAAGCCATCATCATGGAGGTCATAGTCAACTCTTACAGTGATGGTGGTGGTTGTGGTTCTTAGACCTGAAATCACTGCACTCAACACATGTCGTTGGGTACACTTTGACATCATCAAACGCAGTCCCGAAACATGGTTGTTATAACAGTGATGATTGGGTGGCTTTGACACATGGGGATTGACTGCGAGTGATAGACATGGGATTTGTCCCTCCTACTGGAGTTTGATGTCCTAGGCCTCTTGATAAGCAAGACAGAGAAAAGCATGGCCATGCGCATGTGAGTTTATATATGATACTGAGCTTACATATATCTCAGACATTCTGCTCTTGGTTCAAGAAATAAGATTGAATAATAATGAGGGTGACTTCTCCATGCCTCTATTTCAATCTGGACACCAGTGACAAAGGAACTATACAAACACTGCAACACCATACACAGATTGTAGGTTGAAGTTGTTCTCCAACTTTTCCATTTACTTGGGTAGCAATGATGTCATAAGTTGCTATGGACACTCATTGCCAACGTAATGTGGGACCTATAGGTTCACACACATAGGTCTTGACCTAGAAGAGGAGTTCAGATCTCGAATGACAATTGAATTAAGTGCTAAAGTGTTTAGGTAATTGATTCAGGCAACAAACAAGCTGACAGCACTGCCAAACGCCCATCTCAATTATTGAGACGGTCGTCTGGAAGTGTCCAACAGCCGTCTCAAGAGTTGAGACGGGCGTCTGGGTGTCGGGTCAGTTGTGAGTTAGATTTGGCTAAGGATCGAACCGATCCAGCCGAACAGGCATGACTCGGGTCACCAGACGACCGTCTGGGTGAACCGAGACGTCCGTCTCGCGTGGACGAGATGGTCCAGCTCGGTCGAGGAAGGTTCTAGATGTTTCCATATCCGTTTCGTTTGAGCAATACTTGTTGCACAAAGAAATCAATGTCTAACATTGATGGGAATTGATTTGCCAAATTCGCCTACAACTGGGAACCACGAAACGACTATCTCCCAGTGCGAGACGACCGTCCGGATGAGCCAAACGGCTGTTTTCGTTGTCGCAGTTGTGCAAGTTTCAGAATTATTGCGAAAATTCGAGTTCTTCCGATCTTTTTCACTCTCGCACATTAATCCCGCAATGGATAGCAACTGGGAACCTTGACCCTGGCCTCTACTATAAACAGAGGGGTACTAGGGGCTTCCCAGAGTACAACACAGACAGCTGAGAATCAGTTCCTCTGATAACTGTTGTCATCTCTGGTTGTGGTAACCACGAGAGCCCAAGCAAGTCCTACCCGACAAGGGAGGGATAGCCACAGGAGAGAACAACTGAGAGTTGTCGTTGTGGGAGAGCAAGTCGGTAACTAGTTCATCGACAGAGAGGGACGACTCCTTCCTGATCGTTCCAGCAGGATGACAGGAGTTCTAGGCAGTCCGTGTGGACTACCATAGAAGCGGGAAGTTGTTGTTTGCTGCTTGGAGGACAACGTCAACCAACAGTCTGTGACAAGAGAAGTTGTTGAAGAAGAAGACGTTCATGGCTACAGTTCGAGGTGCCAACCAGTAGGAGCAGCAGTCAAACTTGTCTCAGTGCAACTAGGATTCAGAGTTGCGCATCTACAACGACAACGATTGTCACTGGACTTGCTCCAGGACCAGATATATCCCATAAACCATCCTTCCATAGTTACTGACGCGATCTACTATTTATGGGGAATATGGTAATAAAACTTTAAATTCCGATGTCTGCTCTGTACCATATTTTCCAACAGTGGTATCAGAGCCAACGTCAATTTACTATATTACGGGATAATCGATATGATCGGATTTTGATTTTGTCGTTCTATTATTGCATGCGATGCGAATAATATCTTGTCAAATCCAAACACCACGATAATCTCGAACTAATATATATATGATATATATGTGCAATTTACGCGCGTCGCCCTAAAATGATTTTGATGGTGGATGTGCAGCATGATTATGGTCAATAACCCCTATCTGGTGCATTGTATATGGTTGATTTATCCGTTTACCTCAGTCTGCGTACCGAGCCTCTGTCTCATCTTCCCAATGTAAAGTTAATTCTCTTCTAGCTTTGCTCCCCTCGAATGTAACTCAAGGTTTTCCTATAATCATGTAAAGGTAGGATAGTCTACTTTCCTGTTATGAGGAAGATGAAGGCGTCCCGAAGACGAGTCGACCGACTAAAGGACCTTGGAGGACATAGTGGACAAACTAGACTGATCGCCTGCGGCCTGCGGGGCCCGACCGATCAGTTGGAGGAGCCAACCGATAGTGGACAAAAGTACCAGACGACTGGTGAGACGACCTAACAACCGGCCAGTAGGGTTGTAAATGGGTACGGGTAGACCCGCGGACCCGCAAATCCGGACCCTTAAAAAACCTGTCACGGGTCTAATTTTTTATACCCGCATACCCTTGGACCCGTATACCCTTGGACCCGCATATAAGCGGGTCCAATAATGGGTATGCTTGGACCCAGACCCGCTAGACCCGTGTACCCGCTATACATAAGTAACTATTTAAATAATATGTTATATATATCATACTTTACTAGTCTAACTAATATAATTCTTGAGATTATATCCTACTCTAACCACAATAAGGATGAGACTAGTCATATAATTAAGAATTAAGTATTCTAGTTACAATAATGAACATCATATGTAAACTAAAAATCAAAATGTCTACTAATTTACATTACTTTCTACATAAGTTAAACGTTATGATCATGACTACAAATATGTAAGCAATTACTCAATTAATGTTAATGTATAAAATACAACATTGTCTAATATAACTACTACATGTTAATATACTATATAATAATAATAATATCTTGTTCTATTAAATATATATAATATAGTCATTTCTCTTATATAAACAATATGATGTTTTATAGAACCGCTTACCCGCATACCCGCTATTATTGCGGGTACGGGTATGGTGCGGGTCCAAGTTTTGTATTATGCGGGTCTAGAACCAGAACCGGACCCGCTAAATTAGATGGGTATGGGTATGGGTATGGCCAGACCCGCACCGTTTACACCCCTACCGGCCAGGAAGCAAGCCGATCGGTTCAAGGGTTGAACCGATCAACCCAGATTGGCAAGCACAGATCTTCATAAACAACAGGTTTATGCAAGTGATGTAGACCTAGTTGACTGTAATTCCTTGTAGCTCCAAGTGATTACATTAGGACTGGCTATAACCATCGATTTCGTTTATTGCATGTTTTCGTTGTGGGATATAGCATGTATATGATACGTACTATATATGTGGTGATTAGATAAATTATATGTATTTATACAAACTCCCTCAACTAAAATATTAAGTCTTAGATGTCTTCCATTAGCAATACACATGAAAAACTTGATCGACTAAGCGTAGATTTGCACCAAGCATGGTGTGTCGTCTATCTCGTGGAAGTGTGATGGTAGATATGTAGATTTGCACAAAGCATGGTGTGTATCTATCGTATTGGCTATTGGTTCAGGCTTAACTGGTGACTTGGAGAGCCCAAGCCCAGAGGCATGCAGATGATCATGGCAAGGTGTTACGCATATCATCTATTCAAGAGTTGCATATGATGCAATTGGCATGATGGCCTACCTAAATAGTCAGGTTGTGGGATCGGCAAAAGTCGACTCATGACTTGATGAAATATGGATCTTAGCCCCATAGAATATTGTACGCTGCAATATTCCGAATTGATATTGAGGGCTATCAATTCGAATAAAATAGTGGGAGCGATAATAATTAAATAACTAATTAATATCGTCAAAATTTTCAAATCAAATCAAATCAAAATGGTTTTTGACAAATGCAAATTTTCTCTTGTAGAATCAATGACGAACAAATCCAATTTTTTATTGGTCCTAAAGGACAAACTTGACGGGAGAAATTTTCACGACTGGTTTTGGACTTTGAGAAGGGTTCTCAATGAAGAGTGCAAACTCTACATCCTTGACAAACCAGTGCCTAAAATATCTCCTCCTGATGCACCTAGGGCACAAGTGGATGCTTACTGGAAGCATGTCAATAATGTCTTAGAGATAAAGTACCATATGCAAAGTTGCATGAACTATGAGTTGTATGAGCAATGTGAGGACATGAGTGTTCTTGAGATGGTGACACATCTTCGGAAGGTAACACTTGGTCTTGATAGGCAAGAAATGAACGCTATCTTAAAAGTGCTACTTGAGTCAAAACTGACAGAGGGAACCTCACAAGAACATGTGCTCAATATGATTGGACATGTGTATCATCTTGAAGAATTGGGATTCACCTTGGCCAAGAGTTGGCTACTGATATGATTCTAAAGACTATGCCAGAATCATATAGTCGTTTTATTGCATGCCAGCATGTGAGTAATTCGGCTGGACAGATGTCAGAACTGCTTGCCATGTTAATTCATGCGGAAGCAAAAGTGAAGAAGGACAAGCCCGTGATGGTGATCAGCGGGGCTGAGTCCAAGGATCAAAGCAAGACCGAGAAGAGTTCTATGGTCAAGCCTAAGTCCAATTCTTCAGTACTCAAGATAAGGAGAATGAAAAGTACAAGAGGAACTCATCCTTTGTACTTGAAGGCTTTCAGGAAGCAGAAGATGGGGATGGAGATCTCCACTTCATGTATATACGTTATTGAGATAAATCTATCTACTTCATCATCTTGGGTATTAGATACCGGATGTAGATCTAACATATGTTCTCATATGCAGGATCTGAAGGGAAGTAGGGCTTTAGGGAAAGGCGAGGTGAAACCGCGAGTTGCTAATGGCGCAAGAGTTGCGGCCAGCGCAGTTGGGACCTATAGTATACCTCTGCCTATGGAGATTGTAATAGAGTTGAAGAACTGCTATTATGTACCTGCTATAAATAGAAACATCATTTTCTGTATCTTGTTCGGACAATGATGCATTTGAATTCTATATTAAAAGTGGTCAATGTTCTATTTCAAAAGATGGAATCTTTTATGGCAGTGCCCCTGTGTCTTATGGTCTTTATCTGTTAGACCTTAACACAGACGTATATAACATTAATGTCAAAAGGCTAAAACTCAACAACTCAAACAAAACATACCTTTGGCATTGTCGTCTAGGACACATAAATGAGAATCGCATATCTAGACTCCATAAGGATAGTTAACTAGACTCTTTTGATTTTGAATCATTTGAGACATGTGAATCTTGTTTGTTGGACAAGATGGCTAAGACCCCTTTCACTAGCAACAATGAGAGGGCTAATGATCTATTATGACTCATACACATTGATGTGTGTGGACCTTTTAGAACAACAGCTAGAGGTGGGTATCAGTACTTCATTACCTTTACTGATGACCTCAGTAGGTATAGCTATGTTTATCTAATGAAGCATAAGTCAGAAACTCTTGAAAAGTTTAAGAAGTTTATGAATGAAGTACATAACCAACTTGGTAAAAGTATTAAGGCACTTCATTCTGATCGAGGTGGAGAATACTTAAACCAAGAGTTTGAGGACCTTCTTAGGGCCCATGGGACTATATCAGAGTGGACTCCGCCTGGAACACCTCAACATAATGGTTTATCAGAAAGAAAGAATCGCACATTACTGGATGTAGTGCGATCGATGATGAGTTTAGTTGAGCTTCCAACTACCTTTTGGGGGCATGCTCTACAAACCGCCGCATTTACACTAAATCGAGTACCATCTAAGTCGATTCAAAAGACACCATATGAGATATGGACTGGGAAGCGTCCCAAAATGTCTTTTATGAGGATTTGGGGTTGCGAAGCTTATGTCAAGAAAATGTTTCCTGAAAAGCTTGGCCCTAGATCTGAAAAATGTTACTCTGTTGGATATCCCAAAGAAACTATGGGATACTACTTGTATAATCCATCTGGCAACAAAGTGTTTGTTGCCAAAGATATTGCGTTCCTTGAAAAGGAATTTATTTCTAAAGAAATCAGTGGGAGACAAGTAGAACTCGAAGAAGTTCGAGACCAACAAGAGAACATAGAACCAGTAGACGAACCAGAGGAACCTTGAGAATCACAAGGTGTTGTGGAATCTCAAACTCCTCAGGTAACACAGGAACCTCGTAGATCTAATAGGACATGCCTTGAACCTGAGAGATTTGGATATCTTGTAACTCAGGAAGGCAGTGAATTGGTCATAGATGATGAGCCAATAACCTATAAAGATGTTATAGAGGGACCAGAGTCTGAGAAATGGCTTGAGGCCATGAGATCTGAGATGGAATCTATGTATACCAACAAAGTATGGACTTTGGTGGATCCACCTTAAGGGGTAAAACCCATAGGGTACAAGTGGGTCTTCAAGAAGAAGACTGACATGGATTGAAAGGTCCAAACCTATAAGGGCAGATTGGTTTCAAAGGGTTTCAGACAAGTTACTTCAAGGTGTTGACTATGATGAAACATTTTCTCCAGTGGCCATGGCTAAATCCATCAGGATCATGCTTGCTATTGCAACTTATCATGACTATGAGATTTGGCAAATGGATGCTAAAACCGCATTCCTTAACGGGAATCTTGTGGAGGATGTGTATATGACACAACTTGAGGGGTTTATAGATCCAAAGTTTGCCAATAGAGTCTGCAAGCTACAAAGGTCAATCTATGGATTGAAGCAAGTATCTCGGAGTTGAAATCTTTATTTTGATGAGACAGTCAAAGGGTTTGGCTTTGCTCAAAATGAAGATGAATCTTGTGTGTACAAGAAGGTTAGTGGGAGCATAGTGACATTCCTCATATTGTATGTAGATGACATACTATTGATGGGGAATGACATCCCTACTTTAAAAAAGGTAAAAGACATAGTTAGGAAATGCATTCCCTATGAAAGACTTGGGAGAAGCATCATATATCTTGGGGATAAAGATCTATCGAGATAGATCAAGAAGGCTTGTTGGACTAAGTCAGAGCGCATATATTGACAAAGTATTGAAGCAATTCAGCATGGAGAACTCAAAGAGAGAAAACATGCATGCGCGTCATGATGTCCCCATCTCTAGAGCTCAATGTCCCAGTTCTTCTGAAGAAAGGGAACGCATGAGTGAGATTCTATAGGCCTCAGCAATTGGATCAATCATGTACACAATGTTGTGCACCCGTCCAGACGTCTCGTATGCCTTGAGCATGACGAGCAGATATCAATTAAATCCAGGTGATGCTCACTGGATAGCTGCAAAGAACATCCTCAAATACTTGAGAAGGACTAAGGATCAGTTCTTGGTCTACGGCGGAGAGGAAGAGTTTGTGGTAAAAGGTTACACCGATGCAAGAGACTGATCAAGATGATTACAAATCGCAATCAGGATTCGTATTTTACCTAAACAATGGAGTTGTAAGCTAGAAGAGTTCCAAGCAAGACTCAGTTGTCGATTCTACAACAGAGGTTGAGTATATTGATGCATCAAGTGCAGCAAAGGAGGCTGTATGGATCAAGAAGTTCATCACAGAACTTGGGGTTGTTCCTAGCATCAGCGAGGTAATTGAGCTATATTGTGACAACAATGGAGCTATTGCGCAAGCTAAGGAACCGAGATCGCATCAGCGGTCAAAGCATATACAAAGGCGGTATCATCTCATACGAGAAATCGTACAGTAAGGAGATGTTAAGATTTGCAAAGTTCCAACTGAGAGCAATGTTGTTGATCCCTTGACAAAAGCACTTTTACAGCAAAAACATAATGGACATATAAGGTCACTCGGAATTAGATTTGTGGGTGATTGCTTCTAAGTACAAGTGGGAGTCTATTGGTTATGTATGCCAAGAGAGCCAATCATGTGATCATTGTAATGGCGTATCATGTAAAAGTGATTTGATTATTAATAAAAGACAAACTTCCAATTTATTATGTAATTCAGTTATGAGATAATGATGTAACATTATAAATGTCTAGAGAATTATATTACTCTATGACGTATGTAATCAAGTTACTAACCTTGTGGATGAGATCATACGGATGTTAAGAGTACATATACATATTCTCATTATGTCCATGATCGGTTGTCATTGTGGAAGGTTGATAGACAACGATGACACATAAGATCAGAGTGTGAGTTGGTTGATGACTACATCTCATTAGTCATGATATGACAATATCAAACCAAACACACAGATACATGTTAGAGAACAATGTATCGGACAGACCCACCGTGAGACTGACACATAGAAGTCATCATCATGGAACTCATAGTCAGCTATTACAGTGATGGTGGTGGTTGTGGTTCTTAGACCTGAAATCACTACGCTCAACACATGTCGTTGGGTACAGTTTGACATCATCAAATGCAGTCTTGAAACATGGGTTGTTATAACGGTGATGATTGGGTGGCTTTGACACATGGGGATTGACTGTGAGTGATAGACATGGATTTGTCCCTCCTACTGGAGTGTGATGTCCTAGGCCTCTTAGTAAGCGAGACTGAGAAAAGCATGGTCATGTGCATGTGAGTCAATATATGATATTGAGCTTACGTATATCTCAGACAATCTACTCTTGGTTCAAGAAACAAGATTGAATAATAATGAGGGTGACTTCTTCATGCCTCTAGTTCAATCTGGACATTAATGACAAAGGAACTATACAGACATTGTAACACCATACACACATTGTAAGTTGAAGTTGTTCCTCAACTTTCCATTTACTTGGATAGTAATGATGTGCGACTAGGCACCACTCTTTGCTTGTGATGTCATAAGTTGCTATGAACATTCACTGCCAATGTAATATGGACTTTGTAGACAATCAGGGTTTCAGAGAGCATAGGGTTGCACAAAGTGTGCACCCTCATATATATAACACTGTGACAATTACAGAGAGGTCCATACAGAATAAACAAATAACAAAATAAATAACAGAATATAGAAAACATATATTGTAACACTCCCCCTCAAGTTGGAGCATAGATATCAATCATGCCCAACTTGTCCACCAGTGTGCAGAAATGCTTCTTAGCCAGAAGTTTCGTGAAGACATCAGCAACTTGATCTTCAGATCTCGTGAAAGGAGTGCAAATTTTACCAGCCAGAACAGACTCTCGAATAAAATGGCAATCCACCTCAATATGCTTGGTGCGCTCATGATAAACAGGATTATTGGCAATGAAAATAGCAGCTCGATTGTCACAGTGCATAGGAATCGCATAAGAAGATTCAATCCCAAGTTCATGCAAAAGAGAGCGCACCCAGAGAAGTTCACAGGCAGTTTGAGCCATAGCCCTGTATTCAACTTCAGCACTGGAGCGAGCTACAACATTTTGTTTCTTGCTCCTCCAAGTCACCAAGTTACCCCCTACATAGGTACAGTAGCCAGAGGTGGATTTCCTGTCAATCCTGCTGCCCGCATAATCTGAATCAGAATAGCCTTCAAGTTTACAGTGTCCAGATTTCTTGTAATGCAAACCTTTGCCAGGTGCCCTTTTTAAGTATCTCAGAATGTGACATACAGCATCCCAATGACACTGTCTAGGCTTGTCCAAGTACCTGCTCAGAAGACCAACAGCAGTAGTAATATCAGGACGAGTAACAGTCAGATAAATCAATTTCCCAATAAGTCTCCTGTATTTCTTTGGCTCAGAAAACATAGGTGAGGTATCATCGTCCCAATCAACGTTGGGATCCATAGGAGTATCTGAAGGTCTTGCTCCCATCATACCAGTTTCCTGCAAGATATCAAGTACATATTTCCGTTGGGACAATACAAGAGCACTAGAGTTCCTGGAAACCTCTATACCCAGAAAGTATCGTAATCTGCCCAAGTCTTTGGTAGCAAAATGCTTACCCAAATGAGTTTTTGTGGCCTGAATACCTGCAGAATCACTGCCTGAAATAATGATATCATCTACATAGACAATCAGAATAATAATCCCTGCAGACGTTTTCTTCGTGAAGACAGAATGATCCACTTGAGACCGTAGAAAGCCAAAATCAGAAAGAATCCTGCTTAATTTATCAAACCAGGCACGTGGACTTTGCTTAAGCCCATAAATAGATTTTTTAAGCCGACAAACTTTATGAGACTCCCCCTGAGCAACAAACCCAGGAGGTTGCTCCATGTAAACCTCTTCCTGCAGATCACCATATAAGAAAGCATTCTTCACGTCAAGCTGTAGAAGGGGCCAGTCAGAATTTACAGCTACAGATAACAATATTCTAACAGAATTCAAGCGAGCAACAGGGGAAAAAGTCTCAAAATAGTCAATGCCGTAGGTCTGAGTATATCCTTTGGCAACCAATCGAGCTTTCAACCGTTCAACTGTACCGTCCGGTTGATATTTGACAGTGTAAACCCAGCGACAACCAACAGGCTTGCACTGAGGAGGAGGATCCACCAGCTCCCAAGTGTCTCTATCAGTCAAAGCTGTCATCTCATCCTGCATAGCAGAAGTCCATGCTGTACTCCGCAGAGCATCCTGAATAGACTTAGGAACAGTAACAGCAGATAAGGCATGTACAAAATCACGCGCCGGAGCAGTGAGATGATCAGTAGATACAAAATGAGCAATACTATGAGACGTGCAGGAACGAGTTCCTTTGCGAAGAGCAATAGGAATATGTAAATCAGATTGTACCTCAGGAGAAGCAGAACCTTCTGGAGGTGAAGATTGGTCGGCTGGGGGGGGTACATGAGAAGAAGGTGCTTTGTTCCTGCGCTGATAAACACGAAGCTGAGGACGAACTGGCATCTCAGTATCAACTGTCTCAGGTACACAATCAGACAGAATCGGCAAGGGTGGTGCAATGAGATCTGGTTGCAATTTGTCTCCCCCAGATGAATAAAAAGGAGTGTCCTCAAAAAATACCACATCACTACTAGTCAACCACTTTCTCGTAGCAGGATTATAACAGCGATAGCCTTTTTGAGTCCTCGAATATCCCAAGAAAATACATTTAGTTGCACGAGGCGAGAGTTTATCAGAAGACGGGCCAAGAAGACGGACAAAACACGTGCAACCAAAAATCCGTGGAGGAACAGAAAACAAGGGTGCCTCCGGATGTAAAACTTGAAACGGGATTTTGTTACCAATAACCGATGAGGGCATACGATTAATAAGAAAACAAGCAGTCATAACCGCTTCTGGCCAATAAGAACGAGGAACATGTGAATGTAACATGATAGTGCGGGCCACTTCTAATAAATGACGATTCTTCCTTTCTGCAACACCATTCTGTTGTGGTGTATAGGCACAAGAGGTTTGATGTAAAGTTCCAACAGTTTTACAAAAACATTCCACATCTTTTTGAACAAACTCCAAAGCATTATCAGTTCTAAAAATTTTAATAGGCACACCAAACTGAGTTTTAATTTCAGCAAAAAAGAACTTTATTGTAGATAGCACTTCGGATCTACTTTTCAACAGAAATAGCCAAGTAGTCCGCGAAAAATCATCAATGAACAAAATAAAGTATCTATAACCAGACACACTTGGTACATTACATGGTCCCCACACATCAGAATGTACTATATCAAAAATATGCCTGCTGCTCATAGAACTGCGCCGCGGATATACCGATCTAGTCTGTTTACCCAATTGGCAAGACTCACACTGGAGACTACAGCTACTCATATCAGGAAATAAATGGCGTAGTTTGTCAGAAGAAGGATGTCCCAGCCGGTAATGCCACTGTAAAGTAGAGACTGATGCAGATAGAGCTGAAACTTCAGTAGACTTTGGCATCTCGTCCAAGTAGTAGAGACCATCAGCACCTTCATACCCCCCACCAATCTTCATCCTCGTGAGAAGGTCCTGAAAAATGCAAGAGCCAGGACGGAATGTCAGGCTACAGTTTAAATTCCTTACAAGTTTGCTCACAGATAATAAATTCATAGGAAAGTTAGGCACATATAAGGCAGATTTGATAAAAGACTGAGACATAATGTCCCCAATGCCAGAAACAGAAGATCTAGATCCATCAGCAACCATAACTGTAGATTTATGAGCAGGTTTAGAGATAAACTTAAACAAAGCCCGATTTCCAGAAATATGGGAGGATGCACCAGAGTCAATCACCCATTTATTATTACCAGATGGAGGAGGCAAATGTGAACTCAAAAAGGCAGTATCATAACCAGTAAGGGCAGCATGAGCTCCACTCGTGGATGCGTCAGAAGAGGAACCACCACGCTCCAAAAGAAGACGTTCGACCTCAGCCCGGATGTAGTCAGCAGTAGTAGTGTCCGCAGTGTCTGGTGTAGAAGGATGTGCAGCACCCTCAGAAGCAGCAGTGGAAGAGTCAGCAACAGTGTTTGCCCATTCAGGTTTTCCATACTTCTCCCAACATTTTTCTTCAATGTGGTTCGTCCGACCACAGTAAGAACACAAACGGGATCCAGGCGAAGGTCGCGCAGTAGTAGTAGTAGCAGGAGGGGCCCCACGCCCAGCAGTAGGAGAACGACCACGCCCCGCACCAAGTGGAGGACGTCTATCAGAAGAGCGGCCACGACCACGACCGCGACCACGGCCACGACCACCCCAGGCAGCTAAGGCAGTAGAGTCCCCAACATCTGGTGTCGGGGAGGAAAGACGCAGAAGTCGCTGGTAGGCACTCCGAAGGGAAGGCAGTGGATCACCAGCCAGAATCTGATCCACAACTCCAGCATAGGAGTCAGGCAAGCCACTCAAAAACTGAATCAGCTGTAGCTCATCGCGCTGTTTGCGCATAGTCGCCAGATCCGTGGACAAGGGATGATACGTCTCCAGTTCACCCCACAACCCGGTGAACGTAGAGAAGTAATCGGCGATATCAGTACCAGTGAAGGTGAGACGACTAAGCTGTTTGTTGATATCAAACACTTTCTTCGGATTCTGGCTGTGGGAGAAGGTGCCAGCAAGTTCATCCCACATCTTCTTTGCCGTAGGTAATCGGAGAAGAGTCACACTAATTTTCTCAACCGAGCTGTTGAGAATCCAGGTCATCACTGTTGAGTCATCACGGACCCAATCATCATAGGCTTTGACGTCCTTCAAATCAGCATCTTCAGCAGGCTGTGGTGGACCGGCACGAATGAGATGGGAATATTTCCCTTGTGATTTAGCATATATCACAAAGGAACAGACCCACAGCTGGTAGTTGCGTCCGTCAAGTTTGACCGTAGTAACTTGACGACGCAGATCATCAGTCGAGGACGCCATCAGAAAGGCAAGCACAGCAGGCAGGCAAGACAGGCAGGTAAACGATCACACGGGACCTCTCACATACAGACTACACCAAGGTGTAGTAGAAGACCCGGAGGCCGAAGCCTACACGGGCAGGCAGGGACAAACAACACGAACCGACGAAGGCCCTAGCCGAACAACGTACCGATCTCCCCCGGAAGACTAAACTATGCCAGATCTATCAACCCGGCAGCGCACCTGCTGTGCGAACAACACCAACGGTTGCTCAAGCACTAGCGGAGCACCAAGCCAGGAGATTAGACAGACCGGGAGCTGGCGGGAGACGGTAGACTAGGCCAGGGAGGCGGCCGGCCGGCGGGCTGGACCTGCCTCGGCGGCGGCGGCGGCGCCTGCTGCTGCTGCCCCCGGCGGCGGCGGCTCCTGCGGCTGCCTGGGCCGGCGGCTGCTGCTGTCGCCCGGGCCGGCGACGGCGGCTGGGGGGGGGGGGCGGCGCCGGAGAGGGAGGGAGGGAGAGAGAGAGGCCCTAGGTCTGGACCTGCTCTGGTACCATGTAGACAATCAGGGTTTCAGAGAGCATAGGGTTGCACAAAGTGTGCACCCTCATATATATAACACTGTGACAATTACAGAGAGGTCCATACAGAATAAACAAATAACAAAATAAATAACAGAATATAGAAAACATATATTGTAACAGACTTATAGGGTCACACACATAGGTCTTGACCTAGGAAGCACGGACACTTCTAGGAAGCCCCCGTGTCCGTGTCGGATACATTTTGGACACGGACACTTCCCGGACACGGCCCAAAACGTTTTGGACACTGACAGGACGTGTCCTGTCCATTTTGGTCATTTTTTACAGCCCGGACACAGCTGGACACTGCCTGTACACTCCCTGGACACGTTAGTGCAGCAGCAGCTGCAATAATATCCTTATTCCAGAGTGCAGATTCTGCATATACAGCCATTGTTTGTTCTTTTTTCTATGTCAGTCACTGATTATGTTTTGTCACTGAGGAAATGTAACATACAGCTGAGATCTGATTAAAGTTGCAAATATATCTGTTAAAAAAATCCAAACGAAAAATTGGAGTTGAATGCTTTATAGCAAAACGCGTTAGAGCCTAATAAATTGGTTAGTTGAGTAATGAAAACTCATGTATATACTCGAAAAATCTACTGTAAATACTGACAAAATGCAATGTGTTTAGTTTTTTACTTCATACTGTTTCCATTACTCACAAACGCATACATTGATATTCATATGATATGATACATAAATATATAACTTTACCCGGCCGCTGTGGCTCGGTTGGTTAGGCACGGCTTGGCCCCCCCGGGGGTCCCGGGTTCGAAACCTACCGTTTCACAGTGTATTTACCAACCTCTTGGGTCATCCGAGCTCTGGCACCTGTTTGGAAGGGGGGGGCTTCGGCCCCTGCAGATCCAAAAAAAAAAAATACATAACTTTGTTTAGCTTTTGAAAGAATTTTAATTCATCCAATATACACATATATGTATATATTGAAAAAAAATTCCCCTCATCCAATGTCGTGTCTGTGTCCTATATTTTGGAAAATTGTCATGTCCCGTGTATGTATCAGTGTCCGTGTCAACAAACGTGTCCATGCTTCCTTGGTCTTGACCTAGAAGAGAAGTTCAGATCTCGAATGACAGTTGAATTATGTGTTAAAGTATTTAGGCAATTGATTCAGGCAACAAACAGGCTGACAGCACTGCCAAACGCTCAAGTGTTGAGACGGTCGTCTGGAAGTGCCAAACGGCCGCCTCAAGAGTTGAAACGGACGTCTGGGTGTCAGGCCGGTAGCGAGTTGAATTTAGCTAAGGATCGAACCGACCCAGCCGAACGGGCACGACTCGGGTCACCAGACGACTGTCTGGGTGAACCGAGACAGCCGTCTCGCATGGGCGAGATGGTCCAGCCCGGTCGTTGAAGGTTCTAGATGTTTCCTTATTCGTTTTGCTTGAGCAATACTTGTGGCACAAGGAAATCAATATCTAACATTGATGGGAATTGATTTGCCAAATTCGTGTACTACTGGGAACCACGAAACGACCGTCTCACTGAGCCAAACGGCCGTTTCGGCTGTCGCAGGTTGTGCAAGTTTTAGAATTGTTGCGAAAATTCGAGTTCTTCCGATCCTTTCCACTCCCGCACATTAATCCTGCATTGGATAGCAACTGGGAGCCTTGACCTTGGCCTCTACTATAAATAGAGGGGTATTGGGGGCTTTCCAGAGTACAACACAGACAACTGAGAGTGGTTGTGGTAACCACGAGAGACCAGGCAAGTCCTACCCAACAAGGGAGGGATAGTCACGGGAGAGAACAACTGAGAGTTGTCGTTGTGGAAGAGCAAGTTCGTGATTAATACACCAACGGAGAGGGACGACTCCTTCGTGATCTTTCCAGTAGGACGACAGGAGTGTGAGAAGAGATGAGGAGAGGAGACGAACACCGAGAGATTAGTCGACTGCAAGGAGCAGTTTTCTTGAGAGAGCAATAGCCGTCTCTCCTTGTTTTTATATATTAGGGTAAGATACATTGTGGTACAAAGAAGAAAATAAGAGAAAAACAATAAAACAAGTAATATAATAAAGATAGAACCAGGAGATGGGTCGTCAATTTCCGCCGTTGATCAACTCTCGATACCATCGACAGGATTTTCGATGGTATCGACGAAATACTCTTCTGTTGTTGTGATAAAGTCGATACCATCGACCTCCTGTCGATAGTATCGACGGGGATGCAGGTTGTTTCACACTCCCCCTCAAGCTGGAGAGTACACATCGTGTATGCCCAGCTTGCCACATAATCTCTGAAAAGCTGCTGGACCCAAGGCTTTGTCAAGATATCTGCCAGTTGATCTTCAGACTTGACGTATGGTGTCACAATAGCACCATCTTTGATTTGATCATGAATAAAATGGCAATCAACTTCTATATGCTTTGTACGCTCATGAAAGATAGGATTCCTGGCAATGTGTATAGCAGATTGGTTGTCACACTTGAGCTCCATAGAAGACATAATAGTGATTTTTAACTCAGAAAGAACAGATTTGACCCATTGTAGTTCACAACATGCATGGGCCATAGCACGGTATTCAGCCTCAGTGCTGGATCTAGCTACCACATGCTGCTTTTTGCTTTTCCAAGCAATCAAATGATAACCTAGAAAGGTACAGTAGCCTGATGTAGACCTTCTATCAGTATGATCACCAGCCCAATCTGCATCTGAATACCCTGTGAGATTCAAAGTAGATGGAGTCACCTTGGGTTTAGAGTAAGTGATCCCCTTACCAGGAGCACTCTTCAGATATCTCAGAATTCGGCAAACTACTGTCCAGTGTGACTGTCGTGGTGAGTGCATATGCTGACTCACGACGCCTACAGCAAAAGAAATGTCAGGTCGTGTAACAGTCAGATATATTAGCTTGTCAACTATTCTCTTGTAATATCCTGGATCTGAGTATTCAACATCATCAACCGTCTCCTTGATGTGATAATTCATAGGAGTAGATACCGGTTTAGATTCAGTCATGCTTGTCTCCTGTAGTAAGACAAGCACACATTTCCTCTGAGATAGGTTGACGCCTGCATGAGATCTAAGCACCTCAATGCCCAGAAAATATCTCAGTTTACCCAGATCCTTTGTTTGGAAGTGTCTCTGCAACCCTTCCTTCACACGAGATATGCCTGTAGAATCACTACCAGTAATCACTGTCATCAACATATACAGCAACAATGATAGAGCCACAAGAAGAGCTAGAGTAGAATAAAAAGTGATCAGTCATGGAGCGAGAAAAACCCATCTGGAGTACAACCTCACTGAACTTGTCAAACCAAGCTCAAGGAGATTGTTTCAGCCCATATATGGCTTTCTTCAATTTGCACACCTTCTAACAAACCCAGGAGGTTGCTCCATATATACCTCTTCCTGTAGGTCACCATGTAGAAAGGCATTCTTAACATCAAGCTGAAATAGGGGTCAATCAAAGGTAGTAGCCAGAGAAATAATAACCCGCACAGAATTTAGACGAGCTACTGGAGAAAAGGTCTCAAAGAAATCAACTCCATAGTTCTGTGTGTAGCCTTTTGCTACCAATCTGGCCTTCAACCTCTCAACTGATCCATCCAGATTATGTTTGATGGTGAAAACCCATCTGCAACCCACTGCTTTCTTCCCTGTAGGTAAGTCAACAAGATCCCATGTGTCATTATGCAAAAGAGCTGACATCTCAAGCTGCATTGCCTGTTTCCAGCCACTGTCCTTCAGAGCATCATAGTGATTCCTTAGTATATCAACAGAATCAATCCCAACAGCAAATGTGCGGGCCTGCTTAGATAAGTGGGACAGACAACACACATTTGTAATAGGATGTCGAATAGTACAAGAACGAGTACCTTTCCGAACAGCAATAGGAAGATCAAGATCTGATGCTTCTGCAGGAATCTCGTGAGTAGAAGACGATGAGGAAGGCTCAGGGACTGGTGTCGCTACCTCTTCTGAATCTTGTCTGCCTCGCCTACTATAAACATATGGGTACTGCTGAATAACAGGCATGTCAGCTGCCTGCTCGTCCTGAATAAAAGTATAATCAGGAATGATGGGTGGCGCTCCCTCACTCTGCACAAATGGTGCCACTCTCTCACTCTGAAAATCTGGTGGCACTCCCTCTCTCAACTGCTCCCCCTTACTCATAGCATCGGAGAAATATGGAGTGGTCTCATGGAAGGTAACATCCCTAGACACAAACATGCGACGAAGACTAGGACAGTAACACTTGTATCCTTTGCTAGTACTAGAATAACCAAGGAACAAGGTTTTAATAGACCTAGGAGAAAGTTTGTCAACCTTAGGGTCAAAATTATGGACAAAAGAAGTGCAACCAAACACTCTAAGGGGAACAGAGAAGGGTTGATCCGTGGGTCGTAACACAGAGAAAGGAGTCTGTCCTTTAAGAACAGAGGATGGTTGTCTATTAATTAAGAAGCAAGCGGTTAAAAGAGCTTCAGACCAGAATTTCTTAGGCACATTGGATTGAAACATGATCGAACGAGCAATATCAAGAAGATGGCGACTTTTCCTCTCAGCCACCCCATTTTGTTGAGGGGTGTGAGGACAAGACGTGCAATGGATCATGCCCACAGAACTGCAAAAATCAGACATAGCCTTTTGAACATACTCTAAAGCATTATCAGATTGGAGAGTTTTTATATTGCAGTCAAATTGAACCTTTATTTCTTTATGAAAATGTTTCACAATAGATAGCACAGACTCTCGACTTTTGAGAAGATAGATCCATGTCATGCAGGAAAAATCATCCACAAAGGAAATAAAATAACGAAAACCATTATAACTCTGGTCTTTAACAGGACCCCATACATCACTGTGGACTAACTCAAAAGGACAAGATGCCCGCTTATTGACACGACTAGGATAAGACAACCTATGATGTTTTCCCAGCTGACATGACTGACACTCTAAAGATGACACTTGGGACAACTCAGGTTCCAACTTCCGCATGCTCTCTAACGATGGATGTCCATATTTGCAATGTCATAGTAAGGGGGAACCACTCAACAGAATGGATGGAGCTGGAGCAGATACTGAGCGAGGCAGACTGTCACCGTGGAAAAGGTAGAAATCACCTTTCCTAGGCCCCCCACCAATCGTCCTCATACTCTTGAGATCCTGTAAAACAAAACAAGAAGACCCACACGTTACCGTATATTTTACAATGTCAATCAATTTTGCAACAGAAAGAAGATTAAAAGGAAACTCAGACACAAAGTGTACAGATTTAAGATCAATCTTGGGTGTTAGATGGACAGATCCACTAGCTAGCACTCTCCTCACTGAACCATCTGCCAGTGTGACAGATTGGTGAGGGATATACGAGTCAATAGATTGGAGCAATCTCTTCATACCAGTCATGTGATGTGACGCACCAGAGTCAACCACCCAAGATGAAGTAGAGTCAAAAGTTATGAGAGATGTAGCCTGATTACCCGCAGTAGATGCCAGGTTTGCTGATGACGAAGATGAAGATCCCACACTCATGTGTTGTGTAGCCTGAATGAACCGATCATACTCCTCCTGAGTAAGAGTGATGTCGGCCCCAGAATTGGTGCCCACAGCTGAAGACGGAGAGGAATCTGTAGAGGTGGCACAATGTGCTGGCCCAACAGGAGGTGCAGCAGGTCTCCCATTTTTCTTCCAACACTTCTCCACTGTATGTCCCGGTTTGTCACAGAAAGTACACTTAGGACGTGTCCCACGTCCTTTTCCCATACCAGGTCGTCCTCCTCTCACCGCAGCAGCTACGGATGCATGAGACTCCCCAGAAGATATAGTAGAGACAGGATTAACAGACTCAAAAATAGACTGTTGAATTCTCGAATAGGCTTCCACAAGACTTGGCAATTTATCAGAAGCTAGAATGACACTCTTGGCAGAACCGCAATTGGGATTAAGCTCGGATAGAAATTTAGCAGTAACCAGGTCGTCTCTGTCTTTGATCTGTGCAACAACTGTCACAGGATGATAGTAGCTCAGCTCTTGAGCAAGTGCCTGAATAGCTCCAAAGTATTCCTCAAGAGATCTATCACCCTGCCTCTCAGCAAACAGACGATCATATCTCATGAATTGCCAAAGAGCATTCTTCTCCTGAGAATAGTGTTGCTTCACTGCGTCCCATATCTCTTTAGCTGTAGTATAGAACATAAACCTAGCCGCGATTGCAGGTTCCATACTATTCCATAACCAAGTCTTCACAAGACTGTCATGACGCTTCCATTCAGCATATCCTTTATCAGTAGAGTCCAGGGGACCCGAGCCAACATGTCTCGCCTTGTCACGAGATTCCAAGACAGTGTGAACAGCGTTCATCCATAGTAGATAGTTTTTCCCGTTGAGCTTGATGGAGGGGATAGGAGACGCCTCACTGTAGGGAGTCTTGGTGTCCTCCATTGTAGACAGGAACTTAGTGACGGATTGATACACGTCACAGAGAAAGCTGAGGTGACGGAGAGATACACGTCACGGAGATAGATGAGGTGACGGAGAGATACACGTTATCACAACACAAAAAACACGGATAAATGCGTTACTGACGCATTCACAGCTCCAATCGATTTTCCTAATCACACATGGAGGATATGTGATTAGGAAAGCACTCTGGAAGAGACGAGTCCCTCGAATTGGGCTTTAGATAGCCGTTGGATCACCCGGAGACTCCCAAACAGTAGTTCCGGCTCCCGAGAACTGGCTGAAAACTGCTGTAAATCAACTGGAAGCTTGCTAGCGGCTCCGGTCCTTAGTGGCTAGATCTACAACATCGAGGGAAAGCTGCTATCGATCCAGTGATGAAGACGGCTAGAGGATGCTAGCCCAGCAGCACCCGTGCCGGCGGCAGGCTGCTGTTCTTGTCGGCCCGACGGCCGAGGTGGCCGCGGCGCCTGGAGAAGTTGGGCGGCGACGGCGGCTGAGAAGGAGAAAGGAGACGGGGAGGCTGTGGCGGTGGCTTGTTGAGGAAGCGGGGCGGCGGATCAAAGCTGCTCTGATACCATGTGAGAAGAGATGAGGAGGAGAGGAGACGAACACCGAGAGATTAGTCGGCTGCAAGGAGCAGCTTTCTT
The DNA here is from genome assembly GCA_963693085.1 of Alisma plantago-aquatica. NCBI lineage: Eukaryota > Viridiplantae > Streptophyta > Magnoliopsida > Alismatales > Alismataceae > Alisma > Alisma plantago-aquatica. The sequence continues at coordinate 69,844,634 of OY856409.1, forward strand.
GAGAGAGCAATAGCCGTCTCTCCTTGTTTTTATATATTAGGGTAAGATACATTGTGGTACAAAGAAGAAAATAAGAGAAAAACAATAAAACAAGTAATATAATAAAGATAGAACCAGGAGACGGGTCGTCAATTTCCGCCGCTGATCAACTCTCGATACCATCGACAGGACTGTCGATGGTATCGACGGAATGCTCTTCTGTTGCTGTGATAAAGTCGATACCATCGACCTCCTGTCGATAGTATCGACGGGGATGTAGGTTGTTTCACAAGGAGTTTTAGGCGGTTCGTGTAGACTACCATAGAGGCGGGAAGTCAATGTTTGCCGCTTGGAGGACAACGTCAACCAGCAGTCCGTGACAAGAGGAGTTGCTGAAGAAGACGACGTTTGTAGTTGCAGTCCGAGGTGTTGACCAGTAGGAGCAGCGGTCAAACGTGTCCCAGTACAACTAGGATTCAGAGTTGCGCATCTACAACGACGAGGATTGTTGCTGGACCTACTCCAGGACCAGGTATGTCCCATAAGCCACCCTTCCTGCATTATAGTTATTGACGCGATCTGTTGTTTATGGGGAATATGGTAATAAAATTTTAAATTCCGTTGTCTGCTCTGTACCATACTTTCCAACAGTAAAATCAATAGTTAGTTTGTAATTCAATATGGTGTTTGAAGGTTTACAATTCGAATCACATTATTTTGATATTGGATTGTACTAAATCTCATCAAAGAGTAATGCAAGATTTATCTTCATACACTAGAATCATAAGATCAAACCCTCAAGAAATGTTAATCAAAAGGTGTGCATGCTCTGGCCACCAATGGGCTGTCATAGGGATCGCCTTGCCCCACCACGCTGACTCGCTGACTAAAGGATGACCAACAACAAAAAATGTGTTAAAAAATATCAGTCATTGTTTATTATGTTTGTGTTTACTTTGGAAACGATCTTATATGTGGTCTCTGTCAGATATTTAGCCTGCGTTTGGCACAGGATTGGGATTCTGGAATCTGGACTGGGTTAGTCGGGGTTAGTCTGGATTCCGGTGCTGGGGTAGTCAGGATGCAGTCTGATTTTGTTTGACAACGCAGTCTGATTCTGGTCAGCTGGTTTGATTTGAGTCTGTGTGCAGTCTGAATCTGTTTGGCTGCAAGTCTGATTTTGTTTGGCAGCGTAATCAGTATTTACTTATTCTGTCCTGTTCTTGCAGCATTGTTTGAACAAGTACGCAGAATGTGTATTTGTGATGCCACTTCAACCTAAGTTTAGAATATATTAAAAAATTATTTTATTTGTGTTGTGTGGGTGTTATTTTGTATATTTAGAATAGTGCAAAGATATGATAATGCTAATTTTTACGTGGGGATTAAAAATTAATGAAACGTTATTGTCGTCTGGAATGACATTTACATGTGGTATATATGTAATGTTGAACATATTCGACACAATAATTGTCAAGCTACATGAAAAATGAAATTGGCCTAATATATTTTGTTCATAACATAAACAAATAACATTATCGTCACTAATAGCAACTGATAATAATCATATTGTCGTCATTAGTTAAACATAAACGATCACTGATAATAAAATAATTGTTTACGGGTGAACTTCGTCAGGGGAGACGGACAAAAAATGGGACGCATGCCATAGCACTAAACAGCCAAACAAAAGCTAAGATTTTGACAAGCCACTTTGGGGGGACATGGTTGGATGTGGATCTTGATTTAAATTTGGCCAACGTTATGGCCTCATCGTACTCGTCCCATAACACTGGGCATGGTTCCTGCACCGGATGCTTGTTTTGTTGTTTGATGTCGTCTTTTGGCCAGTCAAACAACAACGGCAAATGAGGAACATGTTGACTGACCCGGCCCTTGACTTGTTCATCGGTCCCAATTTTGCCCTCCTCCTTTGTGTGATTGCAACATGGTTTTTTGCATAAAAGGTTATCTTCAACATATTTTTGAATTTTTTCCGGAGACATCAACAGTTTTTCGAATTTTGCCCTTGTCCTTGCCTTTACACGCGATTTCGACATCTAAAATTAATAAAAACAAAGGTATGAACAAATAACAGAAATCGTAAAGTAATTGTGCCAATAAGTTTTACAAATAAATAATGCAACCTAACTTAGCTGATACTAAGTTTGAAGGTGATGCAATTTTTGTAAACATAATAATGAAGTAGGAAATTTGATCGCATTATGGTAGCAACATATAATATTGTAACACATAAGTAGAGCATGTAAAATGTTGCGACGCAAACACAACTACAACATTTAGCACATATGTTACAAGTTCATTTGTTTATTTCAATCGTCAGTGGTAAAGAATGCAGAAATCCCTGGTGGGTAAGTGTGACGCGTCGTCAAAAAGTTGCGTTCAATGCCTTGTTGCGCGGCCAATGTGGGGGAAGGCAATAAATCTCCCAATATGAAAAGATTGTCTCTTACAAACTCTCTCTTGATGTATTGCCATCACATTTGCAACTCAGCCAATGAAATGTAAGGGCCTCCTGTTATGTATAGGAACTGGTGCCATGCCTCCATCCAAGCCTGTGTAGAGTATACTCCATTTACACATCTACCCACGTGATATTGGGTTCTCATCAAACCCCTGAGAACCATATCAAGCTCGGTAGACCAGATAAAAGACGGTGTAGGCGGTTGGTCAGCCATATAACATATTTTGTAAGTAATATATTTTTCAAAAGTAAGGGTGTATATCACAATTAATTATATTATTTGGTTTTACATGACGTTAAGCAAAATTTCGATTAATAACATACATCATTAATAAAACATTCACCAACATGAAGAAAAAATTCATAACACTTATAATGTAATACGACGTTTATAAAAGTGCCTAAATTAAACAAGTGTATGATGTTCATAACATCCATTGATAGTCATTCTAAACAGAGAAGACAATGTAAATGTATTTGCCATTCAACGTTATGGAGTCATTTGAGGTGAAGGGATGTCTACAAGCAGACGACAATCTTCCTCCAGACTGGCAACGTTGCGTTCTAAAACCTCATGCTCATACTTTTTGTTAATGTATAATTCATCGTAGTTGTGATGAATTTCAACGAAGTCCTTCATGTTCATCGCCTGACCCCACACTGACTTGCACTCAACAGTTAGTAACATAATCTCCGCTTTCAATGAATCAATTGTTGGGGGGAGATTGACTGCCTAATGGAAGTATCTGCATCGGTCTTTTCCCTAAAATGTAGTACCAAGTTCAAGTTAATGGCAAAGAATGCGGAGCCTCGACAAGGGCAGTCTATTATTGATTGATGTACTATCGCACCTCACGAGTAGGGCATATGTAATACATTTCGCCCGGCCTTTGACTCAGAATGGCAAAGTCATATAACCCTGCATCCTCTGTGTTAAGTCGTAAGGCTGCATTTAGCCCACAATCACACCTCGGAACCTCAGATGGAGTCATCGACATCTAATAAAACAAAATTGACGATTAATACAAAACTGTCGGGTTCATGACATAGTTTTCAAAGATAATATGAAGACCATTTGTTCAGGAGTAGCTAATTGTTGCAACAGACAAGTGCGGTTCATTTGGACAGATCATAATATAGTATATCTATGACGTATTGTATCCATCTTCTTCTGTTGAAGAGTCATTATCGCTCGTTATTTGAAGTCGGTGGCGAAGATATCGGCACCTCTCCCGCATACTTGAAATTTCTTCTTGTAACCTATCGGTGTCTGCTCTTGTTGAACAGACAAAGTCATAGTGTTCTGACCAAAACTTGCATTCGCTACGTGCATATGCGAGCTGTGATACCATTGCATCCCTAATTGTAGTCAGCGTATCCACTGTAGGTTGTACTTGCTGCGCGGGCAACCTCATATGGCATCTGGTTGGTACAAGACCCCTACCACATGTAAAATATGGCCTGTGAGGATTGTTGTCTTCAAACCATCCATTTGCCGCATTTGTGGCATCCATGTACACTCGTACGGTGCACTGCAGACCACATGGGCACAACAGCATGTCATTGTCCATTTCTAGACAGAAAACCTAATGAGACATAATTTGACATTGTTTATAAGTAGGCAAAATTGTAGTCAACAATAGATTTTGAGAACAAAACTTGGTCGTTAAATTACAAAATTAAATTGGAAAAGGGAGTAAGTGAAACATGTTGTAGAACATGTTTCAATGTCTGCAAGTTAGAAAACATATGTATAAATCACTGATTTGCCCACATAGAATTGGCAACAGTTTCGCGCAAAACATCTCCCTCCCTAGCATCGTCCTGGCTTGTTTGTTGGAGAGAACTCAATTCGTTCAAGATGTCAGTGGCAGTATGAGGCTCATCCAAGTTTTCGTCCATCATAGGATCACCATCATTTTGGCGCTGGATAAAATTGTGAACGATACAACAAGTCATTACAATCCGAGATTGAGACTGCACGGGAAAAGTCGCTCCTTTACGAAAGTAGGAAAACCTCTTCTTCAACACACCAAAGGCTCGCTCAACAACATTACGTAGTTGAGCATGTCGGTGGTTGAACATTTCCTTTTTGCTGGTGTATGAGCTTCTGTTACCCCGATACTCTGTTATATGGTAAGCAACGTTTCGATATGGTGCAAGAAATTGTCTGGTGTTGGTGTACCCTGCATCAACAAGGTAGTACTTCCTAGCGGGTATTTTGAACCCGCCTGTGGTTGTAGCTGCGTGAAGTACCCTTTGGTCAGCAGCAGATCCCTCCCAACCAGTCATGATATATGTAAACTCCATTGAGAAGTCTACTACAGCCATGACATTCATGGAAACATTCCCTTTTCTATTCCTATATAGGTTCTGCTTATCGTGCTTCATCAAAACGGGGATGTGTGTCCCGTCAATTGCCCCAATGGCATCCTAAGACAAGTATATAAGAAATACGCAAGTAAATACCAAACTCAACGATGACGATAGTGGTTATATTAACAACAGAATGGACAATGGTCAACTAAGTGATGGTCATACCTTGAAGTAAGGGTAAAATCTTGAACTCTCGGCGATGCGGCGGTGCGGAGTTGTGGATGCAGTTGGCATGACAATATATTCGTTGCACAGAGAGCACACTGCATCCAACACCTCGTTAAACTTTCTACTTATGGTCTCACCGTTGTGAATGTAGTCCTCATCCAGAACACGGTTGGTATGGCCATGGCCAACCATTTGAAGGAAGTAGCAAACTGCCTCCACTGATGACACACCTCTGGTACTTTTCAACAAACCTCGATCCTCAAGTTTGTCAGCAAAGGCTAAAACCGTGTTGGGTAGCATACGGTACAAATCGTACGCCCTCATTTCATGGCCGGTTATTATTTCTAAAACCTTTTGATGACAGCTCCTAATACTAACCGATCTCGGTATTGGTTGGTGTGTGGTTGCGGCGTATGAATTTTGCATGATATTGTGGGATATTTGGTCAGCTATTTTGTAGGATATTGCGTTAGCAATGTCATTAGCCGGACCAAACATAAGATCCAGTAGTTGTAGAATGTCATCAGTTGTTTCATATGGATGAATGACGGCCATCACGTCTAGAATTAAAAGCGATTACCCACATCAGAAAAATATCGAGATATTGCAGAAATGAAATTAGGGCTATAGCAACAAAATAGCAAATACTGACCAAATAGCAAATAACAAGATAAACCATTACATAGTACCATAGTTCAGAGATTGTTCCCAACGGAATAAAATAGTACAACAACTTTTGAGAAAGTTCATAAAATAAAAGGCAGGATACTGATATAGTTCTTAAATTAGACAACCTCAGAAGTACGGCGGCGGGGCAAGACCTCTACTATTGTAACCACTTGTGCTAGCAAACGGGGACGGTGGAGATTGTGGCGTGAAGGGTGATTGTGATGCAGAAGCTCCAGAAGTCGTGTTCTTCATTTCCCACAAGTCTTGCAACCAAATGGTAATTTTTTGTGGGGTGTCTATAAGGCTTAGGTAAATGTTACGGTTAGCTGGATCTTTTATGGTGTGCACAAGAGTGGTAAAAACTGGGACAGGGGCGTCAGGGTAGCTTGCATGAAAGTGGTGCAAAATGGTTTGGTATTTGTCTTTATCATTAGACCTAGCAGCAATTCCGCTGCCCATCTCATGTACCTTGGAAAACACCTTTGTGAATTCGAACACGACATCATTAGACAGGACACAACTGTCCTGTGAGCTTGACGCTCGCTTCCTGCGTCTGATCGTGGTGGGAGTCCTTGCACCAACACCTTGGTTGTGTGATCCGCCGTTGGTGTCCTCACTTTGCGTCCCAGAATTACCCATGTCTTCAGTGAAACCGGTCGGACCGGTTGGACCGATCGGTTCTGGGCTGACAAATGAATCAGATGCATCTAGGTCAATAGCAACATCATCTTCAGATGCAACATCAGAAGGAGGCTATCTATCGGTTGAGGACATTGCATGATGGCCCCTAGCTATGTTCTTCCCCCCCATCAGCTCGACGTCGTGGTAGTGGTAGAATGGTCTGTTGATCAATCTCGCTAGTTCCCTGTTTGCCTAAAATAGGGGACAACTACTGATTAGGTCAATATTAACAAGTTTAATTTAATATATAATACTCAGGGGAGTATTATATTATTAGACATACCGCAAGTGCCTCCCTCCACTCCGGGGTGTCAGGCAATATTGGCTTGTGCCTGCTGTCATCCCATCCAACACCACTTTTGTTGGTCACCAGTTTTATCTTTGCATAGTCTCTCCTGAGGTTCTTCCACCGAGTTTTTAACTGATCCAATGTACCCTCGTTCCTCCCCATCCTGATATGCCAATCGCGTAGCGTCTCCCTCCACGCGTCCCTAGTAAATATTCCATCGACGCACCCACCCATGTCATATTGTCTCCTCAATGCCGCAACCAGAGCCTCATCCAACTCTTTCGACCATACAATACGGAACCTCGGGTCGGGTGCAGCCGTAGTAGCAATGACACTGCGATATATCACTTTAGTCAGGGTGTTTAAACAAAATTGTTATACGAACCTAGTATGAGACTACGCAATTGAAAGCAATAACTTGTATTGAAGTAGTCTAAGACAAGATCCATTAGCCGGACCAGACATAAGATCCAAAATTTGTACAACAAATTTGAAATTGTTGTTAAATTTGAAATGGTTGTAGCAAACGCATCATCCAATATGTTCATTACAGGAAAACTACATAAATAGCAAGCATTCAGCATGGCATTCACATTAAACGTGTTCGTATTGCTCATGAGATATACCTGGTAAGCCGAATTGAAGGTTGAAGAGAGTTGCACGGCCAGCGACAGGGTCAGGGACGGTACATACAAGAAATTCAGAGGGAATACAGATTAGCCGAAATAGTTGGATTATTTGCAATATCATCAGCAGAATACTAATGGGTGTACATTTTGGTCGTACATGAAAATTAAAATCATTCATTCAAGCTAACATATATCACAAAGCATAATTGTTTCACAACAGAACTGGCATTTGAAGTATATATCCCTATACTAACATATATCACAAAATTCCTATACTAATTGGTAAAAAATTCCTAACCTCACAACACAACTGACATTTGAAGTATATATCCCTATACTAACTATATATCCCTATACTAACATATATCCCTATACTAACATATATCACAAAATTACCCATACTAACTATAATTTCAGTTGTATATATATTTTTATTATAAAGATGATCATGATTTTTTCTTGGAAATAGAGATGATAGGATTCATGACATAACCTCATAAATTTGACCCAAACCTGGTTGACAGAGACTCGACTAAATTTTCACGTCTTTCAGTATGTGGTAATGACCACATTTCAACAAGATGTGTGTGCTTATTTGGTTTGAATTGTATGTTTGTTCCACCAGTCTGTCTATGTCCCAGGTGGCAGGATGAATGACGTTTGTGCAATTGACCACAAGTCCATCTTTCACAAATTAAAATATTTACAGGTACAATTACAGGTAAGAATTAGAAAATATTGATATATGTCTGCTATATCAATAGTGTGTACAATAGTAACATTGTAAAAATATTGATATATGTCTGCTATATCAATCACGTAAAAATATTTGAGCTTAAGAGGATGTGTGTACAATAGTAACATTGTTCCTAGTTAGAAAAGGGCTATAATATGTGGGTAAGCTGAACAAAAAGTAAAATAACAAAAACCATCACCTCATAAAGTCCATCTTTCACAAATTAAACATTTTTTCTTTTGTCTCTTTTTTGGATTGGATATGAACATTATCATCAGATATCTTCAGAAACATCACCTCATAAACAGGGAAAAAATCCCTAACACAAACATCATATTTGTATTACAAATATTGTTGCTGAAAACACAACGGTAGTTTGTCATTTGTTATGAAAAGCCCTTCTACATTCGCAATATTGCTCTTCCTCACAAGCCTTGTTGTACCAAGTAACCATAATTCATGTACGTATAATGCAGACAGCAGTGCAGTTACTTTCTGTATTTGCTACTCATATTTAGAGAAATGAAAGGACATGTTGATGTCATTTGTTTCTCGTGATGAAAACTGAGTTCACTGAACAATTTGTATAGGAGGGAGGGTAAGGATTTATGTGGAGTGGCATTTTAGAATAAATCAACCAAGTTTTCTTACCATCATTTCGTTATGCACAACTACATTCAATGTTGCAAAAAAATATTTGCTTAAATGTGAGCCACATGTATGAGTTGTGTATGAGTTGTGTCAGATGACGTTCACAAGAATTTTTACAATTCAGGAAGGATATGAATTAAATCTAGTGAATATGTGACATGGATTTTCTACTTAACATAGTGAATGATTATTTTCCAAATACGGAGATTCTAGTGGATAATTGCAAATACAACACTGCAGACCTTGGCCAATCATGTAGAGGGATTAATAGTGGCACACACATGGATCAGATTGGAATGCACGCATCATTTTGCAGACTCCAACCCCAGTTCTTATTCTTCTTTGATTGAAACTAAAAAGATGTGTACTCCCTTAACTCCCTAACTAATAAAACATGTGACAAGGCCACTTTTGAAATTATGTTCTGTAGGTTGTGAATACTTGAGTTTTGAGGAAGATATGTTGAAGTGCATATGGAATGAAGAAGATCATTATAAATACAGTATATGATAAAATTAACGAGACTATGCCATAGTCATTGGAATGGACTTTATGATTGAAATAAGTGAAAATAACGCATCCACCATTGTAGTGTTTGAGGTATCTTCAAACACAAATATAATGAGGTCATTATGTCTATCATTCTAGAGCCAAATTTAGTGTGACTCTTGGGGGGTTGATGGAAATGAAAGAAACCACATCAAGGATAGCCCAAGTAGATGACTAGAAGAACCATCTTTCCATCTCAGAAACAAAACAGGCATCATTGAGAATACATGAAATAAATGTGTTATGAATCATCAACCTTGCAAGTGTAGTATATGTGGACTACATATTGATGAATTCGTCAAAAGTAACCATTCATCTCATGACATGCAGCGATATTGTGACAAGGTCAACAACAATAGGAACAAGATGCTAGAATAAGCACAAAAAGATCTGGCCTAGTGTGTTACAATGTGGTAGAATAAGCACACAAAAAACTCCCTTACAAAATTAGACCTAGACAATGCATACAAATTTGTGTTGAGAATATTATTGAAAACTCCCATTTATTGGATGCTTGCCTCTTGTAATGTTGTTTATTGGTGACACATAAAAAAGAATCAATAAATATATCAATGGTTGGAGTAAAGTGCCTTTGGCTAATGAACATGTATTGCAAAAAACAAGACTAGTGTTTTCCTTGTGGACAATGGTAAATTTTTTAATTATAGTTGTTCTTTAGTATGTTATCAATAATATTTAACATTAGGCCAACAGAAGAAAAGAGCACAATGGTCTCTTGTGCAGTACTTGGGAGTGTCGACAATGTTACAAGAATAGAGAGTTCAAATACAAGGGGCATACAGACAATAATTCGTGTTTTCCTGGTAACTGACCAGCAAAACTGAGCCCTGCTTGTTACTCGTGTACAATACAACAACAATATCATGGCGATAATACAATAGCCAGCAACCATGTGATTATACAACATCCCAATGACTCCTGTTACTCGTGGACATAATACAACAACAATATTGTCCGAATCAAGCAAGCAGGAAACCAGAATAGGAGAAAACGTGTTGTTGTTTGATAAGAACAAATACCTGCTCAGCCGAGATGACGAAAACAGGAGCACGGCCAGACATTGCCAAGGACGAAACATGTGACAAGAAATTGAGAGAGAAATACACATTAGTTTACTGATTAAATCATCTATCGTTACAAGAGTAAAGATAGGAGGCTAGCAAACAGAAAGAAAGAAAAGGGTCGGCGGACACAAACCTTGCAAGCAGGTCGGCGACTTCCCAGTAAAGGGGCTCAGCAGCGGCGGCGGTACAGAAGACTGTGTGGAGGGTTCGAAGGTGAAAAGCGAGGAGATCGCTGATGAAGCGCAGAACTATATAGCAGTCGCGACAGCGCTTGCCCTTGCTAGGGTTTACTGCACGGCTTGTACACGGTGAAATGGGCCGCTTTGATGGGAGATGACAACTCGGGAGGGTTCCTTGTCGGCGTGTAGACTGCTGGTGTAGCTCGGCGCTTGCAGATGAGCCACCACACCCATACATCCGCTTGATTGACCTGGTATTCCGCCTACTCCACTGGGCAGGGTTTTCCGTACGCCAGTCGCCTGCCATGGCTTTGCCGCTGGAAACGATGGGACTCAGCTTTAACTCACGGATAATAGTAATGGCGAGGTCGTCTCGAGGTCTCGGGAGAGAACAAGGTCTCGGGAGAGAAGAGAGCACAGACCACAGAGCAGAAGATAGAGCAGGTAGAGGGGAAAGGCGAAGAATGTTGGGATGGGTGTCGGGGCGAGGAGAGGATCAGATCGCGAAAACCGGTTTGTGAACCGGAATCCTGTCCCTCGTGGGACTGGGAGAACCCGGGTTAGGGGGTTCCGTTATCCCATAACGGGGGTTTTTCAGGGTTGTGAACCAAACACAAATCAGCCTCAAACCGGCACTTGTTTGGCAGGGTTGGCACTAAAAGACAACACCAAACCGCATTTCGGTCCCGTGCCAAACGCAGGCTTAGACCAACACTGGACTACACAATTTCGATGACTAGAATGGACAAGATTTATACATTAGTTATTAAAGTTAATTGAATAAACCAAACATGTAGTAGCATTAACTTCCCCTAGAGTGTTGCTTCAGCAATTGGTGCAGCCTTAACGATTTAAAGTTGCCACTGAGTATTAGCTATAGACTGACGTTCATTAGATCAGGGGTTCCTGGTCTCCTAGTGAAGCGTTGTTTCGCAAACTGAATAAACCCCAAAAGAGTATTCATCTCAATAAAGAAATGAAGCTGATGGTAAAACCATATGCTAGAAAGAATTATATGATATCAATTCAGAAACTAATCTAACCTGGTCTAGACAGCTGTAATCCACGATTGTAAGCCGATATAGCCATTTCCTGTGCTGTTTGCTGACTTGTGAAGCTCGAAGGTATCTAAAGGATCAAAAAATTCCAGGAGTAATTAAGAACTTTTATTAAAGAGACTCAAAAGATATCTAAGACACAAGTAGAAGTATTTGCAACGAACCAACTGCAGACGCCAGTTTGAAACCACGTTTCCAAGGATACTCCTGATTGAAAAGATTTGACATGTATATCCCACTACATTGGGTTCAAAATATTGTTTGGTGGTTTACACATCATATCTCATCCAGAAGCATATTGAATCGCAAAACTATAACCTTTAGTATGCTAATAATTTACAAGATACACTCTTCTATTTCAAAGGATGTAAATGATGTAAATCTTTTACTAACAGCTACGAAATTGTGATGGGATAATAGAAAATATGTTATGACAGTCAGCCGTAGGGCCACTGTATACAAGGCTTAAGAGGGACAGGGTTGACATGCGTAAAACTGCAAAGTCGTTTCTCTAAAATTGCCATTAATAAATTTATGGAAAGCCTCAAATGTACAAAAACTTGACAAGTCAATGGACGTGAGTGAAAAACAAACAGTTACAATAGAATATATCAGTATGCAAACATCAAGACAACTACTTGACGTAGGATGGGCAGCTCATGCTCATCCAGAAACTTGGCTAGGGCTTAGGCGCCTCTAGATTAGAGTTTGTTGTATCATCTTATATTTGTGTTCATATTATATCTAGTTGTCATTTATTGGTTTCCTCTACGGTTTAGTTCACAATAACTTCAGTATATAGGAGTTATATACAATAGTTGGGGACTTGTTTGACAGTTCTCAATTAATTTGTTTTATTTCTTATTTCAGTTGGATCATGAGCAGATATAAGTCAATTAGGGCTGAATGGAAATCGGTCAATTAGGGCTTCCCGTGTGTGATCGATACAAACCTCACACGTGGGATTATTATCCTACGGCTGAATTCAACATATGAAATAAGTTTCTTTGGTTCACTTCGCATCACTACTTAAAAACAACAACAAATGAAGTCAGCTACATAGATACTTTTCTCCAATGTTTTAGGAAGCGGGAAGCGAGAGGCATGCGGACAGCAGCTTGTGGCCGCTTGAGCGCCAGGCGGACGCTCAAGCGACCGTTTTTTGAAAAAGTGGATGCTTAATTTTCTATATGATTGTATACAAAAATGCACAAATTTGTATATATATATATATATATATATATATATATAATATTTTTTAAGAAACTTGTATACATAACTAAACCCATGTGGCAGTGTAAAATTCACCCTACACAACAATATTGCTACTTAATAGTTGCTTACCTATAGATGAAGCATTAAGATACATTTGTTATATACAACAGTATACTAGTATCATACTTGTTACAGTATATGTTTTCTGTAGTTTACTTATTCTGTTATTTATTTTGTTATTTGTTTATTCTGTATGGACCTCTCTGTAATTGTTTCAGTATTATATATATGAGGGTGCACACATTGTGCAACCCTATGCTCTCTGCAACCCTGATTCTCTACATGGTATCAGAGCAGGTCGAGACCTAGGGTCTCTACCTCCCTCCCTCCCTCTCCGACGCCCCCCCCCCGCGCGCGCGGACCAGCCGCCGGCCCGGGCAGCAGCAGCCCGCCGGCCGCCGGCCACCGCCGCCTCCGGGCAGCAGCAGTTGCTCGCCGGCTGCCACAGCTGGCCTAGCCAGCCGTCTCCCGCCGGTCACAGGTCCGTCTACTCTCCTGGCGCGGTGCTCCGCTAGTGCTTGAGCAACCGTTGGTGTTGTTCGCACAGCAGGTGCGCTGCCGGGTTGGTAGATCTGGCCTAGTTCAGTCTTCCGGGGGAGATCGGTACGTTGTTCGGCTAGAGCCTTCTTCGGTTCGTGTTTGTTTGTGACTGCCTGCCCGTGTAGGCTTCGGCCTCCGGGTCTTCTACTACACTTGGTGTAGCCCGTATGTGAGAGGTCCCCTGTGATCGTCTGCCTGCCTGTCTTGCCTGCCTGCTGTGCTTGCCTTTCTGATGGCGTCCTCGACTGATGATCTGCGTCGTCAGGTTACTACGGTAAAACTTGACGGGCGCAACTACCAGTTGTGGGTGTGTTCCTTTGTGATATATGCCAAATCACAAGGGAAGTATTCCCACCTCACTCGTGCCGGTCCGCCACAGCCTGCTGATGATGCTGACTTGAAGGACGTCAAAGCTTACGATGATTGGGTCCGTGACGACTCCACAGCGATGACTTGGATTCTCAACAGCACAGTTGAGAAGATTAGTGTGACCATTCTCCGTCTGCCTACAGCAAAGCAGATGTGGGATCAGCTTGCTCGCACCTTCTCCCACAGCCAGAATCCAAAGAAGGTGTTTGATATCAACAAACAGCTTAGTCGTCTCACCTTTACTGCACTGATATCACTGATTACTTCTCTACGTTCACCGGTTTGTGGGGTGAACTGGAGGCGTATCATCCTCTGTCCACAGATCTGCTGATTATGCAAAAGCAGCGCGATGAGCTACAGCTGATCCAGTTCTTGAGTGGCTTGCCTAACTCCTATGCTGGAGTTGTGGATCAGATTCTGGCCGGTGATCCACTGCCTACCCTTCAGAGTGCCTACCAGCGACTTCAGCGTCTTTCCTCACCGACACCACATACTACTCCAGATGTTGGCGACTCTACTGCCTTAGCTGCCTGGGGTGGCCGCGGTCGTGGCCGTAGCCGCGCTTCTGATGGACGTCCTCCCCTTGGTGGCGGGAGAGGTCGTTCTCCTACTGCTGGCCGAGGGGCCCCTCCTACTGCTACTACTACTGCTGCGCGTCCTCCGCCCGGCTCGCGCTTGTGTTCTTACTGTGGTCGTACGAACCACATTGAAGAAAAGTGTTGGGAGAAATATGGCAAACCAGAATGGGCGAACACTGCTACTGATTCTTCCGCCACCGCATCCGAGAGTGCTGCACATCCTACTACACCGGACACTGCGGGCGCTACTGCTGACTACATCAGGGCTGAAGTCGAACGTCTCTTTCTGGAGCGTGCTGGATCATCTTCTGACGCGTCCACGAGTGGAGCACATGCTGCCCATACTGGTTATGATACTGCTTTTCTGAGTTCACATTTGCCACCCCCTTCTGGTAATAATAAATGGGTGATTGACTCTGGTGCATCATCCCATATTTCTGGCAATAGGGCTTTGTTTAAGTCCATCTCTAAACCTGCTCATAAATCTACGGTTATGGTTGCTGATGGATCTAGATCTCCAGTTTCTGGCATTGGGGACATTGTTTCTCAGTTCCTTATCAAATCTGCCTTATATGTGCCTAACTTCCCTATGAATTTATTATCTGTTAGCAAACTTGTAAGGAATTTGAACTGTAGCCTGACTTTTCTTCCTGGCTCCTGCATTTTTCAGGACCTTCTCACGAGGATGAAGATTGGTGGGGGGTATGAAGGTGCTGATGGTCTCTACTACTTGGACGAGATGCCACGGTCTGCCAAAGCTGCTGCGGTTTCGGCCTTATCTGCCTCCGTTTCTACTTTACAGTGGCATTACCGGCTGGGACACCCTTCTTCTGACAAACTGCGCCATTTACTTCCAGACATGAGTAGTTGTTCTTTCCAGTGCGAGTCTTGTCAACTGGGTAAACAAACTAGATCGGTATATCCGAGGTGGAGTTCTGTGAGTAGCAGGCATATTTTTGATGTAGTGCACTCTGATGTGTGGGGACCATGTAATGTACCGAGTGTGTCTGGCTATCGATACTTTATTTTGTTTATTGATGATTTTTCGCGGACTACTTGGCTATTTCTGTTGAAAAGTAGATCCGAGGTGATATCCACAATAAAGTTCTTTTTTGCTGAAATTAAAACCCAGTTTGGTGTGCCTATTAAAATTTTTAGAACTGATAATGCGTTGGAATTTATTCAGAAAGATGTGGAACTTTTTTGTAAATCTATTGGAACTTTACATCAAACCTCATGTGCCTATACACCACAGCGGAATGGTGTAGCCGAAAGAAAGAATCGTCACCTGTTGGAGGTGGCTCGCACTATCATGTTACATGCGCATGTACCTCGTACTTATTGGCCAGAAGCGGTTATGACTGCATGTTTTCTCATTAATCGTATGCCATCGTCGGTTATTGGTAACCAAATCCCTTTCCAAGTTTTACATCCGAAGGCTCCCATGTTTTCTGTCCCTCCACGAATTTTTGGTTGCACGTGCTTTGTACGACTCCTTGGCCCTACATCTGATAAACTGTCGCCTCGAGCAGTCAAATGTATTTTCTTGGGATATTCAAGGACTCAGAAAGGCTATCGCTGTTATAATCCTGCTACGAGAAAGTGGATGACTAGTAGTGATGTGGTGTTCTTTGAAGACACTCCTTATTATTCATCTGCGGGAGAAGATTTACAAACGGATCTTATTGCACCACCCTTGCCTATTTTGTCTGACTGCAGCCCTGAGACGGATGATACTGTGATACCAGCTCCTCAGCTTCGTGTTTATCAGCGCAGGAATAGAGCACCTCCTTCACATATACCCCCCCCAGTCGACCAATCTTCTCCTCAAGAAGGTTCTGCTTCACCTGAGGTACAATCTGATTTACATATCCCTATTGCGCTTCGCAAAGGGACTCGTTCCTGCACGTCTCACAGTATTGCTAATTTTGTATCTACTGATCATCTCACTGCTCAGGCGCGTGATTTTGTATATGCCTTATCTGCTGTTACTGTTCCTAAGACTATTCAGGATGCCCTGCGAAGTACAGCTTGGACCTCTGCTATGCAGGATGAGATGACCGCTCTGACTGATAGAGGCACTTGGGAGCTGGTGGATCCTCCTCCTCAGTGCAAACCTGTAGGTTGCCGCTGGGTGTACACTGTCAAATATCAACCAGATGGTACAGTTGAACGGTTGAAAGCTCGGTTAGTTGCCAAAGGATATACTCAGACCTACGGCATTGACTACTTTGAGACTTTCTCTCCTGTTGCTCGCTTAAATTCTGTCAGAATCTTACTATCTGTAGCTGTAAACTGTGACTGGCCTCTTCTACAGCTTGATGTGAAGAATGCTTTCTTATATGGTGATCTACAGGAAGAGGTTTACATGGAGCAACCTCCGGGGTTTGTTGCTCAGGGGGAGTCTCACAAAGTATGTCGGCTTAAAAAATCTATTTATGGGCTCAAGCAGAGTCCACGTGCATGGTTCGATAAATTAAGCAGGATTCTTTCTGACTTTGGCTTTCTACGGTCCCAAGTGGATCACTCTGTCTTCACAAAGAAAACTTCTGCAGGAATTATTATTCTGATTGTCTATGTAGATGATATCATTATTTCAGGCAGTGATTCTTCAGGTATTCAGGCCACAAAAAACCATTTGAGTAAACATTTTGCTACCAAAGACTTGGGCAGACTGCGATACTTTCTGGGCATAGAAGTTTCCAGGAACTCTAGTGCTCTTGTGATGTCTCAGAGAAAATATGTGCTTGATATCCTGCAAGAAACTGGCATGATGGGTGCAAGACCTGCAGATACCCCTATGGATCCCAATGTTGATTGGGACAATGATACTTCATCTATGTTTTCTGAGCCGAAGAAATACAGGAGACTTATTGGAAAATTGATCTATTTGACTGTTACTCGTCCTGACATTACTACTGCTGTGGGCCTTCTGAGCAGGTACCTGGACAAGCCTAGACAGTGTCACTGGGATGCTGTCTGTCACATTCTAAGATATTTTAAAAAGGCACCTGGCAAAGGTCTGTATTACAAGAAAAATGGACATTGTAAACTTGAGGGCTATTCTGATTCAGATTATGCAGGCAGCAGAATTGACAGGAAATCCACCTCTGGCTACTGCACCTATGTAGGAGGTAACTTGGTGACTTGGAGGAGCAAGAAACAGAATGTTGTTGCTCGCTCCAGTGTTGAAGCTGAATACAGGGCCATGGCCCATACTGCCTGTGAACTTCTCTGGGTGCGTTCTCTTTTGCATGAACTTGGGATTGAATCTTCTTATGCGATTCCAATGCACTGTGACAACCGAGCTGCTATCTTCATTGCCAATAATCCTGTTTATCATGAGCGCACCAAGCATATCGAGGTGGACTGCCACTTCATTCGAGAATCTGTTCTGGCTGGGAAAATTTGCACTCCTTTTACAAGATCTGAAGATCAAGTTGCAGATATCTTCACAAAACTTCTGGCTAAGAAGCACTTCTACACACTGGTGGACAAGTTGGGCATGATTGATATCTATGCTCCAACTTGAGGGGGAGTGTTACAGTATATGTTTTCTGTAGTTTACTTATTCTGTTATTTATTTTGTTATTTGTTTATTCTGTATGGACCTCTCTGTAATTGTTTCAGTATTATATATATGAGGGTGCACACACTGTGCAACCCTATGCTCTCTGCAACCCTGATTCTCTACAATACTATCATGTAATAATGTAATCTACTTAATAGTTGTTAACATATATTCCTGTTTTATATATTCTGTTAGTTGTTTTGTTATTTCCATATTATATGTGGACCTCTCTGTAAATGTTTCAGTGTTATATATATGAGGGTGCACACATTGTGCAACCCTACGCTTCCCAAAACTGCTTTGTGTTTCACATGGTACCAGAGTAGTAGATCCAGCCGCCACCCTCCCACCCCTCTCTCTCTTCTCCGGCCGGCCGCCCCCCCCCACCCGCCCGCAGCCTCCCAGCCGCCGGCCGCCGCCCAGCCGCCGGGCAGCGCCACCGCCGGCCGGCAGCAGCCGCCAGGGCCGGGCGCCCTCTCCGCCGCAGGGGGCCGGTGCGCCTCCGCGGTCCTAGCCGCCGGTACGTTGGCTCTGTGAAGTTCTACAGCGGTCCGGTGGCTTGAAGTGACGTAGACCGCTTTTTTCGGTCTTGTGCCTGCCTGCCCGTGTAGGCCGTTGTGCCACCGGGTTCTGTTCTGCGCTTCGGCGTAGACCGTATGTGAGAGGTCTTCTCCGTTGTTTTGTGCCTGCTGTGCCTGTCTGACGGCGTAGACCGTCTCCTGCCTGATCGTGCCTGTTACTTCTGTGCCTACTGCTCACATGGCGTCCTCGAGTGATGACTACCGCCGTCAGGTTACCACTGTGAAGCTTGATGGGCGCAACTATCCGCATTGGGTCTGCTCCATGACGATCTATGCCAGATCCCAGGGCAAGTACTCACATCTTACCCGTGCTGGTCCGCCAGTACTCGCAGAGGACGCTGATGCTAAAGATGTGAAGGCGTATGACGACTGGGTTCGTGACGACTCCACTGTGATGACCTGGATTCTCAACAGCAGCATTGAGAAGATTAGCGTCACACTTCTTCACCTGCCTACGGCGAAGCAGATGTGGGATCAACTCGCCGGTACTTACTCGCATAGTCAGAACCCCAAGAAGGTGTTTGACATCACCAAGCAGCTGGGACGTCTACAGTTCACGGGGACGGACATTGCGGATTACTTCTCTGACTTCACTGGATTATGGGGTGAACTGGAATCCTATCACCCTCTCTCCACGGACCTGGCTACCATGCAGCGTCAGCGCCAGGAGCTTCAGTTAGTCCAGTTTCTTTGTGGACTGCCCGAGTCCTACGCTGGAGTTGTGGACCAGATCTTAGCCAGTGACCCTCTGTCGTCACTACAGAGTGCCTACAAACGCCTTCAGCGTTTGCCTTCGTCTTCATCGTCTCTGACTACTGATGTTGGGGACTCTTCGGCTCTTGCTGCAGCTTCTGGTCGTGGTCGTGGTCGTGGCCGTGGTCGCGGTCGTGGCCGTGGTCGCTTCACTGACAGTCGTCCTCCCCTGGGTGGAGGACGAGGACGGGCTGCTCCTGGTCGTGGAGCCTCTTCTACTGCCCCTACTGTTGGTGTGCGTCCTCAGTCAGGACAGCGCCTTTGTACCTTCTGTGGCCGGTCCAACCATATTGAAGAAAAATGCTGGGAAAAATATGGTAAGCCGGCGTGGGCCAATGCAGCTGCTGACTCCACTACTACTGCATCGGAAGGAACGACTCAGCCTACTGACTCTGCCTCCTCGGGTGCGACTGCTGACTACATTCGTGCTGAGGTGGAGCGTCTTCTTCTTGAGCGAGCTGGTGCGTCGTCTCAAGCTTCGACTAGTGGAGCTCATGCTGCAGCTTATTCTGGTTATGACACTGCCTTCCTGAGCTCTTCTTCTACTCCTGGTAATACTAAGTGGGTCATCGACTCCGGTGCCTCTTCACATATTTCTGGAAATCGATCACTGTTTCACAAATTATATAAACCCGCTCGACCCTCATCTGTTATGTTGGCTGATGGTTCCAAGTCTGCGGTGTCTGGAGTAGGGATATTGTTTCTGACTTTCTGTTGAAATCTGCCTTATATGTGCCTCGATTTCCTTTGAATCTGTTGTCTGTCAGCAAGATATTGCGAAGCCTACAGTGTAGTCTGACTTTTATTCCTGGTTCATGTGTTTTTCAGGACCTTCGCACGAGGATGAAGATTGGTGGGGGGTATGAATGTGCTGATGGACTCTTCTATCTGGATCATTTGCCAAAAGCAGCTAAAGCAACTGTGACTCCTGCATTATCTACCTCAGTTTCTGCATTACAGTGGCACTACCGGCTGGGCCATCCATCATCTGAAAAGCTTCGACACTTAGTTTCTGATCTTGGCATTTGTAGTTTTCAGTGCGAGTCATGTCAACTTGGAAAGCAGACTAGAGCTGTTTATCCTAGACGCAGTCAGATTAGCAGTAAAAATATGTTTGATGTAGTGCATTCTGATGTATGGGGACCTTTTCATGTGCCGAGTCTATCTGGTCATAAGTATTTTATTCTGTTTATTGATGATTTTTCAAGGACTACTTGGTTGTTTATGATGAAAAGTAGGTCCGAAGTTTTGTCTATTATCAAGTTCTTTTTTGCTGAAATAAAAACACAATATGGTGTGCCTGTCAAAAATTTTCGTACTGATAATGCATTGGAATTTGTTAAAAAAGATGTGGATGTTTTTTTGTAAATCTGTGGGTACAATACATCAGACCTCATGTGCTTATACACCTCAGCAAAATGGTGTGGCTGAGCGTAAAAATAGACATGTGTTAGAGGTGGCTAGAACTATTATGATGCATGCACATGTTCCTCGCCCGTTTTGGCCTGAGGCTATATTGACTGCTTGTTTTCTGATAAATAGAATGCCATCATCTGTGATTGGAAACAAAATACCTATTCAAGTTCTTCAACCCGATATTCAGCTATTTACTGTGCCTCCTCGGATCTTTGGCTGTACCTGTTTTGTAAGGTTACTTGGACCTACCTCTGATAAACTGTCTCCTCGTGCTGAGAAGTGCATTTTTTTGGGATATTCTCGTACCCAGAAGGGATACAGGTGTTACAGTCCTACTGCAAGAAAATGGTATACTAGCAGTGATGTAGTTTTCTTTGAGGATACCCCTTACTATTCTACTCGTGGTGACAGTTTACAGTCTGATCTTATTGCTTCTCCTCTACCTGTTACTACTGATTGTGTGCCTGATACTACTGATAAAGTCACTACTGAAGCTGCTAAGCCTCCTCTTATAGTTTATCAACGCAGGAACAGAGCACCTTCTACTCAAGAAACCCCCCATGAAAACCAATCTTCACCTCCAGAAGGTTCTACTACACCTGAGGTACATTCTGATCTTGATTTACCCATTGCTCTTAGAAAGGGTACTCGTTCCTGCACATCACACAGTATTGCTCAGTTTGTTTCTACTGATCATCTGAATGTTCATTCTAGCAATTTTGTATATGCCTTATCTGCTGTTGTTGTTCCAAAGAATATCCAGGATGCTCTACAGAGTACTGGATGGTTGTCTGCTATGAAGGAGGAGATGTTGGCTCTTGCTGAACGAGATACTTGGGAGTTGGTGGATCCACCTCCTCAGTGTAAACCTGTAGGTTGCAGATGGGTGTATGCTGTGAAATATCAACCTGGCGGCACTGTTGAAAGGCTGAAGGCACGGTTAGTTGCTAAAGGCTACACTCAAACCTATGGTATTGACTATTTTGAGACTTTCTCTCCTGTTGCTCGTCTTAATTCTGTCAGAATTCTTCTGTCTGTTGCTGTTAATCTTGACTGGCCACTGTTGCAACTAGATGTGAAAAATGCCTTCTTGTATGGCGATTTACAAGAAGAAGTCTATATGGAGCAACCTCCTGGGTTTGTTGCTCAGGGGGAGTCTCACAAAGTTTGCAGGTTAAAGAAGTCTATTTATGGGCTTAAGCAGAGTCCCCGTGCCTGGTTTGATAAATTGAGCAAAATTATGATTGATTTTGGGTTTCTGCGATCTCAGGTGGATCATTCTGTTTTCACCAAGAAGACTTCAGCTGGTATTATTATTCTGATTGTCTATGTTGATGATATTATCATATCTGGCAGTGATTCACTTGGTATTCAGGCTACTAAATCTCATCTAGGCAAGCACTTTGCTACCAAAGATTTGGGCAAACTTCGATATTTTCTGGGCATAGAAGTTTCTAGAAACTCTAATGCTCTTGTGTTGTCTCAGCGAAAATATGTCCTAGATATACTGCAGGAGACAGGTATGCTGGGGGCGAGACCTGCTGATATTCCTCTAGATCCTAATGTAAATTGGGATGATGATTCTTCTCCTCTCTTTGTTGATCATAAAAAGTACAGGAGGCTGATTGGTAAACTCATTTATTTGACTGTCACCAGAGCTGACATTTCTACTGCAGTGGGTCTTCTTAGCAGGTACCTTGATAAACCCAGACAGTGTCACTGGGATGCTCTTTGTCAGATTTTACGATATTTGAAGAAGTCTCCTGGCAAGGGACTTCACTACAGGAAGCATGGACACTGTTCTCTTGAAGGGTACTCTGATTCTGACTATGCAGGCAGCAGAGTTGACAGAAAATCTACTTCTGGGTATTGTACGTATGTTGGAGGTAATCTTGTTACCTGGAGGAGTAAAAAACAAAATGTTGTGGCCAGGTCCAGTGCTGAAGCTGAATATAGGGCCATGGCCCATACTGCCTGTGAATTGTTGTGGGTGCGCTCTCTGTTAAAAGAGTTCGGGGTTGACTCTTCTTCTGCTATACCTATGCACTGTGATAATAAAGATGCTATCTTCATTGCGAATAATCCAGTTTATCATGAGCGCACTAAACACATTGAAGTAGATTGTCATTTTATTCGGGAATCTATTCTTACTGGCAAGATCTGCACTCCCTTCACTCGTTCTGAAGACCAAGTTGCTGACATCTTCACCAAGCTGTTGGCGAAGAAACAATTCTGCACACTGACGGACAAGTTGGGCATGATTGATATCTATGCTCCAACTTGAGGGGGAGTGTTAACATATATTCCTGTTTTATATATTCTGTTAGTTGTTTTGTTATTTCCATATTATATGTGTACCTCTCTGTAAATGTTTCAGTGTTATATATATGAGGGTGCACACATTGTGCAACCCTACGCTTCCCAAAACTGCTTTGTGTTTCACAATAGTTATTACTATATATAGAGGAATTTATCACATATAGTCGTATACTAGTATCAAGCCGTGATACAATGCACTTAGTAGTTAGTATTATATAGTAGTACTATACTTCACAGAAATGTACACTGATTTTGTATTACATTTATGCATTGGTTGTTGTTTCTTAGCTTAATGCTCTATACTAAGTAATTCGTACTATACAGCAGTACAATATTACTGATTTGTGACAGTCACATAGTTTTACGTTACATATACATGGTATTACTTGCTATAATGGACTTAATGGGTATATAGTCGTTACTATTGTATGTAGCAGCAGAATCAGTGTAGTACACACTAGTTAGCTATTGTACAGTATTTAGATGCAAACTTAGTTACTTAATACAATAGTATCATATTAACATGTTAAATAATGCTATACAATATCAATAATCTAATATTACCTACTAAAAATAAAATTACATTCGCTTTTGAGCCTAGGAAGTGGGTCTAGATCTTGCTTTTCACTTAAGCGGATTCAGATGGGCGCTCAGAATCAGTGCTCAGGCGGGCGCTTGAGCGGGCTGAGCGGGCATGAAGCAGCTGCTTAACTAAAAACCGTCTGACTTCCGCCAAAGACCTATTTGGAGCGGCCAGGGTGTCAGCCACTTTTTAAAACACTGCTTTTCTCTATATCGCATTTTCATGTTCCATAGATTAGACTTCATCTTTCAAAGTTACTTGCTGATGTTTGAATAGTATTTAACATTTTATATTCTGGTATTCTTTTCCTCGTGTTTTGGTGTTGTATAAAGTTGGCAAAAATCAGGACCTTGAGATAAATTATTTAAAAGGGTAGCTTTTGAAATCCAGTTAGTTCATGAGGGTCACCGTCTAGGATCAATTATAGAACCACAGATTTTACAAACTACATTATAAACTCAATCCACTAAGATTCTACCCAAGTTCATAGTTCAGATAACTTTGAGTAGCTCGACATTAAGCAAGACATTAACAGGAGTCTAATAGACAGTATTGAAAAAGTTTCTGTATTGAAATTGCGTACATATACTTGATGTTGAAAACTAAATAGCCTTAAAAGAAATGACCATGTACAAAGTTGCATGCATATAGGCTTTCCTGGTCATGGAACAATTACTAGTGAATGAAATTTGCATTACGCAGACAAAACTGGCATATGAAAGCAACTCATAAGCCCCAGAACTTAATGACCCAGGAAAGAGAAATAAAGCACCTTTCCGAGCAATTGGATCATGGACATCCTGGAGTAAGGTACAACGGTCTCAAGGATAGTGTTGGAAGCCCCAGGAACAGACAAAAGCCACCCAACTGCCTGCCCATTAGAAAGACGAACCATTCATTAGTTGATGGAGAAGAGGCATTGACAGTGGACAAAGAGGAGAGTGCAGGGGACCTGAGAAGCACCACCGGCGAGGTAGATGACAGCCTGGGTGGGGCTACAGTGGATGGCTTCAACAAGTGCTCGAACACCAAGGTCCATTATAGCCTCAGAATTCAGCTCAAATTTGGACAGGATGGATGGTATGTCCTCTAACGCGACTTCAACCTACAAAGGCCCACTCTATCAGTGTGAATGCACGCTTAAGATATTAGTCGGCATCTGGGAATTGTTACAAATTCTATGGCGTTTGGGACCTCAAGATAGAATATGCATATTTTTGCAGAGTCAAAAGGATCAAACAAACTTGCGATCAACAAAAAGGCTCACAAACAAATACTTGCCATGCATCCTGGATTAAAAGAATGAAATGACGAATCCACTCTGTAAGTTACTATATACCAGTGCTACCCAGCACAAGAGTATGCAAACCGGAAATTGTATATTTGTATCAAACAAATCACCCTACTGATAAGTTTCAAGAAAGAGTTTACGCTGCTTTGAATAGATAAGAGGAAATCAAAAACCAGAAATGCCTGAAACTGTGCACACAGTGGAACTTCTAACCAGCCCTTCCGTTTGAAGTTTCTTCCAATTAAGTAGCAAACTGCAATGTAAGCATTTGATCCTCTGTAATAATATAGCAGCGTCCGCGTCACTGAGACTTCATGAGAAGCCAAAATATTGTCAAAATCAATTCACCCTCCCTGATTCGACGTTTCAAAGGCGGACATAGAGAATAGGATAAAGCGTACCGCGCGTTCGTTTGAATATGTAAATTGCTGCAATACAACCGAGCGGAAAGCGGAGAAGATGCCAAGCCGGTATTTTTCAAACGGACATATATTGAACTGAGTGGTGCGATGGCAGAGACGGGACGGAGGTGTTGCAGAAGGAGCTCGAGAACTAATTCAAGGACTCCCACTGCCAGTCTCCCATCGACCACATTATTTATTAAATTTGCCAAGTAAACCGTTGGAATACTCCCAAACTTTCGGGTAATGCTTGTGATGTATATACTATATCAAGGAAGTCTGGTAAGGATTTTCTATGTAATTTTTATAAATCATTCTAAATTACCAAATAATCGTTGTATTTTACGGGAGGTTTTCCATGTACAGTTTTTATATTTTTAGTTTAAAATAGTTCTTTTTTTCTAATAGGAGAGTCTGGAGTATATTGATGCATTTTTTTCCCTTACTTTTAACTTACAAACTAGTCATTTTATATTCTAATAAAACTATACGAAGGTCATAGGAGGCATGAACGCAACTTCAGTCTTTAGTTTTACAAATTTACATATTAATTCTTGTCTTATTGTAAAGGTTGTGAGAAGAGTTGTATGTAATTTTTACTTTTATTTTTTTAGAATATTGGTTGCTGGTTATGTATTCTAATATAGTTGTATGTAGCGCAATTATGGAAGTTGAACCATACATGTCTTTGTACTTTTTTTGTCTTTTTGTTGCTGCTAAGGTTGGGAGTTTGGTGCAAGCATGGTCGAAGGAGGTGGAGGACATGGTCACATTGATAACGGAAATATGATGATCACGCGCAAAAGGTGTAACGCTCGCCTCAAGCGCGGTCCATAGATCCATCCTGATCCAGCGAAGATCATTAATGGTGGGAGTACTTGGACGCCCGGCCCTATCTTTGAGCCCATCATTCCCGCGAGAAAACCCATGGTTCACGCCTGCTTCCGAATCTTCCTCCGCAGGTAAGACCATTTGAGAAGTCGAACTCGAGACTTTCTACGGAAATCTGAACCGGGTTGAAGTAGTTCGTGGCCGGAATTAATTGGATGGTAGGTGGAAGTTGTGTAATGGATAAATAAATTTATTTTGCTTATAACTTTTAAACCGTGATGTTTTTTTGACAAAACAAAAAATATTAGATTATATATAAAATTGCATTCTAACAGGACTAATGTCGATACATTTTTGAGCAAAAAAATACAAAGTGGTATATAGAGGTGATGTTATGAGAGAAAAAATTATTTTATTTATAATCTCTAAATTGTGATAAAAAATAACGAAATAAAAATCATTAAATTTGTGATAAAAAATACATTCAAATAAGAGTAATGTTGATATACTTTTGAGGAAAGAGGTAAAAAGAGGAGGAAAGTGATGATGAAAGATTCGAGAAGCGAGGAGAAAAGTGGTGGGCAGAGATGAGGGAAGTGAGAGAAGTAATGAGAGCTTTCAAAAAGCATCCAAAATTTTGATAAATACGTGTCCAAAAATAGTGCTTGAAAATTGTGAATATGTGTCCAAAAATATCTAAAGGCGAACGAAATAAAATTCATTAAAAAATTCAAACAAGAGTAATGTTGATATACTTTTGAGGAAATAGGTAAAAAAAGAGGAGGGAAGTGATGATGGAAGATGAAAGAAGCGAGGAGAAAAGTGGTGGAGGAAGACGAGGGAAGTGAGAGAATTAATGAGAGCTTCCAAAAAGTATCCAAAATTTTATAAATATGTGCCTAAAAATTAAGTGCATGAAAATAGTGAATATGCGCTCAAATTAGCTAAAGGTGCTTAAACATGATTATATAGCACCCAAAAATGACTCTAATCGTGTAAAAATGGTGATATGCCCACAGATGACTGAAAAAGGCCTAAAATGGCTAAATAGTGCCTAAAATGGCTAAATAGCGTCCAAAAATTACTTAATCACCCTAAAATCCCTAAAAGCGTCATTTTTATACTTTTGGTCGCCAATAAACTATTTTTTGGGCATCAAACAAAATTATTTGGGTGTCAGTACCATGTTATTGGTTGTCAATTACCCTTAGTCATGATTTAATGCGTATAATATTTATTTGGGAGTCATTTTTGTGATTCTGGGTGTCAATGAACTGTTTATGGGCGTCAATTAACCATCTATGGGTGTCAATTAGCCATTTTTTGGATGCCATTAAGTTTTTGTTGGGAATGAAGTACCCTTACACCTTATTTAATGTGTACAACCATATTTGAGCCCCATTAAGTTGTTCTTGGGCGTCAAATAAATCTAATAAACCATTTGTGGGTGTCAATGGACCATCATTGGGTGTTAATCAGCCATTTTTGGGTGTCATTAAGTTGTTGTTGAGCGTGAAGTATCCTTACACCTTATTTATTGTGTACAATCATATTTGGGCACCATTAAATTGTTATTGGGTGTCAAATAAACCTATTCGGGCATCATTATATTGTTTTTGTTGTCAAGTATCTTAGTCATGATTTAACGCGTACAATATTTACTTGGGCGTCATTTTTATATTTCTGGGTGTCAATGAACTATTTCTGAGCATCAATGAACCATCTTTGGGCATCAATTAACCATTGGGAGTCAGTTCATCTGCGGATTTGTTAATTGTTTGGGCATAAAACAATCATTTCTAGGCGTCGTTAAATTATTATTAGGTGTCAAACAAACCTATTGGGCGCCATTATGTTATTTTTAGTTGTCAATTACCTTAGTTGTGATTTAACACATACAATATTTTATTGGCTCTATTTTTATACTTATGGGTGTCAATGAATCCTTTTTGGGCGTCAATAGACCATCTCTAAGTGTCAATTAACCATTAGGCTCCAACTCATCTGTGGATTTATTAAGTGTTTCTTTTTTATATTTAGCCAGCATCTTATCTTTTTTCTCAACCTTAGTCTTGTTTGAATGTATTTTTATCACAAATCTAATAGTTTTTATTTCATTGAAAAATACATCATGGCTTAAAAATTATAGACAAAACAATTTTATCTCTCATCACAATTTTTTCTCAAAAAATATATCAATATTAGTCTTGTTGGAATGTATTTTTCATAACGAATCGAATGATTTTTATTTCATCAAAAAATGCCTATGGTTCAAATTTTATAAGTGAAACAAATTTATTTGTTTATTACATAACCTCCACCAACCACCCAATTAATATTTGTCACATCATCCTTTCAAACTAGCATTCCCCAACCTTTTGTAAGGATTCATTTGGGCAGTGTTGATGCATGCTACCACATGTTGGTTGTTGATTGGAGTAGGAAGGAAAGTGGGAGAAGAGGGGACAACATTAGGCAAAGGTCGTTTTGGGATGTGCGTGACTCGCGTATAGCTGGCGTGAGCTTGCCCAAATTTTAGCTTCATTAATAAATAGAACAATCTGTTAGGTGATGTTGTTGACCATTGGGAAGAAGTTATGATTAATGTTATCCCTTCTCTCTTGATTGATTTTCTTCTTCTGTAACATTATGTTTAGTGTGACATTGAGGGTGGCAACGGGTTCGGGTGACCGAATTTTATTTCGGGTCAACACTTTTAGACTAGACTCTAAATTTGTAAAAGATGGATTACATAGTCAAAATCCTTGACCCTAATCCCACTCATAAATATTTTCGGGTCTATCGGGTGTGACCGTAAATCCATATATCAAGATAATATTTATAAAAATTTTATGATTTGTCTAATTATTGACATCCAAGTATAACCAGCAAATACAATGTAAGTAAACTTAAAATGTGATTAAAAACACACATACATCTTAGTTTAGTTTGTTCAAGAGTTTTATACAAATACTTATAACACAATTTTGATAATAAATAATTAAAAAATATATATTACGTTATTTCTCAAAACAAACTTCACGAGTGATGTTAGTAATTTAGTAGGCTATTGGGTGTCTTAAAGTTTCATATTTATAATTTATTTGAATATATAATTGTGTATTTTGGGTCATTCGGGTCAATTCGGTTCTAAAGTTCATATCTTATAAAATTTGGTTCGGGTCAAGTCCATCATGTCATGTCTTATTTTTTCATCCCTACTATAACAATAGTTGACATAAATTCATAAGATGTATTTTCCTTTTTGGTCATCTTACTCACAACATAATTGTCTAAAAAGAACTAAAATGACACCTTCTACCAAAAAGAAATACAAATAATAATAATAAAACTCGAGAAAAACTAGAAGATGATGAAATCATGCAAGTTCTCCTAGGGATTCAAAAGCCACTATTGCCAAGGAATACGATGCGAGCCACTCCAACTATTTAAGGTAACAATCTTTTTGATCAAGAATCACTTCAAGAGTCATCTTGTTTTCGATCCAACCACATCTTTGTCATTTTTTTTTAGCCTTGTGGGAATCCGCTAACAATTTCCAAAAGAAGGGTAAAATTCTTCAATGATGTATACACACTAGAAAGGGTTGAACTCCCTTAATAGTAATACTAGATAATACACAACGCACTACTCCAAGCTCGAATGAATGACCAAACGATAGAAGTCAGGCATCATTCTCTGACAAACTAAGGTGTCAAGCAAAACTTCATCCATCCCAACACATATTCATGTGTTAAATTTGAAACTCACCAAGCCAAATCACCATGTCATTGGAGAGGTTAATCAAATTGAATGTGATTCAAAAACATTCTTGTGCAAAAAATAAAGTGGATTAGAGGACTCTTGGAATCTATGAGGGGCCAATGTGTGTTCCTAGATTGATCTACAAGAGCTTGAAGGGTCCATACAACTTTCCAATCAATTGGGCTTCATCCAGACACTAATACAACTCATCTAATATCAACATAACAATGATCTCATTTTACTAGATTGCCTCTAACACACCATCAACTATCATCGTCACCTGACCAACAATTTCTCCAAATAACAATTAAGTTTTCATGGTCAAGATATACACCCACATACACGGCATATACAAATACCCATCATTTTGGCACTTTTCTCTTGAACAACTCCCATATAGAAACTAACTTCATGAATTAACCATCCTCAATCAACCATTAAGAAACTCTAAGTTTCTTCACACCTAGAAGATTGGACAACTTTGCAATCTAGCTTGACTTCTTTGGGACAATGAGCCATCAATCATGTAAATAAATATGAGTAATATTAGCCACATAATCCAAGGTGGGAGTCACAACGACATCCCCAAATTGGAAAGAACATCTAACATGATACTAGAAGGGGACCATTACCAACATCCATCCCCTTGTAACGGGAACATAAGATAGACGTTGCAAGTTTCCAATCATTTCAAAGCCCACTGACTTAACCTCCTCTATATTAGAAATATTTGTAATATGATTCCCACCAAGGATAGGTTCATTAGAGACTGTCTTATGAGTAAAACTTCATTAACCACCCATTGCACCATGGTTCCAAATCTTAAGAACCAAGAGATGATCAATAAATGCATCAACCTTTATATAAATATATGTATATATAGATACACACACATATATATGTATATATAGATACATACATATATGTGTACATATATATATGTTAGTGTGTGTTAAGATTCTTGACCTATATTGACCCCTTAATATTGCTATGATGCCCTTATCACATATTTATATTCTTGTTTAAGTACGTGCATAGTTAGTGAGCATTTTTGGGCGGCTGATGTGAAAATAACCCTTTGGTTAAGGGCTCTGTTATAGTTTGCACAAAACATGTTCGTTGCCTTCTTATTTCCCGTACTTGGTTTTAGGAAGACACACTTAGGTGGTCTAAACTAGGCTAGTTGCTTTTCTAACAATTGAGAACTGATGGAAGCGATTTGACCTTCCACCAGTAGATGATCGATGGAAGTATGAGCAGTCTTTTTTGGATTGGAAACCTACAAGACTCTTTTCTTGTTCATTAGTTTATGGCATTCTTGGTTTCCAATTAAGGACTAATAGTGTGGTTCTGAATTTCCATTAGTAGATGAATGATGGAAGGAGGGCAACATTAACCTTCAAATCTTTTATCGGTTACCTTCTAAATAAATGATAGGCCGATTGGATGCTAGATTTTCCATCAAAAAAGCAACAATGGAAATTTTATTCCTTGGATACTGATGTTTTATGCAATCTCTCTACTAATAGTGTTGGGTGGTGTGTATTCTAATGGTTCCTATGAAGGGACTGAGCTGGCAAGTTTTATTGAGGAGAAGAATTGACAAATTGCTACTTATGCCTACCAACAAAATGTCTATTATGTGTATCGATGGAAAGTTGAGATTCATCATCTGATGGTGTAAGTAATTCATGAGGGTATTGTTTTTACTAGAGATGTGATATTTTGACTGCTTTTATCTCGTCATTGGGGCTATATTTATCCCCTAGCCTTCCTTCTCATCTCACTTGTGCACTTGAGCAATGAAATGTTGTTGTAGAGTGAAATACCATCATTTGATCGCAACTAATGAGGTTTATGGCTTCATAAGTTTGTTATTTTGTGCAATCTATCATCATTCCCTTCTTTACTAATGTGAGGCAAGGCAACTAGTAGCTTATGATCTCTTATTAGGGTAATTCAAACCTCGATTGTGTGCTTTCTTAGTGATCTTTAACTTTTTGTCCTTCTTGGACTTTTAGGTGGTTTTTCTCTAAGGTTTTGTCTATAGAGTCTAACACCTTATTTCCACCTTTCTCTCACATGTTTAGTTTCTTTCAATCATAGATCGACGATGCTAGAGCATGACTGAAGTAGAGAAACTCATACCTTGGGGATTTTCCCTCAACACCAGATTTTTCATGAAGTTGGTGTCTTCACGGTGGCCTTCCATGAGCAGACCCATCTCTACCTTGATATGCGAGTGGTCTAACCCAGACTTATTTATTACTTCTCTATGCCTGCATATTGTAGAACTTTCTATTATATACTCCTTTAATTGTTAAAATATAACATTTCATGTATATTGGGGTTACCTGATGTGTTATTTTCCCATATGCTAAGGTTACATACCATAGGTATCCTTCGTTGTATAAGAGTTGATTATATGTTGATGCTATAGTAATAAAGACACTTAAGGCAGTAAGAGAAGCTTATAATTTTCTCCATAGTGTTGAAATATACATGCATGTTAAGCAAATGGTATTTTTGCAAATTGTTTAAGACTATTTTACGTTCATAAGTGCATGTTTAAACTTTTTCCTCCATACTATGTTGTTGTTCTATATATATCCATGTATACACACACACACACACACACACACACACACACACACATATATATATATATATATATATATATATATGTGTGTGTGTGTGTGTGTGTGTGTGTGTGTGTGTGTGTGTGTGTGTGAAAATGTGAAAATGTGACCCCTTTAAAGGAAAATGGAGGGTTTATGTATGTTCTCCTTTGTTTGGAACATATGTGTCTTCCTATGGGAAGTTTGGATGTGTGGTTTGTACATTTTATATCTTTTGAAGTTATTTTTTGCTTTCTCATTTGTCTATCTATTAGAAAGTTGCTTAAAATACTCTGGATGATGTAATCCTTGACCAAATGAATTGAAAAATGGAAAAAATCTAAGTAGGAATCCATGAGTATGTAGAAATATTCCCCTGGGTTGTTGGGGTCATGATGAAATGAGTTAATTGTGTAGAACCTAGAGATCTGAGAAGGTATTAGGAGCCATATATGAGTGAATATATGAGGATTCTTAGGAGAGTACATCCCATTGTCATTAAATAATTATAGTACTTTGAGGAAAATGATGGTTTGGATGCACTTATATGGAAGTGGTGATGTATTATAGAGAGTGGTTATCCTATCTTGGTGTTTCTTGGCTTGTGCAACCAGGGTGGACATATTTTGGTGGATCTACTTTTAAGCTTATATCCATGTTGTATTAGCCAAAGTGCTCCCTACCTTTTTAATACTTATATTTGACCCAAGATGTAGGAAATTTGAATGTGTATGGATCTTGTATATATGGCTAAGATGGATTAATAAAATCTAGTTAGTTGGTTGGGTGGTACGCTTCAACCAACCCATGTAACTTAAATACACAACATGTGTGTGGTATAATTGTTTAGCTTTAACTGTCATTAAGCATGATTTTGCCTTGTATGAGTTATTTTTTGTTTATCTATGGAATATATATGTTATGTAACCCTCTTCCAGGTGGTCGTGATGCCAAACAGATGGGTAAAGGAGTGCCTTCGGGTATACCATTAATCATGACATTTATTCCCTTATTTTATTATACACACTTACACTCTCTCTCTCTTTGTTATATGTGATAAATGTTTCAGACATGATATTATATCGCTGAGACTTGGGAGTCTCACTGCTGTCATTTCACATTTTAGGTGAGTGACTCAACTATCCTGGTACACAGAGAAGATCTACAAGGAGGGAGAAGGCTTTAAGACCAAGAGGTGGGTTATATTTTACATGAAAATATCTTGGAGGTAGGTGACATTTGCCTAACCTCCTCCAAAGATAAAGCATACATGGATAGAGTCATAGATAACCCTGTACTCTCATATTTGGGTGGGCATGTTTATGGTGGTATCCTTTCTCGTCCTTGATTCTATTTTGTGTGTACATCCTCAATGGATATGGTTATGAATGTTTTGATATTTGATAACATGTTCTATAATAGTGCCACATATGTAAAACTAAGTAGCTTTGGTTTTGATGAGAAATTGTGGGTGTGGTGGTCAACCTTTTTGTTGGTTAAAAGCTTATAAACTATGACCAGGATGCATTGACTTATGTAATCACTTGTGAAATAAATGCTATATGGGATGTCATTTTTGGTGCTTAGTGAAAACTTTACTTTTAGATTTTTACGTGGCAT
Organism: Alisma plantago-aquatica; assembly: GCA_963693085.1. Classification (NCBI taxonomy): domain Eukaryota; kingdom Viridiplantae; phylum Streptophyta; class Magnoliopsida; order Alismatales; family Alismataceae; genus Alisma; species Alisma plantago-aquatica. Next base: position 69,878,679 of record OY856409.1, read on the forward strand.
ATGCGATTGATGGTTTTTTTAGGTTGTAATTTCTGATTTTAGTTTGAGTAATCTCACTCTTGTGGTGTAATAGCAACCCTAACTGATCATATCTTCTTATTATTGCCCTTACATGCCCTGTCTCTTCATATATTCTTATAACTATTTATTATTATGGATAAAATAATGTATATTTTCTACTCATACAATCTAATTCAAATGATTGATCAAACAAATTGAATTGCTCATTTAAAATTATTTTACTCTATTACCTTTTCTCTTTTTCCTATGTATTGGTCCTAATTGCCATGGATGTATATCCATCGTGGGAGATTATGATGATGACTAGCCCCCCAAACCTAAAAATTAGAATTAGGTCAATGACATGTTAGCCACGTCCGTCTACAACCTCAAAGGTTTGCAAATTGAAAATTCACTTTTTATTGCTTTTTCAATTTTTGTGATTCATTTAATTAAACTTGAAATCCTTTTTAATTCAATGTCATAAAAAGGGATCAATACCATTTATATTGGCTTTGTTAGGATGCTAACTCCTTATCCACTTGTAATATATATTCATATTTGGTCTTTGGCCACACTTTTCAACTTTTCCTTCTTCGCCCTTGGGTGGAGTCAAATTTGGATTTTCTTGTGTTTTCCCACTAAGTTATATACAATACTGCATTTCCCCTATTTTATTTATAAAAATGGGTGGAAACACCAAGGTTTATCAATTTAATCTTTTATTGTGTTTTACGAAACTATCGAGGTATCTTCTTCATAAGATCTTTTGAGACATGTAAAATCGATATATAAAAGGTAATCTTCATCAGACTTGTATTTTGATGTGAAATCATAATGTGTCAATCTTTCGGTAAGGTCAGACACTCAACTATCTTATCTTTAATATGATATTGATGGGTAAACATGTGATTTTCACTACTTGAACTATCCATGCAAAGAGAAGTTATAGTAGAATACTTAAGAGTAGTAGAGATAAAAGATAGCATGGGTATAAGTAAGCATGTAATTTCCACTACTAGGACTAGCTATGAGAAAAGAAGTGACAATAGAATATCTAAGAGTGATAGATATGAAAACTAGTATGGGAATTCTCTCTAGAACTTGCACATAATTGTATAAGACTGTCTGCAATACTTATTTAAATGTGGATAGAAATTTTGTCAAGATTACCCAAAGTGTCTAGAATTTATAAGAATGCTTGATTTTCAAGGATCAATAGATAAAGAGTAAGATATGTTGTTCTTAGCTTTATATATATATATATATATTTATATTTATATATATATATATATATTTGTTTATTCTCAATAGTGTTGTAAAACTTGACCCCTTTAACTTCTCATTCAATCATGGCTACATGCAATTCTTTGCTCTATCCTTGTCTTGTATTTGTAAATTCTTTGCTTTTATCCTTCTTTTGTATAAAATTAGATTTTAGGTGCTTTTATATATATATATTTTTTGCATCCTTTCAAACTCCTATATTTCCCTTTCTTTTCTTTTATGTAAAAAAATACAAGGAAGAGAAGAATATGTATAAAAGTTGATATTCTATCACTTCAGTTATCCTCTTAGTACTTTTCTCTCATCAAAATATCTAATTGCTATTTATCACAAACATTTAAATATTTAGAATTTTCTCATTTCTCATTTTGTTTGGCAATGAGATATATATTGTGCTTACCAACAATGTATTATTTTTCTTATATCAAATCTTCATTTAATTCCTATCATTGTCATATCATGGATTGTTATTTCCATAAAAATTATTCACTTATGTTTTAATATATTAGCTCAGTTCTCATTAGTGAATATAATTATGTATTCCATAGTATATATGTATCGGTTATCATCTTTTAACTATTTTTAATAGTTTAATATTGAATCAACATTCTTCTCACTGACTTCATATTCAAGACTAGTACATAACCTTTTTTAATTCCAATTCATATAATATATATAAGGGTCAAACTTTTCTTTTTTGTATTAATACTTTTAGTTGTTCATACCATTCACACTGATGTAACTTATTCATTTACTTACATTTTCTTTATATTTGATAAATTCATTCATTCAATTCATCAAGAACTCAACAAAAACCATCAAAAAACTATAAACTACTTCATGATGACATCAAATTAAAATAAGTACAAAGATAATTATTTGTAAGAGTGAGTATGTTCATATTCCTTTCTTGCTAGACAAACTTCTTTCTTTAAATCATGTTAATTGCTTCCCTTGTCCATCTTTATTTCCTCTCAATTTTCTTCTATAATCTCATCTTCCATATGTTCAAGTAATACTCATTACTTTAATCCTTTTGGAAATACTTCTTCTTAATGAATCTTTCAATATTCATTAAATCATTCTTTCTTCTTCTCCCTTTTCTAAAAAAATTGCATGGAATCCACAGTTGATCCGCTAAATCATTCTTTATTTGTTATTGATTTATATGGATTTTCTTGATATAGCCAAACTTTCATTTATAGTGTTTTTCTTGCTATGATAAATATCAAAATTATAAACTGAATCTTATATAGGTCCCTTTAGTATTTTTCTAGTCTTACCTTATCTTTTAAATATTTACTCCCACATATTTCCATATTAACCCAATAATCATTCATGATAAACCTTATTTTTCTTGAAATGTCTTGTTTGTGAAGACATCATACTCTTCTACATTTTCTTTTTTTTTTAAGATTATATTTTGTTCCTACAATATTTCTTCTTTTGAAATTATTTATGTATTATGTACACTTACTCCCAATTTTAGTACTCTATATCAGCATTAGTTGAACTTCCTTGTTAAACCAAAGCATATATATAATAATAATATGTTGAGTATTAATATATATATATATATATATATATATATATATATATATATTGTGACCCTACCAAGGGTTCTTTTCATCTATTTTAGTTGTTCTTCATCATTTCATATGCTACATACTAATCTATGTCAAAAATTTGTATTGTTACTTCTTTTATGTCTCAAATTAGAGTATCTTTCCTTCACATATTCTTCATAATTCCACTCACTCCATTGCATTTCAATTATCTTACTATTTACACAATATCTAGGTTTACTTTATCTAGAGTTTATTATCATATTATTATTGATAAGAGCAGGTTACTTATTGTCTAGGATCCTGGTTAGCACACATGTTTAGACTATGTAATTTTCTATTTTTTCAATATGTAGATGTAATCCAAGCTGTAATAATTCATGTTGTAAATATACATGTTGAATGTTGAGAATGTCATGGTGTTGTTATATTGAATGTTCATGTAGGTGTATTATGATTCCACATCGCTCTCTGAAACAATTGCCTAACGTGTTCGGATTTCATCTTCTCATCTCCATCAGGTTTTGAGAAGGTGAAAATCCAGGGACGTTACAGGCTCGCAGTGCAAGTGGGAGTCTATTGGTATGTATGCCTTGAGAGCCAATCATGGGATGATTGGTGGGATACATCCCTACACATCCTACTAGTTGGACCATGCTAAACCTACAATCTTTAGACAAGATCTTCTCAGTATGAACAACCTCATTTTTATCTCAATCATCTAAAAAGAATATCCACCAAGGACAAATCATACAAGAATAATTTTAGGTTTGATTGATGCAAATAATATAAAAAATTCATTATGTAAATTTCTAATGTACAACGAACCTAACCAAACCATATATTTCTAAAAATTGAGCATCTAGGACTTAGATCGATTAGTACATTTTTTCTAATCAATTCATATTAGATTCTTTATCCATTCTCTTATTTCTTTTGTTATATTATGGTCTTATAACCCCAATACTTATAGGGTTTCTCTCATCCCATCATCTCATTGTGTACCTCGACATGGTACACATGGAAGAATAGATAGAGTAGCTTGCTACTTGTTAACTAAGTGTTCATATTTTGAGTCAAGGTATCTAAGTGATCAATTTCTGAGACCTATAGCCACATCACCTCCTAAATATGACACTGATGAGTATGGATGCCTAACTCGTTGGTCCCTGATGACTCAAGATAATCTCTATTGCTTAGACCCTAAATCCCATAATCTATACTCTACCACATACTTAATATCTAAGGTGATCAAGATGGCTAACATAAACATATCTCAACTCTTTTTGTAATGACCTCCTTCTTCCATTATCCCCAATAAGGTGGACCAAGGTGGCATAAGACGTTATCCATATATTATCAACAATCCATATTTTAAAAAATAGCAATTAATCATAAATAATTCTTGTAAATGGGTTTTGTTTACATTGGGAAAGATAAAGCTCCACAATGGAGTTATATATGTTTTCAAAGGAAAAAAAATGCATGATATGGAACATTATCTCTTACATCTATCTAATTCTCCTTGTGACATTAACTTTATGACCCCCGATGTATTCATCGAAATCTTCAATGATCTTTAAGATATGTTGTCTGCCTGAAACACAACAAACAAAATGTGTTTAGTATATTACTATACTATGTACGTGGGTGCATACAAAATCATGCATATAAGTATAATAACATATCAAACATGTTCAACAAATGTTAACAAATTTTGAACAATTTACTTTTTGTATGATTTTCTAGCCCATGTTTCCTCCATCTCTTTTGGTGTACTAACTTAACTTTTTGTTCTTTATTGGACTCTCAGGTTCCACAAGTTTCCCCTATCATTCCTACATTTGAATATCAGGGATTCATGGTGGCTACCCCCGTCAACGGATTTATGCCTCATGATTCTCAATTTATACTAGTCATGTTTCATTGACATTCCCAATGCTCTCAAATTTTCCATGAGAGAGAGTTTGGGTTTCAAAGAATTATTCTTAGTATACATGATATACATAGGGCATTATCTTGAACTCAAAATAAATAAACATCAGAGCAGTTTATATTATATCAAACATCATGAAACACTAGCAATTCTCTGAAGTTGATAATGTGGTTAGCCATAAAATAACCATGTAGATTTTTATGTAGAAACAATACAATATCAATACACCTACTTTATTTTATACGTCATTCAACCAATAAAATGTAGATACAAGCAATCAATCAATTTCTATCTATTTTGGCATGACGATCGAGCCCATGTATTAGGGACAACATCTAGAATAGAGAAAGAGGGTAATGCTCTCCTCCAACTATCCCTTGCGCATTGTGCTAGATGAAACCCAATCTTTAAGGTGTATCCTTTGCATTTACCGTGTGTTATTGGAAAATATGAAAAAGGGTGGAGATTGCTTGGAAAATGAGTGGTTATTGGGGGTGATTTTGGTGGTGCAATCCCAACAACACAAACTCCTAATGGTCATAGTTGTAAGAAAAGATGAAGGAATGGCGTTGAGAGAAAAGGAAAGGGATTCGTGACAAGGAAAAACTAAGAAGTATCAATACCACATAAAAGAAATAGTGCATTTTGTGGAATTCCTAGGTTACCTGACCTTTTATATAAAGAAGGATTTCTTAGTAGTCATTCGACAAAAAATAAAACCTTCTATATATTTCAGTTATCTTCTTTCCCATTGTGACAATAGATCTTTTTTTCCTTTAATAATTTATTTCTAGGAAAAAATATTCTTAAAATGCAAGTTCATGTTTGATCTTGTAATTTGCCATATATATATCTAGCATGTAAAAAACACTAAATTATATGTCTTTATATTAGATTCCAAAATTCATAGCATCCTTGGATATGTCATTCTTTATTTACAATTAATAATTTGCAATTTGGTATTCTGAGTTAGTCACAATATTAATTATTATTCTTATAATATGAAATGCATATTAACTAGGAATTTGACTAAAAAGGAAGATTATTTATGGTATAACAACTTCTACCAGTAAGGAATATTTTCAAACTTATTAGCCATTAGAAAAACATTTAAAACTTTTACCATTTTGTAATATTAATAACTTTCATAGTATAAGGTCAATTCCCATGGAATTTTGTCCTTTGTTTCCTTGATACATAAACTCTATCCCGATCAGAATATTCACTAAAAGGCAACATTTGATTTTCCAAAATAAAATATTAAGTAAACCATATATATAGGTGACTCTCTAGATGATTGATGCATTTTAGACCACTAGAAACTTTTTAAGGACTAGCAATTCTAGGATTTCCTATATTTCCCTCCCATATTGCTACCATAAAATATGACAATGAAGAAAGTGTTACATTAATGCCTTTTTCTTGGACTTTAATCAACCATTGCATTAAATTCAAGGAAAAGTCTCCCAAGATTACATATAATCTCATAAAATGTTTAAACCATAGAAATAAATTTCCAAAACAATATTAACATTCAAACTAGGAAAACAAATTTGTAAAAACTATATTGCCAGCAAAAGGATCAAAACTTGTTATATTTACTCCATTAAACTATTATTTTGATTATTATTTTCCCAACTGATAGACGAGTAAACACAAAAACAACCACACACTTATTTAGAGGAGTTTGTTTTTAATAATCATTTTCCAATCACAAATTCTACAAAAGTAAAAAGGAAGAAGAATTTCCATGTCATTATTACTTTTCCTTTTGACCATGGAAGTTAGAACACATATATTAGATTATTTTCACATATACGATCTTCTCAGTGGAAAACCACATTAATTGTTCTTATCCATCCCTTGATAATTTAAAAAGGTAATGATGCATTGAGTATATATTTGTGAACCCTACTACAACAAGAGAAATTTACACTACCTTAACACTCACTATTATGATTCTTTCCTTCCAACACTAGAGTACCCAGAGTAGAAAGGGACAAAGAATGCTAACTCTACATATAAACAATGCTAATAAGATTCCATATATAACTATATAAAATCTATTTCTATCTCCATAATCAGTAGGAGTATGTGATATCCTCAATTTTGGTATATATAAACATAATGTTTGAATTGATAAGTTATTCGGCGAAAAAACTAAAATAGCACGTTTGGACATTTTAATTACCAAAATGGCACGATTTAGAACTTAATTCCCAAAATGGCACGTTTCTGAGGCAATACGTCCCCAAAACAGACACATTGCTTCTAGTGGGGCCAATACGTCCCCTCGGGAGGCACATTGTTACTTTAAAAAGCAATGCATCCCCAATGGGGATGTATTGTGTCCAGTAGAGCAATGCATCCCAGTGAGGACGTATTGCTTTTTTCTTTTTTTTAATTATGATACCATGTATATTATATATACATATATATGTTAAATTTCTAAATGAATATAATCTATATTAACTTATATACAATTAGCCATATACTAAAAATAATATCTGAAGATAATAAAATAATAACAGAATATTATATTTATTAAAACATAATATTTTTAAATGTAGATAAAAATATTTAAAATTAATGGATATAATACTAAAATTATATAATAAAGTTTAAATTATATAAATAAAGAAAATATATACATGTGTTTATTTGTAAACTTAGAAAAAAAGAAAAGTAATATAGCAATAAAAATAAGAAAATACTAAAATAAAAATTAATATGGTAGTATATAAGACACGCTGGTGTACATAAAATATACACACACAGAGATACATACATATATGTATATATATATATATATATATATATGTGTGTGTGTGTGTGTGTGTGTGTGTGTGTGTGTGCCGACAAGAGAATAGCCCGATTGGCAAATTCTGCTGATCCCCAATGAAGGGACCCGGGTTCGAAACCACACAGAGAAGTTTATCACCCTTTCGGGCGTCCGGCCTCCGCCACGGGTTATCATAATATCAAAAAAATAAAAATAAAATGTCAACTATATAAAGTAAATATACATGATCAATAATAATAGATAATGAAATAAAATATATGATACATATGATCATAAATGCAACACATAAAAAATTGTAATATATTATGAAGCAAACTTTTTTATTATGTTTTAAATAATAATATATTAACATAAATCATAATAACATAATAATATTTGTAACTTTTTATCCAGTTTAGAGACAAATATAATATGATAAAATCAAATATATAATGATTTTTTATTAAATTTAAAATTATACGTATCATATATTTTAATTTGATTGTTTGTTGTTGTTGTTTCAGTATATTTTACTTTGCATAATTGACATGTTTATATTTTTTGATATTATATTTTGTGGCTTATATATATATATACACATATTATATATTTATATATATATTGTGCATATCAATGTGTGTTATATGTTGCTATATTAGTTTTCTTTTTCTTTCTTCTAAGTTTACAAATAAATATATACATGTATATGTATATATGTATATATTTTTTTTATTTCTATAGTTTTAAACGTTACTATATAATTTTAGTATTGTATCTATTAATTTTAAATACTTCTATCTACATTTATAAATATTATGTATTAATGAAATATAATATTATGCTATTATTTTATTATGTTAAGGTATTATTTAAAATATATGGTTAATTATATATAAGTTAATGTAGATTATGTTCATTTAGCAATTTAATATATATATGTATTTATATAACGTACATGATATCATAATTAAAAAAAAAGTATAAATAAATAAAGCAATACGTCCTCATTGGAGACGCATTGCTCTGCTGGAGGCAATGCGTCTCCACTGGAGACGTATTGTTTTTTTTAAATAGCAATACGTCTCCCGATGGGACGTATTGGTCCTACCAAGAGCAATGCGTCCATTTTGGGAATTAAGTTCAGAATTGTATCATTTTGGTAATTGAAATACCAAAACATGCCATTTTAGTTTTTTGGCCTTCTTCTATGATATTATCGATAGAATGATAATATTACTTACAAGATTAATTGTGTTGTTTCCAGTATGTGCTTGGAGACCAAGAAAAAGAATAAGGGGTTATGCGCACAAATGGATAGAAATAACTTTATAAATTGTTGAAAAATAAGTTGGCAAAATCCAGGATATGACAATGGAAAGAAGTGATCATGTCCTCTTGTGGCTTGTATTAAGAATATGATCATGACTTATGGAAAGAAGGATATTGGGGTCATAGTTAAAGTATGATAATCACCTTCCTTTTCTAGTACACGAGTATCGGTCTCTCACCCGTGGGCATGTGGAAAAGGGAAACCCAATTTTCTCTCCATGGCCAAACTCCCTCGCCCTCCCTTCATAGAGGCAAGTAGGGTTTTCCCTGAGATGTATATATATAGAGGATTGGGGAGGAAGTCTCGGCCACTAGAGATATGGCCCTAGCCGAAGTGTCCATGGTGAAACTCTACAAGGAGTCCATGCGCCTCGAACACCCCAGTTTCTTCAGCATCGAGCTAGCTCGGATAGACCTGCAAAATAGTTGCAGTAGATGGTAGCTCGGCCCACGATCAGGAATGAGTACAGGCGTACCCTCTCCATCTTTCTCTACAGCACCTTCATCCCCTAGGGAGGTCCGACCACCATCCACGACCTATAAGATTCCTACTTCACCCTCTGACTCTAGCACCGCCGAAGCGTACTGGAAGAGGAAGGCAGAGATGGAGAACGTGGTATATCTGCCTTGAAGAGCCAACCAAGGGTATCTGCTCTTCTTTAGCCTAGTCGACGCCTACCCTGAGGATGGTTGACAGAAGAAGACCAACCCTATGGTCCAATGGTGTAGAGGAGAACCTTTTCTCCCACATGTGCTGTCATACGCAATAGTGGCGTTTCTTTAAACCAGGGAGTGAGATTGAACATCTGACGGTTGGTGAAGTTCAAGGAGGAAGAAGGGGCCACTAAACTAGAGCGTGGGTGATCGCCTGTTCGTCAGCTTGGTGGTGGTGGTTGTTGGAGTTTCTGGAGAGGAAGAGTTGCTTGCTAGTCGGCCACGGACCCGGCGCCCCATCGGAGTGACGTCATCCATGGCCTGGTGGTGGTGATGGAAGCGGCGTCGTGCTCCTGTGTCCATGTGAAGGCACGAGGCCAACGAGGGACAAAGAGAGAGAGGGAGACAGAGAGTGTACAATGAAGAGGGAGGCTTGGAGGAAACCTCGAGCGGCAGTGGCAAGGAGGGAGGACCTGGGTGATGGCGCACTGGCTGTCGCTGGATGAGCACCGGGGTCGGGCTCTCATTAGTCATCCACGAAGGGCGCTGCACGAGAACGAAGGCAGAAGAAAAAAAAGACCCTGAATCGGACGGTTCGGTCCTGAGCCAGGCTTCATGGGCCACGGGCCACTTATCCAGCTAGGCAAAGAGTTGGAGGCAGACAGACCAATAAGGAGCCGCCACGTCATCCCACGATTAAGGTATAATTGCATATTTCGTTTTGATCATAAAAAGTGCTAGGGTTATCCAAATATAGGCAAATTGTATATCAAATTAATCAGAAAAACGTGTAGAATCCAAATATGATTCTTTCAGTATCTAATTCTGATCCCGATTCCAGAAGTGGTGCTAATATGTGATAAAGTGATGATTTATACACAAAAACCCTAGATTTGGATATTAAAGTGTTGAATATGTTAAATACTCTCACTACATGTTATTATCTGATATTTTAGAACATAATGATGATTTAACATGTTCCTGATCATAATGATGATAGTTAGGGTTGCTAAAGTGAATAATAAGATACCTGAATGATTAAGGTTTCTAATGAGAATAATCTTGTACATGAAAAGGAGGGTTTAAGGTTCCTAACTTGCCAAGTTGTTAATGAAGCTAATCTGAACTAAGTGTTTATGATAACATAATAAGATAGATTTGATAATCTTGGCAACATCTTAATATGTATTTGGGTTCTTAAGCCATTAAAATAATGAACATGGGAATTAGGGTTTTGAGACATAACCCTAATGATAAACTTGATGATAAGGAAAACTAAATCCTAGATTAGGATCAATTAGGGTTTAGTGTGGTTAATGTAATGTGAATATATGGTGACACATATGTAGTATGTATATTTTAGATTGAATGTTTTGTTGCTTGGATACACTCTTGAAGTACATGTGATATATTCTGCATGGCTTCTGCAATGGCATAAGGTATGTAGTTACGCTTATGAGTACATGTATCAAATTTTGAGTTTGCCGAGGTTTCTCGATAAGATTGAACGAAAGATAAACTGCTTGCTTGTTTATTTACTTCTTGCAAATTATAAAGTTCCTATGAGTATCATGTAAAGTAAATAACAATATTCTGAACCCTGGATTAGACTGATCTTAAGGGTAATGCACACGAGCCCTGGAGGGACAATGATTACACTTGAGGTAGTAAACCAGATATGGGTTAGAATATGAAAACAAGTTTATGTTCTTATATGCAAGATAAAGATGTTTGCTTATATGTGTACTTATGACTATTGTTTGAACCCACATACCAACATAGAAATTATTGATCACATATTTGTTTTTCAGCGTTTTAGGTACCAGGTATACTTGATTCGTGGACATGAGGTTACAGATTAAAGATGTTGAATATACTAAAGTTATTCTTGAAGGTTTAGTCATAATGATATATCTTCATGCTTATATAAGTGAGTCCTTTCTAAAATTTATGTAACTCCTTAAAGGAGCTTTTTATGCAAACATATAAGTATTTGTTCATTAATGGAAATTGTTTACTATTCTGTATTATTTCTTGAATCTGATCCTAGAATTTATGAGTAATGATCTCTGACTTTAAGGTCTTTTAGATACTCAAAAGTGTGGGTCGTGAAAGAGTACCTAGAAAGTTATTCAATAGAGTGTAGATAAAGTTTCACTAAATGAAAATTTAGAAAGTACCCAAGGTAACCAAGGTAATATTTATTATGTCGGTTAGAATATTTATAAAATAAGCAAGCTAATTAGATGTTAAACTAAACAAACAAATAATAAATGCCACAACATGCTTGAAGTCTAAGAATAGCTGCAAGTATTAAATTCTTGGAACTGGTTTCATAAACTCTTTCTCATTTGTTAATACCCAAAACTCATTAAGTGTACCACAACTTGTGAAAGTAATATATAAAGCCATTGTTTATTCATACAAACTTAACATTAATCCAAAATTTTAAGTTTGATAACTAGTTTCCTATTGTTTAATGAGGCTCGTCATGCCTGGATGGATTAAACTGGACTCCACTAAACCTGGGTACGCATGTGAAAGTCAATGCACTCTGACTTAACAACCTACATCAATGGTTACACAAGGATAAACTCATTAAGTAATTATTGAATTGGGACCATCAGGATTCCTGGTTATGTTAGGAACATAAATGTAATCATACTAAAACTTGGTACCACTGAAATTTTTAGTTACTATTGGGTGCAACTAGATATCATTTTAACATTTAGTTGTTTTTGGATACCCTTAATTTTTTTTTATAAAGAGTCCATGCATTAATGATAAACGTTGCTTACAAATGGAATGTCTAAAAGTGAATTATAGAGAAAATAAAGGGTGGAAAATAGACATGGATGTGGCCCAGCTATCCAAGCAGCAGATCTAGATGGAGAAGCAACCAAGGAAATGCAGAAATAAAAGTGTTCGTGGGGGAGGCACCCCTTAACATATGCCTCAGCAAAAATTAAAAAGGATGTAACTATGATAACAAGATCCAGTCTATGTGATGAGTACAACCTCATAAGCCTATGTCGTCAGCGATAATATCCTCCAGGGAGTAGCACCCACCACCATTGTGGTCACCAAACATGTTTCCTGGATCTTCTTCAGCAGGTATCACCTAAGTTGATGTAGAGGCCTATCCTGCAGTGCAATTATACAAATAAGAAATGTTAAATATTGGTAAGTATAAGATGGTTGGACAAATAATGATACCATTAATATTATTCAAGTGGTTGTTCAAATTAGGCTTAACCCTCTTGCCTCATGAACACACTCCAACTTCTTCTCCTAGTCTTTTCTAGTGTGATGTCGTTCCTCCATTACAACATAGGCATTCACAAAATATTTTATAGTTAAGGACATCTATATATCAAATTGATTGTTTAATGTCACTATACAATCATCTACTAAACATTTTCTTGGATCAAACTATAATGAAATCATTATGTATTTTTTTATATTATATACTATATATGTACTATTGAAAAATCCATTGAGAAAAAATCTAAATACTTCTAATACACTAACAAGGAATATAACCAAGATTCTAACTTTTTGCACTATATTTCACTTGAAATAAATAATTGCTAATATATGAATATACTATAAGGACAAATATTGTACAATAATATTGAGCTTTCACAATAAATACTACTCGTATTGAACTATCTAAATATATTAGATAATTAAACATCGATATGAGAGATCAAGTATTGTTTTAATAAATCAACTAAATTGAATGAATTTAGTAAAAAGTTCTAGAATTCAAATTTTGGATGATAAAATTTTCAAGCAATTTTATAATACTTCCCAACATTCATTCTATCACTATGTGATTAGGGCAAAACTTGGGATATTGGTGCCTTTGAATTTTACTATCTTGGATCTTTGCACAATTCATATGTAACCAATCTAAGGATAAAATAACAAGAATCCACCACAAGTTTGTTAGCTCAAACAAACACACAACGAAATCTTAATGTTGAGTTTAGGATTGTTGAGATAAAAAGGGTAAAAAAAAAGGTGTTCTTAATGTTTAGGGCTTTGATAAAATCATGTCTAATAGATGAAGTTCCACTCACCTCAGATCTTAGTCAAGATACTATACTTGAGTCTAAGCTTGTTTGGTGTGAATTTGGATGGAAAAGCCCAAATCTCACTCTAACAGATCTCATGTCCATCATCATTGAGAAGGATAGCATGCTTGATGAATATGATGATGAAGAAGAAGAAGAAAAGGGATGATGAGAACCCTCAATTTGAACTTGTTGTTGTTTTTTAGAAGAGTGGAAAATTCATTAAAAAGGAGTTGCCTTGATTGATATAGCTTGGGTTTCTTATTCTTCTATTTCTTATCATGTTCTTCCCTGAAATCATTCTATGAATCACCCTTTGAATTGCCTCTATTGTATTTTGTTTAAGTAGCTACTTGAATTGCTAATTTGTTGAATCAAATTTCATCCTATTTTTGAGTAAATATGACATTATGAAAAAAAAAATCACTGATTGGATATGCTCATGGTAGTAGTGCATTGGGAAGTAGTTGCATCAGGTTGCAAGTGTGTTGAGTTGTGGACATCGATTGCACATCAAGTGATATGGTTGCATCAGACAACTCTACACATTGTATATAAAAAAGTGATGTCTTTACCATTTGAAATTTGATAGAACCCATTATTTCTATGTTATATATATATAATCAAAATCCATAAAATTATTAATTAACATTTAATAATTATCAACAATATTTTCTAAATCAACATTTACTTAATTAATTTAATTTGGAAAGCTTTTCTAAAATGCATGTGTAAATTTACTATATCCTTTTTCCTCCTTCAAGGCTCAAATTTTAATGTAGGAACAATATGTATTTTTGACCTGGATATATAGAAATTCTAAGCTAAAATAAATCATAAATTAGACAATACTATGGAAAAATATTGAAAAGAGACATAAATTGAGAGTAAGGCTTCCATAACCCTAGAGTTACCAAATAAGGTAGAATCGGGTTGTAAAGTTGATACAACCATGGTTCACTTATTTTTTTGAACTACCCCACATAAGGGTAGTACATCTAGAGATGAATTAAAGTGTTGGGAAGAACTTCCTCAGTTACTGGTTCCATTACTATTAGGATGGCCCACATTTGTTATACAATTGTGCATACAATCTAAATCATGTTGTATTCTAGAGTTGTAGGTACCAAATTCATCAAGAAATTCCAACCTTCGCCATACATATGACACATGAATGTAGTGAAGACAATCATGAAGGCTCTCCTATGTGGTTACTTTTGACCATCCATCTTCAAGGACACACTTTCCTTTGTTAAAGCATGTGGTGTGCAAGCACACTAGAAGCATAATGAAAAGAGATGAGATGCCCCCTTAAAAATGGATGGTGGTCAAAGTATGTGATGTATGGGGGATAGAACACAAAATACTGGTCCCATTGTGGTGTGGCTACAAGCATACTTCTCAAAGTGGGTGGATGTGTTTCCATCTATACACGTGGATGAAATTTGGTCCTAAAAATATTCAAGAATACAATTTGTCCTTAGTTTGAAGTACCAAACATGATGATTAGTGATGGAAGATGTCAATTCCTTGAGAATAAGTTTGAAGTTATACTAGAAAAATGATGTTCACTTCAAAGTATCTACATCGTATCAGCCACATATGAGTCTCAAGTTGTAGTTTACAACCTAAAGATCAAGAAGATAATTGAAAAGGCAATCATCCACACAAGGAAACAATGGTCACACAAGCTCAGAGATGCATCTTGGACCTACAACATGGCATTTAATAACCACAATAGGAACTAAAGCATATATGTTGTTTATGAAAAGCCTTGCCATATTCATGTTGAGGTAGAGCGTATGACATGGTGGACCTTCAAGGCCCTCAATATTGACACAGATCTCTGCAAATAAAAGGATATTTTATAACTCCAAGAGCCTTAGAAGTTGTGTCTACACACATATAAGAATGATCATATACATATAGAGAAGGTGAAGTTGTGGCATGACACCCACATATGATAGAAGGATGTCAAGGAGGGTGACTTGGTACTACTCTTTAAATCCTTAATCTTATTCTTTATTGGGAAGCTCCACTCCTGATGATCTAGACTATTTTTAGTGAAAGAAGTTTACCAACATGGATCTGTGCATGTGTGGAGTGAAAGCATAGGCATGTTCAAGGTCAACAAACAAAGGGATTATTGGTATATTACTAGAGAAGATTTTTCCAAGTGTGCAACACTAGTTGTAACATACTCGAACATGGGTATTTATGTCAACCTTATTTTTCCTTAGACTCATTATTATTTATGGCAGTAACATATCCCTTTTCCCTTGAATCATGTTAACTAGGAGTAATTTGAGCCAATAAAGAATATCATTTCATAAATGTAAACTTTAATGATAATTTAATTAATTAAGTCATCAATTGGGATTTAATGATATAAATTCACCATTTAATTAATTTTCACCCTAAATTGACACTCTAAAATCATTCTAAGTCTAAATTATAAAAGAAAATAAATAAATAAATAACATAGTATATTAAATAGATTAATAGAGACATGAGTGCATTAAGTGAATACTTGACCTAAAAGTAAGAAATAAAATAATAAATGTCTTCTCAAAATCAAAATTAACATTAAAATTGGATTCCTTATGATTTAATTAGTATATCCATAAATTTATAGGACAATCAAGCATTATTTTCCCTCCTAGTTAATTTGTTAAATTTATAGAGGATAATAAACACTAATGATTTTTCATCTATTGCATTAAAGACTATATTATTGACTGTAGCCCCCTCTCTTGTAAAATGTCTGTAACTCTTCCTGATCGTGATCTCTATGTGAATCGGACAGATGCTAACATATGACGAGGCATCATTATGTTCCCCTTTTCCTCCATTTTCTCTCCCTCACCTCAAAAGTAGTTGTGTCCGCGTCCACATGATGCATAACTAGTTTTAGTCCCTCCTCCTTCATTTCTTATCTCCCTATTTCTCTTCTCCTCTCCCCGTCCTCTTCCATATGTATCAACCCTAGACGTGGAAGTATCCCTCTACATGTAATTTCTAGTTTGAATGTCAATGCTTCAGACTACCTTGGAGGCACTAGTGGGGGCCATGGTGACCTGGACGACGCCTCATGACTGCTAAATGGTTTGTGCTCATTTAGATGATGGCAAACAACCCACTAAACTCCGCTGACAGAGTCATACAAGCTCCATGATTGTGATTCCCTAGAGCCTATGAGATGAACACATAGTCCATATTCATACTTGAGGAACTCTACTTTCACAACATATCCTCTCTCTCCGTCCATGATGATCCCTAAACTCCTCAAGTGTTGTCCCTACACACTATATTTTGTCATTCTCATCTTGTTTCCCTGGCTTTTATTTGTGTTGGGGGCATCGTTTCTCCGCAATGCCAAATACACTTGTGTTGACCCTAATTTCATTCAACTTTGTGCAGTCATGCTTTACCACTTTCTTACAATATTTTTTCGTAGCAAATATGCCTTCAAATATTGACCCTCACACCAAAAATCACCCTTTTCAATCTGCAGGTGTATGATGGTAAGGGAGATACAAATACCATGTTTGGTACTCATGTTTTTCTTTTGATGGTGTGGGAGTTGAGCAACTTCTTGTTGGATCAATGGGCTCTAGAAGGGGGGGGTTGAATAGAGCTTCACAAACTTCACAAAAATGATTAGACCACCAAATTATATTAAGTGCAGAACTTAAACCAAAACAGCAATTTGATGTCCTAAACTAGCATACAAAGCAGGGATAAGAGACAAGGAATAGCATGCACTTGAACAAGTGGTTTAGAGTGGTTCCATGTCCTAAACTTAGGAGCAATGTCAGTCCACTACCTAGAGTTGGTTAGGCTCTAGGATTTGTAACTTGGTTCTCTTATATATATCACACAATAAGATTACAAGCTACAACAACCAACCATCCAAGGACTTATAAATCAAGCCAAGATCTTCTACCTCACCAAGGACTTACCCACCAAGCAAGTAGTCTTCAGCCTTCTTCAAAGGACTTACCCACTCTTGCTCTAGTCTTCGGCCTTGCAGGAATTACCCATCTTGCTTGAGCTTTGCCTTGCACCTCTCCTTCTCTTGGAGAGCTTTAGCACCTTCCTCCTTCACTCGGAGGCCTGGAGCAGCTAGCCTTCTTCTCCTTCACTCGGGGAAGAACAACAATCTTCTCCTCTTTCACTCAGAGAAGAATCTTCAAGCAATCTTCATAGGGAATGGAGATGGGGGAAGAGGAAAGGAGAGCTTTACAACATTACAAATGATAGCTCTCATACATGGGGACCTAACTCACTCATACTCACGATTTTGCTTTGAAGGTAGAGAGAGAAAGGGGCTCAAGGGATTAGAAACCACTCAACTAAGGCTAGGACCAAGCATATGTGAATGAGCAACCTTGGAATGAAGTCCAAGAGGTCCTATTTATAGTTGAGGGTGTCCCTTTGAGGTTGGGAGAGATAAGGGGCACAAAATAGCCGTTTTACAACTTGCAACAGATCTATTTTGAGTTCCACCTACTCCTCCAACGATTGGAATTACTTTTTCTGCATTCCAGTACAGTCTGATCGACCGAGTTTCAATAAAGGCAACTCGGCCGAACCACTAAAAGACAAGGCTGAAAGCTAGACTGTCGGCCGAGTTCCTTTGGAGAAACTCGGCCGATCGGTCGACTTTCAACTTGGACCGATCAGTGGATCGGCCGAGTTTCCTAGCTTAGAAACTCGACCGAACAGGAATCGGATGAGTTTGTAACTCGGCCGATTGCAACAAAAATTCCAGAATATATGGATCGGCCGAGTTTGGAATTCGGCCGACAAAATCCCTGTTATGGGTATTTTGGAATTTTCGTAAAACTGTACAAATGATGGATTTTTGAGTCCCAATAATTTTATCCATCTTAGTTACAATGCAAAACATGAGTATAAGTGATTACATCAATTGTTCTAAGCCAATAAGGGCTATTTCACAAAACGGTTAAAAGTCACATGTTTTGCATGTGCTGGATGAGTAGCTTTTGAGTTGAATGTGATTCTTTTCTTGTACCTAATGTCTGAAACAATCTCAAATAGATTTGTTAGATACATATGAATGGAATGGTTAAGTCATTATCAAAATATGGGCAATGTGCGACACCTAGGTCAACATTCTCCCCCTTTTTGACAATGACAAACCATTCCTCAACATATTGAAAAGAATGTGAAAATTATACCTTTTCTTAGGGAATTGCAAGGGGATGCAAAGATGATCAATTTGTAGTGCTCCCCCTCAATTCATGCTTACTCATGCCTGCATGGTTAGTTAAAAAAAAACAACCAAAGCACATATGTATACTATATGATTCTAAGCAAGTCTAGATGCATTTCAGTTAATAGACAAGAAAAGAACCATAAAAACAATAAATTCAATATGATTGAGCTTTTTCTCCCCCTTTGTCATCTCAAAAAGGCAGGGGGGTAGAAGAGCATAAAAGCAAGGTCTTCTCCAAAGAAAAACAAAAACACTCAATCAATCAGAGTAAGCTCACAGAGACAGAGGAAAACCAAGATAAACAACTAAAGCATGTCATAATCAAAATATGGAAAACACTGAAAGATATACCAAACAAAGTGTTCCCATAAAACATAAAACAAGACTACACGGAAAGCATAGAGTAGAAATAGTACAACTCAGATGATGTGCCTAATGTATATAGTGCAAACATAGTCCAAAGAGATACATCATGGTCATCTAAGACTAAAACTAGATACATCAGCCCACTAAGCTAACTACTCTATGTCTATGTCATCAACAACAACATCGATATCCTCATCTGGCCGGTAGTCCTCATCTCCGTCGTCAGAAGGAGGAGCAGCAGCCTGTGTAGCCTCGTCATCATGATCAGCATCGTTGTCATCATCCTCGTCATCAGCATCAGTCGCACTAGCCTCATTGTCTTCATCAACATCAGTCTCAACATCCTCCTGGTCAGGCATATCCTCATCTGGAGGACCAGAAGCTCGCCCAGGCCATCTAGCACTCTGCTCGGACCAAGACATGCCTAGAGCATGTAACTCATAGGCAACCTCAAGGGGAGGAGCAAAAGAGGTATACTGGGCCAGAATCTCAGACAGACGACCACCAGGAAGCGCCAGAACCGGGGAAAGGTGTCCACCTGCAGAGGGCTCAGTGGAAGCAGAAAAGGGTGGAGCAGGGTAAAACTGACTATACGCATAAGAAGCGTAGTCACCACCGGGATATGGCTGGTAGGTGGGATAAGGCTGAGGGCAAGATATATGCATGGAGGACATGATATGGCAAAGGTCCTGATGAAGGTGTTGCTGGACCTGCATGTTGTACTCTTGCTGGTGCATGAGATACCCCATAAGGGCCTCATTTGAAACATGAAAGTCATCAAAGGCAGGCTGAGGAGGAGGCTGAAAGGAGCTCAGGTGGAGGGGGTGCGGCTGAGGATGGTGGAGGTGTAGCTGAGGATGGTGGAGGTGCCTGAGAGGAAGATGATGCACCGGGGGTAGGAACACTCTTCAGGAGAGTGGTCTCACTGATATAAACACCTTTGCGATCAGGTCGGTAGAGGAGATCGGCAAAAAGGGATTTACTAGTGGCATGTTGGAAAAGACCACAAATGAGGGTAGGATAGGGAAGATGAGTGCCCTTTGTGTTCTTTCCAGAGTCAAAGCATGTCATGTGATGGAGGATATAACGTGCCCATTTGACTCCTTGATGCTTCAGCAAAAGATACATCATAACAGCCGTATTCTCAGCAATGTCCGTCTAATTTTTCTTAGGATGGACATTGCAGCTCAAGATAAAGGCCAGGACACGGCGAGGAGCAGAAAGAGCAGAGGAAGGCAAAGTACCCCTTTTTGTGTAGGGAAAGTTGGGTCGCTTGAGAAATTTATGGATATCAGTCAAGTCAACCTCAATTTCCTTATACAAGTCATCAGGGTAGAGAAGATCAAGATATTGAGGATAGTCAGCGATCCATGATGCTGTACCGACATTACCATGAAGATAAAGATTGAAAGAACGCTCGGTGATATGGAAAGGTTGACCGACAATCATGGACGTCAACACAATAGAAGTGTCCACAGATGGGACCAAAGTGTCATAGTTCCAACGCAGATTGGCGTAGAACTCTCGGACAGCTTTGGAACTAGATTTCAAATTGTGGAAGCGAACATCTTCTATGCAAAACGGATCAAGGTGATGAGTTCGAAGGATTTGACAAGCTTCAAAAAGGTCAGGGTGAAAGCTGTTAGGTTGATGAAGAGCTTGAAACGGAAAAGGAGTGCGAGGGAGGAGCTCTTGATATCTAGTAACAGCAGCTTGATCAACAAAAGAGAGATTTTCGAACACAATATACCTTGGAGCAAGAGGGGTCACCTGAGCAGGGGAAGGGACAGCTCTCTTCCGTCGTTGGGACCTCATGGAGACGAGATGGAGGAAAGAGAGCCGAGCTCGTGGAGAAACTAGGCAGACGTAGCCCCGAGAACAGCAAGAACGAAGAAGCAAGGTCGATCGGAGGTAGAAACAGCTGGAACGAGGTGAGAAAGGGCCAGGGTTAGAGAGGGGCGGGTGCTAGAGCTAGGGTTCGGTCGACTTTTCTCTAGTTGAGAGGGAGAAAGTCGGCCGATTCCTATATATATAAAACTAGTCTGCCGCCGATCGGTCGAGTTTGGGAAATGGAAACTCGGTCGATCGAGCGCACAGGCACCCTGAAGCCCGACCGATCGGTCGAATTTGAAACTCGGCCGACCAAAACCCTGAAGAAGGAAAAGCTGAAAATCTAGCCCTAATCTCAAATGACCTAATGCAAAAATTATTTTTGGTCTAGTTTGTATATTAAGGATATGTAGGCACATTCCCATCATCATAGGGTACTATTTGTCGATTAAAACCCGATTTGCGAGAAAAAGCCCGAAAAAGAGACAGAACTAGACGAAATTTTAGCTAAAAAAAGCATCTTGAGCAATCAAAGCATTTAAAGCAAGAGCAACACATATAAGATGTAACCAACTAATTAGAGAGCAATTCAATATCATCAAGAGAAATTATGAGCAATTTTGATCTAATAAAATTAAATTGTTCTCTAGCAAGTGGTTTAGTGAAAATATCGGCCAACTAATTTTCTGTATCCACATGTGTGATATAAATATCCTATTTGACAATGTGGTCACGGAGAAAATGATGGCGAACTTCTATGTGTTTAGCTCTACTATGCAATATCGGATTGTAAGAAAGGTTGATAGCACTAGTATTATCACAGTAAATAGGAGAAGCATCAAAATGAATGTTGAAGTCTTGGAGCATTTGCTTCATCCATAGGACCTGGGCACAACAACTTCCGGCTGCAATGTACTCAGCTTCGGTAGTTGATAATGCCATTGTGCTCTGTTTCTTGGAGAACCAAGACACCAAGCATGGTCCCAAGAGGAAGCAAGTGCCACTTGTGCACTTTCTATCAATCAAGCAACCTGCATAGTCAGCATCACTATATGCCACAAGAGTAAAGTCCCTTGACTTAGGGTACCATAGTCCAAAATTTGGAGTTTTGGCTAAGTACCTCAAAATCCTCTTGACAGCAATAAGATGTGATTTCCTAGGGCTTGATTGAAAGCGAGCACACAAGCCAACACTAAACATTATATCAGGTCTAGAGGCAGTTAAATAAAGTAAACTTCCGATCATACCTCTATAGAGCTTCTCATCTACCTTTTCACCTTCTTCATCCTTGTCGAGTTTTGTGGTGTTTGACATGGGTGTATCCATCGGCTTCATGTTCTCCATCCCAAAGCGTTTGAGTAGTTCAGTTGTGTATTTGCCTTGGTTGATGAAGTTTCCTTCCTTTGTTTGTTTGATTTGAAAGCCGAGGAAGAAGGTCAGCTCACCCATCATGCTCATTTCAAATTCACTCTGCATAAGAGAGCTAAACTCCTTGCAAAGATCAAGGTCAGTTCCGCCAAATATAATATCATCAACATATATTTGAATTATGAGAAAATGGGTAGAAGTGTGTTTTAGAAATAAAGTACAATCAACTTTGCCCATGATATACCCGTTATCTAACAAAAAGTTCTTTAGTTTCTCATACCAAGCTCGAGGTGCTTGTTTGAGTCTGTAGAGAGCTTTTTGCAAGAAATATACATGATTGGGTAACTTATCATTTTCAAAGCCTGGAGGTTGAGCAACATATACTTCCTCCTCGATTGTTCCATTTAAAAACGCACTTTTAACATCCATTTGATAAAGCAAGAAATTTTTATAACTAGCAAAAGCAAGTAGCATACGGATAGATTCTAATCTAGCAACAGGAGCATAGGTTTCATCAAAATCAATACCTTCTTGTTGATTGTAACCTTGTGCTACTAACCTTGCTTTGTTCCTTACCACTTTTCCTTGCTCATCAAGCTTGTTGTGGTAGACCCATTTGGTGCCAATGATCTTTCTATCATTTGGTCTTGGCACTAAGGTCCACACACGGTTCTTCTCAAATTGCTCAAGCTCTTCTTGCATGGCAAGGATCCACTCATCATCACCAAGGGCCTCTTTGATGTTCTTTGGCTCTAGTTGGGAGATGAAGGAACTATCTGCTTGTTCTTTGTTGTGAGCAGCTCGTGTCCTCACTCTCTCAAACGGATTACCAATGATCAACTCCTTGGGGTGATTCTTTGCAAAGCGGGGAGTGGGATCCTTCTTTTCTTCTTCTTTTTCTTCTTCTTCAACCTACTTACCTTTGTCTTTGATGTTGAGCTCTTTTAAGATAGGAATGATTTCATCTGTAACATCATCATCACCAATATGCTTGCTACTAACATGGTTAGTTTCAATAAATTTAACATTTATAGATTCTTCAATTTTAGATAGTTCAATGTTAAATACTCTAAATGCCCTGCTAGTAGTGATATAGCCTAGGAAGAAAGCCTTGTATGATTTCGGATCAAACTTGTCGAGAGAATCCTTGGTGTTTAAAACAAAACAAGGACATCCAAAAACATGAAAGAAATCAATAGACGGCTTCCTACCACGCCATAGTTCATAGGGGGTTTTCTTAAAAGTCGGATGTGTGAAAACTCGGTTTTGCACAAAACATGACGTGCTAACGGCTTCAGCCCAAAACTTCTTAGGAGTATCATACTCAAGAAGCATGGTCCTAGCCATCTCTTGTAGCAATCTATTCTTCCTCTCAACAACTCCATTTTGTTGAGGTGTGCGAGGAGAAGAAAAATTGTGCGAATAACCCGATTTTTCACAAAAACGTTCAAAAAGATCATTTTCAAACTCTCCCCCATGATCACTACGGATAGAAACAACATGGCAAGAAGCTTCATTTTCAACTCGTTTACAAAAGCTCAAGAAAACATCAAGTGTATCGCTTTTAGAAACGAGAAAGAAAGTCCAAGTATATCTAGAAAAATCATCAACAATAACAAGACAATACTTGGAGCCACGAAGCGTTTGTGTTCTCATTGGTCCGAAAAGATCAATATGAAGAAGCTCAAGAACTCTCTTGGTACTCATGACTCCTTTGTATTTGAAGGAGGATTTGGTTTGTTTCCCATGTGTACAAGGTTGACATTCCTTATCCTTTTCAAAATCTAATTTAGGAAGTCCTCGAACCAAGTCCTTTTTGTTCAGTTTCTTCATTTGATGCAAGTTCACATGACCCAAACGACGATGCCAAAGCGAAAGATCATTTTTATCCACAACTAAGCATCTATTTAGTATGGGCTTAAGAGCATCGAGAACAATCACATAGAGATTACCATTTCTAGTTCCCTTATATATAACATTGTAGGACAGGGAATCTAGAAGCAAGCATTCTAAAGAAGTAAATAGCACAAGATAACCATTATCACATAATTGGCTAACACTAATTAAATTGTGATGTAGGCCATCAACAAGCAATACATTTTTAATGCACAATTCATTGCCTACATCACCCTCACCTATAACCTTACCCTTCTTGTTGTCCCCAAAGGTTACCGATCCTCCTTTCTTTTTCACAAATTTGTTGAAATGGCTGATTTCTCCAGTCATATGCTTAGAGCAGCCACTATCAACAATCCATTTCTTTTTAACCTACAAGAAAAGAGGATGTCAGAACCCAACTCAAACTTTGGGGTCCGGGGTTAGCTTGGGGACCCATTTCATCTTTGGGTTGGTCCCCTTGGGCTTGTAAGGACAATAGGTAGAATAATGATCATCACATTTGCAATGAATACATACCATGGGGTTTTTAGAGCCGGAAGACTCTCCATTGAAAATTGGAGGTTCCACACTCTTTTTCTTACCATTCTTCTTCTTCTTACCTTTTGGAGTAGTCTCATTATATCCTAGACCACTAGTACCAACTTGTTTGGTAGAGTGCTCTAGAACATCATTTAGGGATTTCTTACCCGAAAGAAACCTTTGCAAAGTAGATCTTAATTTAGCATTATCATCACTAAGATTTATAACGGTAGTAGATAAACTAGCAAGATCTTCTCTAGTATGCAAAAGGTCGGCCTCAAGGCAGAGGGCTTTAGTAAGAAGAGAGTCTTTTTCTAGAGTTAAGTTAACAACTTCATTTCTAGGCAAGATAGGTCTAGAAGATAAATCATTTGTTTGAGCAAGCAATTTAGCATTTTCAGATTTAAGAACAACAATTTCTCTTTGATAAGAGTAAACTTCATCTCTCCTAGCATCATCAATAAGCTTAAGTTCAACATTTTCAGTTTTTAGAACATCTAGCTCATCTAGGCAATTTTGGTTTTCTATCTTAAGATTTTCAATAGTTTTAAGATAAGTACCATTCTCAACCTCTACTCCATTATATTGAATTTCAAGGTCAAGAAATTGCCCTTGCAAGGAATCTATGCTATCAAGATGTAATTTCTCATTTTTATCAAGAATATCAATCCTGGCATAAAGACCATCAACTATCTTTCCTAATCTTTTCCTTTTAGCTTTACATTTAGCAAAAGATGATTGACATTCATTAAGCATTTCAATGAGAGTTTCCTTAGATAACTCAAGTAAATTTTCATCACTTACCTTGCTTACCTCACTTACCTCAATTACTTCTTCGCTAGTAGATGCCATGAGGGCAAGATGACATTCTCCATCCTCGGAACTTGAGGAACTTGAAGTAGAAGACTCCTCCCATGCCGCATGAGCTGCATCTTTGGATCGTCTCTCCTTCTTGTCCTTCTTCTTGTACTTGGCTTCTCTTTTGTATTTGTCATCCTTCTTGTGGCTGCTCTTATGATAGCCCTTCTTGGCCTTTGGGCAGTCACTCTTGTAGTGGCCTTTTTGACAACACTCGTAGCACCTAGGAGTTGAGGAGGAGGGCTTGCTCTTGAAGTGTCTTCCTTTTGAGTAGTTGGCTTCATGATCATTTGCACCTTCATCTTCACTTGAGGAAGGGCAGGGAGACTTCATGGCAAGTTGTTGTTGCCGGACCATTTCTTCAACTTGGGCTTTGAAGGTTGTGTCCTTCATCTTCTTTTATTCCTTCTCTTCTCTTTTCTCCTCTTCCTCTTGCTTGTCGAGCCTAGGTTCATGTGCTTGGACCTTACCAACCAGCTCCTCGGTTGACAACTCGCTCAGCTTGTAGACTTCTTCAATTGAAGTGACCTTTGGCTCCCATCTCTTTGGAAGAGATCTCAAGATCTTGGCATTGATTGTACCTCTATCCATGACACTCCCAAGGGCTGCAAGGTTGTTCAAGATGACATTTAACCTTATGTACATGTCTGCAACTCTTTCATTCTTCCCCATCTTGAAGTTCTCAAGTAGGCCACCAAGCATATAGACTTTGGCCTCCTTGACTTGCTCTGTCCCTTCATAGGTGACACACAACTTGTGCCAAATCTCATGTGCCGTGTCCCAAGAAGAGATGCGGTTGAACTCCGATGGTGTAAGGGCGGCGTAGATGATGCTCACGACTTTAGCATTTAGTTGAGCACGCTTCATCTCATCTTCCGTCCATGTGGTGATGTTCCCCTTTGGCTCTTCATACTTGAGATGGACTATCTTCCACATCTCGTAGCTCACCCCTTGGATGTAGAATTGCATCCTTCTCTTCCAATATAGGAAGTTTGTGCCGTCGAAGACCGGGGGTCTCATGGAGAAGCTTCCTTCAAGATTGAGTAACCCAAGAGCCGAATCACCCATCTTCTCCTACTTGTTGAAGTAGCTTGGAGAAGACCTGCTCTGATACCACTTGTTGGATCAATGGGCTCTAGAAGGGGGGGGTTGAATAGAGCTTCACAAACTTCACAAAAATGATTAGACCACCAAATTATATTAAGTGCAGAACTTAAACCAAAATAGCAATTTGATGTCCTAAACTAGCATACAAAGCAGGGATAAGAGACAAGGAATAGCATGCACTTGAACAGGTGGTTTAGAGTGGTTCCATGTCCTAAACTTAGGAGCAATGTCAGTCCACTACCTAGAGTTGGTTAGGCTCTAGGATTTGTAACTTGGTTCTCTTATATATATCACACAATAAGATTACAAGCTACAACAACCAACCATCCAAGGACTTATAAATCAAGCCAAGATCTTCTACCTCACCAAGGACTTACCCACCAAGCAAGTAGTCTTCAGCCTTCTTCAAAGGACTTACCCACTCTTGATCTAGTCTTCGGCCTTGCAGGAATTACCCATCTTGCTTGAGCTTTGCCTTGCACCTCTCCTTCTCTTGGAGAGCTTTAGCACCTTCCTCCTTCACTCGGAGGCCTGGAGCAGCTAGCCTTCTTCTCCTTCACTCGGGGAAGAACAGCAATCTTCTTCTCTTTCACTCGGAGAAGAATCTTCAAGCAATCTTCATAGGGAATGGAGATGGGGGAAGAGGAAAGGAGAGCTTTACAACATTACAAATGATAGCTCTCATACATGGGGACCTAACTCACTCATACTCACGATTTTGCTTTGAAGGTAGAGAGAGAAAGGGGCTCAAGGGATTAGAAACCACTCAACTAAGGCTAGGACCAAGCATATGTGAATGAGCAACCTTGGAATGAAGTCCAAGAGGTCCTATTTATAGTTGAGGGTGTCCCTTTGAGGTTGGGAGAGATAAGGGGCACAAAATAGCCGTTTTACAACTTGCAACGGATCTATTTTGAGTTCCACCTACTCCTCCAACGGTTGGAATTGCTTTTTCTGCATTCCAGTACAGTCTGATCGGCCGAGTTTCAATAAAGGCAACTCGGCCGAACCACTAAAAGACAAGGCTGAAAGCTAGACTGTCGGCCGAGTTCCTTTGGAGAAACTCGGCCGATCGGTCGACTTTCAACTTGGACCGATCAGTGGATCGGCCGAGTTTCCTAGCTTAGAAACTCGACCGAACAGGAATCGGCTGAGTTTGTAACTCGGCCGATTGCAACAAAAATTCCAGAATATATGGATCGGCCGAGTTTGGAATTCGGCCGACAAAATCCCTATTATGGGTATTTTGGAATTTTCGTAAAACTGTACAAATGATGGATTTTTGAGTCCCAATAATTTTATCCATCTTAGTTACAATGCAAAACATGAGTATAAGTGATTACATCAATTGTTCTAAGCCAATAAGGGCTATTTCACAAAACGGTTAAAAGTCACATGTTTTGCATGTGCTGGATGAGTAGCTTTTGAGTTGAATGTGATTCTTTTCTTGTACCTAATGTCTGAAACAGTCTCAAATAGATTTGTTAGATACATATGAATGGAATGGTTAAGTCATTATCAAAATATGGGCAATGTGCGACACCTAGGTCAACACTTCTAGCTCCTACTATTGTTTCCATGACGTTCATCATAGTGAAGGGAAGATCATGTATAATGGCATCATGTTCTTGCCTACAATTCCATGTCTTTTTGTACCTTGGTTTTATGCAAACCAAACATGTTTTTGATCGATATGTATTACTAAATTGGTCATGCCATGTCTTATGTTCTTAAATCATAAAGTAGAGTATACATGTATTTTATCTCAAATCTTAGTTATCATAACCATATAAAATCAATAATTAGTCTATGAGTGTTACATAATTATAATAAAATATTATCCAAAATAAGAAGAATGTGAACCATCAATTGATAGCAAATTTTTAACCAAACTGGACTAAATGTAAAAAATGATTTCTGGGTTTTGAATGTTGAGTAGACTTTGACCATAGTTTTATATAATAATGTTAATGGGTGATGTATGACCATGATCTTGCACTGCATGGGTTATATGGACATATGTTGACAAAATATGAGGTATGTACTCTATCTAGATTTTATTTAGGCATTAATGACTTAGTCCTAATTTGTTAATTTGAGGCATATTTCTATTGGCTATCCTCTTTTTGAATATCATTGAACTTACCATTATTGATTATTGGAATCTATGACCCTTTTGTATGAGTCATGTGATTCCATTCCTCATATCTTGGATGCCATCACCCCTTTCATACATGAATATTAATTGGATTATATTATGATCTTGTCTAATTGATTCAGTCCTATTTTAGGGCTTCATCTTGTGTCTTTTTGCTCTTCAATCACACCTATACATGTTAGATTGCATGTCAATCCTCCCAATATGCTTATCTGTATCCAAATGCACTTATGGACATTATTTGCATGTTTTTCAGGCATTTGGACCACACTTGATGGAAGAGAGAGAGAGGAGTGATCCTAGGGTTCCTCTACCCTTGGTGTAACACCCCAAATTTCACAAACTAAGCGAAAGCATACATCTTATTGGGATGTCACAAACATGACTATCATTGCATAAAAATAAAGTTTAATTAAACCAATGCAGGATACATAATGTGCAATTCTCATGCCTCATGTTCCACAACATAAAACTGGAACTTTGAACTAAACTAAACTACTACATAATCTCAACACTTATTGAAAAAAAAACTAAACTAAATGCCATATGATAGTTGGCATCCCACCAGGTCTAAACTCTTCGTTTGTCCTTGAGATGTATGTTCCTTGCTTAAGCTCCTTGCTTATTCTCTCCTCCTGCGGACATCGCGTCCCTAGCTATGCATTCAAAATAGAAAACACATTAGAGTAAGCGACATTGAGTATTGTTATAATATCATAATATCTGGGCAATAAGAAAAGTCATAAAAGTAATTGAACAATAAATCTTTGATTCACATAATATGCTCTTAATTGGTTAACTATAATTTCTTTTACTCTTATTCACCAACTGTGCTCATAAGGCCCGTAGGCTCAACTGATGTTCCACTTGAACTCATGATTTGCACAAACATGCCATAACTATGCTCCACTTGAGCTCATGATTTGCACCTGAGTGCCATAATGTTATATTTGAACTCATAAGGCCCGAGGGCTCAACATTAACATAATGAGAACACAATAATGTAATCAATTACATGATTAATCAATAACTTGACAGTTCTTCACTTTAATTAAATTTTGTTTGATCATGACATAAGTTCTTGAACATAAAACTTGAAAGTATAAGCATCATATAATAACTTTTGGGGAACATTAATTCAAGGTTTTTCTAAAAATTGAATACATAGCTATCATATGATTTTAACTTGATCATCATGATACAATAATCTTAAAGTGATTGAAAACCATTACTTAAATACTCAAAGTGCATGTAACCACTTACCTTTATTGGAGCAAACCCTAATTATTCTCCCTGATTCTGAGTCACTCTTATATTCATGAAATTATATGATTTATATTAATCACCATCATTAATATGCATTAAACCATAATTTGAGCCTTTTAAGGAAACGAGGTCTGATCTTGTAGAACTAGGGTTTGAAGACACTAAAAACACGTTCCTTGTCAAAAAACCTTTCCAATGAATACTTTTGGGTATTTTTTGATAAGCGGTTGATTTATCGTGAATTTCTAAACAATTGACCAATTAGAAATCATGGAAAATCCACGTGGGCCTGGGGCCCGTATCTAGCTGGCCCAATCAGGGCCGACCGCACAAGCAATGACGCCTCACTAGGATGGACCCGCAACCAACAATGCAAAACCCCAAAACACCCCTGGACCAAAAATCACTTGACTAGCGATGGATGGGCATGATGGTATTTTTCTGACCAAGCTTCTTCTTCGTTTGATAGAGAAGAGATCAACAACAGCCGATGCAAATAGTGAAGATCCTTATTCCACTAATCCTCCAAGTCAAAATTGTATAAGAAACCAAGAGTAGAGGTGAATTCGTCGCAACCTAACGAAGGGAACGAGCCCTGAATAGAGCTGATCGGTGGTCAGGGAATCCAAAAACGCCATCCCGCCATGGTAGGGATAGGGACAACAATGATAGAGATAAGTACAACATCGCGATGACAACCAATCACACATACTGATCCGAGACACCTTCACAAAGCCGGAGACGGCCCTAACAATGTCTGAGAAGCCAAAAGTGCTGACATTGTTCTTGGGTACTAGACAGAAGATGAAAGAGGGAAAGAAAGTTGAGTACCTTTTGGATGAAATTGCAGATGCGTAAGCTCCTTGGAGGTCCCCTGGTTCACGACGATGCACGAGTGAGGTTCAAAGTTCCATCTACTCTCATCTCAGACCGCCACTAGGGTAGAGGGAGAGATAGAGATTGGAGGTAGGGCTGCGGGAAAAGCGAAGGCAAAAGGGTTCACAACTTTATTTCTAGGTGCTTCGTGAAGATTTTTGGGGGCATACTTATAGGTTTTGAGGCAAGAGGGAGATAGATTTGCTTGTAATGAAAGAAACAGGGGAACCCAGAGAGAGTCCTAGCTGACCCAGGGCTCTAGGTCATGAAACCCTATCGTGTAAGGGGTCAGAAGGTTCGAGATGGAGTGAGGATTGTGAGGGGGCGATTGGTTTGCAGTGGGAGTCAACAGAGAGGGAGATCAGAGGGTGGCAGCCAACCGCCACTGCTCCAGTCTGAGTAGGACTTGGACGGGCGAGAAAGACGGCCAGGGACCTTCAGATGGGTCTGTGTGACCCATGATTAAATGGGGTTTTCCGATCGGCCGAAATAAAAAGGAAAGCTAGAAAAAAAAACCGCGTGACAGGCGTATTAAACCAAACTTTAGGATAGATCATCAAATCAACTAAATACTTGTTAAAAACCATAGATAAACTTCCTAAATTCATTAGAGGGGTCAAATGAAGCCCAAATGACTTCAAAGTTGGACCACATGCTAATTAGAGGGTCTAGAATCTCTCTATCCAATTGGATCTGCATTTTGTTGCTCTTTTGTTCATCAATTCCATGTAGGTTGCTAATTTAATACATGCATTATAAAAATGTGACATTGATAGAATTATCATTTACTAAATGAGATATTTAAGCCAAAGCTAGGTTTTATGAGATTATTTCATCATATATTGGACTAAGAGGTCCCATTGAATTCCATTTTGTTAGCTAAAAGCTTAAACTTGCAAGCTAGAGTTTCACATTAAGGTACATTAATAGATCTAGGATTTTGAGGATGTTATAATTCTACCCATCTTAAATAAATTTCTTCCCAAAAATTTCCTTAGAATACTACCCACCTTAGGGTTTTTCTTATGCAAAACTCAACATGAATATCAACAAAACTACTACCATGGATAGAACTAGATCATACCTTCTTATTCCTCCTCGCTATAAACCATTGCAAAGATCCTTACTTGCCTCTTTTCTCATTGCTCTGGTTTAGGGTTTTTCCCTACCTCATTATTTTCCTTTAGCTTGGGACATTCTGGCTTCTTATGATTTGGGTCTCCACAATAGTAGCAAACTCCCAGTCCTTTCCTACATGGTCCACCATGAAGTCTACCACAGGTTGCACAAGGTTCCTTAACAGGCTGTCCTTCTAGAGCGTTCCTCTTCTTATCATCATGTCTTTTCTGCTCACTCTTGCTTCCTAAGGATCCTCCATTCTTCCAATATCATCCAGGGTGGTCCTCCAACTCTAGGGCAGACTCGAGTGCCTCTTACACTGTCCTGATTCCACGTCCAGTCAGAGCATAGCCCAAATCAGGCTTTAGGCCACACATAAACTTCTTCGCCAGACGCGTCTCATCTAAACCATAACCGTACTTCTATAGCATACAGAACTTCATTGCATACTGGAAAATGATTGATCCATTCTACCTCAAGCACTTTAACTCCATGTCCTTCTTCTCGATCATAGCTTCAGAGATGTAATGATTCTAGAAGGCAGTGGTGAACTCCTCCCAGGTCAACGACTCAACATTGGGTCCTCGGTCATTGGTGAAGTTCTCCCACCAAGTGCGAGCTGCACTCTTAAGCATGTGTGTCCCAAAGCAAACTTTAGAGGGCTCGGGACATCCAAAGTCACAAAAACAATGCTCAATGTTGAGAAGCCACTCCTCAGCACGACTGACTACGTCGGTCTCTGCTTCTCTAGAGAAGGATTCTGGCTTGATCTTTAGGAAGTCTACTAAGATCAACTCCTGGTTCCTCGGTTGATGTGATATTCCTTGTTGTCCGATGATAGCATATGTCAGAGCTTTGATAAGCACTTCTAGAGGTGCATTAGGGTTACCATTAGGGTTAGCCCCTCTAGAAGCAATATGGTCACTTCCTCCACTTGAAGAGCTTCCCTCTCCATCTACATGCTCCTTGCCCTTATCAGATTTCTTCTTGGGGGCCATCTACAAAAGGGAACATAAACTACATGAGATTTTGAGAAAAGCCTGGTGGCCAACTATATTTTTATCTCTAATACCATATTGTAACACCCCAAATTTCACAAACTAAGCGGAAGCATACATATTATTGGGATGTCACAAACATGACTATCATTGCATAAAAATAAAGTTTAATTAAACCAACACAGGATACATAATGTGCAATTCTCATGCCTCACGTTCCACAACATAAAACAGGAACTTTGAACTAAACTAAACTTGTACATAATCTCAACATTGATTTGAAAAAAAACTAAACTAAAGGCCATATGATAGTTGGCACCCCACCGGGTCTAAACTCTTTGTTTGTCCTTGAGATGTATGTTCCTTGCTTATTCTCTCCTCCTGCGGACATCACGTCCCCAACCATGCATTCAAAATAGAAAACACGTTAGAGTAAGCGACATTGAGTATTGTTATAATATCATAATAACTGGGCAATAAGAAAAGTCATAAAAGTAATTGAATAATAAATCTTTGATTCACATAATATGATCTTAATTGGTTAATTATAATGTCTTTTACTCTTAGGCACCAGTTGTTCTCATAAGGCCCGTAGGCTCAGCTGATGTTTCACTTGAACTCATGATTTTCACAAATGTGCCATAACTATGCTCCACTTGAGCTCATGATTTGCACTTGAGTGCCATAATGTTCCATTTGAACTCATAAGTCCCGAGGGCTCAACATTAACATAATGAGGAAAAAATAATGTAGTCAATTACATGATTAATCAATAACTTGGCAGTTCTTCACTTTAATTGAATTTTGTTTGATCATGACATAAGTTCGTGAACATAAAACTTGAAAGTATAGGCATCATATAATAACTTTTGGGGAACATTAATTCAAGGTTTTTTTGAAAATTGAATACATAACTATCATATGATTTTAACTTGATCATCATGATACAATAATCTTAAAGCAATTGAAAACCATTACTTAAATACTCAAAGTACATGGACCCACTTACCTTTATTGGAGCAAACCCTAATTATTCTCCCTGATTTTGAGTCACTCTTATATTCCTGAAATTGTATGATTTATATTAATCGCCATCATTAATATTCATTAAACCCTAATTTGAGCCTTTTAAGGAAACGAGGTCTGATCTTGTAGAACTAGGGTTTTAAGACACTGAAAACACGTTCCTTATCGAAAAACCTTTCCAACAAATATTTTTGGGTATTTTTCTGATAAGCGGTTGATTTATCGTGAATTTCTAAACAATTGACCAATTAGAAATCATGGAAAATCTATGTGGGCCTGGGGCCCATATCTAGCTGGCCCAATCAGGGCCGATCGCACAAGCAATGGTGCCTCATTAGGACGGACCTGCAACCAACAATACAAAACCCCAAAACACCCCTGGACCAAAAATCACTTGACTAGCGATGGATGGGCATGATGGTCTTTTTCCGACCAAGCTTCTTCTTCGTTTGATAGAGAAGAGATCAGCAACAACTGATGCAAACAGTGAAGATCCTTGTTCCACTAATCCTCCAAGTAGAAACTGTACAAGAAACCAAGAGTAGAGGTGAATCCTTCACAACCTAACGAAGGGAACGAGCCCTGAATAGGGCTGATCGGTGGTCAGGGAACCCAAAAATGCCATCCTGCCATGGCAGGGATAGGGACAAGTAGGGATAGCGGTAAGTACCACGTCGCGATGACAACCAATCACATAGACTGATCCGAA
This sequence comes from Alisma plantago-aquatica, assembly GCA_963693085.1. Lineage (NCBI taxonomy): Eukaryota > Viridiplantae > Streptophyta > Magnoliopsida > Alismatales > Alismataceae > Alisma > Alisma plantago-aquatica. The sequence goes on from OY856409.1 coordinate 69,913,652, forward strand.
ACACCTTCACAAAGACAGATACGACCCTAACAATGTCCGAGAAGCTAAAAGCACTGACATTGTTCTTGGGTACTAGACGGAAGATGAAAGAGGGAAAGCAAGCTGAGTATTGTTTTGGATGAAATTACATATGCGGAAGCTCTATGGAGGTCCCCTGGTTCACGACGATGCACCAGTGAGGTTCAAAGTTCCATCTACTCTCATCTCAGACTGCCGCTAGGGTAGAGGGAGAGCTAGAGATCGGAGGTAGGGCTGTAGGAAAAATGAAGGCAAAAGGGTTCACAACTTTGTTTCCTAGTGCTTCGTGAAGATTTTTGGGGGCATACTTATAGGTTTTGAGGTGAGAGGGAGATAGATTTTCTTGTGGTGAAAGAAATAGGGGAACCCATAGAGAGTCCTAGCTGACCCAAGGCTCTAGGGCATGAAACCCTATCGTGTAAGGGGTCATAAGGTTCGAGATGGAGTGAGGATTGTGAGGGGGGCGATTGGTTTGCGGTGGGAGTCAACAGAGAGGGAGATCAAGAGGGCGGCAGCTAGCCGCCACTGCTCCAGTCCGAGTAGGACTTGGACGGGTGAGAAAGATGGCCAGGGACCGTCAGATGGGTCTTCTTGACCCATGATTAAAGGGGGGTCGTCTGATCGGCCGAAGTAAAAAGGAAAGCCAGAAAAAAAAACCGCGTGACAGACGTATTAAACCAAACTTTAGGATAGATCATCAAATCAACTAAATACTTTTTAAAAACCATTAATAAACTTCCTAAAATCATTAGAGGGGTCAAATGAAGCCCAAATGACTTCAAATTTGGACCACATGATAATTAGAGGGTCTAGAATCTCTCTATCCAATTGGATCTGCATTTTGTTGCTCTTTTGTTCATCAATTCCATGTTGGTTGCTAATTTAGTACATGCATTATAAAAATGTGACATTGATAGAATTATCATTTACTAAATGAGCTATTTAATCCAAAGCTAGGTTTATGAGATTATTTCATCATATATTGGACTAAGAGGTCCCACTGAATTCCATTTTGTTAGCTAAAAGCTTAAACTTGCAAGCTAGGGTTTCACATTAAGGTACATTCATAGATCTAGGATTTTGAGGATGTTACACTTGGAGAGGCCCAAAGTGAAGTCTGATGCTCCCTCAACCTACCCTCAGTGGCCAAAGATAAATTGAAGCAAAGATGTCCAAGAAAAGTCAAAGAACAGAGTCAACTTGCTGATCCAGGACCTAGCATGGCTGTGGTACCACAGAACGGTCGTGCTAGGTCACTTATAAATCAACAGAATCACCTTCAATCAAGCAGAAAGCACCACAGCTGTGCAGCATAGAACGGCCGTGCCAGAGACAGCCACCACGGCCATGCTGCACAACACGGCCATGCTACAACAAACTAAAACAGCCGTGCAATATCACCACGACCACCATCACCCAGCCCACTACGGTCGTGGCACACAGCACGACCGTGCTACCCTAAGTCCACCACGACCGTGGCATTTTTAGCCCAAATTTGACCACTAACTTGACATTTAGCCATTTTATTCACCACGACCATTCCCATCCACCACATCCATGCTCTACTCTACCCACCACGGCCGTGGCAACCCACCACGCCCGTGTTACTAACTAAATCCACCCATTTCCCACTACTTTCCCCATTTTGCCCCTACTTGACCTAGTGCTTCCTCCCCACACCTATATATACCTAGGTGGTGGCTGGGGCATGGGGTTGGCCACCCTTAGCTACCTTCCACCCCCTCCTAGCTCCCCAAATCACCATCCACTCCATATCCACCTCAAATCCACTCCATTTCACCATTTCCACCACATAACCCCCCATATCTAAGCCTTCCATCCACTTCCTTCCATCATTCCACACCATTTCATCCAAGGAGAAGAAGGATGACGCCCCTGCAGTAGTTGGAGAGAGGAGATCCCTCATCTACACTGAGCTCCATGGCCACTTCTACCTCTTTCTCCTTTCTTTTTGTATTTTCCATGTCTATGAGTAGCTAGGCCCATTGGGTGGGCTGTTTGGGGGAAATTATGTTACTTTGATACCATGTTGGGGGAGAATGACATGGAAATGTTGTAATTCCATTTTTTAATGATTATATTCTATTTTTATCTCATTCTCCTTGAATTGCTTGTTGGTCTGTGTGTGAAATCACCTAGGAATTTAGGTAAATTGATTATATGTGTGAATTTTGGGATTTGCCCCTAGGTCCAATTCTTGGATCCTTAGGTTGCCTCCCATCTTCCTACATCTTAATCAATCCCCCTAAACCTAAGTGAGAGATCTAAGTAGCTAGATTGGATAATTCTAGTACAATTAGCATGGAGCCTTCTCAAGGCTAGAATGTGGGGGAATTCAGGTCCAAAGCCCTAATTTCACCTCCTGAGTACTACCCTCGGCCCCTAATTACCCTAGGAATGTATAATCTAGAAACCTAGACTTGATTAGAATCTACTTGAATTGAACCTAATCCCTAACCCAATTGAGCCTCGTAAGGGTAGTAGGGGGTGTTAGGGACTAGTTCTCCTATACACAACCTAGCATATCCATGGCTAGTTAGTAGCTTAGGTTAATTCATTAGACTCTAACTTGTTGTTTGGTTTGGATAATCTAAATGGAATCATAATGTTCATATGTTACCCCCCAACTTAAGTGATAAGTTCATACCCCTAAACAACCCATATCTCTCTTTATTGCTTAAAACCCTAGTTTTATGCTTTCTTAGCTTAATTAGTTCTTTTCTTGCTTAGTTAGCTTCTTACTTTGTTCTTTCCTTATTCATGTTAGTTTAGCTCTTTAATTGCTCTTTTGCTTCTCTCTTGCTTGCCTTAGTGTAATTTGCCTTTTCATACCCAACTTAATCCTTTCTTTCCTATTTAGCCTTAATCTAGTCTAGGGTTAACGTAGATTTCATTCTTGGCTTTAATTCCTCGCTTGTTCATAGTAGTTTAACAATCAAAACAACCTTTAAACCCTTAACCCTAGTCTCTATAGTAGGAACCTAGCCAAACTAAACCTAGATCTAGTTCCCCCTCTTCTCCCTGTGGATCGACCCTATACTTACCGCCTTCCTATACTACAACACGACCCCGTGTGCTTGTGGGTGTAGTGTTTTGGTAGATGTAGGTAGCCAGTTTAGGTTTTATAAATTTTGAAAGTGAATCCACCTGTGTGCTTCCGTCTGTGGGGTTGCATCTATTCAAAACCCCAATTGAGTAGCGTGCAACACCATTGGCAGGAGCGCACCACTACTCTATTTGCATGTTAGATTTGGACTAGTGATAAGTATTAGGAGTGTGATCATGTTTTAGGCACTAGGTTTTTATTCTCATTCCACGCATTGGGTTTTATACCCCTTCAATGTTATAATTATAAGCACTGAATTTTATGCCCATGTCATACACTGGGTTTAATACGATCATGTTTTATATATGGGCACTGAGGCTTTAGCCCTTTTGCCATGGATAGTGGTTTGTGGTTCCCTAGCCATACTTTAGTTTATTCTAGTCTTGTTTAATATACATGCTCTTTCTTGATGTTGTTAATTGTAATAAAACACATGAAATTCATTGTTCCATGAGATTGTTTCTCTAATTGATAATGCCTCGATCTTCACTGCATATTCCTTTATTACTTATTCTTTCGATAAAGTTCTGATTGAACCCACATATATGTTGATTGTCTCCTATTAAATTAGAACCCCCACTTTCATACTTGAAATCCTTTATATTGCTCAAAATGTTTTTAATTATGAACATATACCGATTTTATCTGACACATGCCTTCTCTTTGATTTTCCTCTTCTGGGTTTGTCCCCAAACCACCCATGTGTTATGTGACTTGGAACATAACAACTTGGGAAGATCACATTCATGATTTGGACATGCGAGTATCTTGGGATGACAAGGTTGCCCTTTGCAGATGGTGTTATATGTAAATAGTTGAAATTTTATATTTTGTAATGCCACTTCTTAAGGTGAGAATCAGTGTATTGTCATATTTATCATAAATAAAATAGTTATGTTATCTATTTCTTGATCATTTCATGGATGATGTATCATATCATTTGGGTGGATCCCCTATCGGGTCTCACTCTTTACAATATAGAATCAGAGAGTAAGCAGCTGGTGACTTGAATATTTCAAGTTATCCCATGTAGTTCCTTAATTAGTAGTTAAGCAACCATATATAGATTGTTTATATGTCTATCCCCAAGTCTCCGTATGAGAATTAGGGTTTCAAACCATTTATATTTTTTGTCACTTTCTCTCCACACACTACTTAAGAAGTTGAGATTTAGTTTTAAGTAACCTTAATCGCCCCTATCCTCCTTGTTCAACTTCAAATGTCACCTACATAGTAGTTGACCCATTTTGTGAATACTTCCTCTCTCATGTTTTCTAGAAAGTTAGATGGACCCCTATAAAATAATGTAGGTTGTTTCAAACATTTGTGTCTAGGATTAACCCTAATTCACTCCTTGAACCCTCTTTGTTGTTGTTTTTCTAGCATGCCTCACATACGTCCACTGGGCATTGAGCATGCATGGATAACAAACATAGAATCTGACATAAGTTTTAGAATGGGGATGATAAGTGATTACGTAAACTAGATTAGTTATGATAAAGCATGTCTTGCCTTCATCATGGAGTTATCCCTACATAATTGTTGCCCAAATATCCTATCTAAGGATTGGACACCATCCATATTGAGTTTTTTGTTCTTCAATCCTAGGAGTAGTTTACGAGGATGATGTGTTTTCTTGGTTTTCGTAAGAGTTCACCTCTCTCATATTCATGGTGAAATTCTATTTCCTAGTGAATGAGATGATGGGTGATATAACTATATATTTCAGATTACCTCATTAAGGCATAAAATTTTGGGAGCAAGCAAGCTGGGAGAAAACTTGAATTCCTTCCTATAGTGTTAGATGGGATATGACCCTCCTATGTTTTGATATGAAGTAGTGCAGGTTATGATTATTTTAAAATGGGGGATGGTGGATGTCATTCATTAGTAGGATCTAATAAAAGTTGACCATGTGAAATAGGAAACCTCTTTTCCCTCCTATTTTATAGGTTAGGAATATTTTGGTATGCCCTCTTAGTGGTATTAATGATAAGACTTTTTTTGTTAGAATGAAATGATGAGAGACTAATAGGTAAGTAGTGTAGTGGGATGTGGTTGAATTGGTTCTGAGATCAATTTTGGCAACATGTTTGGATCCATGTTGCAATATTTTTCATCATCCAACTTATTTCATTATTAAACTATATGTAAAAAGAAAAGCTTTTTTATTTTATCAATGGTTTTTGGAACCAAGTCACTACCAAAAGAAATTTTGAGTAGTACAGAAGCCCTATTGTGCAAACCTGAGACCCTAGGCCTAAGGGTGATGCAGTGAGTAAGAAGAATAAATTTTAGATATATATGACTTAGTTTGTCCGTGATTGTTATATCTTTAAAATATTTATTAGGTTATAATTTTTTCTTTTAAGGGGTGCAATCTTGTACACCTTAATCATTACCATTGTAATTCAACTTAAGGATTAACTAAACTAAATAGAGGTTGAAAGAAGTAATACTTTGGTAATAAATTTAGCTACCAACTAACCAAGATTATGAGTAAGAATTACTACTTTTAATAATGTGAATGTTATTTGGGTAGTTAATACAAATTTATCTTCACTTACTTAAAATGATAAATATAAGTATGGTGAGTTACTTTATGAAAAAAAATTGTGATATTTTTGGAAGTGATATTGATCACGATAAGTGGATGGTGCAACTACAATAATAATATATGCGACCATAACTACCACAATACATGTAAATAAATTCTTAGGTTCTATGAGTGAAGATATGATACAACGGTAGGTAAGTGAGAGAAAGCTCCACTTTCTCTCTAGAAACACCCCATTGGTCCTATCCTGATCGGCGATTAGCTTACATCCGGTATGCATCAGCCTTCCCTCCGCCGTTCGGCCCTGCTCAACACCAAGGCGGTGGCAGCTTATCCCTCTCCGCGATAAGCCTTTTCCACTTCTCAGGGTGCTACATCCTATCCCTGCCTCTGCTATTTCAATTTCGCAGACGAGAATCACCTGCTTGCTAGCCCCAAATAATCTATAGCAGCACCTCGTCCTGTTTATAGTTGCTTTCTTCTGTCAAGGGTCCCTTCTTTTTTAGTGAAGTTCGACGCCTCTACGATGAATTTCTTGCGGCGGCGGTGTTTTAAATACAGGTAACATCCTCATAACTCCTCCTCCCTTCACAACCCTCTGCAATAAATCCTGGGGTTTTGATCACTATCGAGTCACATCTTTAGTTCTACCAAAGGAATTAAGCAGCATGCATGATTGAATACCTTACTCCTAATTTACACAACTCTAGAGACTGGGGTTCTCACTCCTCTCCAGATATTCCCAGGATTAGCTTCATTTTTCAAAACATCCACACCATTTTGTCGGCTTCTGTGCTCTTTTCGAAGCTTATCTCGACAGTCTCATCAGTCTAGAACTTTCATCCTTTCAGAGAATTTCAATTAACTCCTACTCCTGCTCGGAAAACATCATGAGAACAGGAGGCGTGCTCACCCTGGCCTCATGCTGAAAAAACCCTTGCATGTCCAACAGCGGCAAACCAAAAGCTTTCCACCTTGCCTTGAAGAAGAAAAAACCCTCAGTGCTTGACTGTGTTTCAAGATCTCCTGTCTTACCCACAGAAATGAACTCTCGATTCACCTTCCTGGAAATTCCACTTTCAAACCCTGACTACTCCACAAGCATTCCCCTACTGAAAGCTTGGTTCTACCACAAGTTTGATATCTCTCCAGGAACATGCATGATAAATATCAGCCACCGCTCCTTCCAGGTGACAGTTTCATGGTCCACCCCAATCGAAAAACTCTGGGGTAAAAAAGCCTCAACCCTTCTCATCTCAGAGGGCTGGAGCGAGATGATCTCTGATCTCAGACTAAAACCGGAATGGTTGATCTTCATCAAACCGATTCAAAATCGTACTTTCCTTGCTTGGGTGTGTGATTTGCCTCATGAGTTAGAGTACCTCTACAAAAGACACAACTAAGAGAGCTCATCATCTTCAAACTCTACTGACCAGCTCTTCGTTCGGGACAGGCATCAACCTCCTGTGGGATCAAGATCATGGCCTATCTCTGTCTCCTCAGGCTCTGAGGAGGAAGACGATGTTGGTACACCCTCAACGCTTAAACAAAAAAGTTCCATTGCAGAAAGGTACCGTCTTTTTCCTTCCCCCAAGGTTAAGAAGAACAATCCTTTCAATTTCTCATCACTCCACAAAACCCTTAAACCCCAATCCTTCCCTGTGGCTGATATCATCCCAAATGACTTGGATCTCCTAAACTGTTCATTTCCCTTATTAGGACAAGACAAATCATCTCACCTCATTAACAAACTCCTAGAGAAAAACTGCACCGCCCAAATATGGAAAACGATCCCCCCCCAAAAAAACCTTTTCGGGCTCTTCACTGTTCACTTTGCTCCAGTAAGAACCATTCGACTTCTAGGTGCCTTTCCCGTCTTACCTGCTTTAGATGTCAACAAAAAGGCCACATAAAAAGGTTCTGTAGAGCTCGCCCTCTCCCAAATCGGATCAGAACCCATGCAGACTCAGCGTTCTTCTCCACACGTTCTTTCTCTAGAATAAGATCGTCTTTTTACAATAACTTTAGAGTTCCAAAAAAGAACATCACAGATCACTGGCGCATAAAACAACCACCTCCATATCCTCCCCTCACAAATAATTCCTTTGCATGCCTTACAAACCTCCCGACCGAACATGCAGACACTACCCCTTCTCGATACCAGAACATAAACCCCAGGACTTTGCCTATATCAAAACCCTACCACAAACCCAAAAAAACACTCAGCTTCAACACCAAAATCCAGCTACCCAAACCCCCACCTTTCAACTACAAATCCAACACATAACATAATCACCCCACCAGCATCCGCAAACATGAAAACTCCAGATCACCTGGAGTACGCGATTGCCCTAGACCTACCTGCAAACTCTATGCGTCTCCTCAAGGTCCTCACCTTAAGAAGCATCCTCATCTCCATAGAAAACAATATAGACAACAACCCTATCAATGTCCTATACATCACCTGTGCCTTAGCCCTTCTCATCCCTGGTCAGACAATACTTAAACCAACAATCTTTTCACCTACCCAACTCATCTAAACTGTCCCTGAAGGAACAAAAATCAACCATCTCTTCAACCAAATTCTCACGATTCCTTGTGGATCTAGCTTCATCACAACCAGATTATCTAAATGGTCTGCTGACCTAGGTGCTTTCCCAGCTCCTGCTGGTGGCTCTGACTGGGTTGCTATCTCAAATCTTCCTCCCCACCTCTGGGAAGTAGAGATTTTCTGGGGTATAGCCCATTCCATCGGGGCTACTCTTCAATATATCAGCCCAGAAACATTGCATCCAACCCAATACATTAAAGCTTTTTGCCTCTTCACTGTCAAAGCAGCCATATCTTTACCGCCTACCTTAAATATTAGAATCAGTGAATCTATCTACAATATCAAACTGTCTGCTGAACATCCCTCAGAAAACATGACAACTTTCTCTGACCTCTCAAGCCATCCACCTTCTTGGCTTAGCCCGAACAAAGACAGAATGACTCCCTTGAATACCCGCTCTTCTGGTGATCGCCACCATGTTTGGGTCAGGAAAAATTCCACCTCCATAGACAATACTTACCTACACACAAACAGAAAAAGAACCAGAACATCTGAACCCTCCTTTCTTGAAAACACTTACCAACCAGCAGGTTCCATCTTCCCTTCTCCAACCTCAACAAAGGAAAGTTGCCCCTCTAAAAAACCAAACCAAATCACCATAAGAGAACAAAACAATCCTCAGCTAAAGGATGACAACTCTTTGTAGAGTTCTGATCAGGAGATTCCTTATCAAAGGTAAGAAAGCAGCTACATCCAGAAGAATATGATGCTAGGCCGAAAAGAGACAAAAAACAATATCATCGTCAACAGGACAAAGTCAAGTATTTTCTCAAATTCTCCTATTTGTTCTCGTAGTGAAATATCTTCTGTCCATAAAATATCTTCCCCTTCCCCCACAAAGATTTCAAGAGGAGATATAGATAGTATTGAGGACCTTTCTTCATGGTCAAACATAAATAGTTTCACAAAATTTGCAAAAAATATAGGCATCCATCTTGTAGACGAAGAAAAAGCTAAAAAAACCCTTGATGACTTAGAACTCTTTATGGGCGGGTCAAACAGAAGGGCCTTAGCTGCGGATAAATAAATATTGATCTTCTCAAAATCTAGATTGAGTTCTCTCAATATCTGTTTATCTCCTGGAAATCTTTAAACAAATCTATGTGACTTTCATCTTGGAACGTCTGTGGAGCTGCCAATCTCCAAAGATGCAAAAAAATCCGCTCACATATCTATAAAAATAAAATCGACCTGATCACCATCCAAGAAAATAAAACTTGTCTGACTCCTTTTGCTCTCAAAATAATAGGGGGAAATAGAATAACTGACTGGGTCCAGTTACCTCCTTCGGGTTTCAAAGGGAGCCTCTTTGTTGGTTTCAACAATCAGATCTTAACAGCCCAAAATATCTCCACTCTTGAATTCTCTATTACAATTGAATTTAAAAACTCTTCTGATGGTTATCTCTGGTCTTTTTCTAGGGTTTATGGGGAACCAGGGTATAACAAATCCACCTTCCTTGCTGAACTAAACTTGCTCACAGAAAAATATTACTTGTCTCCCTGGGTTTTTGGTGGAGACTTCAACTTGACAACACAAAACTCAGGCAGATTCAACTCCACTATTTCCCCACAAACTATGTCTGCAGAAGATAAAGATTTTAGCAAGTTACTCACAGATCACACTTTGATCGACATCAAACCATCAAACGCCACTTACACTTGGTCAAGAAATCAATCATTTGCCAGACTTGACCATTTCATATGCTCTACCAAATGGGAAGACAATCACCCTCTCTCCTCTGTCCATATCACTCATAGAGCCATATCAGATCATTTCCCACTCATTCTTGATTCAAATTCTATTTCTTGGGGTCAGCGACCCTTCAAATTTGAAAATAGCTGGCTCTCTATAAAAAACTTCGCCAACTCCTGTTCTAAACATTGGAAACTAGCTGATACCCAAACAAAAAACATAGGTTTACACATCCTAAAAAACACTAAAAACATTAAAACACACATAAAAAATTGGAAACTCACAAACCCAAACAATTTATATGAAACACAAAAAAACCTAGAAGAACAATTCTTTTTTGTGGATAAGGACCCAGCAGCCGACCCAACCCTTGTTCTTTCTATTAAAGCTGAACTTGAATTCACAAATAACTGTATTGACACCAGATGGAGACAAAGAGCAAAAATTACTTGGGCTAAGGAAGGAGACAAGAATACAAAATTCTTTCATAAAATCTGTAATAAAAAATATCGACAAAACTCCATAACTCACCTACATATAAATGGAAGACTCACTTCTCACAAACAATCTATCTCTGCCCACATCACAAACCATTTCAAAAACATTTTTAACAACAACCACAACCCCTCATGCCTAAATGACTTGGTTTGGACCATGATTTGTCATGTAAACATAAAAAACCCTCAAGACCTTATTAAACCTTTCACCCAAAGAGAATTGGATTCAGCCATAACAGACTCAGGATTAAATAAATCGCCTGGACCGGATGGACTTAACATAAAATTCTATCAGGAAAAATGGGACCATTACAAAATCGACTTCCTTGATTTTCTAAGATCTTTCTACAAAATTAGAAATCCCCACAACATCATCAAGTTCTTAAACAAAACTTTCATCACTCTAATAAAAAAACAAATCAACCTGAACACATCTCCCAATTCAGGCCCATTAGCCTTATCAACACTTCATACAAAATCATAGCAAAAACTCTAGCAAACAGAATCAAACCATACATGAATGATATCATTCCCCTCAATCAAAACGCTTTCCTAAAAAATAGAAGCATTCAAGATTCCTATTTGATGGTTAATGAGACTATACATGTATGCCATAAAAACAGAACCCCCTTCTAGCCATCAAACTAGACTTTGAGAAAGCTTTTGATTATGTCAACTGGAACTGCTTAACAAAAACCCTCTATGGTTTTGGTTTTCCTGATAAATGGGTCAATTGGATACATGCTTGCATATCTACAAACCATTTCTCAACAATCATTAATGGTGTCCCCTTTAGTTATTTTCATAATTCAAATGGCCTCAGACAAGGAGACCCACTCTCTCCTTACCTTTTTATCATCATCACAACTATCCTTTCCCACATGATTCACCTGGGGAAACAAAGTGGACTCATAAAATCCCCTGGGGAATGCAAAGAAAACATCATCCAATTTGCTGATGACACCATAATCTTCTCCTCCCCTGAAGACTCATCCCTTCTAAACATCTTCAGAATCCTGGGTATTTTTTCTTATATCTCGGGACTCAAAATAAACCTGAACAAATCATCTATTTTTGGGGTTCACCTAAATCAACCTACTTTGGAGAGATTTAGAGATCTCTTAAAGTGTAAGATTGAAGACTTTCCCATCAAATACCTTGGCCAACCAATCACACCCCACAACATAACTTCCTCAATCTGGTCCCCTATTATACAAAAAATAAACACAAAACTCTCTGACTGGACAAACAACTTCCTCAAACTTTTAGGGAGACTTACCCTTCTAAACAGTGTCATCACTCCCATAACCTCACACATCCTGAGCCGTATCCCTCTACCATCTAAAACAAAATCTACCCTTGATAAAATTAGGAGAAATTTTCTTTGGAATAACTTCCACAAATCTAACAAACGGGGGAAACACTACCATCTAGTAAATTGGAAAACGATTGCTGCTCCACTAAACCAGGGTGGTTGGGGTATCTTAAACATTGAAACCCATGTCTTCCGCCTTATTACAAAATTATCAATAGGCTGATCCAAAACAAACCAAAAATTTGGTCACAACTCATCAACCACAAGTACTACCAAAAATCCCCTCCCTGGCATGCTGTCCCAAAAAAATCTGCATCCCCCTTTGGAAATACATAAACAAAAATATCCACAAAATAACACAAATCATCAATACCCCTCCGCACTCCCACCTGAATATCTCTTTCTGGTATGATCCATGGTTTGAAAATAACTCAGTCATCAATCTTCACCCAAACTGGACCATCCCAGACAAACTTCTTAAAATCAAAATTGATAAAGCTCTTCACCTTATAACCAACAACAGAACAGACTCGCTTAAAAGATGCATCCTCATGCATCTCAGTCAAAACAAATTCAGTAACTTAATGTGCTCCTTGGAAAACAACACCTCAAACAACATAACATGGAAATGGGGAAACACTTACTCGGTTAAGGGAGCCTATACTTTTCTCTCCTACAGAGGTTTCGCCCCACCCACCACAAAAATTTGGAAACAGAAATGGCCGCACAAATATAAAACATTTCTGTGGCTTCTTCTGCATAACAAGTTGCTCTCGGGAGAAAATATTACTAAAAAGGGCTTCATTGGTCCTTTCAGATGTTCTCTATGCAAAACAAACTCTGACTCAACCGACCACATTTTCTTCAAGTGTACCACCTCAAAAAATATCATCTTACACTACACATGCAAATACATTTTAGATATCAAAGAAGCAACATTCCCACCACAAATCACACCAAATAGACAATACAAAAACTTCTAGGGAAGCGACATATTCATCACCATCAGTTGGAATCTCTGGAAAGAAAGAAACAACAGATTGTTCAACAACAACCAAAAAATGAGACAAAATATTATATCTCAAATAGATGTAGATCTTCACATACTATAAAAATGCAGGTAAACAAATAGAAGAAGGACATGATGATTCAGATGAAGGTGATTCGGAAGCCAAGTTTCTCTGCGACCTTAAAGCCATGGTGGATGAAGAAATAGGAGTTAGCATAGTGCAACAACATCAATGAAAAACATCTAACTTAGAGCTGAAAATCTTTTTCCTAGACTCTAGCTATTTTCATCTTTAAATGTTTTATGAAGCATGTTAAAGGGGTGCCTCCCCCTCTTCAACAGAACTTAGCCATTATCTCTTCCTGACCCAAACGTTTTTCATTCTATATCCTGTACAAACTCACTAAATAAGGTGTTTGCTTTCTTTGATGTGATTTAAATATATGCTATAACCGTTCCTCCAAAAAAAAATATTCCTAGGTTCTAGTGTAATATTTGGAGCACAACATCTAATATAAGAGAACTTATGGGGACTTCATGTACATAGTGATATGACTTCTCCTTGGATTAGAATATAATTGTCTTATGGTTATGTTATGTTGTGATTTACAACATTAATTCCATGGAGTGACCTAGAAACCTATTGTTGATTTCTTTTTTTTTTTGGAAAATTGGGTAAGTATATTCCAAAACCCCCCGGGAAGGGGACAAAGTACAAGCCACACCCTCACATGTGACTACAAGCTCCTAGGAATTGGTTACAACAGATCCCAATTCCTAGCAATCATAGGAGGAACACTTGACCGACCTAAATCGCGCGTCCTAAAATTGGAGGCGTATTTGAGGTAGTCGAGCCTTCACATTTATTACCCGAATCCTTCTAGGCCCCCGCAACTTTGTTTACGGGGTCGAAGTAGTCATACGGGGTCGAACATAGGGACAAGGTGGGTCGTGTTGACGACTCTGAATCGACACTCTACACTCCGGTGGGTATAAAGAGATATTAAAGTTCCCCGAAGGGGAACAACAAGCTGTCACGATTAAATCAAAGAAAACTATCTCCAACTGGAGTTATAAGAAAGATTAAGATTTTGTCATTTAGCAGTTTTTAGGAATTTTCATGCAACAGAAAATAGAAAGATAAACTGCAGTTTAAGGCGTAATGCAAGGGATAATACTTCAGTAAGACAAGCGGTAGCAGTAACACCCTGCACCCCTCCTCTCAGAACGGGTGCCTCTAACCAAGCTTCAACACCCCTCTCGAGGTTGCTGGGCTCAAGTTAGAGTGGAGTGATACTAAAACAACTCCGTTCCGAGCACTCTCATACTCCAGAACCGGACCAAACACTAGAGCCACAACCCAACTCTCGAAGTAGTTGCGACGGGAAAGACGATTCGGTAGCTAAGCGAAACGCGATCCAAAACATGCAAGCTAGAGTTCAGATATCCAACACAGCAGTTACCCAATCATAAGGCACCAAGCATTAAACAAATAGCAGTTAAGCATTTCTATTTCCATAAGCAATAAGGGTCTTAATACAATGCATAAGCTAAGAATTTAAATAACAGAATTAAAGATATATGTCGCCTTCTTGATGTAGAAGAATGACACACTACTGTAGCTCTCCTGCCCGATACCGGTCAGGAGCCGAGCCCGATACAGCAGTGTCGGGCGGCACCCCCTCTCGGGCAGCGCCGACTGACGACTGACTGTATCGCTCAAGGACCTTGGCCGATACACTCATGTCGGGCGGCACGCATGACGGGCGGAGCGTATCGGGTTCGATATCGTGTCGGGCAAAGAGTTACGAGTCTACTGTCGGGCACTCGTATCGCTCATCTTCGCTGGCCGATATCAGCCCGTAGTGTCGCCCGGGACAACACTAAGTGAACCATCCCTTCCCTCTCGGGATGAGGGAAAGCTCACCTAGTGTCGCCCGACACAAGCACTGGGGCGCGATACTCTTGCTCTCACAGCTTCCTTCGAAGGTGGCTCCCAAACTTCCAAACTGTCTTGTCCGAAATGTCCGACCTCCTCGACTAGTCTGACCTATCCGACCTGTCTTTTCGGCTTCCTGTAGCTGCTATTTATACCGGCGGTTGAAGGAGTTATGGTGCTGGAAACGCCACGTAGCTCCCTTATACGCCGGTCGATGGATGTGGACGGCCGATACATGTATGTCTCGGCGCGAGGCGCTGGCTATCGGTCACGTGGCTGGAGGCACGCCTGCCGGTGGGTGGCTGTGTCGCCCGACGAGTTTGGTCGTCGATGCGGCTTTGTCTCCCTGTCGGGTAGACGGTATGTCGGCCGACACGTCCTTCTTGCGCAGCGCCCTTCTCCGCCGATCATTCTCGTGTCGCCCAGCCCCTGTCGGGCTGGGTTGTATCGGGCGTCAGGAAGGTCGAGACGGGCTTAGACTTATTGTGGGCCGGAATTGGCCTTATTGCACAAAAATGAGGAAAACTATGTAGAAGATAGGAAAAATTGGAATAAGAGCGTTGCTTGGCCAATTATTGCGAAAATGCTAATAAAATAGAGGAAAATAGCAGAAAAGGGTAGTTTTGATAACAGAATAAAAGGCAAAAACGTCACAAAATTTGGTGTTATCAACTCCCCCAAACTTAGCTTTTTGATTGTCCTCAATCAATATTTAAACTAAACTTTGTGTTGCTTCTTCTTGCACAGCAAAACTTTAAGGCTAAAGGGTAGCACAAGATTTGCGATGTCTTGGAGGTAATGCTGTCTTAATGCGAACAAAAGACCTTGCCCTACTTGCCTTATTATTTAAGTAAAATTTTTCTTCTCCACAGCTTCAGCGAGACTTTGGTGTATGATTCCGAAGTTAGCTTCCACACCAAACAACTTTATTTTAGGGGCAGAAAGTTGTGTATAGGGTAGGCTAAGGCTTTTTGGGTTTTTCTTCTTGTTTCCCATCAGTCCATCCAGGTAAGGGTCCGTTAACGGGCAAGTGGTCCTTGCAGTCCAAACCAGTTGGCTTTAGAGCAGTGATTTCACATCCTACGTACCACTGCCCCGGATCTACCATGCCTAAAGATGGGTACTTTTGGAAAACAAGTGTGTGTATATATATATATATATATATATATATATATATATATATATATATATATATATTTTCTTTTCTTTTATTGGGCACAACTCTCATGCTTTTCTTCACGCTCATAAGGCTTCTTTCTCTTTTTGGGATTTTTGCTGGGTAAGGGAAAACAAAAGAGATATCTGCTGTTTGGGCAGCTTTTTCCTTCTCCATACTCGTATCTTAGCTGTTTGCGAGATTATTATTTTTTGAAAATTTTTGGATGGCAAGGCACAATCTTTTGTTTGTTTGAGACAGCATTATCAGAAAGATATGACAGAACTTGTATACAGAAAGTAAACTTTGCAAGAAGTCACAACAGGTTTTTATTATAACAGCAACTTTGTACATATGCCTAGGGACAGAAATTTGCAAAGGAAAGATTTTTGAAAATTAAAAATTTATATATATATATGGCATGCGTGCGTAGATCAAATATACAGGAAGATATAAGAGCACATCAGGTAAAAGAGAGTGAATATCATAGAAAGCTTGAAATGTTAAAAGAAAATTTATACCCCCCCTCACTGGCATAAGGGTACCCCCCCAAACTTACTCCATACTCTATCCCAGAGTAGAGAAGAAAGCAAAAGTGAGGTAAAGTTTAGCCAGTGAGGGTTAGCTCGCTGATGTGCTACAAAATGCTCCTACGAAGTTGCAACATGCCATAGGGAGGTTGTCTAGCGGGTTCGCTTTGGCTGTGCAGTGGTTGAGCTTGAGCGTAACCCTCAAAATTCACTTCTGACCCGCCCTTTCTTCACATCTCCGTTGTGAACGTAAACAAAAGGACTGATTATCAGTCCCTAGTTCAGTTCCCAGGAGTGTGTAGTCAGGGTGGGCCCTCTCCCTTAAGAGGACGGAACCGAGGTGCCTCGAACTTGTTCGGAGGCCTTGGTTGCCGCACTCTTGCTGTCTCTGGAGATGGTCCCAAGCCACCCCAGAGACAGGTTGATAACTAGGTGACTCGCTATTGGAGCTACCAAATCAAGAAAAATCTCCCCTTTTATTGTTGTTGCCGTTTCTGCCCGACTGTTGTTACTATTTCCCGCGCCGTGCTTGTTGGCGCGGCCGGTGGTTTGCTCCATACGAGCCATACCTGTTATTCAAAATTAGAATTTATTCATCCGTTAGGCAAGAAAGATGAAAAGAAAGAAAGAAAAAAACTTGTTAAAACTGGGCGATAAGTGATCGGACGACACGATGTTGTCACGCGATATGACTCGACGCCCGACACAGGTGTGACGGGCGATTCGAGGTCACATGAAGCAAAAACATGACATCGCCGTGAGAAGCATGACGACCGATACGATACATCGGGAAAACGCTATCGACCGGCGTTACGCGCGAAAGCATGTCGGGCGATAGAAAATATGTAGGTCATGTAAACCCGATAAGTGGCTCGGTAAAAGATACTGGCGTCGGGCGACAGGGTTATCGGCCGATAAACGTGTCGGTCTACAACCCTATCGGGCGACAAGCCATGTCGTTTGGTAAGAAAACAACAAGCCGGCCGATACGCTTCGCACGATACAAAACCTGTGCCGGGCGAGAAAAAACGTGTCGGGCAAAAGGTGTGTCGGGCTATACCTTTGCTCTCAGGAGGCATCACCCGTTACCAGGGCGAAGGCAAGATGGCCGACACACGAGCAAAAGGGAGGATCACTGCATGCGTTCCAGGTGGCAAAAAGGAGAAAATGATAGCCCGACACGAAGAAACCTCCACGCTATTTATAGAGAACCCATCTGGGGGTAAAACGGGAAAAACATGGCGTGCGTCGGGCGTTTTAGTCACGCTATTCCCGAGACGCGCAGTCCCATCGGGCAGTCCAAGGGTCATCCGCTGCCCTTGCGACGCCCGGGGCGAGGCTGCCCGATACAAGTGGTTCTGCGCCCAGCTGGTCGACACGGTAGAAAAGCGGGCGGTCAAAAGGCCAAAACTAAACCTGGTGAAGTAAAAGGCCATTGCAGGGTAAAACACCATTGGTATAGAGAAGGATCTCCTACCTCAGATGATATTACTCCTCAATGCTCCGCAAAACACAGCGGTGGCCCATAAAACAAAAAGAGTCAGCACACGTGCGCATGCACTGACTCGGGCCTTATTACAGTCCATAATGTTTGTTTTTACAAAGAAAAGAAATGTATCCTAATCTATGACTCGGGCTGCCTCCCGAGGAGCGCTGAAGTTTCCGTCACCAGCTCGACCGGTGTAGGCTCTTCAGTTGTACCCACATCCAGCAAGTCAATCTCTGCTTTCCTGACAAAAGCTTCGTCTTCATAAAACCTTTTCACTCTGTGCCCGTTCACCTTGAAGATCTTAGTCGGGTCATCCTTGTCGCGGAGCTCCATCATTCCTTATGGGTATATCTTTGACACAGAAAACGGTTCCGACCATCTTGTCTGTAATTTCCCAGGAAAAAGACGGATGGAGGACTTGAATAACAAGACCTTATCCCCTTCACTCACATCCTTTCTCCTAAGGTGGGCATCATGCCACATTTTTGTTCTTTCCTTGTAGATCTTTGCATTCTCGTAGGTGTGAATCCTCAGCTCTTCGAGCTCTTGAAGCTGCAAAAACCTCTTTTCTCCTGCTTTGTCTAGGTCCATATTTAGGAACTTAATCGCCCAAAGGGCCTTGTGTTCTAGTTCCAAAGGCAGATGGCAGGATTTCCCGTATATAAGACGGTAGGGGGTGGTTCCAATGGGCGTCTTGTAAGCAGTACGGTAGGCCCATAATGCGTTGTCAAGTTTCATAGACCAGTCTTTCCGCGTGCGGCTGACAGTCCTCTCTAAGATCTGCTTGATCTGTCTGTTTGAGACCTCTACCTTCCCCGACGTCTGTGGGTGGTAGGGCGTAGCGATCTTATGTTTTACTCCATACTTACGTAGGAGCGCTTCGAACTGCCTTTCTCCGAAGTGTGACCCGCCGTCGCTTATTACGGTGCGCGGTACACCGAAACGGGGAAAGATGGTCTTCTCAAAAAGCTTGATAACCGACTTGGCGTCGCATGTTTGGGTGGCTACCTCCTCTACCCACTTCAATACATAATCTACTGCCACTAGTATGTATTGATACCCCTGGGATGGGGGAAACGGCCCCATGTAATCAATCCCCCATACGTCAAATATTTCCACTTCGATCCAGCTTGCCATCGGCATTTCATTCCTCCGCCCTATATTTCCCGTTGACTGGCACTCTTTGCAAACCTTTACAAATCGTGCAGCATATTTAAATAAGGAGGGCCAGTAGAAACCTGATTGTAGCACTTTCGCTGCTGTTCTTTCGCTACCCAGGTGTCCACCATAGGGGGAGGTGTGGCATCCTTTCAGGATATCAGCGGTTTCTTCTTCCGGGATGCACCTCCTATACAAGTTGTCTGCGCATCTTCTGAACAAGAGAGGATCATCCCAGTAATGATTCTTGGCATCCGCGAATAGCTTCTTCTTTTGATTGTAGGTGATGTCAGGAGGCAGCTCTCCACAAGCAAGGAAATTGCAGATGTCTGCAAACCAGGGCAAACCTTCTTCTTGAGCTTCAACCATCATAAGAGCTTCGTCGGCAAAGTCGTCGTCGATTTGTGGCCCTCTCTGTCTCTCAGCCACTATCCTCGATAGGTGGTCTGCGACCACATTTTCCGCGCCCTTCTTGTCGATAATTTCATGATCGAACTCTTGGAGCAACAAGGCCCATCTCAACAATCTGGGCTTTGCGTCTTTCTTTTGCATTAAGTATTTTATTGCCCCATGATCTGTGTATACTTTGACCTTGGATCCGACGAGATACGACCTGAACTTGTCAAACGCGAAGACGATCGCGAGCATCTCCTTCTCGGTGGTTGTGTAGTTTACCTGTGCTTCGTCCAACGTGCGACTAGCGTAGTAGAATCACATGGTGCTTTTTATCTTTCTTTTGCCCCAGGACTGCTCCAACTGCGTAGTCGCTAGCGTCGCACATTAGCTCAAAGGGTAAACCCCAATCTGGCGCTTGAAGGATAGGTGGTGATACTAAAGCATTTTTCAGGGCCTGAAAAGCACTGAGACAATCGTTAGAGAAAACAAATTCAGCATCTTTTACCAGGAGATTGGACAATGGTTTGGAAATCTTTGAGAAGTCCTTGATGAATCTTCGGTAATATCCGGCGTGCCCGAGGAAGCTTCTTATCCCCGTGACGGATTTTGGTGGAGGAAGCTTAGATATAGCTTCGAATTTGCTGGTATCCACCTCGATCCCACGCCTTGAGATCTTATGCCCTAGAACGATGCCCTCCCACACCATGAAATGACATTTTTCCCAGTTCAGGACCAGGCTATTTTCCTCGCACCTTTGAAGTACTAACGACAGATTCTTCAGACAGCTATCGAAGTCCTTTCCATAGACGGAGAAATCGTCCATGAAAACTTCCATGATGTCTTCTAGAAAATCGGAGAACATTGATATCATGCATCTTTGAAAGGTGGCGGGGGCGTTGCAGAGTCCAAAGGGCATCCTTCTAAAGGCATAAGTGCCGTAAAGGCAGGTGAACGTCGTTTTCTCTTGGTCGTCGGGTAAGATGGGTACCTGGTAAAATCCTGAAAAGCCATCAAGAAAACAAAAATAATCGTGATGCGCTAATCTTTCAAGAACTTGGTCAATAAAAGGTAGCGGAAAATGATCCTTTTTTGTAGCCTGATTTAGCTTTCGGTAATCAATGCACATTCGCCAACCGGTGACGGTCCTTACCGCCACTTCGTCACCCTTCTCACCCTTAACCACAGTCATTCCGCCTTTCTTGGGTACTACGTGGATCGGGCTTACCCAATTGCTGTCGCTAATTGGGTAAATGATCCCCGCGTCCCTAAGCTTTATTACCTCTTTCTTGACGACCTCCTTGAGCATCTGATTCAGCTTCCTCTGGGGTTGGGCCAGAGGCTTGGCAGACTCATCCAAGTTGATGCGATGCATGCAAAGGGTAGGGCTAAGGCCTTTGATATCATCTACGGAATATCCTATAGCCCCCCCTGTGGAGTCTTAACTCCTCAAGGATCCGGTCTAGCTGATTGCTTGAAAGATCGGCGTTTACGATGACTGGGTTCCTCTGTTCTTCATCTAAAAATTCGTACTTCAGTCCTTCAGGCAACGCTCTTAAATCCGGCTTTGCTCGGGGTGTCTCCTCCTGAGGTTCTCCCTCAAGGGAGGAATACTTCGCAGAGTTCACCTCCTCCTCTTCTTCTTGCAAGTCTTTGTCAGAAAGGTTGAAAAGGTCGAGATGCCTCACGACCTCAGGATCTTCGAGGTCGGGATCCTGACAGCTTATTGCCCTTGCGAGGGGGTCCACTGTCCGGATATCCTCCTCTATTTCCTCGCAGAATTTATTGTAACTATCCGCAAAACATGCCGATTCAGACAGGGATGGACCTCTCATGATCTCCTTCATCTTGAAGTCCATGTGGTTGTTTCCAACCCTCAAGGTGATTATCCCTTCAGAGACATCAATCAGCGCCCTCCCTGTTGCCAATAAAGGGCGTCCGAAGATGATCGGACATCTGGGATCTTCAGCTGTGTCGATGACGACGATGTCGTAGGGAATAAAGAAATCACCGACCCTAATCGGCACATCTTCGACAATGCCAACAGGTCTTTTGAAGGAGTGATCCGCCAGTTCAATCCGCATATTGGTTCGAACCATGTCGGTCAAACCCATCCTTTGCGCGAAACTTAAGGGCGTGAGGCTGATGCTTGCTCCCAAGTCCGCTAGACCCTTCCGCTCGACATTGTCCCCGATGGCGAATGGGGTTGTGAAAGCTCCGGGATCCCTTCTCTTAGTTGGCAAGCTGGGCTTTACGAAGGCAGAGGAAGTAGAGGCTAGGTACACTGTCTCTATCCTTCCTCCCCTTCTTTTCTTCATTATTAGATCTTTGAGAAACTTGGCGTATGTGGGCATCTCCTCCAAAGCGTCAAGGAAGGGGACTTCAAGATGCAGCTTCCTGATCGAGTCCATGAACCTTTCGTGCCGCTTTTTCAGATTTGCCTTGATCAGCTTGTACGGGAACGGTATCCTGGGAGCATAAGGATTCCTCCCACCAGATGGCTCATCGGACGGTCTCGGCGCAGGCTCTTGGGCTTCTGCAGGCCTACCTCCGCCTCCTGCTGGAATAGCATCCCTGGGCCCTTGCTCAGGTTCCGGTGGGGCTTCATCAGCGCGTTCTACCGTCTTTCCTGATCTAAGCACTGCCATTACTGCAGTTTCAGGGTGAGGGAGCGTTTTTCCTGCAGGGTTCTTCATCAGAGCAGCCATCTGAGACAGCCGTTGATCGACCTCCCATTGGCGCATCTGCAGACTCGCCATCTAGTGTTGCATGGAATTCAGAGATCCAGGGTTGGTAAACGTCCCCTGTACTAACTGGTTGATAATGGTGTCCTGTCTTTTTATGTAGGCGGAAAGCTGACCAACACAATTAAGCCGGGTCGCCCTGTCGCTTTGGCTCTGACATTCGCCCTTAGAAAAGGGTTGCTCACAACGAGGCATGGTATCAAGGCTCGGTGGAGCAGGTTACAGCTTTGTAGGGTACCTGAAATATCACAAGAAATCAAGTTAGAACACAGAGTTATTTGGTTCCGGCAAAGAATAATGCTTAAAGAAAAAGAAAAAGAAAAAAAGAAAAAGAAAAAGAGGTGCTGTCAAGCCTATTTCTAAGCTTGAGGCACGGGAGTGTAGTTAGTGGCTTCGGATTCGTCAACAGTGCCATTTGCATTGTCCCCGGCAACGGCGCCAGAAAGTTGACCGGCATAAATCGCCCGTCCTAAAATTGGAGGCGTATTTGAGGTAGTCGAGCCTTCAGATTTATCACCCGAATCCTTCTAGGCCCCCGCAACTTTGTTTACGGGGTCGAAGTAGTCATACGGGGTCGAACACAGGGACAAGGTGGGTCGTGTTGACGACTCTGAATCGACACTCTACACTCCGGTGGGTATAAAGAGATATTAAAGTTCCCCGAAGGGGAACAACAAGCTGTCACGATTAAATCAAAGAAAACTATCTCCAACTGGAGTTACAAGAAAGATTAAGATTTTGTCATTTAGCAGTTTTTAGGAATTTTCATGCAACAGAAAATAGTTAGATAAACTGCAGTTTAAGGCGTAATGCAAGGGATAATACTTCAGTAATACAAGCGGTAGCAGTAACACCCTGCACCCCTCCTCTCAGAGCGGGTGCCTCTAACCAAGCTTCAACACCCCTCTCGAGGTTTCTGGGCTCAAGTTAGAGTGGAATGATACTAAAACAACTCCGTTTCGGGCACTCTCGTACTCCAGAACCGGACCAAACACTAGAGCCACAACCCAACTCTCGAAGTAGTTGCGACGGGAAAGACGATTCGGTAGCTAAGCGAAACGCGATCCAAAACATGCAAGCTAGAGTTCAGATATCCAACACAACAGTTACCCAATCATAAGGCACCAAGCATTAAACAAATAGCAGTTAAGCATTTCTATTTCCATAAGCAATAAGGGTCTTAATACAATGCATAAGCTAAGAATTTAAATAACAGAATTAAAGATAGATGTCGCCTTCTTAATGTAGAAGAACGACAGACTACTGTAGCTCTCCTGCCCGATACCGGTCAGGATCCGAGCCCGATACGGCAGTGTCGGGCGGCACCCCCTCTCGGGCAGCACCGACTGACGACTGACTGTATCGCTCAAGGACCCTGGCCGATACGCTCATGTCGGGCGGCGCACCCTCTCGGGCGGCACGCATGACGGGAAGAGCGTATCGGGTTTGATATCGTGTCGGGCAAAGAGTTACGAGTCTACTGTCGGGCACTCGTGTCGCTCGTCTTCGCTGGCCGATATCGGCCCGCAGTGTCGCCCGGGACAACACTAAGTGAACCATCCCTTCCCTCTCGGGATGAGGGAAAGCTCACCTAGTGTCGCCCGGCACAAGCACTGGGGCGCGATACTCTTACTCTCACAGCTTCCTTCGAAGGTGGCTCCCAAACTTCCGAACTGTCTTGTCCGAACTGTCCGACCTCCTCGACTAGTCCGACCTATCCGACCTGTCTTTTCGGCTTCCTGTAGCTGCTATTTATACCGGCGGTTGAAGGAGTTATGGTGCTGGAAACGCCACGTAGCTCCCTTATACGCCGGTCAATGGATGTGGACGGCCGATACAGGTATGTCTCGGTGCAAGGCGCTGGCTATCGGTCACGTGGCTGGCGGCACGCCTACCGGTGGGTGGCTGTGTCGCCCGACGAGTTTGGTCGTCGATGCGGCTTTGGCTCCCTGTCGGGTAGACGGTATGTCGGCCGACACGTCCTTCTTGCGCAGCGCCCTTCTCCGCCGATCATTCTTGTGTCGCCCAGCCCCTGTCGGGCTGGGTTGTATCGGGCGTCAGGAAGGTCGAGACGGGCTTAGACTTATTGTGGGCCGGAATCGGCCTTCTTGCACAAAAATGAGGAAAACTCTGTAGAAGATAGGAAAAATTGGAATAAGAGCGTTGCTTGGCCAATTATTGCGAAAATGCTAATAAAATAGAGGAAAATAGCAGAAAAGGGTAGTTTTGATAACATAATAAAGGGCAAAAGCGTCACAAAATTTGGTGTT
Organism: Alisma plantago-aquatica; assembly: GCA_963693085.1. Taxonomy (NCBI): domain Eukaryota; kingdom Viridiplantae; phylum Streptophyta; class Magnoliopsida; order Alismatales; family Alismataceae; genus Alisma; species Alisma plantago-aquatica. The sequence goes on from OY856409.1 coordinate 69,938,160, forward strand.
ATCAACACTAAGGCATGATTTAAAAGCAAAGTACATTCTCTTAATCTCAAGAGAAAGATGATTGAAGATGACTACATAGTCAGAAGTGCCACCATTATGCACATGTTTATTGCGTTCTTCCCAAACAAGATGGACATCACCAGTAATAGCCCAAAGTTTAATGGTTTTGGCCTATTTAGACCTCTTACCAAGGTCATCTAGAAAGACTTATAAAGAGTAGGATGACCTAATGTTGAGCATAAGCTGAGCTCGACCCCAAATATATCTCCAAAATTTGCAGCCATCGAATAAATGAGCAACCGAATCATTGTGTTGACCATACAATAAGCAAGCAGGTACAGGAATGCTAGACCAGGAGCTAATCTTTTCCAGTGTAGGAAGAACATTGTTGAGAGCTCTAAAGCAAATGAGACTCCACCTAGGATATCACTTGGAGGACCAAAGATTATCATAGGCCATGTCAGTTGGACGTTTTTGTCTGACATTTTCCCAAAGATCCATGTCCGCCCACAAAGAGAAGGAAGGCCAAAGAGATACCATATGCCTATAGCAAGTAGAACCATTCCTGACATAGGTATCCAAGGAATCACCATACCTAATAGACGACCATGAGCTCCATATGCTTTGATCTTGAGTGAACCTCTTAATACGATGTAAAGTATGATAATCAACAAGCTCATCAAGTCGTTTAAGGCTGAGTCCATTTTCAGATAAAGGGTAGGCCAGTCATGCCCAGTAAGAGGGATGCATAGAACTGTCCCATAAGAAATCAGAAAGTAGCAACTCCATCCTTCATAACACAGCTGGAGGAATTTCACCCATTCGCATCCAGTAGCTAATCAAACCCATTGCAGAGTGCTTAATGAGAACAAGACGACTAGCCATAGAGATTTTAGAGCCCAGCCAGCGTTGTATCATATCTCTCAGGTTATCCAAGCATTCATGGAAGTGACGCCTCCGAAGATTTCCTCCAGCCATTGGAAAACCAAGATACTTAGTGGGCCAAGTACCTTGTTGAATACCCATGCAATTGATCAAGGCAGCCTTGTTGTGACAAGAAGAAGAGAGGTATATGTGGGTTTTTTTAGGATTGCATTTCATACCAGAAATAGCACCAAACTCATGAAGGATCTTCCTGAGATTGGTAAGACTACACATGCGCCCCTCAGAGAAAATAAGAACATCATCCGCAAAAAGAAGGTGGCTAAGAGCTTTGGTCCTGTTAATCAGATAGCTTCTAATGAGTTTGCTAGCATAGGCTACCTCAAGACACCTGCTGAATCCTTCCATAGCCAAAACGAATAACAAGGGTGATAAAGGATCACCTTGCCTTAGTCCATTGGAACTTTTAAAGAATCCAACCGAAGAGCCATTCAATAAAAGAGAAAAGGATGGAGTTTCCACACATTGTTTAAGTATGGAGATAAACTTCTCATTGAATCCAAGACCAGCTAGACAATCCTAAAGGTAGGACCAACGGACTGAATCAAAGGCCTTGGTGATATCCAACTTGATGCAAGTAGCAGGAGGGCTAATCTTCCAGTTGAATTTAAGAGTGAACTCATCCGCAAGGAGAGATAAATCCTCAATACTTCTACCTTTAACAAAAACACCTTGATAGGGGGAGATAATATTTGGTAATAGAGTGGCTAGTCTCCTTGAAATGACTTTGGCAATGATTTTATAGAGCATCGAGTAGCAAGAAATAGGCCTAAAATCAGCTGGAGACGTGACAATATCCTTCTTGGGAATAAGAGCAAGGAACACATGATTAACTTGTCGCACCATGTTACCACCTTCAAAAATCCATTTGGTGGCCTTTAGAAGATCTTCGCAGATTATATTCCAGTTATCCCTATAGAAATAACCATTGAAGCCATCAGGTCCTGGGCTTTTGTGAGGCCCAATGCTCCAAACAGCTTCACGAACCTCGTTCAAACTCGGAGAAGAACAAAGCATGTCATTATAAATCCCAGAAATAAGAGTGGTCCAATCAGGGATACACAAACTTGATGCAACCTGGGGTTGGTTGTAAGGATATTTAAAAAACTATACAATGTCCTCCGTAATGGCATCACTATCCTGTAAAAGATTACTATGAGAATCAAAGAGCTCAGTAATAGAGTTAATTGCATCCCTTTGCTTAACAATGGTATGATAAACTTTAGTATTTCTATCTCCATTGGAAAGCCACTCCATCCTACTGCGTTGCCAATAATAGACCTCCTCCGCCTTTAGAAGCACATCCAACCTCTCAAGAGTTTTTTTCCAGCATGAATGAGATTAGGGTCAAGGGGGCATCTACGAATCACATCTGAGATGTCATCAAGCTCCATTCTTTCTCTAGCAATAAGATTCTTGAGGTTAACGTAATGCTTGGACCATGTCTTCAGCTTGTCCTTTACAAGTTTGAGTTTATGACAAAATTGGAAAAGAGGATTGCCAACCACTTTAGTATCCCATGATTCTTTAATGATGTCCCGACAACCTTCCCAATCCAACCAGAAGTTGAGAAACCTAAACGGTTTCTTCTTGAAAGAAATAGGCTTCATGTTGATGTTTAGGGCACAATGATCAGAATAGTTGCAAGTGATGAACTTAGTTTTAGAACCAGGAAACTTGGACATCCAGGTATCATTGACAAAGGCTCTGTCAAGTTTACAAGCAACTCTTTTAGCAACTCCTTGTTTGTTATTCCAGGTGTAAACCTCTTTACCGATGATAGGTAATTCAGTAAGACCATCATTATCCAGGGCAGTATTCAATGAGCTAAGGATGGTTAAGGGAACCTCCCGACCCCCCGCCTTCTCCTCTTACTTCCTGATATTATTAAAATCACCAGTGATAAGCCATGCTTCATCAATGTAAGCCACAATTCTCTCCAAGGAATTCCACAGAACAGAACGATCAGTCACCAAGTTCCTAGCGTAGATAGTCGTAATATAGATAGTGAGACCACCCTTATTAATGCATTTCATAGTGACATGTTGATCATCCATCTCAGTCATTATAGTGTCCCAGCAGCTAGGGTTCCAACCAATATAAATACGACCATTAGGATCATGTGAGTGATTAGATACCCATAACCATCCTTTAGGAAACATGCGATCAGAAGTGTGCATCATATGCGCCTTAATTTTAGATTCAACAAGAATGGACATGGTAGCTTTGTTTTCAAGGATTGTTCTCCTTACTTCCTTATTTTTACGTGGCTTCCCCGAGCCACAAACATTGGTCATGAGAAAGGTCATTAAAGACCTATGGAGGTAGATCGGGTCTTACGAGACCCATTACCCTTGGACGTCTTAGGATTTTTGGACAAGGAGGTAGCAGCACCAACACCAGATGAGGAGGTAGATGGATGAGATTTAGATGGGGTCTTCAGTCCACCTCCATTAGGTCTGCACTCAGCATGGGTACTAACACCATCTCCATGCGCCCTGCCAAAAACACCATCACCAGACGCACCGTCACTAGATGCCCCTCCAGAAGAACCACCTGCTCCAGTAGCAACATCACCAGACGCACCGTCACCTAAAGAACCCCCGTCACCATCACTAGACTCACCATCACCAGTAACACCATCGCACCCGGATGACCCAGCAATGTGTCACCAATAGCACAAGCAGCACCACCATTACCCATGCCGGCAACCACCGCCCTAGGCGCAACTTCACCTCCTAGAGGTGACGCAACCCCGCCCCCGCTTGAATCACCAGTAGCAGAAGCTTCCCCACCCGCAGCAGTCGCCTCAGAGCCACCACATTAGTCATAAGATGATCACCACCCGGTACACTTGGTTGATTTCAAAAATGAAATCCTCTTTAAGAGGTAGAGTGTTGTAACATACTCCAATCTGGGTATTTATCTCAACCTTCTTTTTCCTTAGACCCATTATTATTTATTGTAGTTACATATCCCTTTTCCTTTGAAATATATTAATTAGGAGTAATTGGAGCCAAGAAAGCATATCGTTTCAATATATGTAAAAGGTTAATGATAAATTAATTAATTAAGTCATCAGTTGGGAGTTAATGATATACTATATAATTAATTAGTATTTGTCGAAGGTTATTAATAAATTAATTAATTATGTGATCCATTGGGAGTTCATGATATAAACTCTAATTAGTTTTGAGCCTAAATTTTTCTAAAATCATTCTAAGTCTACTTGATAAGAGGAAATAAATAAATATAAAATAGTGTGTGAAATAGATTAAGAAATACATGAGTGAATTAATGTTATACTTCACATACAAGTAAGAAATAAAATAGTGGAAGTTTTTAAAAAATAAAATTAAATTAAAATCGGATTCATTTAGTATACCCATCAATTTTTGGGACAATCAAATTAACCCCCAAATTAACTTGTTAAAGTTATAAAGGATAACAAACACTAATGGTTTTTCATCTATTTCATTCAAGACTGTATTATCTGTTGTAACCATCTCTCTTGTAGAGCGCTCTGTATCTCTTCTTGGTCACGATCTCTATGTGAACCAAGCAGTCATTAATGATTGACAATGCACCATTTTTCTGGCAACCTACTAAGCTTAACGAGATTACTCAAAACCAAAATTCCGATAAAATAATAATAAATGATATTAACAAAAAAGATGTAGAATTTAAAACCGAATAAGATTTTACAAACATGTTAACAAAGCATTTGCACAAATTTCCAACTTCACATACATATATAGTAGGTACCTTTACATTAATTTCATGGCCTAAGATATAACCTATATACAAAAGATGATGTTCACATAATTACATTGTTTACATAATACATTGTCCATGGCATACAAGAAAATCTTGAGTCGATATTCATGATATAAAAAACTCTCAGCTCAGACATGAGAGTACAAGGATGACTATAGGACTCTAAACTAACCACACTAACCTTCTACCTCTACAGATCTCCAAATGGTACCTCATCATCATTCTATGTTTGATGGCGTTGCTGGTCACCTAAAGAGATATGGTACCCACGAGGTGAGACCCATGTCCCAGCGAGAGACTTAACTCCAAAAATAGCACTTTATTATCAGGGTTAAAAAAGCTTTAGGCAGCTAAGAAAATAGTATTATAGAGTTGGGTGACTATATAACTTGCATCAAGATCAAGCATAGATAGAATTATAAGTATAGTTTATTTCTCTTACCAATTATAAATACTCTATATCTCAAAAGAAACATAGCAAGGATCATAATATAAAGTGATTCACTAACTAACCTTAATAGTATACTACCCAACTGAGTTTCATTTTTATTATACCCTAGGTATTTTTGAAGCATACGACTCAAGCTACTAGCAGACCACTTGTGAATTCAAAATCAATCCCATATAAGATCTAGGATGACCAAAATACTAAGATCTCTTTCCCTTAGTCAGTACAAGTAACAATCATAGTGAAATATCAACCCAACTACTAAAACATCCTAGTCTTCCCGGGGTACATAGGTCACACCACTAGAAACCAGGCTATATGACCCTCAAATCAAAGTACAACTGTAGTTGCACTCAAATACTTTGACATCCGAGACACAACCTCCACTGCTCCCAAACTTTGGGATCAAAGTGACAAAGATTTACCCTCCATGCACCCACATTTACTTAACATTATATATCTCTGATCTCCTTTTATATTACTTGTTTCACTATCCAACAAGTTCTAACACTAGAATAGTTCTACAATCTCATGGCATTACTTAATTAGGCTTACACTTGACTACTTGATCCATATTATGATATTTTGACTACATCAATCAAGTTATGTATGAACACCAAAAAAGTTTTTACAAGATCATTGGGGTTTACAACCTAAAAAGATATAAAAAATACTAAATAATTTCATGAAACTCTAGTCATAAGTGTTTGTACCCCAAATTTATAATAACAAGAGTTGTTTCAGTATTAGGATTTCGTCCAACCATTATTACAACATCAAAATAGATATTTCTATTATCATAATTGCATAAAATGTTTATCAAACTATAAGGCATATCATGTAGGTCAAACTACTTCATCTCTTTGGTACCAAGACATCACATACATGGTATTTTGAGAGTTCTTGCACTTATATTATGAGATTTCAGACCTTTTGTACTCAAGGAGGGTTCATGATATTACAAGAAAATGTTCATAAAAACTAAGTAAAACTTAAAGATTTGTATCATCATCAATTGTAATATAAAACAGTACTAAAATATCATATTTTCACCACTTTAAGATCTCAAAAGTAAGATTAATGACATGTAGGCAAGAAATGCAATGAGGTTTATATAACTCGCCTGGTAGAGAGAAGAAATCTGAAATTCAAAGTGGAAACTCCTGAAATAAGCACCCAATCGTCAAGTTCAACCTCCCAAAGCTCTAAGAACATCTCCTCTTTCCCTAAACATGGTGGAACTAGATCAAGGAAGAAGAAAAGAGAGTCCTCAACCCACATGTGTAAGGTTCCAGTAAGAAAACACCAAGAAAATTCATAGAACCCGGTCGCAAGGGAAAAGAAGGTGAAGAGTAGCAAGAAAATGAGTAGAAGAGTAAGAATCTTACATGAATGGAGCAAGGAAAACAATTGGTGACCCTAGATCAGTCCAAGGAACATTGATTCATGAACATGCATTCACAAAAAGCATGTGATCACCAACCTCAACATTGACCTCTGCTCTCTAGGAATTCTCATCGGGCTCCTTTGGTTGTAACTGGAGCTTTGCTAAAATGAAATGAAAAGAGAGGAGTAGAGGATCTATTTATAGGTTCTAGAAGTTCTAGAGACTAGTCTCTCATTGGCCAGGAAATATGTCATCCAACTCATCTAAAAATCCATCTGACAATAGAAACTTGGAAAGTTTTTTGGACTAGATCTCGTTGGGAACCAGAAATGTGGTGATAAAAAGCTCATTGATCACTGGGATCTCATTGGTTGATGACTTCCCCAACTAGCCATTAGTAGACCCATCGGGCATCAAAGAACCATCGATCACCGAGGAAAATTTGTCAGTCATTGCAAAACCATTGTTCACTGAGAATTCATCAACTATAGAGAATAGGAGGTCACTGAGAAACCATCAATCAATGAAAACACTGCAATACTATCTCACCTAGATTTTGTAAATTCCATGAAGTAATGTTCAAAAGAATCCAAGGAGAAGTAAAATTCTAAAATTCTTATGTACATCATGAATAAACTCAAGCAAGTGCCACAATTATATTTTCACCACTAGAAGAGGGTAATTTACATAAAGGGCCAAGAATTACATGAATTTGTACACCTTGAGAAAACAAGGACTATATTGATTCAAATTATAAACACAATTTCATCATTTAAAGTATCATCACAAATGAAAGTTAACTTTGAAGACTAAGCATCAAATTAATCTAGTTATGCCAAAAAAAATATGTTTATAGGTCAAACCTGGTTAAGGGCCTTTTAGTTTTCTTCCCCTTATCCTCCATTTTCTCTCCCTTGCCTTAACAACAATTGTGTTCACGTCCACATGATGCATAACTGGTGACAATTTCTCCTCCTCCATTTATTCTCTCCCTCTTCCTCTTCTCCTCACATAGTCCTCTTCCCATAGCTATAAGCCCTAGCCTCCTGTATATCCCTCTGCATGTGACTTCCATTTTGAATTTCTATGCCTCATACCACCTTGGCGGCACCACTAGGGGCCATGGAAATCTGGGTGCCTCCTCATGAATACTAAGTGGTACATGCTCATTTGGATGATAGAAAACTACCCACTGAACCCATTCACTAGAGTTGTCAAAGCTCCATGATTACGGTGACCTAGTGACGCAACCCTAGTTTGGGGCTCTTCTTATTCTCTACCCTTAGAGAGACCCAAAGTGAAGTCTGAGGCTCCCTCAACCTACCCCTAGTGGTTAAAGATCCATTGAAGCAAAGATGTCCAAGAAAACACCAAGTTTCAACTCAAAGTGCTAATCCAGAGACAAGCACGACCATGGTACCACAGAATGGCCATGCTAACTCACTCTAAAATCAACAAAGTCAACATCGAAGCAATGTAGGAATGAATCACCACGGTTGTGCCACTCAAAGTGGTGGTGGTAGATTGACCCAGATCGGTCATGCCACCTTGCACGACCGTGTAGCATCTCATAGAAGAATAGACATATTGTCAAGAATAAGCAAGCCAATTCCAAGCCACACAGCCGCGGTGACCACCACGACCATGCCACTAACACCCCACCATGGTCGTGGTGACCACCACAGTTGTGCCAATGGCAGTTCAAATCCACCACTGTTACTATCATTTTCACCTCAGCCGATCCACCCCACCATGGTCGTGGTCAGCCCTACCCACCACGGCCGTGTTGTCCAGCACGACTGTGCTACTCACAATATCCTAGCTACTTTTCCCGTACATTTCCCACTTTACCTGTTACGACCCCACCTCCTGATAACCCCCAATTAAGGGAGACCGAGTGGTCGAAGCCGCACCCATAACTTCCGGATCAAAGGTTCAACAATTAACCAAGAATAATTATCAAATCTTAACAGACTATACTGAAAAGCTGTAAGAAAATAAATTTTTGCATACCTTTTTGAAAACTTAGATCTCTAAACTTCTATCCACTTAAGGATTCTACTCTAACTAATCCTCCTTGTATTTTACTTCATATATTTCACAATATGATGATTTAATGTTTGTCCTTTTGGCTTGTACCTAAAACGCCGACAAACAAAACGTTGGTCAGCCGAAGCTGGTATGTGGGGGAAACAATAAATGTGCAACTATGATAACAACGTAATCATTCAATTAATTATTTAACAATCAAGATTATGTTTTAAATATAACTCTGCGATCCATGAGTACCCTATCCTCTGTGATATCCCTGCAGTGGACCTGGATACTACCTTCCTTATGGTAGATCCCCATTAAACCCCTCATGGTCCCACCTATAGATGAACCAGTTTCTAGGGTTGAGTCACATGGCACTACTCGTAAGTAGCCCACTCCTTAACTCATGGCAGGCTAATGAGTCTCATGTCACTACACGTAGGTAGCCTAGTTTCTAACTCTCGGTAACCTAGACCTTGCTCTAGGATTACCCCCTTTTTAGCCTTTTCAAAGCAACAGAGGTGGACCCAGATCTAGCCAGTTATATATGCACATTTATAGTGATAATCATAGTCACTTTATAGTTGCATGAAATAAATAGACATCCAACAGTTATTTTCAAGCAACCGATTAAAACTTCGGGAATCGTCGTGAAACTAGAGCGATTATTCATAAGCGTAACCACATACTTGATTTGATGATTTCACAAGCATTAAGTTAAACCAACCAAGAATGAAATCCAAGCAAGCAATTCAATCATCACATAATTCCTGAAAAGAATATGCACTCCATTTATTACACACTTTATCAAGAATCTACTTTATTGACTTGGATTCACTTTTTAGGGTTTCTGTATCCATTTTAGGGTTTCGTTTTGCAATTAGGGTTTCCCTTCATCTTTTACCATATTAAACCCTAATTTTATGCCATTGCTCATAAACCCTAATTATCTCATCTGTTCTTCAATATTAAGGTTATCTTAACAACATATAACCCTATTTTCATATTACAGGCACATTAATCATCAATTAAGCTTTTTTTCATTAAAGCTACTATTTTATCCTTTTAATCCATAACTAGATCATTATCCGCATTTATCATCAATTCCAAGTTCATTAGGGTCTAATTAACATATGAACTCATTTGCCATAATTCTACCTTTTATTCATGAGAAAACCCTAATTACTACATTTAGGGTTTTTATCCATAATTAGGAACTTTTATATTCAAATTGGATTTAGAACAACATAACTCTATCCTATGCATGGATTTGCACAATTAAAACCATTAAAAGACATATTTTCCCAAATTAGGATTTCTAAGCCCATTAATGTAAACTTAGGTATATGAAACCCTAAATTAAGACAATTATATACAAAGATCATTCTTTTAGATCTAAATAATCCTTTTATTATCACCAAGTTAATATTGGCTTGAATTATCCAAAGAACATCATTAGAGGTACTAACTTTATGTACTTTTCAAATTTCAAGCATATTTATGCACATAATCTCTAAATTATCCTAATTACGTGCAAAGATCATCATTTTTGATCTTAAAGTACCTTTTCACAATTAACATGTTATTATCAACTTTAATCACCCATTAAACTCTACTGACTACAATAATCATCTCAAAGTAGAGTTTCTTAATCATTAAAGTATTAAAGATGATTACTTCCATTAATTTTCGGATTGCAATTAGAACCAGACTTTAAACATAATTTCTTTGGGTTCCTCTCATTTTGAGGATCAATTTTCATATAAAGCTTGTTTTAATCTGAGTTTCCTAGAATTAGTTATGATTTTTGTAAGATTTTACTTACCAGAACCAACCAGAGGCTGACACGTCACCTTTGTCCATGCAAACACGGCCCGTTTGAGATTATAACCAAGTTACCAAAGTACCCTTGGCACGGCTCCTTGTTCCTTTTTATTCTAGAGGGCAAAATGGTCCAATCTGCTTTCAGCTTCTTCAACCTCGCGCCATCTTCCTTCTGCCACCCTAGCGGCCACGGGCAAAGCTTTCCTTCCTCCCTCAGACCCCGATGGCCCTTGGGGATAGGTCCCCTTGCTCCTTCGACCTCCGTCGTGCCTGTACAGGTGCTCCGCACTCGACCATCACTGCTGGTTTGGGTAGGTCAGGCCTGCCATCCATGGCCGACCTTGCAGCCGTACTGCAGCTAGGGCGCGTTGATGAGAGCATGGTGACTCTATCTAAACCCTACTTTGGCATCGCCTTGTGACTAGCTACCATTGAAACCCCACGTGGGTTCCTCGTTGCTCCAGGATCATGTAGTTTCCCACAGTTAGGGTTTAGGGATGAAAACAAGGGAGAAGAAGATAGGGAAGAGAGAGGAAAACGTGGGTTTTCTCCTTTGAACTTGAACCAGGGGGTCTAACCCTTTTATAGGGGGGAATATCCTCGCCCTAAGATGCCCACCTAAGAGGAAACAAGTCCTCTCCTATTAGGAAAAGATCTTTCCTTCATTAAGAAGCAACTTCTCTTTCTTCATAAACCCTTTAAACTTTATTTGAATTTTAGGAATTCGAAATTCCTCTTTCATTTTCTTTGTACTTGCCCTTTTTAATACATTGGCCACGGATTTCTATTTTCTATTAATAGAAAATACTCCCTTTTTAGTAATACTACATATTTCCTTAATAATGCAACACATTATCCTCTTATTTTGCCTTTTTAGTATTTTCTCTTTCTTTCCTCTTTATTGGGACTCCTTGGATCCCAAGAAACTCTATGATTTCGAAATTCATTTTCAAGGATACTTATTATCCTTCTAGATGCATCTAAATGCATAATTTCACATTTTCTTCTCATTAAAATATTTCCTTTTTGAGGATTTCTTTATTTTTCTTTTATTTTCCTCATTGGTATCCCTTTTATCATTAGAAATCCTTGGGATACGAAATTCCACAAAGCATAACTCAATTATACCTCTTTTCACTTGTTTTCCACATTTTATCATTATTCTCAATTTCTTTATTAATAAAGAAATACTTATTTGATCTCTTCTTTTCTTATTGCATTCTCTTCACAATATTGGACTCCTTGGCACCCAAGGAACCTAAGAGGCACGAAATCCATCATTGGATTACATTATTTTGCCTTCTAGAGGTTTCCACATATTTCTTTTCTCAAATTCTCAATTATTCATTAATTAATTGAAATTCCTTTTTATTGGGCCCAATAGCCAATAAAGCCCACAGAGCAACCAATCAAGGCTATTGTGAATAAAATTGGTTTATTCAAAACAAATTATATCATTATTTGTTCAATTATATTTAATATGAACCCAAAATCAGGGTTGTAACATGCGTCCCCTCTTATAGGAATTTTGTCCTCAAAATTCTATCAAGCAAACAAACAATTCAGGATAAGACTTTTTCCATGTCCATCATTGGCCCCTATTTGGCTTTACCTTACCCATGGCGCTTCCAAAGAACCTTTAGCATCACATATTCTTTTCTCTGAGTTCTTTCACTCTGGCGTCTATAAACTGCATAGGTGACTTAGGTCATTTCAGCCTCCCTTGGGCTCACTAGGTTCATTACTCAGCACATGGTCTGGGTACCTCACATAGTGCTCTAAATTGGACACCTGGAACTTATCACACATTATATTATCTTGAGGGGTAAGGTCAACCAAAACCTTCTCCACCAAACCATGTCAAAAGAACCCATGCATCGGGGACTCATCTCTCTTAGCTATAACTTAGAGGGGTCAGATTTTCATGTCACATATTCTCCCACAGCGATATGCATGTCAGTCTACTCTGCATCTTCTCACGACTCTCATCGTCTCTAGGCTCCTTTCAGCCATTGCACGATCAAAGCGACTTCATCTACATACATTGTGGTCCTTTTCTAACCATCACATGGTCCTTTCACCAACATCACCTTACTGAAGTGGTGACCGACACAACCTCCCTTATAGAGCTTCTTTAAATCTCGATACTGGCTATGGTGTTCATCATCACATCTTTCATAGGACAAGAACTGTCTCTAGCTATCACCCTAAACGAGCACATATGCTCTCATCAGACCCTTTAGTCTGGATCATACTAACCATTAGTTAGGGGTGATAAACTATACTAACATCGAGTTCTTCATGTACCTACTTCCACCTTTTGGAAGGGAACCCTAAGGTCAAACTTAAGAACCTTTGAACTCACATCATGGGGTAGTTGAACCATCTCTCTCATGGGTAGTCCAACCAGATCTGTCCCTTGACAGAACTCTTTCTCTCTCATGTCATCTGGGTAAGATGATCTACCATACCCCATATCGCATCTCGACCTTCCTTGGTCTAGGGGAGACTTACAACATCCATAGTGATGAACTCCCTTTCTACTTCGGGGACTCTTTATCCCTTATATCGATACACTGGGTAACTGGTGTTCACCCTTCACTTTTGGTCGTGTATGGCAACATACCACATGCAACTTCATCTTAAGCATCCAAAGTGCTATCGTCATTTACTATCTTGGTAGCACCACGGTGTATGGTGATCTTCAATCATGATTTCCTGTATATCATGATTCCTCAAGATCGATCCCTCAGAAAACCTAAACCACTCTCATTAGGGTTTTATTACCTTCCTATCGAAGTGGTGTACCTGAGGTTCTATCACCATCCTTTCATTGCATCAAGGCCTAGACTGGCTAATCCAATCAACCATCAACTTGTCCAACAGATCTCATTACATCTAAGTATTAGCCAAACATATCTTCTTTCCAAACTTAGGGTTAGCCTAACAACCTCTTTTTAGCTTCTAGCCAGACTAGTTAGATATATCTCTACCAGAGCATCCATTACCAATTCACATCCTTTAGGTATTAAGTAACATTGAGGAAATACACTTCTATGTATTTCACTTATTGTCTCATGATGCGATGATTTTGAGTCGCATTTATAGACCGATTTCATATGTGTTTTGTGCCTTAATTACTTATTTTCATGGATATTATTGCATAATTCACTTTAATTGGTCTCTGCCATCATTTTATATCAAATCCCCTTTATTTCATTATTTTAAGCATTATTGATCATCTTATCATAAATCGTGTGGATTTATTTGGTCTTGTTGTGCAATTTCAGGAAAAACAAGTATCTACATCCGTCGATACCATCGACAGATGTCGATACCATCGACCAAGCCACAGGTTATCAGCCGAGAAGAGCAATACAGAGTCGATACCATCGACACCCAAGTCGATGGCATCGAGATGTTTCCAGGCTGCTGGCGAGGATAAATTCGATACCATCGACGCAAGTCGATGCCATCGACACAAGGAGAGCTACAGCGTCGCTAAACGACAACAACCGACGCTAAAGGAGTCGATACCATCGACACCCAAGTCGATGGTATCGAGATCACCACAGGCGCCCAGAATAAAAGAAAGGAAAGCTGCCGCTAATCCACTGGGTCGATACCATCGACCCGCGTCGATGGTATCGACGCCGGCAGATATGCGTTGGATGTGTTTTGATTTCGATCGGACGGCTGTTGTTATTTGACGACCTAATTAGGGACTTATACCTAATGACGGCCGCCCAGACGAGGAGGATCTCATTTTTTTAGATTGCACAAGTGCCGGGGAGGAGAGAAAGGAGAACGGAGGCCGAGAAGCTCATCCCGGGTGATTCGGACGCTGCCGAAGACAATTTCCACCACCGACAGGCGGGGAAAGCTTGTGTTCTACGCCAAGGATCCACCGGTTCTTCTCCGTTCAGGGGTTTTCCCATCTATTTCACGTTTTTCTTATGAATTCCCCAATTTCTACCATGTATTTGTGTAAGATGAACATGAGAGGCTAAAACCCTCAATCTTTAGGACCGGGAGTAGCCCGGGGATACATTGTATGATGATTTTATATTGATAATTCATATTTTTCTCTCATATCCGTGGTATAAATTCGTTTTCTCTATTGCTATTGTTATGCTTGATCACCATAATAATAAATTAATGCCCTTAATCACTTCGACAGAAGGATTAACGGTTGAAAAGAAACGAATTCTACATTAATTAATAAAACCCTTGACAAAGGAGTTGTAAAATTAATGGTGGGAACTGAGGGACCGATCTTAATGCGCTTAGTTTAGGGGAATGATTACTATGACGATGGAATCAACCTAAATCTAAGTAGTGGATTACACCACGACAGTGGGTAATTCTCATTTCAGGCCACTACCCGGATAGAGAGAGAAGTGTGAGGAATTATATGAAATCTAATACAATGTTGACCTGCGGTGAAACCGCCATCCTAAAGATATCCCTTTTAATTGATTAAATTAACCTTTAATCGATTGTTTTCTTTGTTTGATTTTTATTTTCTTTTAATTTGAACAACAAAACCCTACTTTGTTAATCGGTCTAGCTGATTGCGATTAGTTAGTAGAAGTCTCCAATAATTCACGTATCCCTGAGTTCGACTCGGGCCTCACAAGGCCTATATTACTCGACACGTATACTTGCGTTTAAGCGCGTAGTAAAATACACGTCAAGTTTTTGGCGCCGTTGCCGGGGATACGGCGAATTATTGGCACTTTGAGTGCTAAGAGCGGCCACTCTAGGCCACATTTTTTATTTTATTTTGAAACAACTTTAAATATTCTTAAAATTCTCTATATTTGTGTTTACTCGTTCAAAGCATAGTACTGAACCCCGATTTCCTTATTTCAGGTACTTTGCATGGTGCATACACGTAGTGCAGACTACGCAAATCGCACAACTGAGGTTCCACCTCTGGGACCAGAGGACGAGGAGTACTACGAGCAAGAGCACCAAACCGACATAGATTCTGAATCTGAGCAAGAGCAAGCAGAAGAAATGGCCGAACCACAGACGATATGGGAGAAGATCAAAGCGTCTTCTTCATCAGCTTCAAAGGGGCCTATAAAGAAGCAGGCGATCAACATACCGACATACAAGATCGACCCGGCACTGATTAATTTGGTCAAATCCAACGCATTTCACGGGCTGAAAAATGAAGATCCGGTTGCCCACATCAGCCAGTTTGTGGAGAACTGTGATATGGTGAAGATAGACCGATTTCCACAGGATGTGCTCTATCTCAAGTTATTCCCCAGTTCCTTGGCTGGAGTAGCAAGAGAGTGGCTCCACAACCTCGACGACGAGTTTGTTGAGTCATGGGATCACATGGTGGAGGTTTTCTTCGAGAGGTTCTTCCCTCCTGAGAAGACCAATGATATGATCAAGAAGATTCACAATTTCACCCAACAGGCGGGTGAAACTTATTCTGAGACTTGGGAGCGATTCCAGGTCATGTTGAGGAGATGTCCACACCATGGACTAGACAAGGAAACCCAAGTGAAGATCTTCTACTTTGCTCTCTCCGAGCATGATAGAAGCAACCTGGACTCGACTGGTTCCGGATTTTTCTTAAATAACACCGATACCAGATGTTGGGAGATACTGAAAAACATGGCTAGGAAGCAGTCATGGGGTGACAGAGGTGTCGTGGAACATGTCAAGGCTGCTGGCGAATCCAGAACAGTTAGGGAGCTGAACGACAAGCTAGATCTTCTAGCCAAGAAGCTGCTAACTAAGGGAGATGCATCGGATGATGGGGAGGCCCAAGTGAAATTCATGCAACAACAGGGCTATAGAAACAATGACTATTCATGGAGAAAGGATAAAAAGTTTTCTTGGAAGGATCCGAATAACTTTCTACAAGATCCGGATGCAAAGCCACAACCGAGAGCTGAAGATAAAAATACTGAATTGCTAAGCCAAATGGTCCAGCAAAATCAAGAGATGATGGCCATGTTTGGAAAACAACTGCAATCTCAAGGTGATATTCTAACCAAATTTGGGCAGACGCTGCAAAGCCATGGAGCGCAAATGCGGGCATTGGAGACCACCGTGGCACAGATTTCAAGTGAGGTGGCGGCTATCAAGCACGCCAATCAACAGAAACCAGCCGAGAACGCGAATGTGGTTCAAGCGCACCATCAGGTCAAATACATTTCTGTGGTGAGTAATGAAGAAGAATCTCAGGTGCAAGAAGTTGCAGAGGAAAGGAGAATGACGTTCAATGTGAATGCAACACCGACAATACCATTTCCACGCACCTACTATAGACTGCCGGGTGGAAACCCTTTCTTCAGAAAATCTGATAGAGTTGTGAATACTGTATCTCCACCTGGGCAAAAAGAGGAAGTGCAAGTTTGTGCACATGCGGAGACAAAGAAGGTGGAAGAGGAACCACAACAAGCTGCTACTAATGAGGATGACTTGCACAAGCACACGTCTGAGATAGTGAGTGAAGCAAGCTTAGGGGAGGTACCCCCGAAAGACTCATATGTGCCTCCTCACAAGCGTGTCAATGCGGTAGATGTGTCAAATCGGGACAATCCAAAGCCGAAGAAGGAGCACCGACACTATAGGAAATTCTTGGAAATATTCCGCAAGCTGCATATCAACATTCCGCTGGTGGAGATGATTGAGAAAGTGCCCGCCTACGGGAGGTTCATTAAAGAGATCATCAACAAGAAGAGGCGGATAAAAGATGATGAAATTTATTGGTTGAATGAGACGGTGAGCTCGATGATTCATGGGAGTTCACCAAGGAAGAGAAAGGACCCAGGAGGTTTTTACATTCCGTGTTCAATAGGTGGTCAACATGTTTCTAGAGCGCAATGTGATTCTGGCGCTAGTATCAATCTCATGCCTTTGGCTACTTTTCAGAAGCTAGGGTTAAAAGAGATCAAGAAGTTGGCTGCGACAATTGAATTGGCAGATGGGTCGACAGTGAGACCCTATAGAGTATGTGAAGATGTGCTAGTTAAGGTTGACAAATTCGTTTTCTCGGTGAACTTCGTCGTCATAGACATGCCACCACTCCAAAGCTGCGAAATTCTCTTAGGAAGACCGTTTCAAGCAACGTCAGATGTTGTTACTGCTTTAGGGAGAGGTACTCTGTCCTTGGGCATTGGAGGAGAGCGTGTTGAATTTAGATTACCGAATGACCCTCCAAGTGCAATCCTCAAGGTGAAGAGATGACAATCGTCACACCGTCTAGCCTAAGACGCTAAAGAAGGGCGCTTGTTGGGAGGCAACCCAACCATTGGTACATTAGGATAGTTTAATGTTAGGTGTAGTTTGCTTGTATTTTGTTTACTTTTTAGTTTAAAAATGATACCTTGATCCGTTTGTTAAATGTGCAGGAACAGGCAGGGTCGATACCATCGACACATCAGTCGATGGTATCGAAATGGGTTCAGGTTGACACCAGCAGAAATCACACTGCGTCGATACCATCGACGTGTACGTCGATGGTATCGACATACCTACAGGCAGGTTGCACAATAAAGGTCGATGGTATCGACATGCCAGTCGATACCATCGAGATCTCTGGAGATTTTCAGAAGAAATTGACTCAGTGGAGTCGATACCATCGACGGGTGTGTCGATGGTATCGACATTTTCAAGTGAAAAAGGCGGCGGCCGGACTCGCGAGGCAGTTGCCCTAATCAACGAGTCGATACCATCGACTTCCGTCGATGGTATCGACGGGCACACAGCAGTGTCGGTGTCAGTTATTCAAGACGGGGTTATTGACCAAATGAAGTCACATCATCCAGAGCAAATCCGGACCCTACGGCCCCGCCATACCCGCCTCCACCACCATCGGACTGATCTGGTATCACTGTTCCGCCCTTAAGTTAGTCTTTGACTATGAGGCCATAGTCGGATTCAAGCTTAGGGGGGTGGCTGGAACAGCTCTATCTTTTATCTTTTCTTTAGTTGTTTTTAATTTCTGCTTTGTTATTTGTTTTTGCAATTTTAAGTTTTTATTTAGGATCCACATCTATCTAGTGTAATCGTGGATGTCTTAAAAATTGTCATCTTGCTGTTTTCATGGGGAAATTAAGGGAATTAAAATTTTTTCTGTGTCATTTGGATAGCTGTACTTGGTTGTCCTTGGGGAACTTGTTCTATGAAAATGATTGATTATGTCAACTTTGAAGCAATATGTCATACCCACACCCCCTTTGACTCATGAAAAGTGGATAGTAACGGTTGTTTGAGCCTAACCTAATCAAATGGTAATGAGACCTTAATCAGATGTAAGAGAAAGAATCCTTTAAACTACTACACATGTCAATAAGGAGGGACACATAATTTTCTTTTAAGGTTCAGTCACTTAATCTTGTGATCATTCCACCCCATTTTCTATAATCCACCCAAGAATTGGAAGTAAAGTGTAGTTTCAATTTCTTTTGTGTGCATAGCATGTAGAGAGAATTTTCATTGTTATTTTCATACTTTTGCATAAAATGAGAAAAAAATGTATAGTGATTCATGCACATTACCTTTAGGTGCATGTCATGTAGTTGCACTCATACTTTCATGATTTTCATGCATAAGTACACCATGTATCTCAGTTGACCTAAATAGGTGATCTAATTTGTTCCATACCCTCACATTAGTACAAAGATTTCCAATCATGAAGAAAATAGCCTAACACATGTATCTCTAAGCAATTATGGATATGTGGGCTAAGAGGAAAAGAACAAAATCTGAAAGAAAAAAAAATTAAAAAAAAAAGAAGAAAAAAGAAGAAAAAATTCTGGAAAAAAAATATAAATGTTAGAAAAAGAAAGAAAAGGAATAAGAGGGAGAAAGGAATGATATCACTTGTATAATAAAGGGGAATTGAGTACATGATGTGGCTTGAGTAGATTTCTATCTCATTTTGAGGTAGAAGGTTAGTGCATGCATCATTCCACCCACTTTTAGGCATTAGGGCATTCTTAATGTGCATTTGCATCATTTAGGGCATTTTGTTATATGCATTTTGAAACTGTGTAATACTTCCAAATTCTCCCATGAACCACCCATTCCATCCACCCGTTGCTCGGATTGGTAGGCTACCGTGATTTTCTCCTCACTCATGTTTATCAGGAGAACTGCTTCCATGTAGATGGTAGTTAGGGCGAGCAACGTAGTGTAGGTGATCACAAGATGCACCATGGCTGAATCGGCGAACTTTATTATGATAACTGCCTTATGTGATAGTGTTCATCAGTTTGGAGGATAATTTCTTTTATTGATGGTTATTGTCGCCTGTAGGGTAATTACTGTTCTGTGATTAGGAAAGGCCGGTTTGAGAACGTTCAGTGGGAGTCATGTGGGATGTGGGGTGATGTGTTGATTTTTAGTTGACATTCGCAATTTTATTCTAAGGATTAGTTGCTCGAGGGCGAGCAATGTTTAAGCTTAGGGGAGTTTGATGCGATGATTTTGAGTCGCATTTATAGACCGATTTCATATGTGTTTTGTGCATTAATTACTTATTTTCATGGATATTATTGCATAATTCACTTTAATTGGTCTCTGCCATCATTTTATATCAAATCCCCTTTATTTCATTATTTTAAGCATTATTGATCATCTTATCATAAATCGTGTGGATTTATTTGGTCTTGTTGTGCAATTTCAGGAAAAACAAGTATCTACATCCGTCGATACCATCGACAGATGTCGATACCATCGACCAAGCCACAGGTTGTCAGCCGAGAAGAGCAATACAGAGTCGATACCATCGACACCCAAGTCGATGGCATCGAGATGTTTCCAGGCTGCTGGCGAGGATAAAGTCGATACCATCGACGCAAGTCGATGCCATCGACACAAGGAGAGCTACAGCGTCGCTAAACGACAACAACCGACGCTAAAGGAGTCGATACCATCGACACCCAAGTCGATGGTATCGAGATCACCACAGGCGCCCAGAATAAAAGAAAGGAAAGCTGCCGCTAATCCACTGGGTCGATACCATCGACCCGCGTCGATGGTATCGACGCCGGCAGATATGCGTTGGATGTGTTTTGATTTCGATCGGACGGCTGTTGTTATTTGACGACCTAATTAGGGACTTATACCTAATGACGGCCGCCCAGACGAGGAGGATCTCATTTTTTTAGATTGCACAAGTGCCGGGGAGGAGAGAAAGGAGAACGGAGGCCGAGAAGCTCATCCCGAGTGATTCGGACGCTGCCGAAGACAATTTCCACCACCGACAGGCGGGGAAAGCTTGTGTTCTACGCCAAGGATCCACCAGTTCTTCTCCGTTCAGGGGTTTTCCCATCTATTTCACGTTTTTCTTATGAATTCCCCAATTTCTACCATGTATTTGTGTAAGATGAACATGAGAGGCTAAAACCCTCAATCTTTAGGACCGGGAGTAGCCCGGGGATACATTGTATGATGATTTTATATTGATAATTCATATTTTTCTCTCATATCCGTGGTATAAATTCGTTTTCTCTATTGCTATTGTTATGCTTGATCACCATAATAATAAATTAATGCCCTTAATCACTTCGACAGAAGGATTAACGGTTGAAAAGAAACGAATTCTACATTAATTAATAAAACCCTTGACAAAGGAGTTGTAAAATTAATGGTGGGAACTGAGGGACCGATCTTAATGCGCTTAGTTTAGGGGAATGATTACTATGACGATGGAATCAACCTAAATCTAAGTAGTGGATTACACCACGACAGTGGGTAATTCTCATTTCAGGCCACTACCCGGATAGAGAGAGAAGTGTGAGGAATTATATGAAATCTAATACAATGTTGACCTGCGGTGAAACCGCCATCCTAAAGATATCCCTTTTAATTGATTAAATTAACCTTTAATCGATTGTTTTCTTTGTTTGATTTTTATTTTCTTTTAATTTGAACAACAAAACCCTACTTTGTTAATCGGTCTAGCTGATTGCGATTAGTTAGTAGAAGTCTCCAATAATTCACGTATCCCTGAGTTCGACTCGGGCCTCACAAGGCCTATATTACTCGACACGTATACTTGCGTTTAAGCGCGTAGTAAAATACACGTCAAGTTTTTGGCGCCGTTGCCGGGGATACGGCGAATTATTGGCACTTTGAGTGCTAAGAGCGGCCACTCTAGGCCACATTTTTTATTTTATTTTGAAACAACTTTAAATATTCTTAAAATTCTCTATATTTGTGTTTACTCGTTCAAAGAATAGTACTGAACCCCGATTTCCTTATTTCAGGTACTTTGCATGGTGCATACACGTAGTGCAGACTACGCAAATCGCACACCTGAGGTTCCACCTCTGGGACCAGAGGACGAGGAGTACTACGAGCAAGAGCACCAAACCGACATAGATTCTGAATCTGAGCAAGAGCAAGCAGAAGAAATGGCCGAACCACAGACGATATGGGAGAAGATCAAAGCGTCTTCTTCATCAGCTTCAAAGGGGCCTATAAAGAAGCAGGCGATCAACATACCGACATACAAGATCGACCCGGCACTGATTAATTTGGTCAAATCCAACGCATTTCACGGGCTGAAAAATGAAGATCCGGTTGCCCACATCAGCCAGTTCGTGGAGAACTGTGATATGGTGAAGATAGACCGATTTCCACAGGATGTGCTCTATCTCAAGTTATTCCCCAGTTCCTTGGCTGGAGTAGCAAGAGAGTGGCTCCACAACCTCGACGATGAGTTTGTTGAGTCATGGGATCACATGGTGGAGGTTTTCTTCGAGAGGTTCTTCCCTCCTGAGAAGACCAATGATATGATCAAGAAGATTCACAATTTCACCCAACAGGCGGGTGAAACTTATTCTGAGACTTGGGAGCGATTCCAGGTCATGTTGAGGAGATGTCCACACCATGGACTAGACAAGGAAACCCAAGTGAAGATCTTCTACTTTGCTCTCTCCGAGCATGATAGAAGCAACCTGGACTCGGCTGGTTCCGGATTTTTCTTAAATAACACCGATACCAGATTTTGGGAGATACTGAAAAACATGGCTAGGAAGCAGTCATGGGGTGACAGAGGTGTCGTGGAACATGTCAAGGCTGCTGGCGAATCCAGAACAGTTAGGGAGCTGAACGACAAGCTAGATCTTCTAGCCAAGAAGCTGCTAACTAAGGGAGATGCATCGGATGATGGGGAGGCCCAAGTGAAATTCATGCAACAACAGGGCTATAGAAACAATGACTATTCATGGAGAAAGGATAAAAAGTTTTCTTGGAAGGATCCGAATAACTTTCTACAAGATCCGGATGCAAAGCCACAACCGAGAGCTAAAGAAAAAAATACTGAATTGCTAAGCCAAATGGTCCAGCAAAATCAAGAGATGATGGCCATGTTTGGAAAACAACTGCAATCTCAAGGTGATATTCTAACCAAATTTGGGCAGACACTGCAAAGCCATGGAGCGCAAATGCGGGCATTGGAGACCACCGTGGCACAGATTTCAAGTGAGGTGGCGGCTATCAAGCACGCCAATCAACAGAAACCAGCCGAGAACGCGAATGTGGTTCAAGCGCACCATCAGGTCAAATACATTTCTGTGGTGAGTAATGAAGAAGAATCTCAGGTGCAAGAAGTTGCAGAGGAAAGGAGAATGACGTTCAATGTGAATGCAACACCGACAATACCATTTCCACGCACCTACTATAGACTGCCGGGTGGAAACCCTTTCTTCAGAAAATCTGATAGAGTTGTGAATACTGTATCTCCACCTGGGCAAAAAGAGGAAGTGCAAGTTTGTGCACATGCGGAGACAAAGAAGGTGGAAGAGGAACCACAACAAGCTGCTACTAATGAGGATGACTTGCACAAGCACACGTCTGAGATAGTGAGTGAAGCAAGCTTAGGGGAGGTACCCCCGAAAGACTCATATGTGCCTCCTCACAAGCGTGTCAATGCGGCAGATGTGTCAAATCGGGACAATCCAAAGCCGAAGAAGGAGCACCGACACTATAGGAAATTCTTGGAAATATTCCGCAAGCTGCATATCAACATTCCGCTGGTGGAGATGATTGAGAAAGTGCCCGCCTACGGGAGGTTCATTAAAGAGATCATCAACAAGAAGAGGCGGATAAAAGATGATGAAATTTATTGGTTGAATGAGACGGTGAGCTCGATGATTCATGGGAGTTCACCAAGGAAGAGAAAGGACCCATGAGGTTTTTACATTCCATGTTCAATAGGTGGTCAACATGTTTCTAGAGCGCAATGTGATTCTGGCGCTAGTATCAATCTCATGCCTTTGGCTACTTTTCAGAAGCTAGGGTTAAAAGAGATCAAGAAGTTGGCTGCGACAATTGAATTGGCAGATGGGTCGACAGTGAGACCCTATAGAGTATGTGAAGATGTGCTAGTTAAGGTTGACAAATTCGTTTTCCCGGTGGACTTCGTCGTCATAGACATGCCACCACTCCAAAGCTGCGAAATTCTCTTAGGAAGACCGTTTCAAGCAACGTCAGATGTTGTTACTGCTTTAGGGAGAGGTACTCTGTCCTTGGGCATTGGAGGAGAGCGTGTTGAATTTAGATTACCGAATGACCCTCCAAGTGCAATCCTCAAGGTGAAGAGATGACAATCGTCACACCGTCTAGCCTAAGACGCTAAAGAAGGGCGCTTGTTGGGAGGCAACCCAACCATTGGTACATTAGGATAGTTTAATGTTAGGTGTAGTTTGCTTGTATTTTGTTTACTTTTTAGTTTAAAAATGATACCTTGATCCGTTTGTTAAATGTGCAGGAACAGGCAGGGTCGATACCATCGACACATCAGTCGATGGTATCGACATGGGTTCAGGTTGACACCAGCAGAAATCGCACTGCGTCGATACCATCGACGTGTACGTCGATGGTATCGACATACCTACAGGCAGGTTGCACAATAAAGGTCGATGGTATCGACATGCCAGTCGATACCATCGAGATCTCTGGAGATTTTCAGAAGAAATTGACTCAGTGGAGTCGATACCATCGACGGGTGTGTCGATGGTATCGACATTTTCAAGTGAAAAAGGCGGCGGCCGGACTCGCGAGGCAGTTGCCCTAATCAACGAGTCGATACCATCGACTTCCGTTGATGGTATCGACGGGCACACAGCAGTGTCGGTGTCAGTTATTCAAGACGGGGTTATTGGCCAAATGAAGTCACATCATCCAGAGCAAATCCGGACCCTACGGCCCCGCCATACCCGCCTCCACCACCATCGGACTGATCTGGTATCACTGTTCCGCCCTTAAGTTAGTCTTTGACTATGAGGCCATAGTCGGATTCAAGCTTAGGGGGGTGGCTGGAACAACTCTATCTTTTATCTTTTCTTTAGTTGTTTTTAATTTCTGCTTTGTTATTTGTTTTTGCAATTTTAAGTTTTTATTTAGGATCCACATCTATCTAGTGTAATCGTGGATGTCTTAAAAATTGTCATCTTGCTGTTTTCATGGGGAAATTAAGGGAATTAAAATTTTTTCTGTGTCATTTGGATAGCTGTACTTGGTTGTCCTTGGGGAACTTGTTCTATGAAAATGATTGATTATGTCAACTTTGAAGCAATATGTCATACCCACACCCCCTTTGACTCATGAAAAGTGGATAGTAACGGTTGTTTGAGCCTAACCTAATCAAATGGTAATGAGACCTTAATCAGATGTAAGAGAAAGAATCCTTTAAACTACTACACATGTCAATAAGGAGGGACACATAATTTTCTTTTAAGGTTCAGTCACTTAATCTTGTGATCATTCCACCCCATTTTCTATAATCCACCCAAGAATTGGAAGTAAAGTGTAGTTTCAATTTCTTTTGTGTGCATAGCATGTAGAGAGAATTTTCATTGTTATTTTCATACTTTTGCATAAAATGAGAAAAAAATGTATAGTGATTCATGCACATTACCTTTAGGTGCATGTCATGTAGTTGCACTCATACTTTCATGATTTTCATGCATAAGTACACCATGTATCTCAGTTGACCTAAATAGGTGATCTAATTTGTTCCATACCCTCGCATTAGTACAAAGATTTCCAATCATGAAGAAAATAGCCTAACACATGTATCTCTAAGCAATTATGGATATGTGGGCTAAGAGGAAAAGAACAAAATCTGAAAGAAAAAAAAATTTAAAAAAAAAAAGAAGAAAAAAGAAGAAAAAATTCTGGAAAAAAAATATAAATGTTAGAAAAAGAAAGAAAAGGAATAAGAGGGAGAAAGGAATGATATCACTTGTATAATAAAGGGGAATTGAGTACATGATGTGGCTTGAGTAGATTTCTATCTCATTTTGAGGTAGAAGGTTAGTGCATGCATCATTCCACCCACTTTTAGGCATTAGGGCATTCTTAATGTGCATTTGCATCATTTAGGGCATTTTGTTATATGCATTTTGAAACTGTGTAATACTTCCAAATTCTCCCATGAACCACCCATTCCATCCACCCGTTGCTCGGATTGGTAGGCTACCGTGATTTTCTCCTCACTCATGTTTATCAGGAGAACTGCTTCCATGTAGATGGTAGTTAGGGCGAGCAACGTAGTGTAGGTGATCACAAGATGCACCATGGCTGAATCGGCGAACTTTATTATGATAACTGCCTTATGTGATAGTGTTCATCAGTTTGGAGGATAATTTCTTTTATTGATGGTTATTGTCGCCTGTAGGGTAATTACTGTTCTGTGATTAGGAAAGGCCGGTTTGAGAACGTTCAGTGGGAGTCATGTGGGATGTGGGGTGATGTGTTGATTGTTAGTTGACATTCGCAATTTTATTCTAAGGATTAGTTGCTCGAGGGCGAGCAATGTTTAAGCTTAGGGGAGTTTGATGCGATGATTTTGAGTCGCATTTATAGACCGATTTCATATGTGTTTTGTGCATTAATTACTTATTTTCATGGATATTATTGCATAATTCACTTTAATTGGTCTCTGCCATCATTTTATATCAAATCCCCTTTATTTCATTATTTTAAGCATTATTGATCATCTTATCATAAATCGTGTGGATTTATTTGGTCTTGTTGTGCAATTTCAGGAAAAACAAGTATCTACATCCGTCGATACCATCGACAGATGTCGATACCATCGACCAAGCCACAGGTTGTCAGCCGAGAAGAGCAATACAGAGTCGATACCATCGACACCCAAGTCAATGGCATCGAGATGTTTCCAGGCTGCTGGCGAGGATAAAGTCGATACCATCGACGCAAGTCGATGCCATCGACACAAGGAGAGCTACAGCGTCGCTAAACGACAACAACCGACGCTAAAGGAGTCGATACCATCGACACCCAAGTCGATGGTATCGAGATCACCACAGGCGCCCAGAATAAAAGAAAGGAAAGCTGCCGCTAATCCACTGGGTCGATACCATCGACCCGCGTCGATGGTATCGACGCTGGCAGATATGCGTTGGATGTGTTTTGATTTCGATCGGACGGCTGTTGTTATTTGACGACCTAATTAGGGACTTATACCTAATGACGGCCGCCCAGACGAGGAGGATCTCATTTTTTTAGATTGCACAAGTGCCGGGGAGGAGAGAAAGGAGAACGGAGGCCGAGAAGCTCATCCCGGGTGATTCGGACGCTGCCGAAAACAATTTCCACCACCGACAGGCGGGGAAAGCTTGTGTTCTACGCCAAGGATCCACCGGTTCTTCTCCGTTCAGGGGTTTTCCCATCTATTTCACGTTTTTCTTATGAATTCCCCAATTTCTACCATGTATTTGTGTAAGATGAACATGAGAGGCTAAAACCCTCAATCTTTAGGACCGGGAGTAGCCCGGGGATACATTGTATGATGATTTTATATTGATAATTCATATTTTTCTCTCATATCCGTGGTATAAATTCATTTTCTCTATTGCTATTGTTATGCTTGATCACCATAATAATAAATTAATGCCCTTAATCACTTCGACAGAAGGATTAACGGTTGAAAAGAAACGAATTCTACATTAATTAATAAAACCCTTGACAAAGGAGTTGTAAAATTAATGGTGGGAACTGAGGGACCGATCTTAATGCGCTTAGTTTAGGGGAATGATTACTATGACGATGGAATCAACCTAAATCTAAGTAGTGGATTACACCACGACAGTGGGTAATTCTCATTTCAGGCCACTACCCGGATAGAGAGAGAAGTGTGAGGAATTATATGAAATCTAATACAATGTTGACCTGCGGTGAAACCGCCATCCTAAAGATATCCCTTTTAATTGATTAAATTAACCTTTAATCGATTGTTTTCTTTGTTTGATTTTTATTTTCTTTTAATTTGAACAACAAAACCCTACTTTGTTAATCGGTCTAGCTGATTGCGATTAGTTAGTAGAAGTCTCCAATAATTCACGTATCCCTGAGTTCGACTCGGGCCTCACAAGGCCTATATTACTCGACACGTATACTTGCGTTTAAGCGCGTAGTAAAATACACGTCATCTCACCTCAAACTCTATGTCTATCTCCATTAAGAACACTTTGAGCTCATCTTTTTGGTGATCAAACTCAATCTTGTATGACTCATATCTCATGATAAAAACACCCTCATAAGGTGACTACCTCATTCCTCTTAGTGTTTGCAAACCATCCATGTATTATTCACTTTACCAGGGTATGTTATCTTCTCTGTCCCCATGTCTCGTGGCAACGTTCCAACCTACATCATCTCTCATCCTTAGTGTATGACATGCATAATGTCCTATCTCTCACCCCCATAACAAGAGGAAATAAGCATTTGGCTACAGTCCAAATACAGAGTTCTTCCTGTTCCAAGAGTAGAGATGATACATCCCACCTTGCCAGTACACCTTTAAATCCAGGTTGAAACATGCCACATATGTCTCTACATCACAGACATCATGATATCAAACTAGTCTTGAACCTACTGAGGTTTATATCCTTGTTCATCTCCTCTAGGTCTATAGGGTACCGGATCTTTTGGGGTCATCCCTCTTCCCTCATGCATCAAGAGAGTGCCCTACTCATCTGCCCTTTGGGTCCCATGAGTTCATGAAGGTGATCAATCTCCTAACCCATGGCCCTCAGACAATGATAGTTGTTACCTCCCGACCCTATGGTCATGTGCAACTTGGGAATTAGGCAACTCCTACTTTCATCGGTCTTATCCCTACCCGACCCTAGGATAGACTTAGGATTCTCCATCATAGTACATGTTCACTTAGAACCTTACCAAAGTCTTCATCATCTCTCTTTCTGCATTCATGGGATGGCTTTCATCCTTTCATCAGGATCATGGCAACCTGCCTACCTTGGTCAAGCCCCATACCAGATACCTCCATGGTAACACATCCGCATGCACTTAGAGATGGATATCTATGGGCCTATAGGTTCATTCTCATACCATGTACTTTTCACTTAGCTTCTCAAGATCCTATGAGACCTCTTTAGGTTACCTTAAACTGACAAAACTGACATACACCCTACCAAAGGGGTCCCTCTCCCAGGATGGGAGGAAAACTATCTCTCGATAACAAGGTCACAAACACCCTTAGGTCTAGAGTTTACATCCATATGCTTAACCCTAGTAAGCTATTAAGGCACAAGCAGACCACTAAACTAGGCTAGGTCATCTGGGTTCTCATCCATCAACATTAGATCAGGGTCATACCTTCCCATGTCATCAACTTAGCTGGGAGGGGTTCACCAAGCATACCTTAAACTTAAGGGACTTCCCTTTTCCTCTATACATGAGTATTACCATGCTCGAAACTATAGCAACTTAATTCTCGTCATGAGCATTAGGTATACCACTTCCCCTCTTAGGCCTAGGAACCCTAGGTTCACTTTTAGGTGTCCAACTGCATGCCCTATCTCTTAACCATGAATCAAGCTTTGAAAAAGGCATGACATGCACTTCCTGTCATCCTTCAACTCGATCAACACTTAGAGTTGGATCTTCCTCAAGGACAAACAATAAGGTACAAGGCCTCATAACCTGTTACTAAACCTCTCCATGGTATACATAACTTCTTCTTCCTTTCTCAGAAGGTAAGTACTTATACCGTAGGCTCATAGGTGCCAGAAGCCTCTTTCCCTCTCTAGGGTTTGGTTCCTCCAATGGCAACCAAGACATCATCAACCCCTAGGGATCAAGCATGTGGCGACCACTATCATCCACTTAGGTCGCATCATTCTACACTCCCGACTCCTCCTCATATCTCGGAGCCTAGGATTCCAACCTTCTTGCTTGGTTTCTTGTTCTAACGCTACAACCAACCTCACCATTAGAGGTCCTCTCTTCATGAAGGATCAAGCTCACAAGCATACTCTTTCGAGGTGAATCTTATAACGTTTGCTCAAGGTCATCCATAGCTCTCATAAGCTATCCATCAAACTCTCTCAGCTAGGGTTTCAACCTATTGCTCATACTACCAACGTACTTTGGGTGCCTACTATGCTATGCTCATATAGGCTCATAGGGTTTCCATAGGTTCTTCTCTAACCTCATTAATGAAGGAGTTAGACTTCATTCTAACATGCACGACCCTCCCCAGAGTTGGGTCGCCAAAGGTACTAGGTCATCCAACCTCTCATGGCTCATATGTCATCCAAGGCATGTCCATCCTAACACCTGGTTTAACTCATCATGCCATATCTCTCTCTAACCTTCACTTTGGGTTAGGGTTAACATCATCCTTATAGGATGTGCCAGGTCTCTACTTGTAATGGAGATCTCTATCTCCAAGACTAACTCGCTCTATCTATCCTCCTTATAAGAAGGTCGAGCCTCAAGTCTCTTCTGAGGTCATGACAACTTATGTCATACGACCTAAGCATGTATCTATTCTTTAGTTTACGCTTACTCTATTAAGCTTATGTCCATGACATCTTATTTACATGCTTTTCATTAATTTGGTGAAGGATTCCTTAGACCTTATCAACCTTACCCATACCTCAAGAGGGTGAGGAGAAGAGAGAGAAAACCATAATCCTTAAGGTCCTTAATACAATTTGTGAAAGAGAAGGGATGAATAAGATGAGAAAATCCTAAAGGTATCTTATTTGATTCTTACCCTAAGACTTTGGCTAGGCAGTCACACGGATATGGGAGTCCTCGTATTCTGACTAGCAGTGCGGAGGAAAATATTGCCAGCCCCCGGTCGTGACCCTTTTCTAGACACCTCCATCTTTCGAATAATCCTCTAATAACTCCCTTGGGTTCTATGGAGTTTGTAAAAATTTAATAATTATTAATGGTTAACTGAGGAACCTATGCTTTGATACCAAATGTTACGACCCCACCTCCTGATAACCCCCAATTAAGGGAGACCGAGAGGTTGAAGCCGCACCCATAACTTCCAGATCAAAGGTTCAAAGAATAATTATCAAATCTTAACAGACTATACTGAAAAGCTGTAAGAAAATAAAATTTTGCATACCTTTTTGAAAACTTGGATCTCTAAACTTCTATCCACTTAAGGATTCTACTCTAACTAATCCTCCTTGTATTTTACTTCATGTATTTCACAATATGATGATTTACTGTTTGTCCTTTTGGCTTGTACCTAAAACGCCGACAAACAAAATGTCGGTCAGCCAAAGCTGGTATGTGGGGGAAACAATAAACGTGCAACTATGATAACAACATAATCATTCAATTAATCATTTAACAATCAAGATTACGTTTTAAATATAACTCTGCAATCCATGAGTACCCTATCCTCTGTGCTATCCCTGTAGTGGACCTGGATACTACCTTCCTTATGGTAGATCCCCATTAAACCCCTCATGGTCCCACCTATAGATGAACCCGTTTCTAGGGTTGAGTCACATGGCACTACTCGTAATTAGCCCACTCCTTAACTCATGGCAGGCTAATGAGTCTCATGGCACTACACGTAGGTAGCCCAGTTTCTAACTCTCGGTAACCTAGACCTTGCTCTAGGGTTACCCCCTTTTTAGCCTTTTCAAAGCAAGAGAGGTGGACCCGGATCTAGCCAGTTATATATGCACATTTATAGTGATAATCATAGTCACTTTATAGTTGCATGAAATAAATAGACATCCAACAGTTATTTTCAAGCAACCGATTAAAACTTCAGGAATAGTCGTGAAACTAGAGAGATTATTCATAAGCGTAACCACATACCTGCTTTGATGATTTCACAAGCATTAAGTTAACCCAACCAAGAATGATATCCAAGCAAGCAATTCAATCATCACATAATTCCTGAAAAGAATATGCACTCCATTTATTACACACTTTATCAAGAATCTACTTTATTGACTTGGATTCACTTTCTAGGGTTTCTGTATCCATTTTAGGGTTTTGTTTTGCAATTAGGGTTTCCCTTCATCTTTTACCATATTAAACCCTAATTTTATGCCATTACTCATAAACCCTAATTATCTCATCTGTTCTTCAATATTAAGGTTATCTTAACAACATATAACCCTATTTTCATATTACAGGCACATTAATCATCAATTAAGCTTCTTTTTCATTAAAGCTACTATTTTATCCTGTTAATACATAACAAGATCATTATCCGCATTTATCATCAATTCCAAGTTCATTAGGGTCTAATTAACATATGAACTCATTTGCCATAATTCTACCTTTTATTCATGAGAAAACCCTAATTACTACATTTAGGGTTTTTATCCATAATTAGGAACTTTTATATTCAAATTGGATTTAGAACAACATAACTCTATCCTATGCATGGATTTGCACAATTAAAACCATTAAAAGACATATTTTTCCAAATTAGGATTTCTAAGCCCATTAATGTAAACTTAGGTATATGAAACCCTAAATTAAGACAATTATATACAAAGATCATTATTTTAGATCTAAATAATCCTTTTATTATCACCAAGTTAATATTGGCTTGAATTATCCAAAGAACATCATTAGAGGTAATAACTTTATGTACTTTTCAAATTTCAAGCATATTTATGCACATAATCTCTAAATTAACCTAATTACGTGCAAAGATAATCATTTTCGATCTTAAAGTACCTTTTCACAATTAACAGGTTATTATCAACTTTAATCACCCATTAAACTCTACTGACTACAATAATCATCTCAAAGTAGAGTTTCTTAATCATTAAAGTATTAAGGATGATTACTTCCATTAATTTTCGTATTGCAATTAGAATCAGACTTCAAACATAATTTCTTTGGGTTCCTCTCTTTCTGAGGATCAATTTTCATATAAAGCTTGTTTTAATCAGAGTTTCCTAGAATTAGTTATAATTTTTGTAAGATTTTACTTACCAGAACCAACCAGAGGCTGACACGTCACCTTTGTCCATGCAAACACGGCCCGTTTGAGATTATAACCAAGTTACAAAAGTACCCTTGGCACATATCCTTATTCCTTTTTATTCCAGAGGGTAAAACGGTCCAATCTGCTTTCGGCTTCTTCAACCTCGCGCCATCTTCCTTCTGTCGCCCTAGCGGCCATGGGCAAAGCTTTCCTTCCTCCCCCGGACCCCGATGGCCCTTGGGGACAGGTTCCCTTGCTCCGTCGGCCTCCTTCGTGCCTGTACAGGTGCTCCGCGCTCGACCAACACTGCTGGTTTGGGTAGGTCAGGCCTGCCATCCATGGCCGACCTTGCAGCCGTACTGCAACTAGGGCGCATCGATGAGAGCATGGCGGCTCTATCTAAACCCTACTTTGGCATCGCCTTGTGACTAGCTACCATAGAAACCCCACCTGGGTTCCTCGTTGCTCCAGGATCATGTAGCTACCCACGGTTAGGGTTTAGGGATGAAAACAAGGGAGAAGAAGATAGGGAAGAGAGAGGAAAACGTGGGTTTTCTCCTTTGAACTTGAACCAGGGGGTCTAACCCTTTTATAGGGGGAATATCCTCGCCCTAAGATGCCCACCTAAGAGGAAACAAGTCCTCTCCTATTAGGAAAAGATCTTTCCTTCATTAAGAAGCAACTTCTCTTTCTTCATAAACCCTTTAAACTTTATTTGAATTTTAGGAATTCGAAATTCCTCTTTCATTTTCTTTGTACTTGCCCTTTTTAATACATTGGCCATGGATTTCTGTTTTCTTTTAATAGAAAATACTCCCTTTTTAGTAATACTGCATATTTCCTTAATAATGCAACACATTATCCTCTTATTTTGCCTTTTTAGTATTTTTTCTTATTTTCCTCTTTATTGGGACTCCTTCGATCCCAAGAAACTCTATGATTTCAAAATTCATTTTCAAGGATACCTTTATATCCTTCTAGATGCATCTAAATGGATTATTTCACATTATCTTCTCATTAAAATATTTCCTTTTTGAGGATTTCTTTAATTTTCTTTTATTTTCCTCATTGGTATCCCTTTTATCATTAGAAATCCTTGGGATACGAAATTCCACAAAGCATAACTCAATTATACCACTTTTCACTTGTTTTCCACATTTTATCATTATTCTCAATTTCTTTCTTAATAAAGAAATACTTATTTGATCTCTTCTTTTCTTATTGCCTTCTCTTCACAATCTTGGACTCCTTGGCACCCAAGGAACCTAAGAGTCACGAAATCCATCTTTGGATTACATTATTTTTCCTTCTAGAGGTTTCCACATATTTCTTTTCTCAAATTCTCAATTATTCATTAATTAATTGAAATTCCTTTTTATTGGGCCCAATAGCCAATAAAGCCCCCAAAGAAACCAATCAAGGCTATTGTGAATGAAATCGGTTTATTCAAAACAAATTATATCATTATTTGTTCAATTATATTTAATATGAACCCAAAATCAGGGTTGTAACATTACCCCTAATTGACCTATTGCTTCCTCCCCACCTATATACATGTGGGCGGTAGCTGGAGGATGAGGTAGGCCACCCATAGATCCCTTTATCACCCCAATTTTGCCCCTTATCTATTCCACTTCATTTCCACCTCATTCCACCTCAATTTCACCATTTCCACCACCAAAACCCTAGTTTCCTAGTGTTTTGACCCTATTCCACCATCATTCCATGATCTTACACCTTGGAAGAAGGAGGAGGATATCTTACAACAACGGAAGAGGAGCATTACTCCATCTAAACCGACCTCCATGACTTATTCTACCTCTTTCTCCTTTCTTTTTGTATTTTTCCCATTTCTATGAGTAGTTAGGCCGCTTGGGTGGGCTATTTGGGGCCAAAAATGTTATTTTGATACCATGTTGGGGGAAATGATATGTAAACATTGTAATATCATTTGCTAATGGTTATGTTCTATTTAAATCTCACCCTTCATACATTTCTTATTGGGTTGTGTTTGAAATCGCCTAGGATGTGTGAATTTTTAGATTTACTCCTAGGTCCAATTCATGGATCCCTAGCTAGCTAGCCATCTTTCTACATGCTAATCAATTCTCGTAACCCTAGTTGAGAGAAATAAGTAGCTAATTTAGATGAATTTAGTGTGCTTAGCATGGAGCTTTCTCAAGGCTAGAATGTGGGTGATGTGAGGCCTAAAACCTCACTTCCACTCCCATTACTACCCTCAGCCCCTAATTACCCTAAGATCCTCTAACCTATAAACCTAGGCTTGATTAGACTCTAATTGAATTACACCTAGACCCTAACCCAATTGAGCCTCATAAGGGTAGTAGGAGGTGTTAGGGACTAGTTCCCCTATACACAACTTATCCTATCCATGGCCAGTTAGTAGTCTAGGGAATTCATTAGACTCTAGCTTGTTGTTTTGTTTGGTAATCTAAATGAAAGCATAATGTTCACATGTCACCCACAACCTAATTGATAAGTGCATCCCCCAAACATCCCACACATCCCTTTATTGCTTTAAAACCCTAATTTCCTTCTTGCTTAGCTAGTGTTTGCATAGTTAGTCCATTACTTGCTTAGTTAGCTTCTTGTCTTGTTCGTGCTTTGCTCTTGCTAGTTTAGGTTTTTAATTTCTCTTTTGCCCTATTTTCTAGCTTAGTGTAGTGTAGCACTCTTCTTGCTTCCTTAGCATAGCCTTCTCCTTTCCTTATTGCCTTATTTTTTCTTGTTCATTAGAATTAACTGTCTGGGTTATCTTAGGTTTTGATCTTGTCTGCTCTCCTTTAATTGCTTTCTTGTTCAACCCTTAGTGTAATCAACAAATCAACCATCAAACCCTTAAACCCTAGACTCTGTAGTAGGAAGCTAGCCCAAAAACTAACCTAGCTCTAGTGCCCCCTTTTCTCCCTGTGGATCGATCCTATACTTACCGCCCTCCTATACTACAACACGACCCTGTGTACTTGAGGATGTAGTGTTTTAGTAAAAGTAGGTGTGTTAGTTTAAGTCCTTATAAATTTTGAAAGTGATCCCACCATGTGTCCTAATCTTGTGGGGCACATCTAGTTAAATCCCAATCGGTTAGTGTGTGCACCTCTGGCAGGACACATCACCTAGATCCCACAAAAAGAACACAAAGACCATAGTCTTGTTTGGGGGACTCTACTTCCACAAACTCTCCTATATCTCCAACCATGATAATCCCTCAACTCCTTAAGTGCTGTCTCTACACACCCTATTTTGAAATTGGAGTCACAAACTTCATATAGTATCATCTTCTTTCCTTGGTTTTTGTTTGTGTTGGGGGCATCATCTCTTTGCAATGCCAAATACAACAATGTTGACCCAGATTTTATTTTACCTCGTCAATCTTCCTTTGACACTCTCTTCATGTATTCCTTAGTAGCAACTATGCCTTCTGGCATTGACCCTCACACCAATGATCACCATTTTGACTTTGTGGGTGCATGATGGGAAGGGAGATTTCATAAACCATCTTTTGATACTTAAGTCTCTATTTTCATGGTGTGGGAGTTGAGCATCATCTAGCTAATGCTCTTGTTTCCATGGCATTCATCACAGTGAAGGGAAGACCCTATGTAATGGCATCACGTGCTTTCCTACAACTCCATGTCATTATGTACCTTGATTTTATGCAAAACACACATATTGTTTACCAAAATGTTTTACGAAATTGTTCATGCCACCACTAGTATAGATACTACCTTTAATGTCAGTTAAAATGGCCTTTTAACATAGGTTTCAAAGCGACACCCAAATGGGTGACAGTAAAGGTAGAAGCCTACAACGTGGTTCCAAAATCGACGATACAGAGCCGACCCCGATTGCAATCGAAAAAGAACCGACACTGATAGCATCCATAGTTGTCAGTTATGTAAACAAAATTGACGCATATCCCTGCACATTTTCATTGGTTATTTATGTAAAACCGACGACTAACTCCCTTTCCAAACAAAAAAGTATTTGGTTCATAGTCGGTTCTGTGTAAAAACTGACAATACAGACACAAGTTATTGTCAGTTCTGGTTGACTAACTGATGCCTATGTCAAGGCATAGTCACCAATTTCTTATAGAAAACTGATGATGTATACTTTCATTGATGGTTATTATAAATAACCAACAACTAAGTTTTTTTTTAAATACCATCTTGCAGGCCTGCTATTCGGTTGGTCAGCAGGATGCAAAACCTATAGTTCAATTTTGAACTGTAGGTTTACAACATCCTGTAATTTCAGCCTAACCACAGGCCACAAACGTGTAATAATAAGATGATCAAGACATGTAGAAACCTACAGTTCCATTCATTTATATATACATCATGTGATTCATACACATGTATAAACATAATTAATTAATTCACATGATTCACACACATATAAAACCTACAATTCAATTCATTCATCCATTTTCACATTCACATACACATGTAGAAACATGCAGTTCCATTCATTTCATCCATTTTCACATTCACACACATGTAGAAGCTCATCCATTCATTCATCTTTACATTCACACACATGTATATAGATCAAATTTTAATAAGATAATTAAAAAAAGTCATTCACAAATGTATATATAAGAATCACATACATACATAAATAATAACACCAAAGTTTAGAAATGTCATTCTTTATCATCAATACCCCAATAATAATAAAAAATTGCCTCCCTTTCAAAGGCATTTTCCCGTTGTTCTCTTCTGTCATCTAATTGTTCTATCATATAGGGCATATGTACATCTAACAACTTTTTCCCTATAATGAAGTCACTAATTTTAAACACCTACAAAGAGAATGATGTATATATATAATTAATAAGTTTGATATTTTCATATTATCTAATGAGACTATATATACTTATGATGATCAAGACTATATATTACGTGTTCTATGTTTTTGTTGTCTTGTGCAACATACCTGACAATCATGTCCATATACTGCATCACGTAGTACACACATTCCCAACCGTTGTCTTGTATATCACACTAAAAATTTCAACATACAAAATGTTAATAAATAAAAATAAGCATAGCTCACATAAATAAAATATGCATTGGAGTTAGGAAACTACATCCAAATTCTTCCAAACTATTGCTTTCTTTTTCTTGTCCATGTTTCCTCCATCATTTTTGAAATCTTTTAAATCCCTATATGTTAATGTAACACATTGAATTGCATTAGTAAATAGTCATGTAATAATAGATGCTAATGAATATAAATATAGAAATTTTCTCACGTTTATAATGGCCTCTTCAAACCGTGTCCCGAACGGCCTAGTTTGTTCCACTTAGAATCAAGATAATAAACAGTCATCGTCTCAGGTACAACAACCAATAACTCCCAATGCTTACCTCTAGTGATAAGAAAGTAAAAAATATATAATTCAAAATCCATAATGACATGTAATTTTCTTAAATAAAAAATATAAGCAAAGTAAACTTATCCAACATTATATGAAGCTATTATCATGCTCTTTTTCTTTTCACCAAAATATTTAAACGTGATAGAGCAAGATAAGGTAAATGATTTAGGGTCTTCATTTACAAGATTCATGAAGGATGGAACTAGAAATTCCACATGAATCATTTCAAAAGAGCCTATGTAAGTGGCTGCAAAACATATATTACATATGCATTAATATATATGAAAATAGATCATCATATATAAAATGAGGTATATAGATATATAAATAAGATCTCACCATGTCTATAGTTCTATCATAGATGAATTCAGCCAAGCATAACAAAAGAACTGAAAAATATCTTTTAGAAATATATTATTATTGTATGTGGCCTATAACATCCTCCTCCATATAAGTAATAATAGGTGAAGTTTTGGAATGTTCACCTATCCATATTTCCAAACCCCTGCATTGAGGACCTATCGAGTGTATAGGTCCTTTCGAAGCCATCTAGGTACTTGAGGAAGAGGTGGAGGTGGAGCAGGATGAGTTATAATGAGTTTCTTCCCTTTGTCCTGCATATTTAATTTCATATCAATTGTCATGTATATACATATACCAATTAACGTAATGTAAATGTATCATACATGATCAATATAGATGACTCCCGCTTTGGGCCACAAGACCACTCCACCTTCTGCTTCACCAAGTGTGTCAGCATCTAGGTGGGCATATGACAATGGATGTTTCCTCCAAGTGGGGAAGACAAGCCTTGGGCTCACACGAACCACACCATAGAGTACTAGAGTGCCATGAATTGTGTGCCTTGGAAGGCGTGGGTAAGCCTCACCCTCTGTAACGATAAATTCTTTCAATTTTAGATGGCACAGCCTCAATCCCTACAAATTTACATAGAGTATGTTATATGCATAGATAAACATGTTATCTTGAAAAGACTAGCTACTATGTCATAAAAATACTTACAACAGATGTGCTAGGTGGTGGGTCTACATGATTACTCCCAACCACCTCTATAGGATCACTCCCAACAACCTCTATTGTAGGGGAAGAGTGGCACATCACAAGTACTGTCGAAGTGACAGTTTGAGATGCCTGCCACTTGCTCAATGCTTCCTGGACTCTCTTATCAACTAATGCATCTACTCTTTTATCAGCTAATTCATCTACCTATACATGTCTAAAAGAAACACTTTTTGATTCTTGAATTCTCTTTCCAATAACATTCTAAAAAAAGAATAGGTTACCTCAGCTTTTGAAAGTCCCCCTTTTGGACATGTTTGTGCTGTGATGGCCCAAAGAATGCTCTTAGGCCCACTCCAATCCTGTATCCCTAATACGTCTAGGATGCTCTGTATTACTGAGAGCAACTATTAATTCATCCCTTGTGCCCTCAGGGATGAACGAGCCTTGCTTCCTCTGCTCGTTGAAGATTTTACTAATTATCAC